>FR997787.1:7817294-9044760 GCA_905475315.1 Autographa pulchrina
TCCTTTCTTGATCTTGAAGTTACCTAAATACTCAATTTCATCAAAATCGGTTGTGTGATTCAGAGACAGACAGTTAATTTCGAATTTAGGGCCTGTTGGTCTAGTGGTTAGTGACCCTGACTGCTATACCGGAGGTCGTGGGTTCGATTCCCACCCAGGACAAATGTTTGTGTGATGAGCACGATCATTTGTTCTGGTTGTCTGGGTGTAATTTATCTATAATATGTATGTATTTAGAAATATATAAGTAAGTTTATCAGTTGTCTGGTTACCATAACACAAGCTCTGCTTAGCTTGGGATCAGATAACCCTGTGTGAGTTGTCCCGGAATATTAAAAAAAAAAAAAAAAATATATATATATACTATTAGTTTGGATTTTGAAAGCTGGACAGTTTAGTCTTTGATCGGTTGATCGATTTAGTCTTAGCTATGATGATGTGATAATACTATATTTTCAAAGATAATAGGAGATCATTACCCAAAGGTAGAAGTCGTTACTCTGGGACATTACCTATTTTAAAACATACAGTTGAATTAAAACCTCCTCTTGCAGTCGGTCAAAAACTTCTATCCAAAAGACGTAAAACTTTGAAAGTTGGGCTTTTTATTTTTTCATTAATTCACTTCATTAATATTATTTGTATTCATCTATTCATATTTACTTCTCCCATTATTGGCCTACACCACACCTTCATCAATTAGGTACCTATATCCTCATATAATTTCTTACTTCCATCCCATAGTACTATCTTATCTCAATACATCTTTATAAAGATGTAGCTACTACAGCTTCCACAACATCTGTTCGTTATTTTTTGGTCAGTTTTTATCTGGTTGCGGCGAGATTTCGCTTTCGTTTCGTGCGCGTGAGCAACGGACGCTGGGTCTATTTTTATAAGTATGGTTCTCTGTGGGTCTGTGGGAATTGATACTGGTTTTGAAAATAATGTTTTGTGGAATTGTTTGTGTGGTGGTGATAATGATTATATGTTTATTTCATTAAATCTAGCAAATGTGATTTTTTTAAATAGACTGCATTGAATAAAATAAACTGGAATTATGATTATCTTTCTAGGATATAAAATAGGATGACTCAATTGGATCGTGTTTCGGAAAGAACGTTAAACAGTAGGTCCCGGCTGTCATACATAGATCTTTGGCAGTCGTTAAGTCAATTCTGACAACCAGTCTTACTATGGGATACTGTGTTTCCCAATAAAATGGGTTGTGGAGGTCAGATAGGCAGTCGCTCCATGTAAAATACGGTATTCAGCTGAATCCGGTAAGACTGGTAGCCGACCCCAACATAGTTGGGAAAAGGCTCGGGAGATGACTCAATGAGAATTCCAAGATTGATTGAGATGATTTCATGTCAATATCAGTACTTACAGATAGTAGAAGTCTAGACAGCCAAATAAATGCTATCGAATCAATAAGGAAATAAACCAAATCGCTGAATCCTAAGAGGTTCATAATACTACCAAAATAACACACAAGCATAAAATACTTGTCGATTACTCACCTACAAACAACGTACCTATGAATCATAGTGGGTATTACCACACACAAATTATATCATTACTTGGGTGAATTTCCCAGACGACTTTTTTTTTTGTCTTCGGTGAAATTAGTATTTGAAAATAGGAATATAGTTCTGAATTATTTTTTTTAGTATTCAATAGGTAGTTATTGGGTTGTGGCAATAATATAATTTTCCTAGGACTATTACAAAGGTAGAAATAAAATACATAAACCTCTATTTTTCTCACATCGGTGCTGTCCCTCTACTTTTTTTACAAACAAAACAGCTTATACATTAATAAAAATAAGTAATATAAGTATATAACTTATTCTATTTCATAGAATATTAGTTTTGTTATTAATATATAGCATATTTTTTTACATAATTGACGATTATTATTACTGAGAGGCACAAACGTACTTGTCCTGAAAAAAATTCTCATATCGCTGGACAAAAGTAATTTAAACATAACTTTTCATCGACGAGTCGGACAGCGTCCACACCCCAATTGTAAATCCCTCCTTGGTGTGTGCTAGTGGGCAATCAGGATGGAAGTGTGTCAAATCGCTGCATATGCCCACCAAGAACGTAAGTACGCCATTTCAGTTGCTCCCGGACAATTATTTTATATTATCGGTGGTTCCATTTTTCTAGTGTAATGAGTAGTTTTATTATTATTGTTTGGTTCTAACAGATGTAGTAAGTGAATTAGCTTCATTGTCTGTTATTAAATTTATCCTAGATATTATGCATTTTTTCCAATTTTCTAAAAAGTGTGTTATTTCTCACGTCGGTGTTCTCATATCGCTGTAATCGGTGGTCTTTATTACCACCGATGTGATAATTTACACCGAAATGATAAGAAAAAATCAATCGGTGTCTTATGTCTAATATCGGTGTTTTGATTCATGATTAACGCACAGTTTTGTCACATCGGTGGATTGCTTTATCATATCGGTGGATCATTTTATCATCTCGGTGAGTCTAAGATTTCTAAGAACTCAGTTCTCTTTGGACGTGATCTACCCACATAAGACCCTAAGTTCAGGTCTTCAGTTCTAAGTCACCCTTGTAAAAATGTATAGGTACCTACTATTTGCTTTTTGATGTTCAAAGGTGGATAGATTATCATATCGCTGGATATGTACATCATTTCGGTGGATATACTTATCATATCGGTGTACAGAAAAAATAGTCGGTGCCGGTTTTTCATATCGGTGGAAACCAAAATTCAAACTGAATTTACTCCTTAGTCTTAAATGATACGTTGATGATATTAAATTTGGGGATATTTGATATCCTAAAGATTACATAAAACCAGAAAAATATACAAAAAACTTACAATTGTAAAAGTTCACCGATATGATAAGAAAAACGGCATTTGTTGAAATTCACCCACTTAGTATAAATGGAATTTCTGCTTATCCCTATTAAATGATAGTCGTGAAGATGACAAATTTGGTGAGAAACACCAACTTTTACATCCAACTGTCTTTAACTATGAAGGGGAAAAAGTGTAAAAGATTGACTTTTTTCAATGGAACGCACACAGATGCATTATGTGTTACCGTGTATAGATAGAGGCGGGTGTCTGTGTGTGTGAGTATAAATATCAGGTGGGGTGTGGTGCCAGTGAGGGCATGAGCGACGCGTTTTTATACGCGAAGCGGGTAATTTTTTTATAGTCTTTTCAACTCATTACTACTACTGTAATGTTTATTCTACATATTTTTTGGTAACTAACACCTAATGCTATTCGAACACATTCGATATTAAATGATTACCAGCATTATTTAAATGCGTACACGAAGAAAATAAACAATAAATTCAAAATAATTTTGATAACTCGAAGTATTATGTTTTTCGCTTGCTATCTAATAGTTATTTTCTTTATACTTATTTAACTGAACCTTTTTAGCTTTAGCTAAATGATTTCTTGCAAAAAATATTCTTTATTTTCTTAGACCCTAAAATATAGTCCAATACTTATACATTAAGCACATTCTTTCACATTACCCGCTGCCACAGCCACCACACACTACACGCGGCTGGCCCAACTAATTTCACACTGATTTAGTCAAGTGTTCGCGACAAAAAACCTCCCATTCACTGTACAGACGTGGACCGACGGAGAAATTTCAATGAATGGCTTTACATTTCTTCGACCGGCTTTGGAAGTTTTGATTCACGATCCAAATCTGTGTAGTGATCAGTGTGACTTATAGAGTCAAGTATATAATAATAACAATATCATGGGACAACTCACACACGGTTATCTGATCCCAAGCTAAGCAGAGCTTGTGTTATGGTAACCAGACAACTGATAAACTTACTTATATATTTCTAAATACATACATATTATAGATAAATTACACCCAGACACCAGAACAAATGATCATGCTCATCACACAACATTTGTCCTGGGCGGGAATCGAACCCACGACCTCCGGTATAGCAGTCAGGGTCACTAACCACTAGACCAACAGGCCCGTCAAATATCAAAGTTTAGTGTTTAAAAATATGATGAAGCTTATTAGGATAACAAATATTGGCACAATTTCTTCACCGACATAATTTTTTTTCACTTATTTTTATTTAACAACCAAATTACTCATGATATCCTTTCACATTTTTTTCGGTGATATCGCGTAACAAACATACAAATAAACATAGCGTCGAATTGCAAACCTCGAGGCTCTTAAAGTCGGTCCAAAACGAAGACAAACCTCAATTAATAACATAACATACCATCACGCCTGTATCCCCGAAGGGTTAGGCAGAGGTGTACCAATGTACACCCACAGTTCGCCGGTATGTTTAGGTCCCATGTAATAGGGGGCGAGCCTATTGCCACTCTACTGCCACATTATTAATAGGACTAGTTATTTTATATGGGCAAAAATTTATGCTATTTAATGATAAACTAAAAGTAACTGAGATACAGAACGTCGAATTTCTTCTACATTTCACCCAGACTAAAAACTTTTACCTAACGTGACGGGTGATAGGTCTATTTCTTGCTATTCTATTTAGTAATACATAAAAAGTTTTTAAATGACAACTAAAGGAATAAACAAAATTAGTTCCTAGTAGTCTTTGAATTTATTTTGATACAGAGATAGGAGAACCTTGAAATATTAATAATGTTGTAGAACCCGGACTGTTCAAGTAATAGACAGGGACGCCAGCACACTGGTAATTAGCACATATGGATATTATCTACCACTAAAAAAGTATTAAAAAAACATGATGGCATAATCATTAACTTTAAATCATATGATTAGTTTATAGGACAACGTTACATTTAAGTCCAATCTTCCTGATGACCTCGACCTGTCAAAAAAGCATTCCCTCAGCGGCCGTACTGTAGTAAATATCAGAATACTACCTATACTATAGCCAATATGGAAAGAGAATTAAACGTTATTACTAATTACGCAATTATCAACTTTGACAACATGTGTTTAAGTTCATTTTAGAATGACAAATATTACCGAAAAGGGCCTAAAAGTAATTTGAATGTGATGGAAACTGAACTATTAGTCATTGAATTAAGGTTCATAATCCCAAAGCACGTTCATTATTTCTTTAAAGTGGCTGATGTATAAGTTTGTTTCAAGCGAAAAGAGGTAATTCAAATCAGCACGCGAAACGACACAGAGCGATAAAAGTCTAGATAGAACACGACATTTATGTAAATTAACAAATTAACAGTAGAATATTTATGTGCCAAAAGATGTTTGCTTCTGTTCAATTATTTTAATTTAAGATCTCATTAAATAAGTAGGTGAGTATGTATCAGTAGGTAGATCGTAGTAATATTTCAGTTCAAGGAACTAACTGAGATCCTTGTTTGAATTTTTACGACATTTTGGGAACACATTTTTGTTTTTTGATAATCGTACTTGTGTTTAATAATTGAAGAATCCATTTTGTTATTTTAAGCAACTTTTATTTTGTTTTTTCACCACGAAATTTCTACTAAATGAGAATTTAGATCGCCAAACATACTACTGTTCCTTTCACCGATCCTTTAGCTCTATCTTATGCATCCCTTCAGTCCTGATTACTAAAATCATCACTATTATTCTACCTGAATAAAGAAATATGTCAACAACTACAACAATACTTGGTACTTCTACTCTTCTGCTTAGCCTAGTTCCTAAGCCATGTTGTGGTCAACTATACATAAATAATTGGATATTCTGTAATTACTAAATAATGTATGTATGTTTGCGACTCACCATCTCCGCTCTGGTTGCTGCTGTGCGCGTGGTACTGCTCATCTGTAAAGTCGTACTCTGCGTCAGGTAAACACATCTGCTCTCGACAATCATGAAAACAGGGTTAAATTGAGTTAGGTTTTGCCTAATCAGTTTTTAGTTCAATTGATTGATTTTATGTAAAGTTATCGGGTAGGTATAATAATTAATCTTATACCTAGAGTAATATTTCGAAAACGTTCCTTGATTTCTATCATACCGACAGACACAAAAAGATATAGCAACAGATTAGATAAAATAACAAAATGTACCAAGTTCTTTTTTAATGTAAATGCTTCTAATAAAATTGAACTTGGTGTTTTTTTTTATTGCTGCCTAAGAGACACTATAAACAATTGTCATAATCACAACAAATTTCCATTTAACTATGTTCAATGTAATAAAATAATTCTTAAAAGTAAAGTAAAAAAGGAAAAAGGTATTACCATAGTTCTGCTCACCTCCGTTCCGATGATCATTGCTCATCAGTTCTTGGCTCTGCAGCGTCGGCGCATGGATCAGCACCTTCTGCTGAGGACTATGAGGGTCCAGACCTTCAACCTCCAGCAACGGAGCATGAGGCTCATAGGAATGGACAACCAACTGAGGAGCGTGAAGATCCATCCTTAACACATCACAATTCCAATTTAAAATAACGGTTCCGAATCTTCAGTTCCAAATTTAAATAAATAAAAAGAAATCACTGTTCTAATTTTCAATTTTTGATTTTCAAATTTGAATTTGACACTTTTGAGTTTGAATTTAGAATGTTAGATATAACTGCTGTTTGTGGCACTGTTTTTTTATCGTTGTTTTTTAGTTCGATGATCACTTCTGTTCGTTTTTAACTCTGTTTCACTATTGGCACTTGCTTGTTGTGACTATAATCTAAGTTAGGAGCTTTGTTAGGAGAATTATTTTGGAGTATTTTAGTATTTGTGTTATTGTTTTGGTATTGTCACATTATAACGTTGACCTGTGTCGGTCTCACCGGATTTTCTTGCGGATTTTCTGACGTTTTATCATCTTTGTACCTGTAACAAACAAAATAACATTGTAAGAAAACAACTTCAATAGCTTATAGTATCTAGTATATCTTTAGACTCCGTAAAAAGACGCCTGGGGCCCGAGTCCGCTATTTTAAGTCAGTGAGTGGCGGGTTAATAAATGTTCCAGTGTACTTGTTATTGTGCCTAATTTTCGTATTCAGATAAGAACAGTCCCTTGCAATCCTACAATGACAACAGTGGCAAGTAGGTGTACATTTCTCATTAACCTAAAATTATCTGAATACGAAAATTAGGCACAAAACCCAGTACACTGGTACGTTATTAACCCGCCACTCACTGACTTAAAATAGCGGACTCGGACCCCTGTTTGTTTGACGCGTCGGCCTGTCTGTAGTATCATAACTCCTTAATAAATAGACTTATTATAAAAGGTGTAATTTTTTTATTTTAAAGCTGATGTGATCAAGATCGTTCTTAGCTATAAAAACTATAAAATTTTGAAAGACATTATCTTATCGTAAAAGCTCTGTCCTTATTAAAATAACTCCCATTCCATCCAATTTTAAATCCCATTTAAAATTGGATGGAATGGGAAAGTAATATTATTATGTAAGGGGAAAAGTTTACTAAGCTATCTTACATAATTTTACTTTAATCTAATACAAGAACAAACAAAGACTAAAATTAAATCTTATATAGATAAATAAAACTAACACGCGTCAAAATACTCATCGTCATCCTTGTCAATGGCGGGAAACGTGCCCAGAAGGCTGGCAGCATTGCCACGTTGAATGGCTATGCCGATTCTCTGTGCAAGGAACAAACCAGCTCTCTGATCACGAGTAGAGTCTACCAAACGTTTTGACAGTTCTTTAAAAAGATTTCGTGCACTCGGACCCCATGACCCGAGCGTTTCAACCCCAGGGGAAAATAATATTAAATCTTAGTAGAAATATTCTGTACTGTAAATATAAAAAAAGCAATTTACACCATGGTTTGTAACATGCATTTTACGATTCGCTACCGATTTCGTTGCACGTAAATAAATCAAGCGGCTTCCGTTTTGCAAATAAAATGTGTATCTATGTATTATTTAAAACGGCCCAGGTTCGTGCCCCGGTCGCCTATTGTGTTGTGAGGAACACTGAAGTGCAAAATCTGAACGAGTTGGATGTGTTAAAATGAAACTTAAAAAGGAAAATTTTCGAGACTCTGTAATAAAGACTTAAGTTATAAAATATACTCCTAATACCATACCTTATCTATTAAATATAGATAAATTATTAATATAATATAATATAAAAAATCAAATAATAATAATATAAAAATTGAGATAAATAGTAGCTACAATATTCTTTATTTTGTTTATAGATAACTAACATTAGATAGTATTTATGTATATTCATAGAATTTTACATTATACATTATTACTAATTACTTTAAGATTATTATTCTGATTTTTACATTCTAATTGTTAAAAAATATTACAAAGGATTGAACGAGTATCTGAAAAAAAGAATGTAAAAAAAATCCCAGATCTATTAATTTGTTGTTTCATGTGTTTTAATACAAGTAGAATATTTCTCAAGGCGTCCTACAGGACTTTGTTGCTATGCCAGTATTCAAAACTATTGTTTTACTTTTAAATTTCAGTTTTAGTTGTTTCATTATTCCTGTTTAGTTACCTTTAAAATTGGACTTGTAGAATCCAGTGAACAATATAAAAAAAAAAAAAGTTTTTAAAATTATTGGTAGTGATATAGTAAAAACGTGTTCCAATTTTTTGTAGAAAGATACAAAGCCTTAAGAACGAAATACCTAATTAATTTGAAAAACAATGTATGGTTATTCAACTTACTAATCCATCAAAACAAAACACATATAAGAGCACATTTTATGTTTCTAAATCTTATATATAAAATTCTCGTGTCACAATGTTAGTTACCATACTCCTCCGAAACGGCTTGACCGATTTTTATGAAATTTTATATGCATAGTCAGTAGGTCTGAGAATCGGCTACTATCTATTTTTCTTACCCCTAAGTGGTACTCGTAGGTAGTAGGCAGGTGCTAGGTGAAAAAATGGCATTGCAACGCATGCCGGGTACAGCTAGTGAAATATAAAATAACTATAACTACAGCCACAATTTGACGATAAAATACACCAATCAGTTTTTTGAATTTACTATAAAATAATATGGTTGTGTAACTAAAATCACAGTTTTTATAAATAAGTTGTCGGCCAAAGATTTTTGATTCCAGCCGTGTGAAACATTGACTCATATAAACCCTTTGTTTGTGGAAGAAAAGGGTTTAAATTATACCTTAGTTATGTTTACAAGAAAAGGCAAACTTAATATAATTAAATGTCTGGTTCGAGTAGAACACGAAATTGAATATTTTTTCAAGAATCAAGAATTTTCACAAAATTTGGGTTCGTCGTTCAGATCATGATACAATATAATATTCAATATAGGCAAGCAAAACTAACTACTATTTTCTAAGTCGGTTAACACAAAACCTCTTTGAACCTAAAAAAATAATTAAATAAAACCAAAAACGTAATTTTCCATAGGTTCCAATTAACATTTAAATAACAGGATCTAACTAAACTCCCGAATAACACTGCCTACCCCAAACATGTTTCAACTTGAAGTTACACGAAGGTAGCGTTGTTCACAAAAAGGCGATGCGCGCGCGCAAGGCTGTGGGAAATAATTTGACAATACAATACTGTGTGATACACAGGGGATTGAGTATGGGGAATCTATCGTAAGATATAATTTGATCCTTTTATCACTTCCACTTCATCTTGCCTTTAACAGTCTTATTTCCATTTTTGACAGTTTTCTGAAATACAAAAATGCAGGGTTTTTTCATATTATTTTTTTTAGTTTTAATGAAATATTAGGTGACTTAGTATTGTCACCCTTGAGAGGTAAAGTTTAAAAATCCATTATTAAACTCTACTGTATTCATTAATGTAGAGAACACACTGTAAAAAACCATTTATATGTTTAATTAGATGATTTTTATAAAGAAATCTGCTCTTTAAACTGCATTTCGCAGAGATACTATCACGTATACGGGCGTCACGGGCGGCATATTGTACCAACAATTAAATACGAGTGATTTCAATAACTTTATGACATATGCATTAAATCCAATCTGAAATAACCTTCCTTTCGTCGCAGTCGGGTAAAACCCATCAAAGAAATAAACCCCCAATCAAGCATATCTTAAGACTCATCTCAAACCTCATGTGTAGCGTAATTTCCCACAATTTATTCACACGTATCCGACGATACTTATCTCATGTACAAAGCATATTTATTTGCTTATGTTTTACCTAATGAATCATTGCGTGACGTCACTTAGGATAAGGTAATAATATACAAGAATTAGAGGGATTTTAAAATGATGCCATTGTTTTGACCACTGTATGAACAACTGGAAATGGTAGAGCATACGTGGTAATATATATATTTTCTGTATGACATACATACATACATATAATCACGCCTCTTTCCCTTGTAGGGGTAGGCAGAGACCACTTATTTCCACTTGCTACGATCCTTATACACTTGTTTCGCTTTGTCCACTTTCATAATTCCCTTCATTCATGCTGTTCGGTTTATGGTACTCTTGACCTGGCCTTTTTTCATTCACACTCGCCTTATACACTTTTTTCGTCAATCGTTCTTCATTCATTCTCGACATAGCCAAACCATCTCAGCATTACACCATTTCTGTGTGAGTGGCTTTTCATCCTGTAGTATAGTAGAGCCTGTACCTACTAACTTAACCAACTTTTAAAGCCTGTTTCAGTCCTGTAGTATCCAACAGCTATGGAATAAGCTGTGGAATAGTTTCCACAGATATTGGGTGGTGTCAGTTAACAAGTCGTTATCGAAAAACTTTATATACGACGCTGTCCAGTTGATAGAACTGGATGGGTCCTCAAAAGAAAGCCGGTTTAAATTTGATGCGAAAGATGAACAATTGAGTTCCTACCACGTGTACAGTAAACACAGATAACAATACATAAAATTTATGATTACACATAAAATATCAAAGTTGAATTGAGAAACTCGTCTTTTTGAAATGGGTTAGTTTATGGAAATAAAACCTGTAACGTTGTCCACGTGAATGATAGTCAAAACCACTAGGAGATACTGAAAAAATGAATGAAATCAAATAGTAGTCGAAATAAATACTGAAATTATCAAACTCGTATATTATTATAATTAAGATCGAAGATATATTTTTAGCACTTCATCGTATCGACATTTAAAAGGTTAATTATACCTATCGTTCAGTTAATGTAATTTATTAGTCGTTTGAAAATGATAGTTGCCATTGCCAATGTCAACATCATTGATGTAAATGGGTATTTTGTCTTCTTAAATCTTTTGATGCTGTCATATGAAATCCCGCTAATCAAAAGTAATTCTAATTCTTCTCTGGTCTAGTTAATACTTTATTTTATTTATATTTACTCTTTTTAACATTCTTTATTTTTTTAATTACTACAAGTAATTAGGTCTTCGGTACATATTTTCTCCTTGTCACTTTTGATCTCTTGTCCAGTTAATACTTTTTTAATTATATGTATCTTTTTAAGGCCATCATCCTTTCTCTCATCATTACAATCTATTCCAATATTTTCTTTACTCTCTCAACAACAACAATATTTATCAAAACTCTTTGTTTTTCATGATTATACAATATTATTGTATAGTTAAGCTGTGAACGTCGAGGTGTTGAGGGTTTCCCACACTTATGAGTGTCATTAAAACTCCTTTTTTTCTTAAATTCGGTAGTGACAACGATTTGATTACACGTTTGGTTAGATTCTTGTTTTGAGCTACTGTTGTTTGGATCAATTTGTCCTTTGAGGTTAAGTATGATCATAATATGAGATATTATATCTTACATTAAAAAATAATCATGCCTTGTTTTATAACCTCAAAATATTAGATTACTAAATTCTGTGCAACTTACAACTTATTAAGTTATAATTAAGTCAGAGTTGAGTTTGGACATCAAAAAAAACTTTTTGCAAAAAGATACATGGAATCCATTCACAAGAAATAATCCTTTTACAAAGAATGATATATAACCTTAAATAGAACATAACGATACATCATGATTTCCAAGTAACAAAAATAAAATGACTCATTAAATACGAAGTTTGAAATTCATGATGGCGGTCGAATATATTAACAGACAAAAAACCTTCGACATTGAACCGACAAAATAATTGTTAGCAACGAATGTTAGACAAAGGCATATTTAATTATGAGTAGGGTGACAATACTTTTAGGAAAAACCTTCATTTGTTCCATGGATGTTACTACCAGGATGAAAGGTAAATCGAAAAGCAATCGAATGCAAAAAATGGAATCATCTCCCTAGCCTTTCCCCAACTATGTTGGGGTCGGCTTCCAATCTTACAGGATTCAGCTCATCATCATCTCCCGAGCCTTTTCCCATCTATGTTGGGGTCGGCTTCCAATCTTACAGGATTCAGCTGAATACCGTATTTTACATGGCGACCGACTATCTGACCTCCACAACCCATTTTGCTGGGTAACACAGTATCCCATGGTAAGACTGGTTGTCGGAATTGACTTAACGATTGCCAAAGATCATAGTATGACATGCGGGACCTACGGCTTAATGTGCTATCCGAGGCACGGAGGGGTCTCGGTATGTTTGGAAATAGTCACCCATCCACGGCCCAACCGCGGCGAGCGCGGCTAAGCCTATATTATCGGTCAAACCGTACTTACGGCTTACACTTAGCCACGAGCGAATTAGTAAATACATAGGTAACTTGTATTTGCCTGCGAGGCCCGTCGCGTATTATAAATAATAGTAACGTAAATGTTATCCTCCCGTCCCTAGACCAAGCTGGCCCGAGCCGGCCAAACTAGCAATAAAAATATGTCCCTAAATAATAAAAACTTAGATCCAGCCATCCCTTGTTGTTTTCCTTTATTAAGATTGTTAGCAACGCACTAAGTCGAGGTCCGAACCCCGCAGGGGGTGCCCTTAGTGGACGTTGCTGACGTAGTTAGTTTTTCCTATTGCTCTGGCTGGAGGCCTTAAGGTCCTCGCCAACAGTCCGGTGAAGCAGTCAAAGCCTGCGCTCAGGCTAACTGCAAAGATCTCTACCAAAAAAAAAATAGGTAACTTGTTGATTTGAGACTTGAGTAACTTGGACGAATTGGTGTAAAAATCCAACCAGCCCATGTGTTAATTCGGGTTATCATCTGAACGTGTAAAAGATTTCGTCTAAACAAGGCTTTTGACTAACTTCATATTACTTACATGGGATTGAAATATAGAGAAGAGTAAATGGTGCACAATGTATAGCAGCAGATAAAAATATATCAAAAAAATATTTTAGGAAACATGGGTATGATCATTGTTTTCATTAAAAAATAACTCTTTGTGTTTCTATACTATTATAATTGGCGTTCTTATGGGTAGAATACTAGGGCCTGACTTTTTTTTTTCACTTTTAGTCATAATCAATTCCAGTTTAGTAGCATCTAAATTGAAGATTCAATCATTCTAAGAGACTTTAGTTATTTACTCCAAATTCTGGTCACTTTATTGCAAATTCTACTAAATTATATCCTCATGTTAATAATGGGTATTCAACATAGATAATATAATAGTGCTACATTCATGTCTAGTTTAGACCTAACTGAAATTCAAGGACAACACGATAACATCCACAAATCCGACAACTTTTTACTCTGTGGTTTTTTGAATTATGGTTCTACTGTGTTTAGTTAGTTAACGGGCTAGTTTCGGGAAAATTCTGCCATTGTGAATTTATGTGTAACAATAATAAAAAACGTAAGTAATAAAGATTTGGACGAATAAGTAATTCGGATTTATTTGTTTTATGAATGATTGTATAGGGATTATTACCAGAAGTTTATTTTTATCTGTAGTAGGATCGGTTACTATCTAAATAACCGCCGGTACTTTTGTATATTTCCTTGTTTGTTTGTAACTAAGGTAACCTACATAAAATTTTCACAAAACAAAACTCAGATAAAATCAACAAATTATAATTTTGCAAGCCCATCCAATTATCAATGAAGCGAATCATTCCAACGAAAAATGAAAAAAAGAAATGTAGGTAAAATGGGCTGTTTCTAAACAATAGTAATTTTACGGTAGATTTGCGTTTACCCCTGCGCATGCGCAACTTGTGAAAAAATTATGTAATTAGTTTACCCTTTACCCTTACTACGGTTTCTCGTTTGAAACTCACTTATTTAGTTTTTTTTTTCATTTGATTAGGTATAAGTGTGTTCTTGTTTTTGTTTAAGTTTAATAGAAGTGGTGTATTTAACAGATTCATAGGCACTGTTTATGGCGCTGATCGAGTAGTTGTTTGGATAATGGTTTTAGTATTTTTTTTAATTACGATATCGAATTAAAAGGAATGTAGAATCGACTTTAATACACAACAATTTATTTTCGTTATTTTAGTTCCCTGGTTTCTTATGTATTATTCTATTTTATAATGACATCATTAGATATAATTTTGCAGCCATCCAATAATACAAAAAAAATACGTTTGTTAAACAAAAATCTCACACAAAACTCACCTCAAAAATAAAAACAAAGTTGAAACAAATAGTAACAACTTCTCACCCATTTAAAAGTTAAGTGGTAACTTACCTCCCCTATTTAATAATACTATTATCATATTTATAATGTTCACCCCTTAAATTCCTATAGTACCTTTACCATCGCGTGAGTGCAAACGATTGTAATTGAGGGTGGGTTCAAAGTTCGATTCCCGTGTCGGTATTCAAATTATTGTGTTTCCGGGATTTGCTTGTTTCTATTCATTTATGAGTTTTTTTGTAAATGGGTCAATTAGTGTAGGTGTAGTATTGTACCATAGAACATTTTTATGTTTTACAATGTTGTGTGAACTAAGTACATATTATTTTATGTTGGTTTCAGTTTTGATTGTAATGTTTAACTTCAAATTATAGTTTTTAGTTAATGTTAATACTCATGTTAATCCTACTAATATTATAAATGTGATGTTTGTTACTCTTTCACGGAAAAACTACTGAATGGATTTTATTGAAACTTTCCAATATTGTAGCTTATACATCGGAATAACACATAGGCTATAATTTATAAAGATAGTGTAAGAATTGCCATTCACGCGGGTGAAACCGCGGGGCACAGCTAGTATCTAATATTTTTATAATCTCTTAGTGCCTATAGCTTAAAATTGTTCACCTAGATGTCTAAATATGAATGCTGTGATCTCCTGTAACTGAGGGAGCACAACTCAAATGTACACTATTATTTTTGTCTGTTTATGTGTTTTTGTGTATTCTTTGTTGGAGATCCAATAATAAATGAATAAACAAAAATTTGCTTAAATCAACCACTTTCTATGTCAGGCTAGTAAAATGTAAATCTAGGTAGATGTCACATACTGAGTCAGGATTACTCAGTTAATCATACTTAAGGATTTCAAAATATTGTTAGATTCTTTTTTGATTCTTTGAACGAAAGTTTCTTAAACAGCTCGGTTACCCAATAAAAGTCAAAGTAAAAGCATTTTTCCTTTCAAACATGACATAACTCGACGTAATTGTAAAGGTGTTTCACACGCGCCCTAGACATTGACGCGTGAGAACGCTCGTGTGAACTAGCACTTACATTGTTAGTTTGTAGGTTAGTTTCATTTACATTAAAGACGTTGAAAAAAGGCTAACGTTGTGACCTACACGTGCCCTTGAACTTTGCTCTTGGTTTGGTACGAAATTTTTATAGCTCGACTATATTTATAGCAGAAATTATTTAAGAATGACCTTTTTTCTATATAGTGTTTTCTATATTTATACTTATATAGTGTTGAAACTTAACATATAAAACAACTTAGTAGTCGTGTTAGTTAAACAACTTATGACTCAAGAACGGATGAACCGATTTTCATGATCTTTAATTAGTTGGATTCACATCCAATCCAAAAAAAAAAACTATAAAACGTTCGGGAACTGGACTAGGTAAACCACGGGATACAGATATAGATCTAGATATAGAATAAGGATGTTTATAACCTTAAGATAAATAAAACAAGTGGTTGGCATTACCGTTACCTCAAAACTTTTGACGGGCCTGTTGGTCTAGTGGTTAGTGACCCTGACTGCTACACCGGAGGTCGTTGGTTCGATTCCCACCCAGGACAAATCTTTGTGTGATGAGCACGATCGTTTGTTCTGTGTCTGGGTGTAATTTATCTATAATATGTATGTATTTAGAAATATATAAGTATGTTTATCAGTTGTCTGGTTACCATAACACAAGCTCTGCTTAGCTTGGGATCAGATAACCGTGTGTGTCCCGGAATATAAAAAAAAAAATATAAAAAAAATAAGAACCACTCTTCTAAGTCGGTTAACTCATTACAATGTCTGATAAGACAGGAAACAGAAGGGGAGCAGTTGTCGCAATTAACTTGTTGCAACCGTCTTCAGAAATTACTATCTTCACGACATCGGTACAAGGGGTCAGCTTACCTTTAGCTCGAATATTAGACTAACATGTCTAACGAGGTTAAATGGTGCAAACTGTTAGGTTCCCACATTTCAACCGAAAAACTTATAATTTTTTGATTAGGAATATGCATTATTTTATCTTTTATTTATTTAATTATTTATTAAAAAGGACATGATTAAGAAAAATAACATAAAATACCTATCGTCAAACTGCACAACAGTTTGTTGGCGATTATACAGTTGGTTGGCATTGGACGTGGATGGCGGAGACCGAGTGTTGTAGCGAACATTTGGAGAGGCCCATGTCCAGCAGTTGCAATTTGGGATGAATTAATGCAAAAAAATGATTGAAATACCTAGTTTTAGTTCTATGTTTGCTTTTCTTTCGCTCAGCGAAGTAGACCATGATGCAGATTTCACGATCAGGGTATTTTAAGTTATAAGCTATGTCTTTTTAAAAGCTGAAATAAAAACTATGACATATGTGTAAATGTTTGGAGAAGTTCATATCTTACCATGGTGGTGTATCTTCATCAATCAAATTCGAATTAAGTTTTAGATTTATGACATAAGAATTTTATATATTTACCTTGTATGTTTAGAAGTTTTTTTTCTATTTCCCTCTTATCCTAAGAACATTATCGTTTACTTAAGATAAAAGGAAATTATACAGTGAGTAATTATTCAATCATCGTCGATAAGTTTTTGTTCCATTGTCTGTTAATTATGCTATTAATGAGGGTTCAATGAACTATCATCTTATAATGGTTTGCCTATACGTTTTTGTGGAAAATTATGATGATTGACGCTACTGGGTTTTAATTTTTTTTGGGATATTTTTATGTATATATTTTTTAGGGATTTCTCCTTTTTTCGCGTTAAGGTATGGCTTCTGTTTTCGGCTGTGCGTGTTTAAGAAATTTTAAGTACCTAATATGGCCTCTGAAATAAATATTAATAATAGACCTAAACATAATATATTTGAAACGCACACTTTTTGCATAGATAGGACACAGATTAAGGTTTGGTAGCTGCCCAACTAGTTTCCTGCCAAGCCTTTTTCCAAATCATATTGAGATCGGTTCCCACTCTCACCGAAAACAGCTTATTAAAAATACTTTACATAGAGCAACTAACTATCTGCCTTCTATAATCCATTTAATTAGTTTATCTTAATGTTTTACCCAATGCTACTTTTAATGCTCTTTCTTTAATCTAGCCTAAACACCTTACAACTTATCTTAATCTTGTAGTATCGAACAAAATGTTCGTTATATAAAAACAAATCGTAGGGGTGAGTCGGGGTCGTCGCACCTGCCGCCACCTGACGTAACGGAATCCTGCGCACGCGCCGATTCCCGCCAAAACGTGGAAATTTGTGATTTCTTGGTGTATTGGTGAAGTGGTAGGTTTTGTTGGTATTGGTTTGTTTGTGTAATGATGACTGGAGTGTATTAAGAAGAATTTACATGAAGTAATTTTTGGTGTCTGAATGTTGATATGCAATTTTAGAAAATACTGTCTATAGTTATGGGGTTTAAATAAAAAAGGTTTTTATAATAACTGTTGTTTGTTAAAGTATATAGGTACATCTATAGGGATGATCATAAATAATAGGGTTTATCATGAACTCTGAGCCAAAAGTGTCTGAAAGTATGTGCTTCGAAAACATTACGAAAAATTTGAAATTATCCATGATAATATTATACTATTCTTGCTAACTTCAGTAGTGTCTACACTACACTTCATATTATTTTAATGCATCTGACGATGGGCAGAATATAATAATTTCAGAAAATTGTAGGTACAGTAAAATCACTTTACCTAGGTAAATGGACCTCTAAGAATTTAAAAACATATCATGACCTATCCAGGTCTTATCAGTCACACAGGTTAAAAGACGAAAGGTCTAAGAACTTGTTAATTAATATAATGAATGGGAGCACCTGACGTAACGGACCTGCGCACGCGCCGACCCCTTCGCACCGAAAGGCGTTGGGGTTCAAATGATATTTTTTTTAGATGTATCGCATGGGAATGATTAGGTTAAAGTATGAAAAAACTGGCCAAGTGCGAGTCGGATCGCGCACGAAGGGTTCCGTACCACCGTCGTATGAGAGCCCCCCTTAAATATTAATTTTATGTGGTTTTTTTAGTATTTGCTGTTATAGCGGCAACGGAAATACATCATTTGTGAAAATTTCAGCTTTCTAGCTATCACGGTTTATGAGATACAGCCTGGAGACAGACAGACGGACAGGCAGACAGCGGAGTCTTAGTAATAGGGTCCCGTTTTACCCTTTGGGTACGGAACCCTAAAAATAATCTTGTTAATTGATAATTAAATGTTGTTGCCATTTAGTTTATTTAATTAAATATAAAATTGGGCATGCATAATAAAATTATTAAAATAAGCTGATGTTTATTAAGCTTTGCTAGAATATTGTAAGTATTTATTGAGTTGGAAACATAAAACAATGTAACTATAACTTGGTAGAGAGATTGGGCAGTTATTCAAAATAGAAGATATTACCTACTATTTAATATGGTTAGTAGGAAAACTTTTGAGTCTTGACTGTATTTTTAGAGTTGTAAGTTCCTATAATTATTCATTTCATTTCATTTAAAGCCTGAACTGTCCCACTGCAGGGCAAAGGCCTTCCTTCCTTCTTTCCACAGGACTCTATTGATAGCTGTTTGTTGCCACTCCTTTTTGTATGAGTCTAGTTAATCCCTCCATCCATCCTATAACTGGCAGAGAATGCCTTTTGGCATTAAGTCCGCCTTTGTGCAACAGTGTGCAAAAAGTATTAAATAAATAAATATAATTATAATTTAATTATTTTCTTCTTAAACACGACCTTTAAAAACATACGGTAAAATTACAAAAAAAACTATTTAATTACTGTAAAATGTCCCCTAAGTTTGTGCATTATTTAAATTATAATAAATTCAATGTTTTTCAACAACAGGTGCGCAATTTATGTGTGAACTGTTAGTTATTTGCATACCGATGTTACGATAGCGGGTAGTAGGTTCAATTCCGTGACGAATTGAACAAGTGACAATGCATAAATTATTTAACAAAATGACTAAAGTTATTTGGCAGTTTATTTTGACATTATTGTGAGCTTTTTATTTTTTAACCTAATAATGTTTAGTTCGATGATTTTAAGAGCTGATAATGAGCTGCTACCAGTGTTACAGTGCTTGCTTTTCTGTTCCTAAGCATTTTTAATCTGAGAAATGTGCATTCTCCTTCCACTCATCCCTAATTCATTAAATTATAAATTTCTTCTTAACCGACTTCACAACGATGAGGTTCTCAATTCAACGGTTTTATTTTAATTTTTATTGCCTGATATCTCCTGCAGCTGTGGATTCTTTTTTAACCTCGATAGGGTATACCTCAAAAGTGGTCTTTTACATACAAACTTCATTGAAATGGATTAGTTTCGTATAACGTGTGACGTGTAATTAGTTATTCTCATTATGTTTCACACATACAATACTTAATACAATTGAAGTAACAATCTAATTACTTGTTACATAAAAATTCATAATTAAAATAGCTTATCAATTAAAATAACGTCTAAACACTGTCACCTATTTACCCCTCATAATTAATATCCTAAGGAATCTTCTAACCCAAGGAAACCGTTTGACCTTTGTAAACCTTTAGAAAATACCGCAACCCCTAACGAATAACTGCTGCACGACATATTAAAAATATACCATAGGGTTGCCACTTGGTTTGCGAAAAATATACCTAAGTATTTACTAAAGGAAATTATTGTGCAATGATCTTAGTAACTGTTTTCTTCCGTTAGTGATACTTATCATGTTGACGATTAACATTTTTTTTAACAATAGTTATTAAAAGACATTGACTCGGGCTGATGAGCCGTGAGTTGTAGGTTCATAGGAACCAATATATGTGGCGACAGACGCGTGTTTCTGAGTTTAGGACACAATTCATTTTATTTCTATCATTTACAAGATCTTAATGTGTGACGAACATTAAAGTAAAACAAAACTAATGACGCAAATCTATTCAAACAACATTACACCCAAAATTGAAACTATCAAAATATTCTTAAAAGTTACCTGTAAATATGCCAGTTATACTTAATTCTAATTAATAATTACCTTATAACCCTAGAGTGTCAACCCTGGGCGGCTTCCCCGCGCACCAGGTGAGCGCGCACGTGTCTCGCGTGATTTTTTACCGCAAATGTCAACGCTGGTCAATGGGTTCGATGCTCAGGCGGTTATTGCTTATATAATTACGCGATTTTATCAATGATAGTTACTACATGTATGTTAGAGATATTTTTTAGGTTTTAGTTGAGTTTAAGCGGAGTGACAATTTCTTTTTTGTTATGTAATTTAAGGCACTATCCAGTGCGTGGTCCGAAGTTTCATTCCTAGGTGTGATAAAACTATTATAGTTTTTTTTTTAGATTAGTTGGTTCATTCATATTATCCAGGTTAAATTTTTAGTGTTTAAGTTATTTTAAATAACGGGCGAGTATTTTTATTACTCTCAGAAACAGTGAGTAGATACGGTTTTACGGGTTTACGGTTTAAGTTTTTGTCGTCGTAATTAGATAATATAATAGGTATATTTTTTTCTACCTTTCTAATCCTTATCCACAGGCTAAACGACGGTTAAAACAAGAACAATGAACAGACAGACGAACAGGTTGTTATATATTAACATTAATGCACGAACACATGGTCTAACGTACATTTTTTATCCAATCCGGCGCGTGGATAACTATTATAGAGGGTGAAGTCATTTCCGATGACAATGATATCAAAATGTAACATCCTGTATAATTACGTAACGGTTGAATGTTTGAAAGTTGAATAGATTTTTTTTAGGTTGGTATTGAATATTAGGTGCATGCGAGAAATTATTGATTCTTAACGCTTTGATGTTTTTATTAATTAAAATTAGTTTTTAGTTTACCAAGGAGATAGGGGCACAATTTTTTTTTATGAGTTTGTGTTTAAGCGTTAATAGTGTAGTCAAAAAAAATCATACAATAATAGTACATTATTAGATTTTTAGAAACACATTAGAACACATTAGAAACACAGAAACAAATTTTATTAAAATTTTGGACTCACTTGTTATCAATAAAATTATGAGAAAACGACATAATTAGAGAAGACACGCGCCGCCTACGTGGTAAATAATATCGTAGGCATATTTTAAATGTTTTACTATTTAAATGTAAATTCAGTTACAACAAGAAACTAGGAAGCAACCAAATAGCTAACTTCCTAGCGACAAGAAACAAATTTACACAAACACACTGAAAGCCAAACCACAAGCGACATTGAACCTTATCATCCACAAAATAAAATCTATTATAACATTTTACCGACCGCACGAATAAACTTGTTTTTATTTACAGTTGTATGTGTAAAACTACAAACGATATTCAACCTTATGGGCTGAGAAATACGAGTTATGTAATTAGTTTGTTCACCGCAAATTATAAGGTTGTTTCAACTCAGCTGATAGGAAATACATTTCAAGTATTTTATTCTTTATAGAGGGTGTTTTTTGTAAAGTAACGGCAGACTAGTGGTGGCACCTGTCTTCGTCTGGGTTACATGACCTTATGTAGGGTCAGGAAAGGGCAGTGATAAGGGCTGGGGGTACTTTCAACCGGTCAAGAGAAAGTATAAGGGTTACTTCTTAGAACATAAGTAATTGTTTTAATTATTGACTTACTGTTGCCCCTGGTTTCACAAACACTTATCTTAAAAACGTTAGTGTAGTAAAGTGGAGGTAAGTTAATACTCTATACAACTTTTATACATTTACCTTTAAAAAAAAAAATCTATGTATCCTAATTAAGAACCGCCTCTTTTTTTTCAGTCGGTTGACACAGTACGTATTATTTCGCATACACATGACATACCTTATGACCGCAACATTCAATTGTTAAACTAGTTGTAAGTCTTTATAATGTAACTGTTTGCTGTTCCTCAAAATAAATAAATAAATACCTATATGTTCCAAATGTGTTCTTAGATACCTATATTGAATTTCTGGTGGCCAAAAAAGTGTGGGAAAGATTTACCTACACTACAAAGGTTATAAAATAATTATGATTAAGGTATTTAGTTTTGGATGTTAATATAGCTAAGCCTACATAAGTATACTAAGGATTATCCTTAGTCTGTACTTCGGCCTACATTCTAACTGTAGACTAGACTACAGTCTTTATCCTGGACAGTTACCTATTTCCAGAGACTCAAGCAAATATACTTAAGGGGTAGTCCTTCAAAATTACAGTTAATATTTTTAGTATTATCAAAAAATGAATGATCAAATTATATTACATAGTATGTAGTATATTGTCATTGTAAAGGTTATACTAGAATTCTAAGAATAAATTAGAAAAATCGGAATAATTTTAATTGAAGCTGTAACGGATTTAGGATTAAGTAAATTGCAAAATTCTTTTCACATAAAAAAAGACTACAAGTTTAACAAGTTTTTTTTTTCATTATCCTTTAACTATCAGAAGCGTCTAGAAATCGAACCTACAGACAATCGTCTCAACCACAATACTACAGTTTATAATATAAAACTTTCAAAGGCCTTGAATCTTAAGTTAGTAATAAGAAAAGAAAGTCGCCCCGGGTGTGTTTGAACTGGATGTAATCTTTGGAAGGGGTTGACAACATTTTGATGGTGGAGTGGTTAAAAAGATCACTATTTCACATAGTGATCTTTTTAACCACTCCACTCCACCTAATCAAGGTCCTACTGAGTTTGATTTCTTTCAATAAAAAAAACTTTCTTTCTGATATTGTGCTTTTTGTTATATCCCTATAACCCGAAGATTTCTCAGTCATTGAGTTATCGACATAACAAAAAGGACAATAGTTGAATAGGAGATAAGTATTCCCATACTTTTTTGAAAAATTCGGGAAACATATAATTAAAAATATTTAAATATAAGCATAATTAAACAAAAAATATTTAATGGGTAGGATTTCTTCTTACTTCTTATCTTTCTCAATATTTTTACTTGAGACCGGAGTGTTTAGCACCCCTGCTCTAGGACATAATCTAGGCTAACTGGATTGCGGTCTAGATTTAGCCTACGGCTAGCTGTCTGACGTCTTCTTTATGGCGTTATTGTATACTAGTTTGGGACTATGGATTGGCTTGACAATGACCTAGAGGTAAAAATCTATAGCAAGTCTAACTTTGAATATGTTACTTTTCTCAAAAGTCAGTATTAAGCATTGTAGATGTAAAATAACAGCAATATTGAACTTAATTAATGGTATAAAAAGGCATTTAAAACAATTTAAATTTTAAATAATATAAAATCAAGACAGTTGCAGAACTGACGAAAAATCTGACTTAACATAGATATTATGAAGTATTTTTATCCAATATTTCCATCGACAATTTCTTATATTAATATTTTAACATTACTTTGTTTATTTTCTCAAACTTTCAAATTTATATATTTACACTAGAAAACTTCTCAGCCTATCTTGGGAAAAGGCTATTTAAGTATTTAGGTGGATATAAATTTACCAACAAACTTTTAAATCGTCTATAAACTTTAAACAATCAAAAATCCAATCTGAACCAATACGGAAACAATCCAAATATTTGCGAAATATGAAATAGAGTGAAAACCGAGCAATCAGAGTTAATAAGGCCAAGACAGGTGTGACCACAACCACTTCCGGATGATCTGACCTTTACAACCAGGTAACTAAGGTCCTTGATCTTATACAAATTGAAGGTACAGGGAGGTCAAGAGAACTGGTTTAAGGAGTCTATTTGGCTACCAGGTTCTGATGGTCTTTGATCTTATAGTAATCAAAGGTACAATTTAAGCAAGTCAAGCTGACTGGCCACAGGCCATTGAAGGAGTCTATTTGATCTACTAGATGAAGAAGGTCCTTGGTTTCAAACTAATGGAAGGTACAGGG
Source organism: Autographa pulchrina (assembly GCA_905475315.1). Taxonomy (NCBI): domain Eukaryota; kingdom Metazoa; phylum Arthropoda; class Insecta; order Lepidoptera; family Noctuidae; genus Autographa; species Autographa pulchrina. The sequence continues at coordinate 7,841,630 of FR997787.1, forward strand.
AGGTCAAGACAACTGGTAGAGTCTATTTTATCTGTCAGGTTCTGAAAGTATTTATTTTTATAGTATAGTCCGGCCGCCGAGTCAATGCGCTCCTGACAGATGATGGTCAATAGGAAGATGTAACTTTGATGTGGCGAAGAATTTACTGAACATTAATTACAATCACTTATTTGTCCTATAAACAAATAATATCATTCATAATTATTTATAATTTCATTTTACAATGAATAATATAACACGGTTTTTTATTTACCTATACAAATCAAGACCAACTGACATGTGTCGGGAACGCATTCTCTCATCTAGTTCGCGGTTGTACTTAACTCAATTTTTGACAAGACAAGACTTAGCCACGCTTGTATTTTTCACATACGCGACCTTTCTAAATGTGACGGCAATGTAAATTTAGTTGCGTGTACTATTTAATTTTTCTTCCATTTCGGATAACATCGTTTACATTCTTATTTTACAATTCAATACTTAAATTTAATACAAGAACAAACACTTACAACTATACTCAAATTAAATCTTATATAAATAAAAAAAAACTAACACGCGTTTACATTAATCTCAACATTTTGCTATTTATATATATATTTGTATATATTTTTTAAATAATTGTATTTTTAACATTGATTTTAACCTTTTTTTCAAAAGAGTAACCTATGGAGTTTCTTGCCGGTTCTTCTCTATTGGAATGATATTTTGGAACCTGCAACTAGAGTCAGTAATTTTACGATTTAAAAGAGCTTAAAAAGACCTACTTGAAATAAAAATATTTTGATTTTGTTTTCACATTCCCTATATGATACTACCTAAAATAAAATTACAGATATAAGAATAATTAATTATTATAAAAGAAAAAACTGGTAAATATTACAAGTGGAACTAACACATAGCTATTTCTTATTTTGCCTAACCAGGAAATCGAACCGCCTTCAAGGTCTAGGCACACCTGACGATAAGCGGCGATGTCACCAAAACCCGCATTTACTACAACTTGTAATCAATTTGTTACACAATACTGTTAAAACTAAAATAGTGATGGGCAAAATAAAATGTATTTTGTAAACGGTATCATTCCGAAAATACATGGATATTTTAAATTTAGGAGTGGGGGCTAATATGACGTCAAGCTTTTGCGCAAAATGTACAGAATTGTGACGTCAGATGGCATTTCAAATCTTTGTATCGTCGTGAGGTTATGTAAAAAAAGATATGCTTAATATTTAACTTATCTATTCGAAATAAAATAAAAATTCCTAAAACTTAGTTAAATGAAGGGTTGTTCCCGTCCCGTATAAGACTAGCTGTGGGACAGATATTCTTTCTTTTTTAAATCTATCTTTATTCTTCAATTACAATAGTGGTTAATTATTTACCTATACTATGAAAGAGCGGGTGGTCCTTTTTTCCAAAACAATAATAAATAAGCTTCCGATTCAATAGAAAACCGAATCAGGACAATTATGGTAGTTATTAATAAAAAACTTTCAAATAAACATTACGGAATGCCTATATTTTTTGCTAATAGTATTACTGAGAAACGAAATATCGAACACTAATATTGTATTGAGATGCTAGCGGTTAGATAGTGTTGTACCTAACTGTATAATTATATCGATATTAAAGTATCAATGTTCGGAGTGCCTTTTTGGAGGGATTTGTGAGAAGTAATTTAAAGAGAAATTGATCTGTCATTAAGATACAAAAAAAGAATTATGTATTCTATTCTAAGTATGTAGTTGTTAATTCTCTGTGATATCATTTTCCGCTTAAATTTAGACAATATGCTATTTTTATAAAAAGAGATTGTTTTATGACAAAAATACTTATAGTGCAAAATCAAACGCCACTTTTACAAAGCTTATAAACATAAGCTTTGTATTAAACAATATAAATAACACATAAAAACATATGTTAAATGTTTCACAATTTACTTAAAACATCGACAAAAAAAAACACCTAACTATCGTCATCACATCCCATCCCTACCGCTAACCGCACAATTATCAGTCTGTTTACCATTTCCAGCCATTACCACTGTATCTATCTCACTACCGACACAGTAGTCGGTAAACCAGCTTCGTAATAACCCAGGTTTGATTATTGAGTTATCATGAACGGAGCGGAAATATGATCACTATAGGAACATTCATTCATTTTTAACCGACTATAAAAAAGAAGGAGATTCACTTTTTGAATGTTTTTTTTTATCATATTATTTATTTAACTTTTATTAGCCATCATCACCTCCCGAGCCTTTTCCCAACTATGTTGGGGTCGGCTACCAGTCTTAACGAATTCAGCTGAATACCGTATTTTACATGGAGCGACTGCCTATCTGACCTCCACAACCCATTTTACTGGGAAACACAGTATCCCATAGTAAGACTTGTTGTCAGATCGGGACCTACGGCTTAACATGCTATCCGAGGCACAGAGGGGTCTCGGTATGTTTAGAAAACGGTCACCCATCCACGGACCAACCGCAGCGAGCGCGGCTTAACCTATATTATCGGTCAAACCGTGCGGCTTACACTTAGGCACGAGCCTTTATTAAACTTTTATTAGTATTAAGTGTTATAGAAGGTTGATATAGAAGAAAATTAACATCGTCTTAAATGATTGGGCACACATATGTATAGAAAGACCCTAAAATATACTATTCGACAGGACAAAAGATATATAGCATTATAAACCAACCAGTAAAGATCAAGACCAACCCAATAAAGATCGCTGTTCAATAGATCTACATCGGCCATTTGTCGCACGCGCACTCATTGTAACGTCTTCGCCGGATGTTCCGCCATTGCTCGCTCGACCGTTCCAAATTCAAAACGGAGCCGTTTCCGGTGTGACGTCACCGCCGCCATGTTGCCGTCGGCGTCTGCGCACCTCTCTGGCTATTGTCGGTTTCATGGGAAATGAGGGCATGTAAAATTCTGTTTCCCGTAGGAAATTGTAGGGGAATGGGGAACTGCTTTTTTATGCACTTTTTGTACTTCAAAATTAAGTATAATGAAATTTTATTAACTTACTTCAAAACGTGGAGTTATGTTTTTTTTCTGGTTCCTTTTCTGGTTTTTGGGATCCCTTCTGAAAAGCGTTTCCAGAAGCAGCGCTCGCTATGTCTATACTAATATCATACAGAGTTTGTATAGTAATAAGTTATGGATTAAAGTAATGTGCCAAACTAAATATATTATCTTTGCTGAAAGCCACTTAAGTCTATGTCAAAAATAAATGATCAAAAGGCCACCAAACCACTGCAAAATATTAAAACAATTAGGTGCAAATCAAATAGCAAGTTAAAGATACTTTAAGCATTCCAAGATGGTGTCAATATCTATTACTTTAACAATAACTGCCTTGATTTAAGTCACAGCTCATCAGCAACTGGCAGCCATTTTAATTTGGTTGCTAACAACCTTAATTTCGAGGTGAGGTCAAGTTTAGATCACCGAAGGCCGCCATTTTGTACGCTTCACTTCTATTTCAATTATTATTTTATTATTGAAGAATTTTTAATGTAATTGTGATGTTATAAAAGTTGGCTTTTTTGTAGCTACAAAATATTAGATTTTTGACTTCATTGTAGATTATTTTGAACGGTTGGGATATGCGTCAAGCAAACCTGATAGTGAAAGATAGCAAAATGTGATGCAAGTCTGCTTTGACTTAACTCTTTTAAATTATAATATTATAATTATTGTTTAGTAAGTTGTATGTAGTATTTAAGGGTTCGCATATAATATATTTAATCATCAGATTTTACTACTACTACATTATACTCGTAGCATAAATAGATATACCAAAGATGTTATAAAATGGTATTGAAAAATATAGGTACATAGAATTTTTCTCGAACCTTACTGCTTTTCTATGCAAGATAGAGATTTATTTAACAAACATTACATAATACAAATATCTTAACAGTTTTCAATAACAATCGTATAAACAGATTTCAGGGCAGACTTGCGCAAACAAATAAGGTTGCAACCTTGTCGATATCGACAAAAAATCGTTCGTTAGTCAACCGACCTCTGAGTTTTTGTCGATAAGCCAGGGATGTACCGATGGCCATATTTTTTTAGTATTACTATTAGGGTCACTCATTAAATTTAGAGTAGAGTATGGCCGTGACTCCATTGGATTAGATTTAGCCTAGATAATGGTTCTTATTGTGTCGGTCACATGATGAATGGTAATAAAGTTTATTCTATATTTGGGATCTAGAATGCTTTATATGAAAACGGTTTTGCCTGTAAAGAGGTGCTTGAAAACTGATTCTGGTCATATTTAGTGTCACAATGTAAAGTAAAATAAATTTTCCTGCAACGTTATTCTTGAACGTGTTGAAAAAGGTTCTCAACATAGGTACTTGTTTGGTTGGAAAGTCTCTTTAAAATACTATCACAATCAGAATTAAAATTCGGTTCTTTTTGAAAAACAAAATGATTATAATAATACAACTTTCCCGATGAGAAATGATCATTACGGAATATTTGAATAAAAAGTTCTGAAAATTCCATCCCATTAAAATATTTATTATAATTTGGTCAGCAGGTACTAATAGCAGTTAACCCGTGGTCGGCATTCTTGGTCGAGTGGGTCCACGTGGATCATGCTCCACTGAAGCATACACACAAGACGTTTGTTTGATTCGCACGATGACTGCTCATACCGCACTGTCTTGCTCAAGCATTGAACTTTGGACAAAAGAGTTTGTATGCCGATACGCCCGGGGAAGTAGCACCACTCTTACTAAAAACTGAGGTAAAGTTACTCCACTGTGGTGTTCCGTTAGACTTTATGGGAGAAAAGACGGCTTAAATCAATTCTAAAAGCCAATATAATAGCAAATCTTCAAGTCTGGTCTTCTGGCGTTGGAAGATGGCATTGGTGTTCATTAAGATTAGCGTCTCCGTCTATGTTATTTTAGCGTTTGTGGTGGTTTGGTAGCAAAAGCTCGACTTTAATATCCAACAAGGCATTCAAAGACTTCGATGGTTGAAAGAAGTTTCTTGGAAGTGGTATATGCCTATTGTGAGGTAAACTATGTGCCCAATTGTCAGATACCACATCAAAAATATTGATGAAGGTCAAAAACACCTCTCCAACCCGTCAGCTGGTAGGTTTGGTCGAGTAGACCCACGTGGGCCATGCTCCACTGAAGCACAGGACTGTTTGTTTCGCACGTTGACTGCTCATACTGTTTCATAAAATAAATAAAATAAATAAATAAATGCGGACAACATCACATACATTGCTCTGAACCCAAAGTAAGTAGCTGAAGCACTTGTGTTATGGAATTCAGAAACAACGAAGGTACCACAAACACCCAGACCCGGGACAATGTAGAAAAGTTGGTTTCTACATTGACCCGTCCGGGGATCGAACCCGGGACCTCAGAGCTAGCGACACCTTGAAACCGGTGCGTACGCCACTCGACCACGGAGGTCGTCGTTTCATACCAACTGTATTGCTTTATATCATCACAATTGAACCTCTGGAGGAGATAACTGATTTTTTTACCAGTGTGAATGGAATGAGTTCCATCACATCTACATAATATTCAACTCTGTTCCTTATTACAATTAAGTCTGTGTTATCAACTATTCATCCAGCTAATACCAAAATCATATAAAACTCATCTTCTTGGTACCTCATTTTTTTTACTTCCGTCCCAATTCTTTCCTAGCAATCTTTGCCTACGTCACACACACTGGTTAGTCTTTTGGCCACCACGTGGCTCATGCTCCACTGAAGCACAGGACGCTTGTTTGTTTCGCTCAGTGACTGCTCAATGCTCTCTGCTCACTCAGGGTCTTACCGCTAGCTGCGTCAGCGCAGCCCGGTGGAAACGGTAGTAAAAGTCAACGGACTGGCTGGTGCCGTTACTCTTAATTTTTGGATATGCCATGAGTTATTTTTAGAAAAGTTTTATATTTTTATACAACTGGGGTGGATAAAATGTCGTGGTGGCCTAGCGGTTCAATGAACGTATTTATAGCACAAGGTTGCAGGTTCGAACCCAGGCAAGTACCAATGTGGCTTTTTCAAAGTTATATGTACTTTCTTAATTATTCTAAGACACTTCTAACAAACGGTGAAGGAAAACATCGTGAGGAAACCTGGATTCCAAAAATTTGGGATCTGAAATCGCCAATCCGCAGAGAGCAAGCGTGGTGATCAATGCTCGTGCCTTCTCTATATGGGAAGAGGCCTGTGCCCAGCAGTGGGGCGTTTATAGGCTGGATTATTATACAACTGGGGTAACATGGTTCGGACCATTATTTTGGTGGATTCGATTCTTAACTGCCTCCTACGTCATTCCTTTTATCATCTGCGCTTGAATTATTAAAGAATTTTCTTTTGTCATGGCTTTAACTATATTTTCAGATGAGGTAAGCTAAATAAATCAGTAAATAAAAAGATAGATTAATAATTTATCTGAGGTATTTGAGATATGATTATTTATACACACAAGAGAATCTTTTTGAGGGGATACGAGCTTTTTCTCACCATTTTGAGTATACGATATTTGGCATGAACCCCTAACTTAAAACTTCTAAAAGGGTTATTAAAAGAAACAATAGATCACGCAAAAAAACTGTTGTTTTAAACATAATCATTCCGCCTTTCGTCAGTCTGATAAAAACGCGACACATTTGACTGCGTTCCACCGGAGCGTCGTTTGTGCGAGCGCGTGCGCATCACCGCGTCAGGATCCATCGGTGTGCAGTCATTGAGGTTCACGTCATGATTAGAATGACGTCGTTCTGTTATTGATAAGTAAGACCATAATGATCACGGTGACCATACTTTTTGCCTAATTCAAAATTTCTACTGAACAAAATCGACATAGGATTGTTTTTCACGTGGTTAAGTTTTGTAGTTTTTTAAATATAATTAGTTTTATTTAATCACTGCCTATGCTTGCGATTCTTTTTATTAAAACATTATAAAATTATAACAATTATGACAAATTGTTTTTCTATGTTAATTGATAAACATATTTTACGTTTTGTGAGAATCATGGTGCAAATTACTTTATGCGTTAAATATTTTGACAATTTCATCCAATTAATTTTTTTCGCAATTTTATTTTCAATATAATATTAATGTGTTAGTGTGCTTAGCATGTTAAAGTCAATTGTAATATAAACCGAAATAATACATTTGAAATCACAGTGTACCTAACTACCAAAATACATACAATCTTCTAGACGTAAAAACAATAAAACACTAAACGAACAAACGCCAAACATTTAAAATATACAAAAACAAGATAATATAACTATTATCATCAATATCACTATCTATCAAAACTGTTTACTATAATAGTTGGTCCGTCGGTCTGCGCGCGCGCCGGTCACCGATCATTTTAGAAAGTGCTGCCATTGTAGTTTTTGCTGCATTTTTTTACTTTTTTATTAAAAAAGTTGACGAAAGGTGCTACTGTCACTCGAATCGCAATCGAAGACATTATTATTTGAATATTGATTTTGTTTATCTATTGATTTGAGTTTTAGCTAGTTACTAAATATATTAAAAAACTTCAAATATTGATAAACAGCGTAAATAATATTGTGGGTTACACTTTAGTTTAAAAATCAATTCTTCATTTGAAAAAACTGAATTAATTTTGTTATTATCGTACATATTTTATTGTAATTAAAATATACTAGCTATGCCCCGCGGTTTCACTCGCTTTGCTTTTCTTCCGAAGCAAGTAACGTGTTGTTTAAATAGCCTACAATTTTATTATCCTTGAATTGGAATATCCAATGCCAATTCAATTTATTCTTTCAGAGATTAGAGTGTTCAAACAAACCAACTCTTTAGCTTTATTATATTGTAAGTATCTACTAAAAAACCCGAACATTTATAAGAAACTCCAGCACTGCCTGACTTAAAAGACGTTATAAACAGTATTTCAAACAAGATTCTTAGTTTCTTATTTAACAAAAACGGTCAAATAAGACTTATAAAACCTTTTGGTTGAATCTGTTTTCATTTAGTTTTTAAACAATTACATAAACTGGAAAAAAAATTAGGTCTATGACTTGTCAAAAAAATAATAATTAAGTAAATTTTTAATATTTCTATACATTTAACGTCATAGTTTAAGAGTTAATACAAACTAAGAAATTACCAACAGTCACTTAGATCCCAGTAACAATAATTCGAAAAATTTAATTATTTTCTTGGAAAAACTTTAAAGTTCCTCAAAAATCCTATGCACGTAAGTTTCCGTAAGTTCCTTATTTTTCTTAGATAATAAACAATTGTATAATAGACACCGGTATGCTATGGGAAACCAGTTAGCTGAACAATAAGTGTAACCTAGAACTAGCGACAATGGCTCCCACACTTGAAAACTTAGATAAAAAAATGTTTTCACTTGCTTACTTATGTAATTTTTGTAGCATTTTGATGGTCGGTTGTGGTGGGTATTGATTAGGAAGGTATAACTGTGATTATGAAGGGCCTGTTGGTCTAGTGGTTAGTGACCCTGATTGCTATACCGGAGGTCGTGGGTTCGATTCCCACCCAGGACAAATCTTTGTGTGATGAGCACGATCATTTGTTCTGTGTCTGGGTGTAATTTATCTATAATATGTATGTATTTAAAAACATATAAGTATGTTTATCAGTTGTCTGGTTACCATAACACAAGCTCTGCTTAGCTTGGGATCAGATGACCGTGTCTGAGTTGTCCCGGAATATTATTATTATTATTTAAAGGGATAGACAGAAACACTGTTAGTCTTTTTTCTTATAGAAAACTCAGGCATTTTAAAATTTTTGATGGTAAATGAATCGAACAAAAACCATGTTATAGGATAGTAAAAGCCAATAAAAGACTGAGGTCTTTTTCGTTATTCGAAAGGTAAAATGAATCTAAGATTGTCTTATTGAAGAATTCAAATGAAAATACAAATCTTTTTATACTAGTTAAGATTTGGGAGTATTTTGAACTTAATAATCTAAAGCGTGTTATTATTTAGATACTTGATATCAGTAAAATAGATAAGAAAAGCAGTACGGTACAACTCCTAAACTCAAGCTATCTGCGGATCTGTTAGACCTTTACAAAACCCTGCAAAAAACATCGAATTTATAAACATTCCATTTTATATTCTATTCCACCAGGAAAGCCATACACGAAGTCTGCAGTATTCTCCTAGCTAGTATGCACTCCCAAATCATCTAGAACATTCTGTACAACCAAACATTGCAACAAAACTCGCGCCGTCGGATAAAAAGAGTTATGAGATTTACGTAAACTGTTGCCGTAAACGTTACCTAAGTATTTCAAATACGTTTGATGAATTCAATATTTTGATTGGGAAACGTGACTACGAATTATAAAGATAAGTATTTTATAAGGTAAATAGCAAAGATAGAATAGTATTACTTCTTAACATAAATATCGCAAAAGAGTGGTTGTAGCTTTACTTCCTACTAAAATGTAAGGAAAAAGTGTATAAGGATAGATGGTTGGTTGTTACTCCTTTGCACAAAAACTACTGAATGGATTTGAATGAAATTTGGGACACAGATAGTTTATAATCTGTTTTAAAACATAGAATACTTTATCTCCTGATTAATTTATGGGAACTGCAATTGTATTGTTTGTCTGTGTATCTCTTTAGGAATGGAAGCGGTTATTAAATGTATGAAATGTTAAATATATGGCTTTTTAAATAAGCTCTAGGAAATTATGAAGAACATGTTTAGCTATAATTGTATGCGGGGTTAGATTCCTGGGTATTACCTATAACATAACTTAGGAGAGGCCTATGTCCAGCAGTGGACATGTAAATGGGTATAGGTAAAGTTGATTGATTGACACATTTTCTAATAGTGGTATTTGCTAAAAACTGTACCCAATTAGTTTTTGGAAACCTTATGTATGCACATGTAATGTCAAAAGACAAATAAATAATTGACGTCTTGTTAGTAAAATGACAAGACATGCAATGAATTTGTCTGCTAAATATTAGAATGTATTTAGAAAAAGGAAAATATATTACTAGAAGTTGTAAATGTTACTGAACTTGTAAAGTCTTTAATTCTATAGATCTACTAGCTGTACCCGGCATGCGTTGCAATGCAATTTTTTCTACCTAGCACCTGCCTTTTACCTACCTACTACCACTTAGAGGTATGAAAAATAGATAGTAGCCGATTCTCAGACCTACTGAATGTGCATATAAAATTTCATAAAAATCGGTCAAGCTGTTTCGGAGGAGTATGGTAACTAACACTGTGACACGAGAATTTTATATATAAGAAGAAGATAATTAACTAATTTAGGTTAAAAAGAAGACCGCAAATATGTTTGCTGAAGATTACCAAAAATATAAGTAAACTGCATTTGTTTTTATTTTAAATTCATATTGTGTAAGCTTTTTCCTCATCATTATTTCAGTAAGTTTTGTAATACTGTTGGCAGATTGTGATCTATATAATAATAATAATCCAGCCTATAAACGTCCCACTGCTGGGCACAGGCCTCTTCCCATATAGAGAAGGCGCGAGCATTGATCACCACGCTTGCTCCCTGCGGGTTGGCGATTGTGATCTATTTAAACTTTATTCAGTGGTTAATAATATGGAAGATTTACAGTTTTTTTATTTGGTGTATTTTACCGGATTAAATTATTCTGTTTATTTTTATTTATTAGAATTTAGTTTTTTTTTATTTTTAATTATTTATGCCTTGTTTATATTAATTCGCATCAGCAGATTAATTTGTATACTTCAATGCAAAAAGATAATCTAATATACCTAAACAACTTATAGTTACAGATATTTACTTCTACATAATTATCTCTTAAAGATTTAAGGATAAGAATTCAATTCGGTTTTTATAGGTTTTTATCGGTTCTATATATATATAGAACTACGCTCCTCAGCCTTAGATTATTACAATGAGTCATATACCTTAACAGACAATTTAGTCGTGGAAACGTAGATAAAAATATATTTTTAACTTCGTTGTATTACCGAGGGGAATAGCACCTTTCTGTTAGCAATGAACCCCATAAGTAATAAGAAAGTATTAAGCTTCAAAATACGGAAAATATTATGCTTTAGACAGAAAAACATATAATTTAGTGAGCATAGTTGCTGGAATTCAAATAGTTTTGATTTGTCCTGAATATGTAAACGATCAGTCAATTTCATATATCCAATTCCAAAAAACCTTCAAAATATAACCTACAACGCCAACTATAAGTGTTACCACATCAAAATTAGCTACAATTTACATATAATACGCTGAAAAACACCTTTCATAACAAGTAAAAAACCAGCAACAAAAAAAAAACGTACCTGAACGGAAAAGGCAAACAAAACCACGTAACAAAACCTTCGAAAAATACTTTAAAAAGAATATTATTATATGGAAAAAAACTTGTTAAAAACCAAACTTTCTAACACTTGTCCACCGGCACTCACTGCACTGTTTTTACGTACGTCCGCTCGCGGGTACAGCCACGATTCAAATGCGATTGAGTGGAACACGAGCGACTCCCGCGCAGCGACACACACACATACACAGCCTTATGTAAGGCGTCCTTATGTAAAATACTATACTTATATTTTGGAGGACGGAAAACTGTTATTATTATGAATTTTCGGATGACGGAGATTTTAGGATGTGACGTTGTTTGACTTTTCCGGTTGTTTAAACGTTAATAAGATACATTTTATTGAATACTTAATTATGAATGATTGGTTTACCTAATGGTCAAGGAATTGCTGGTAGCTTGCAATTAATGCTGCAATTGTCGTCTTCTATGAGTTTTGTGATTGATACTTGCTGCTTCTATGTATAAGAATCATTTGAGTTCGTTGCCCTGATGGAATTAAAGTACCAATACTTTAGTATTGGTACTTTAATTGAAAACTTTATTTAAATCTATAATAAAGTTTTCAATTAAAGTACCATTAATTACTATTGTATTTAAATAGTTTTTAATATTATGTCTATTGCTAGGGCATTGGTGTCCTTCATACTTAGGGACATTTAAAAATAAATTAGTACAGTAGATTGCTGTAGTGTAGAGTTTTTAAAGAGTTCACTACATTTGCCCTTAATAGTAAAAAAAAACAAGAAAATTTCCTTGTTTGAACTTTTTAATTTTAAGAAGAAAAGACCTGTCTTTTTTAATATTCTATTCTCAAGTAAGATTTTTAACAATACGCTTCAAATCTTAACAGTAGATAAAAAATGTGAGTGAATCCGCAGGGCATAGCAAGTTAGAAGTTCTTATTAAATTCATTATTTCATATGAATGTGCTTTATGATTAAAGCAAAGTTTTTGTTTACAGGTCCAAATAATAAAAAACCGCCGTTTGAAATTACTTCAAGCATACCATTAGCCTTACCGCTTTAATTAATTACCTTAAGTTTTAATTAAGTTACGGTATTTAAAAAATAAGTTAATGAATCACTTTATTATTTAATATGACTGATCTGGTACATCGTACAGAGTTAAATTAATAAGCTTTTTGAAGTTCAGTTAATAGGGATTTGTTGACTTTGGTATTTATTTAACGTAAAATTGTTAAAACATATTTCCATATACCCAATGAAGTAAGTTTTTAATTTAAGTTAATATTGACATAATGTATTTAAGGTAAAATGTTTTTTTTTCTTAAACTTGGTACTTTCTCTACAAGAGACTTCAACGCGTGCACCTTTTTAAGAAAGTATTTTTTTTCTTCTGATTGTAATGGGTCTCGAGTCTCGTTCCAATAGCTATAACTAAATAAAGTCTCTTCAGCCATTTTAAGTTTATTAGCGCTTACAAAAATAAATGTTATTACATTATATACTTAATTTTCTAAGACATTTGGAAATGCGTTTAACCCATCACCCTAAAAAATTATCATTGCAATTTTCGTTCATTCTGAAATTACATTTGGGCAGACATATACTTTTTTTGCTTTTGCATCCTTTTAACCCGTATTTTTTCTATTGCTTGTGGGTGTAAATTATTCGTTACAAACCAAAAAAAATAAAGGTTCAAATTACATTAAACAATTTCCAATAATGAAAAATCAACGACTCGACAACCAACCCCTAGTGTCACGTGCCATAGTACCATAGATGAGTATCGCCACTAATAGTGACAGGTGGCGAGCATCCCTTGGCTACAACCCCTGGTACTGAGTACCGGGGAGGGAGGGGGGGGGGGGGGGTGACACCTGATGTAAGACGATGTAGTATCTACTGTCAATCTTTGAATTTGAATATTGTTATGAATATTTAATGTGGAGCAGGCGAAGATAATCAGAAGATGATAAGTGAATATTAGGTCGGTTATTTTTGGATTGCTAAGAAACTAATAACTAACCATGGAGAAAAAAAATCTAGGTAGTCATATTTTAGACTTCCGTTTAAAAGACTTTAACCATGGGGCAGTCACAAACAAAGTTTTTGACCTTTGTTGTTTTTTTATCTTCTGTGTCGGCTTTCCTTTATTTACATTTACACATAGGTGATCTAAACTTGAGTTTTTAGATTTATGTACTAATCTAAAATTCTACAAATGTAGATTCTCCAATCTACATTTTTAGATTAAAACAGTGACCTAACTAATGTAATTTCTTACTGAATAACTCTATATTACAAACAACCAAGAAATAAGTAACACCATCGCATTATAACGACTATTAAATACATGGGGTAAGAAAATTACAAAACAAGGCCTATTAAAAACATTTCAAATAAACAAACCGTATTACAGATAAAGCACCATTGCACCATGATTCGTAATTAAAAGAGTTGAACAAAAACCAACGAGACAGGTGTAGTATTGGCATCCTGCTTCAACATATAGAATACTGTATATAGCTATCTCTTTTTAGTAGAGAATAGTGGATTAAGTGTAACGAACTGTTGTCGTAATTCGGTTTTGTTTGGCTGTGAACTACTGTTTAAGGTTCCATTATACATTTGACGACCTCCGTGGTCGAGTGGCGTACGCACCGGTTTCTAGGTGTCACTAGCTCTGAGGTCCCGGGTTCGATCCCCGGACGGGTCAAGGTAGAAAGTCACATTTCTACATTGTCTCGGGTCTGGGTGTTTATGATACAACGAAGGTACCACCCTTCGTTGTATCTGAATTCCATAACACAAGTGCTTTAGCAACTTACTTTGGGTTCAGAACAATGTATGTGATGTTGTCCGCATTTATTTATTTTATTTATTATAAAAATATCAAGAATACTCTAAACATAAGACTATATATGAAGGAAATAATGAAAGTGGACGAAGCGAGAGAGCGAAGGAGCAAGTGTGTAAAGATCGTAGCAAGTGGAAAGAAGCGGTCTCTGCCTACCCCTACAAGTGAAAGAGGCGTGATTATATGTATGCTTGTATAAAAATACTCAATAAAACACAAATGTAAGTAGCTGTTAGGTCTCATGCTGTCTCTTTCATCATAAAGTGTAGTATAGAGATAGCTAGATATGCAAGAACGTTTCAAAGTATATTTGCTTTTAAATATCCAAAGGTTGAATTAAAATTGTTCTGCTGTTAAATACTATAATGCCTATAATAGCCTAATCATTTACTATTGAATGAGCAATGATCATCAAAATTGCATGTATTCGAAAATATATTTTCTTGATTGGTGTTATTTGTTGAAAACAGCAATATTTTTTTGGAAATCTTTATTTAGAATTTATCATACAATAATTGTGCCCACGGTCATTTGCAAAATCAAAATCAAAATATTTTTATTTCTCATAAACCAAAAAAGGCGCTCAAGAAACGTTACGTTAAATCTACTGACTCTAGTTGCTCGGTTCCAAAGTGTCCTTCCTATGGAGAAGAGCCGGCAAGAAACTCCTTGGGGGAAAAGTTTTGCAAATCCACTATTAATATCCCTTCATATCAAGCAACGCCTTCAGTGCAAATGTTTTTCAGTTTGATTCAAAACTGAAGACTTTATTGTATTCCTGCTACTTATAAAGGAAGCAAAAGTATAATATACAAATCCGTAATGTAGACACTACTGGACACCACAAAAGCTTGAGTGGCTTAGCTTATCTATACTCTATACTTAAAATAAATCTGTAGAAGTGAAAATTCTTATCATTGAAAATATCAAAAAAATAAATGGCGGGGGCTGTTACTAGACCGACACCGAACCCAAAAGGGTGAAGAAAAAATGTCTGTATGTCTGTTTGTTCAGGTATCACGCAAAAACTACCGATTCGATTACGATGAAACTTGGTATAATTATTCTTTATTATCCTGGGCACCACACTGGGTAGTTTTTATCCCGGAAAAGTATAAACAATAAAAAACAAACTTAATTTTGCGGTTAAAAACTCATTGATAAGTTTCGTCATCCACGCGAACGAAGTCGCGGGCACAGCTAGTTTTCAAATAAAATATTTTATTTGAAAACTAGACTCAGTCCAGTTTCAAGAAATAAGTTGTTTTAATTCCCCTGGAGTTGGCCATTTCCTTCCAATATTTCAGCATAACATAACATGCCATCTTGCCTGTATCCCCGAAGGGTTAGGCAGAGGTGTACCAATGTACACCCACAGTTCGCCGGTATGTTTCATGTAATAAGGGGCGAGCCTATTGCCACTAACCGGGCACAAATCCAAACTCCGACCTGCTACTGAGAATTTCATAGAAAAACCCAATAACACCTTGGTCGACTTGGGAATCGAACCCAAGACCTCTAGCGTAGCAATCGCGCTTAACACCACTAGGCCAACGAGGCAGTTTCCAATATTTTAGTTCCATTTTTTTATCTATCAAATCTGAAACTCATAAACGTATGATTTCAAAAGTAACACAACTCATGCAGTCTAAAACTCAGCAATCACCGTTAATAGCAACGAGTTGCGCACGCGCACCTCAAATTAACAAGCATCTTTATTAAGTAGAACACGGTTTTTGTTGGCGATTCTAAGAAACAACATAATATTGGTATATTTAGTTTTGGGTGTCAAAAACTTTTTCAGTTAATACTCTTATCTTTCTTTTTTAATTGATAAAAGTCACGATTATTTAGGTCGTGTTTGACATTAACCATTGGTGCAGAATTCTGTATTTAGTATTGTTTTTAGAAAACTTACATAGAAAGAAATAACATTTTCGCCTTTCAACTATTTAAAACATAACTATTTTTTTGTAAACGTAAACTAATATGCTTTCAAGATAATAATTTCTTAACAAGTTTCCTTAATATTATAACATTGAAAGATCATGTCCAACAATTGTCAAAATATATTATGAATTACATAATAATTATCCAATCGGCACCCATGTTCTTCAATAAACCTATGATTATATTATTACCTTTTTTTTTTTTTTTTTTTAAATAACCTTTTATGTGTCCCACTGCTGGGCAAAGGTCTCCCTCAATTTGCTCCAAGCTTTTCTGTCTGGAGCCGCCTTCCACCAACCCGGCAGATAGACAAAAGACGCTGGCGCGATGACATCGATCGCTATTATTATCTATTTAATAAAATTAAATGTCAACAGGTTTACCCCTTTCTCAAGTATTTCTACTTTCTACTCTAGAAATCAGGTACAATACACATGTTTTAATTTCCTTTTCTACATAGAATATCCTATAAGTAAAAACTAAGAACAAACGAACAGATCCAGTAAGTAATAATAAAGACAGTACAAGTATTGTGAACTTTTTCGTCGACTTACACCGGCCAGTGAGGGGAAGTCGCGCCACAATTATACTACTTCCGCCCCAGGACTATAGGGATGGGACACGGGATTGTGGACATCGATATCGATGTAGAAACGAATGATATGACAAAATTATTAAAGCAGACCATAATAATTGAGAAATAATTAATGTAGGACCAAAATTATGCATGCAGTTGCACTTGGAACCTTTTTTTAAGTCTGTTAAAAAGTACTGCCTCGTTGGCCTAGTGGTGCTAAGCGCGACTGCTACGCTAGAGGTATTGGGTTCGATTCCCAAGTCGACCAAGGTGTTATTGGGTTTTTCTATGCAATTCTCAGTAGCAGGTTGGAGTTTGGATTTGTGCCCGGTTAGTGGCAATAGGCTCGCCCCCTATTACATGGGACCTAAACATACCGGCGAACTGTGGGTGTACATTGATAAGCCACTGCCTAACCCTTCGGGGATACAGGCGTGATGGTATGTTATGTATGTTATGTTATGTTAAAAAGTACACCTCCGCTCTTATGATAATACAAGAAGTCTTTGCAATTCTGACAACCAGTCCTACCGTTGTATACTGTGTTACCACGTTGTTAACTATCCTAGGAGCGTATTTACTTAAGCCAATATGCAGAGTTATTAGGCTGTTTACAAAGTTTGTTCAACTGAAGAAACATGTGAGGGTTACGGAATAAAAAAAAACTATGTATAGGTATAACTTATTTTTTTTATGCTCAAATCCTAATAAAAACTAATTACTTAACACAAACTAGTCAACAAAGGAAAACTTTTAAAACAATTATCACGTGATATATGTTTTTAATGAATTTATTCATTAGTTTTTATATTTAAAATTGTTATTATTAAGGTTAAGTAATGTTTATATTATGTTAATTTTGTACCTAAATTAAAGCTATTTACATAATTGTCTCTTGGTCTAGTGGTTACAGATTTGGCTAGTCATTCGCAAGACTGAAGTTTGATTTCTTGGAAGACTAAATTAACAACATAATACTCCTCCGAAACGGCTTGAACGATTTTTATGAAATTTTATATGCATGTTCAGTAGGTCTGAGAATCGGCTACTATCTATTTTTCATACCCCTAAGTGGTAGTAGGTAGGTAGTAGGCAGGGGCCCGAGTCTGCTATTTACACTCCGCAACAGTGCGCTCATAGTTGCATCGTCCGGCGGCGCTCGGGCCCTCTCGGGTGCACTCGGGCCGGTTCGGGCGCGACTCGTGCGCGTTCGGGCGGCCCGAACGCGCCCGAACCGGCCCGAGTGTACCCGAGAGGGCCCGAGCGCCGCCGGACGATGCAACTATGAGCGCACTGTTGCGGAGTGTAAATAGCAGACTCGGGCCCCTGGTGATAGGTAGAAAAAATTGCATTGGTACAGCTAGTAATATATATATATAAAGAAGATGTATATGCTTGGTTTCAAACTAAAGTTACAAATATCAGAATCTTTATTATTCTATATTTCCTTACGTAAGTACAGAACATGCAACCACACAAAACTTTATATAACATCAATTAGTGATGCAACCTATCGTATCGATATCGGCACATCACTAGCCCAACCCCGGCTGCGCGTGCGCCGATGCGCAACGAAGAAAGTATAACCGCCGCGTAACGGCTAACTCTACCGAACGGAATTATAAGGTAAGAAAGCCCTTTAAGTAAGCAGAGAAATAATTTATACTTTGTACTTATGTAATTACTATGTTTTACGTCCACTGTCTTTTTGCTGGGAAAAGATTGAAGAGACACAGCAAGACTCCTTCATTTAATAATTCTTACAAAAAAAAACCGACTTCAAAATCCCTCTGGGTGCCAAGAGCAGCGCTGCAAGACATCAAGACACAGTGAGCTCATATTGCGTAGGTCGGAACTCAAAAAATTAGTTAAAATATGAAGGTAGAACGAGCAACATCTACTGTCAAGACGAACGCCATCTCAGTCTGCCCGTGACTATGATACCTGCAAAGGTGTCGAAACGTCGGGACCTAAAATCTAAATATAAACCGCAAAAAAATCCGTTAAAAGTAGTTTTATTTTTAACCGACTTTAAAAAAAAGGAGGAGGTTCTCAATTCGGATGTTTGTACGTTTTTGTTTGTTCGCGCATAACTCCGTTGCTTTCCAACCGATTTGAAATATTTTTTCTTTGTTGGAAAGGGTATACTTCTCAAATGGTCCCATAGTCACCAAGTCGGGATCTGATGATGGAATCTTGGCGAAATCGAGGGAACTCTTCAAATTTTATAGGAAAACGCATAGCGATTTTGGTATTTTCTTCAACAAGTGAAGCATTTACATTCAATAAGAACCATTCTACTATCAGATCTGATGATGAAGCCAAGATGACCTCGTGAATGTAGCGGGAATTCGTTGGATGTGAGATGCGGGGCACTGGATTTCGTTTGATGGAAATTATCATGAGGATGATGAAAGGGTGTCAGCTGAAGGCCTACCCATATTATCTAAGATTAAAAATATGTCACTAAAATAAACAAATAAAATTTATAATGTCTAACATTCGCGTAAACCTAAGAAACCAATAAGTCTTATAAGGTTTTCTTATGGATCCCACTGTCATAACTGGACCACACGGGAGGCACCACCTTTCTAATAAAAAAATAATCATCAAAATCAGTTTACCCGGTCGAAAGTTCTGAGGAAACAAACATAAAAAAAAATACAGTCGAATTGGGTACCTCCTTTTTTTGAAGTCGGTAAAAAAATAATATGATTGTTTTTATTTACCTTTAGTAACTCTTATATAGGCTTTTTAAGGACGTTATGTTTTTAAATAGAAATTACTAGGCCACTAGGGGAACGGTCCCAAAATGTCGTCCCAGAAAAGACAGCTAGAAATTATTGTATTCCTACCCATTTTGTTTATTTTTTTAAGACTGACAAATAATTTAAGATCATTGTATTTAACATAGCGGACACAAAAGACCTTAAACTAAATAAAATATAGCTTTTGATATGTCAAAAACGATACTTTGTTTTATTTTATGACGAAGTTTTTTACCTATTAGCAAATAAAATATTTGATTAGGTATATTATTTTATCTTTTTTATGTTTGGTCGTTACTTTGGTTTCAGTCTTTCTTCATGGTTCGGTCCAAACATATTTAATTTTATTTGTTGTTTTCTGACGTCAATCGCATACATATGTATGATAAAAATAATAATTAAACTAAATACATCCTTAAATAAAATACATAATAAGTAGACACATTAATTAAAATTTAAATTAATTAATTAGATTACAAGTAAATCACCTTTGTTTTTGTTAAAAGTAGCAAAAACGTTCATACAAAACAAAATTTTGGTATCTACCTATTTTTAGGTTTTATACTAAATTTTTTAAGTTTATTATTTTAACGAATGACTGCCGTCCAAAAATAATCTAAGACACTATATTATACAGATAAAATATTTGGGTATGTTATCTACTTATTTCAAGTAATCAGAAAAATCGATTCATACGATCTCTTTTTAAACAACTTTTTTTACCTTGTGTTTTCACTCTTTGACACTAGTTTGAAAAGTGTTTTTTTTCCTTCCATTTTGGATAGGTCCGTAAAAGGATTTTAGGATATTATTATACTTAGCCGTTGGCCTAGTGGTGCTAAGCGCGACTGCTACGCTAGAGGTCTTGGGTTCGATTCCCAAGTCGACCAAGGTGTTATTGGGTTTTTCTATGAAATTCTCAGTAGCAGGTCGGAGTTTGGATTTGTGCCCGGTTAGTGGCAATAGGCTCGCCCCCTATTACATGGGACCTAAACATACCGGCGAACTGTGGGTGTACACCTCTGCCTAACCCTTCGGGGATACAGGCGTGATGGTATGTATGTATGTATTATATTTAGCTAGTCTTTCTTGTTGTCTTTGAATTATTTTTCAAAAATCGAAAACATTCTGCTATTTACGTTGTTGTCGCATATTTTAATATATTTGCATTTTTTAAATTGATGTTAACCTTTTTTTATAAGAGTAGCTATGGAGTTTCTTGCCGGTTCTTCTCCATAGGAACCACATTTTGGAACCTACAACTAGAGTCAGTAATTTAACGTTTTGAGAGAGCTTGGAAAGGCCTATTTGAAACAAAAACATTTTGATTTTTTCTGTGTGTTTAAGTCACAAAGACACTTGTAGTATGAAATTACATTGAGTGTTTCTACGGAATAGCTATAACTTAAATGTTTCATAAGTCAATACACGAAGAATATTAGATACAATATACCTATTTAACGTTCAGTTCTAAATGAGTATTAATAAAGTTCACTACATTGCAGAAAGTTATGATATTCAAAAAGTCACATAATTGGTACTCGCCTGGCATTGAACCTGCACCCTCGTGCATTCGTATCCGGTCATTAACTACTGAGCTAACTATCCTCTCTATAGTCGAACAAAACACAATAAAGGAAAGAAAATAAGTGGTTATTACATTTTTTAGGTAATTAAATTTTTTTTACTGAAATTCGATTATTAATATCTAGAAATAAGTACAACCTATAATTGAAGGCAATAATTTTAGCCACAGTATACATTGTAAACCTGTCTTTTCCCTGTACTATTGATCCCGTATTTTATCTTTTATTACAGGCTTTCAAAATGTTTAACAAACTATAAACATATAATCATGAATAGCTACCTACTTTATAATAAAGATCATACGTGCTTACCTACCTACCTACAGAAAATAGCGTTATACTAAATACCTTCTAGCCTTTAATTACTATAAAAGTCTACAAAAGAATCAACAGACAACAAAAATAACGTAAAAACCACAATTCTATAAAAATACCTCATTATATTTAAAATCTCAAAGCAATAAAAAACAATATTTCCCGAGATTAAAACGTACATACAAACATCATACAATCACAGTAGGTACATACAATCGGAACCAGTAATGTACGGACCATAATTACATACTTCATGTAAGAGCGAGACAACAATACTAAACACTAAAGTTAAAAAGAGACGGCAACAGTCATCTGTTATGTGTCGTAAGTGTGCGCACGCGCCGACTTTTTATTTCACACACACATGAGCATTCACTCACACATGAGTTTTACATGTGTGTGTTTGTAAATGTGTGCGTTTCTGTGTCTGTATGTTGGTGTGTGTCTATGTACTAACGGAATCTTCTAGATAGTGTGTCTGATTAATGTTAGGCTTGACAATATGGATTGTGATCTTAATAGCTTGATACAATTAACTTTTGATGGTAGAAATGATATAAAAATGATTACAAGTGTTACTTGCGTAAGTTCGTCGTAATTAATTGTAATTTGTTATTTTGACACTGAAGGGTAATTGGAAACTAGTATTCTTCAGTGACTTTGTATGCATTAAATATTAGTTTGTTTTGTCTTAGTGTTCAAACTATAGGTTTGCCACGGTTTAAAGCATAGAAAACACGCTCATAACTTACATAGAACTCATAGTCAATTTTAAAAATATGAAGAGTTAATCAAAATAATGTTCATTATTATTGATACTATCATGAATATTCCAAATTTAATATTTAATTTGGGCATTTGGGCATGTGATTGTGGAACCTATATCACCCTTTCGGGTCGGACAGGGTTTTCTAGACTCATTTAAGGTATTTATAAAAAGGTTACATTTTATTTAAAATACATGCTAGTTGGGCACAGGCGGACTTGCTATCAAGCATTTTCCATCAGTCAATCTTTTGATAGTGCAAAGGCAATGTTTATAAATTACTAGCTGTACCCGGCATGCTTTGCAATGCAATTTTTTCTACCTGCCTACTACCTACCTACTACCTACCACTTAGGGGTATGAAAAATAGATAGTAGCCGATTCTCAGACCTACTGAATATGCATCATGTAAAATTTCATAAAAATCGGTCAAGTCGTTTCGGAGGAGTATGGTAACTAACATTGTGACACGAGAATTTTATATATAAGAAGAAGAAGATGAGTTTTTGTAAAACTCTTCTGAAACGCCAAAAAATCTTGCTCTACCAAATCAACTTACTTACATATGAAGTCCTAGTACTAACTAGTCTTTGAAAAACCAAGAAGACACTAATAAGGGCGAAGAGGAAATAAATTACGGAAAGTACCCAATGCTTTCTTTCCCTTCCCTTGTTTTTACATTATTTATTCATGTAAAATTACTATAAATAAAAACATGTTTTATTAAACATTTCACCATAAATCGTTGGTGTTATAGGAATCATGCGTTAACTATTAGGCGTTTTTTTACTGTTCAGGATGCGTATTGTATTCTATTTAGTTAGAATTCCTACTTTTATATAACTAGGTAGTTCTTAAGACAAATTATAGCAAAAACAGGTAAAAAACTTTATCGTTTTTGAATTTATTGTAAGCAGACGTATTCAGTTACTTATAACTTTTTTAACTATTTTAGAGCACAATATATTCAGTAAATCATCTTCAGATCCGTTGGCTACGAATAAATACTTCGATACCTATATTATATTTGTAAAAATCTGGAGGATCATCATCAGCCGGAAGACGTCCACTGCTGAACAAAGGCCTCCCCCCTAGAACGCCACAATTAACGACAACTACACGTACTTTTCGTAGTCTCCTTACACAATTGTAATTAAATTAAAACTATTTTTTTTTAAAGCACATCTTTATGTAAGATGAAAAGTTAAGATGACTCCAGTTGCGCAATTCGAAAATACCTTCAGCATTCAATTTGCAGGGAACCTAAGTTACAAAAAACTAGTTAGCAGTACCGTCGAGACCGCACTCAATCTTAAATTAACTTCAATTTCATCTTTCTATTTCCTAATTGTATTATAATATAATATGGGCCTCTGTAAGCTTTGCCTAGCATTGTTTTATATTGCCTGAAATAAACGATTTATTATTTATTATTATTATTATAAATTAGAGTTCCTACAAATAATAAATAGTATTAAATAAGCGCTACAACGCGCACAGAGAACAAAAATCCTTAGTTGCGTGGTTCAAAACTATCTTGCCTGTAAGAAATAATCCCATTTGATGTTCTAACTTAATAAACAGTTTGGTCGACTCTACTCGTGAACAGAGGTCTGGTTTGTTCCTTGCACAGAGAACAGCAGAATATAATAATTTAACATAGCCATTCAACGATGCAATGCTGCCAGCCTTCTGGGCACATTTTCCGACATTGACAAAGATGACGATGACTTTTTTGACGCGTGTTAGTTTCATTTATTTATATATAATTTTTATTTTAGTATAGTTGTAAGTGCTTGTTGTTACAAATAAACAGTTTTGAGCAGAACTCAAAGTTAAGTTTAGTATAAACACGTGTTCCTAAGTTAATGTAACAAGTGTTGAAGCATGTTCCTTTAATCGTTAACTTTTTCTTCCTAGTCAGGTGGCCGTAATTATGCAGAGGGTTGGGACAACAGGTATTAAAGGGTTGGGGGTATTAACCTCTCTCAATTTCTATAGTTTTAGTTCTAATGGAGTTTTAATGTTGAAGTTTTATTGGTTTGTAATTTTGATAAAAAGTACCTTTTTTTGCTATTTTGATTACTGTATTGCGTATTTTGTTTGCTCATAAATAAATAAAAAATAAATACAATTATGATTTTCCATTTTGAGCCTTCCTTCTTTCTCTGTCTAGGATTATGGTGAGGCTTAATAAAAAAGGTAAAATATTAATATACAAATATGTTTTTTATCACATTGAAAATAAATGTAACATGGAGTGTTACAATTTTTACAACCTGGATTACCGAGTTGATTTGAAGAGGAGCCGCTCGCGAGCATGCCGCGAGGCTTGTAAAAGTAAGACCTTTTGATTTTTAATTTTATTACTTTTCTTCATAGACTGACATCGATACTAAGGAATCCCTTTAATCGATTTAAATTATCTAACTATCAGACACTCACTTGCAGCACGGGAGTATTGGCGAAAGTTTGTTTGTTTTAAGTCCTTCAGATATTTTGTGTAGTATTGTCGTTTATGGAACAGAATATTGTATTCAATAAATATGGTTGTGTTAGATTAATGATCGAAGAATGATCATAATTAATATTTAACTTATAATCGTAATTGATGGACTAAATAGATTCTTTCTTTATGCTCAATTGTCTAATACACGCTTACACATAGGGCTACTGTCACAGAAAGCCTGTGCTAGTGTTTCAGAAATTGTATTCGATACCTAAGTAAGTACTTGTGTCTGTAACTGTCACAAGCTTTTGTTTCAAATACTCTGTTGGTACCTAAGTAGGTACATGTGTCTATTTCTACATGTACCTATTAATGTAGCTTTTGTTTAACAAAATTTGGTACTAAGTAAGTAATTACACGTGTCTAATTCTACATGTGTATCATGACGATAGTAGAGCACATCCCTGTATACATGTGCCTGTATCACCACTCAAACGTCCCGGTGACTGTAGTACCCAAAAAAAACTCTTGCCTAAACTGTCCGTGGTGACTGTAGTCCCCATACGACATCTTTCGGTTTAAACGTGTACAGCGATAAAGTCAAGTGGTAGTCGTACAGTAAAAAAATACTAGATGGCGCGTAACTAAGTTTGTCGTCCGTGAGAATGAATTTAATCTGTGGAATGGTAACAAAATTTTTAGAAAAAAAAATATTTAAAGTGACAGTTCGTCTTTTTTTGTCAACAAATGATTAATGTGATTATCGAGTCTGGAACTCTAAGCAAAATGTGGTAGTTTTCTGTTTTTATACCTTATTTCTATTGTTATTGTATATCAAATTAAACGTCAAGATATCTTCTTTACGAAATATGCATTACTACGTCAATTTCAAAAAGGTTACATGGAATAATTTAGCTGGAAAAGGTTTGTGACTGCGCGATCATAGTTTGTTTATTCTATATTGTTTACATTGTGTTTTATTTGGTTGTTTGTGTTAGATAAACGCTAAATATAAGATAATTATTCACTATAAGCATGTTAATAGCCATTTACAAACGAAATATATTGAGATGGGGTCTAGAAATCATTAGAAATGCAACTCAATGTTCTTATGTCGCCCAAGGTCAAGAGAAGTAAGTACTTCTCTTGACCTTTGTTTATCTTTTCATGACAGAAATCTAAATATTTATATTGAGGTATTGGTGTCATTGTAAAGGGTATATCATGTACTATTATAATAATAATATTTGTTTAAATATTTGGTACCAGTAACTATTATACTTTTCTTGTAAAACTCGAAATAAAAAAAATACGATGATTTTTTTGTTTTCCCCAACTTTAAACTTTTTTTTCATCCTTTATTATACCTTAGAGTAAATTTACTTGTAATTAATTCTAAATTCTAGATTATTTGAGCTTTCCGTGAGTATTTTTTATTCGAATGTAGCTATAGCAGTTTTTCAGTAGTAATCGTTTTTGTTAAGAGGGTCTCGCGCGGTCGTAAAAAAGAAAGTGACATTTTGGCCCGGACAGGTGAGGCGAGAATCGCCGCGCGGCTGGGACAATTTTTTTTTTTTTTTTTTTTGGTAGAGATTTTTGCAGTTAGCCTGAGCGCAGGCTTTGACTGCTTCACCGGACTTTTGGCGAGGACCTTAAGGCCTCCAGCCAGAGCAATAGGAAAAACTAACTACGTCAGCAACGTCCACTAAGGGCACCCCCTGCGGGGTTCGGACCTCGACTTAGTGCGTTGCTAACAATCTTAATAAAGGAAAACAACAAGGGATGGCTGGATCTAAGTTTTTATTATTTAGGGACATATTTTTATTGCTAGTTTGGCCGGCTCGGGCCAGCTTGGTCTAGGGACGGGAGGATAACATTTACGTTACTATTATTTATAATACGCGACGGGCCTCGCCGGCGAGGACGTAATATACGGCGGTTGTGTTGTGTAATGCTACTGCTAGCTAAATCGAATGCTCCTTGGAGAAGCGTTGTTTTATCGTCAGGGTAGGAGAGAGTATGTCTGGGGCGTTTAATCTTAGATATTACGGAAGGTACGTATCGCGCGGCCGCTACGATTAGCGGGTTACGGTGGCTTTCGGAGGAGTCGAAGAATCGGATCGCGGCGCGTTTCATGAACTGCTTGATTGTTGGCAGCTTTAAGTCACAGTGCAACTGCAAGTTACGGACGTAACCTGGAGCGCCTGTGGCTCTACGCATGAAACGGTTTTGCAGAGTTTGCATTCGTTTGAGTCGATAATCGGGTGCGGCTGGGACGCTTGAGTGGATCATCACGAAACAAACGCGTACCTATTTCTACATGTGTCCGTATCGTGATGAGAGTAGAGCACATCACCTGTGTTGTTGACCCGCACGTGCTACGTTTATTTATCAATTACAAGCGGGAGATTTGAACTTCGCGGTCTGCCAGCCAACTGTGGCCAGTTGGAACGGGCGCCCGCTATGTACACCTCAATGGCAAACTAGAAGTAGTTGAGTATATACTTACATATGTGTAGGAAATTATTTTAATAGTATAAGGTATTTATAGAAAGGATTTATTTTTTTAAGTTACCTGATTCTCTGTGTTTACAAACGTTACATGCATCAATGTAACTTTTACGACCTCCGTGGTCGAGTGGCGTACGCACCGGTTTCAAGGTGTCGCTAGCTCTGAGGTCCCGGGTTCGATCCCCGGACGGGTCAATGTAGGAACCAACTTTTCTACATTGTCTCGGGTCTGGGTGTTTGTGGTACCTTCGTTGTTTCTGAATTCCATAACACAAGTGCTTCAGCTACTTACTTTGGGTTCAGCGCAATGTATGTGACGTTGTCCGCATTTATTTATTTATTTAATGTGGTATACTTGTCTATCACAATCTCGTGGTGGATTTTCAGCAGTACGATTTTTAATACTGCCTATTAACTTTTCGAAGGCTATATTGCGACAAAGCTATCTTATATAAATATTTCATTAAAATCTATGTACTGCTAACATAACTTAGGTAGAGACTGTCGTCCATACTCTGACTTTTGTTGCCTATCGTACACTTTACGAATCATTTTGCAATGAAAAGATACTGAGATCCGAAGACAAGTCATCTACATTATTTTATTTCAATAAAGTTAGGTAACCCTTTTATCAATTGTAGCAGATTCCAACATTTAAAAGTAATAAAATAAATCAGGCAATTTTATTCACGATCATTATTTCCACCAAGTGCAACCAACACCGCTGCTAGGTGTACGCGCCTCACGACGGGCAAGTAAGGCACACTTAACGCAATTTTTTTATATTCTCTCCACAATTACTTTACACATGTGTGTATACATGTATCGTGTATATGTCCATGTGTGTGTGGTAACTGTTAACGTAGACTTGCGATGAAACACTTCAGTTTTGAGAACAGTTTTAAATCCTTGTTGAGATTTTGTGATAACAGTAAGTAATACGAATAACTAAAGCTGAACCTACTTAGTTTTAGGTAAAGGTATCACAGTTCCTTCTGTATGAAAAAAGAGTATTGTACAATAGAATAGAGTATTTGAAAAGTTTTAGCAGTGCAATACGAATATGAATGTGCCAATCGCGGAATGAGCTAATTTATTGTAAATATGAGATCATTTTCATAAAGCTAGTCCATCCATATATATCTGTAGCTTACCCCACATGCCTAATGCAGGTAACCCTAAACCCTTAATGCAGAGACAAAATGTAGTAGATTCTTTAATGATTGATTTTAAATGTTTTCGAAGATTCGTATTTATTCATGCCTCAAAAACGCTTTTCATGTGATATTAAAATTATCGTTTAGATGCCCAGGTAGTTGTCCGACGGTTTTATCCTGGCCGAGGTTCTTGGTGATGAGTTTATGACAGCGATTATTAACATGATTCGACTTCAAAGTAGGTACTACAGATCTTTCCAATCATAAAACCAAACTGAAAAACTCACAACTAAGTCACATAACCAACCCATCCACCACACAGTAGATAAGCACCTACTTACATTCCTACAACCATAATTTTGCATCAAAGTGACTGACCTTTCCGTATCGATATATCATCACATATCGATATAAATCGATACAAAACATCGAGCATCACCCGGGGCTCATTGGGGCATCAAAACAGACCATTAGTATGCGCCCACGTCTATGTTTTTCCTGCCGCTTCCGAGTAGCATAGATTATAAGTTTCAATATATTTTGCAGAAGCGACAAACGAGTGACTCGTGCTTCGTGTTTGACTTTACCTAGTGGTTTTAATATAGATCAGATACAGTTAAAAATAAATTACAATAAAAATACTCACACTCACACTCTATAGTTCCTTTAAAAATGACTCGGTAAAATACACAACAACCAGCTAAGCAGTTGGAGCTTGGTTACAGTGGCAGCGGTACAAAATATTGAAAAAAAAAAGATTCAGATATTGAAGAAAAAGAATCCGTTAGTGTATACCTGACTACTTGACGTTTAGTGAGTGCAATAAATAGAGGGCTCAGAAAAACTGGTAGTATCTAAGTAGGACCCTACAACTGTCATCTGTGGTAGCATGTTCTTGTCATCAAATACATAGTTTTGACGGGCCTGTTGGTCTAGTGGTTAGTGACCCTGACTGCTATACCGGAGGTCGTGGGTTCGATTCCCACCCAGGACAAATGTTTGTGTGATGAGCATGATCATTTGTTCTGGTTGTCTGGGTGTAATTTATCTATAATATGTATGTATTTAAAAATATATAAGTATGTTTATCAGTTGTCTGGTTACCATAGCACAAGCTCTGCTTAGCTTGGGATCAGATAACCGTGTGTGAGTTGTCCCGGAATATTATTATTATTATTATAGTGCCTACATATTAATCCCTGCCTATTTATTTCCTTTTTATCAAAAAACCTACAATTTATGTGTTGGTAATATTATAAGTAAATATAACTTCTTACAAGAGACAAACGAGTAGGTAGGCAGTTCACTGGACTATGCCTATCTGTTCAACAAATGTTAGTCTTTGACCAATTTTCTTGTCGGAAATTAAAGATATATCAACGTTTTATAACTGACTTTCTTGCAGGATATGCATATGCATAGTTTGTGCAGTTTTTGCGACCTGACCGGATCGGAATACCTGATGCCTTGCTTACCCAGGATCAAAGAGCTATGGGTTTATTGGACTTTATAATTATGTCAGCTAGGATTCTAAGACTAATTAGGAATATCAAGCTGAAATATGTGCTGATGTTTGATGTTTAATTGTCAGGTGATAAATCGGTGAAATACCAGACCAACACACTAGGATTATCCCTTTAAATATTTTTACCTAACTACTTTGATAATTTACCTAAAATATAAGTTGTGTAAGTAAGTATGTGTGCACTTACCTATTTATAAGTTATACCTACTTATTACCTATTTATAAGGTATATACTTCGGTAAAAACTACTCAAATGAATTCCTAGATATTTACCTAGATTTTATTCGAAAAGGGGATGCTAATATTACAACATTATAAACATCTACAAAATCTAAACTAACTTAATAAATTTTTAATAGAAATTTAAGATTTTCGTTATAAATGCATTAAAACTTTTATTTACAGTAATATAACAAACCACTAACCAGAAAAAGCCAAGATTTTAACGCCAACATATAGCCAAGGTTTAAGCCGCTTTCAACATAAAACAATTCAGCATAAAATTTACTTTCCGCAACTAAATTAAGATTAGGATTCGAATCAGACAATATTACTTACATACTCATTTTATTCAGGTTGTTAACCTTTTCTGTCTCCTTAGAAAATAACTCGTTTCCGTTGAAACGAGGATGCAGAAAAGGATAGGTTAGCAACGCCATCTGTTGTGCCAGCCGTGTCATTAACTCAGTTCAATGTTAAGGTAAAGTTTGTTACATGTAAGTAATGGTGGTTACATGGTGTGACCATAGATGACAGGCTGGTAACTAAATATGAGAACTTGCGTTTGGTCTTTACCTACTTTGGTATGACATGGCAATATTATTTTGATTGTTATACATGTGTGAAGGAAATAGTTAGTTTTTACTGCTCTGTCCTTCCTAATTAACTTAATCAAAATTTTTAGCAGCAAAACAGAGATATTTCACTGAGTAAGTTTACTGCCATCTACAATTTTCTTTGCAACTTTAACAAAGTAACGCTTTCTTAGTAGTAATACCTACTCATCATCTCCCGAGCCTTTTCCCAACTATGTTGGAGTCGGCTACCAGTCTAACCGGATTCAGCTGAACACCGTATTTTACATGGAGCGACTGCCTATCTGACCTCCACAACCCCTTTTACTGGGAACACAGTATCCCATAGTAAGACTGGTTGCCAAAATTGACTTAACGACTGCCAAAGATCTATGTATGACAGCCGGGACCTACTGTTTAACGTGCTTTCCAAAACACGGATCTTAGTAGTAATACTAAACCTAGTTAATAGATGGCTCTGCCAACGTTATGTGGTGGTAGAAATTGAAGTATGTAGTTCAATTTATTCTTTACTAGATGGCTCTTTAACTGCTTTGCTTATTACTTTGCTCTATGGCTTTGCTAACAAAGTAACATTTCGTTGTTTTTTTTATATTGGGTTGTTGAATGTTTTTCTTTTAATTTTATTTATTGTACACCATTCTAAAGTAGTACCTAACCAAAGTAATATAAAATGTTAAAGCAGGTGTCAAAGCCCTCCAATAAACCTGGGAATTTGACATTTTGGACCTCACTGCGACTAACACCGGCTTAATTTGTTAACGGTAACTACAAGTTTGCCATACACTTATACATAATTATGTTATATTTCAACTAAGGCAGGTTGAATTTGTACAATCGTGTGGAATAAATTCATGCCATGACAATGTTTGTCAAAAGTTATATTTCAAGGGCATATGAAACTGCGCTCACTTATTTTTAACCGACTTTATAAAAGATAAATAAAACGAAAACATTTATATACAATTATGTTTATTTTTTTCAAAATAACAAAGAATTAAGCTAAAGGTTCAGAACCGAGAGCCTTAAAACATTTTATTTTTCGACAATCGATAGCTAAGTACAAATTATAAAATAATCCGTCCACTCATTGCTTAGAAGTTGTAGACAGGAGAATAGTATGGCCCTATAACCAATACCTATAGGTACAGTAACATTTGCATCCATTTGTAGCACATTTCATTCCATTCCATTGAGACCATCACGAGTCAAAAATCTGCTAATGCTTCCCGTCTTGAGTCAAAGTCTTTCCGTCATTTTCCACCATTTAGAGACAAGCTAAGCCTTTGACTGGTGGAAATTGACAGATGACCTCGAAGACTGGGAACCCTAGCAGATTTTTGATATCTGACAACTGAAAGCCACTGCTTAGTGTATGGCCTAGGATCTTGTCTGGCTAATTTTAACCAGTTAGCTGCGACTTAATATAACTACTTAACTATACCAAACTGTAGGTGTGTCACATCTGATAGCTATGATCTGTCCTTATTTATCTATGCCATGATGTTCAAATGCAAGGTTACCATCAGCATAGTCTCTTAGTCCAGAAGTTAAGTTTTAGGACCTTAATTTATTAAGGTATTCACAGGAAAGTATGACCTTGCGACATGGACTTTTTTGTTTCAAATTTTAATAATAATATCTAATAGCATACTGGGATGACATGGGACAAATATTTGTCTGTTCCACAAATATTTGCTCCAAGTGTTGGTGCAATTTTTCCATCTTTAACCCGTGCAGTCTTTTAAATGACATTATTCATTCCATACCTCATGAAATTGTTTGATCATAGTTCATTTGTTTTATATAGTATCTAGCCAACCGTCCACAACTAGCTAACCTTAATTAATTTTGTTCACATAGTTGAGCCAGTTTTTCATACATGAAATTTTAGCCGGCATACTTTGCGTAGAGGCACATGTATGAAAACCTGACTAAACTTTCAGTTTAAGTCAGCTACGAAAAACGCATGTGAAGGGGATTTTAATCTTAAAATTCTTCACATGCGTTTTTCAAGAGTCGTCGATTTACCAGCGCTCGTACAAAGTCATAATTGCACAACGCAGTCGTTCATTAGTTGACATTGTGTTGGCCTGAGCAAGACGACGACGCACGAAAGACGCTGGTGTGGGTATACTTCTAGTTCGTCCAGCTGTGGTCAGTCGGCTCCTTAGTTAAAATCCTTTTTATTAACCTTTCCATAGCCAGACTATCTCCTGTCCACAAAATCTAAGTCCATCCTCTACACTAAGTCTACACACTCGAAGTTCCACATTGGTCCAAAGACACAAACGCTCATATTTCACAACTATGTATGGGTTATGCTCGGTATACTTATTATATTTTGGCGGTAAGGGAAAATTGGAAGTATTGGAGGAAATTCGGCCAATTCTCGAAGCTAGTTTAAAGGTTGATGCTTTTTTGTTCGGAACTAAACTAAATTTGAATAATGTCACCGTCAACAACCACAGTGTTTATTTTTACATGTGGTGTCTGAATATGACGGTCATTATATCAAAACTAAATTTAGTCGTGGTGTCCACCAATGTCGTGGTGGCCTAGCGGTTCAATGAACGGATTTGTATGCATATTGCAAGTTCGAACCCAGGCAAGTACCAATGTGGCTTTTTCAAAGTTATATGTACTTTCTTAATTATTCTAAGACACTTCTGACAAACGGTGAAGGAAAACATCGTGAGGAAACCTGGATTCCAAAATTTGGGATCTGAAATCGCCAATCCGCAGAGAGCAAGCGTGGTGATCAATGCTCGTGCCTTCTCTATATGGGAAGAGGCCTGTTCCCAGCAGTGGGACGTTTATAGGCTGGATTATTGTTTTTATTATAAATTTAGAAGTTTTACCTCTTGTCTCTCTTATTTTACACCTTGGATACCACTTTGTCTTTAGCGGTCTTCCTTTTATTATTTATAATAGAGAAATACATTAGTCTAAATTCAGTTTAGTTCACGGACTACAGAATTGTGACTTTCGTCGCCATCGTTTAGTTATATTGGCCAGAATTATAAAGGATTAATTATTTAAAATACTAATGGACTCTAGCAACAAAGTAGAAAAGAACTTGTTAATAATAAAAGGCATGTATTTAACCTTGTGGAGTTTTAATACGTTTTGAACTATTATACAACAAATATTACCGAGCATACCCATGTTTAAAATATATTTATTACTTAAACAATACAGTCTTGAAAACACACAGTTAAAATATCGTGAATTAACTTCATAAGTGACGTTGTTTGTAAAAGTGTTAAAACTAAAGTAACTCTCGATTTAGTTTCGTGAAGATCACCGGAATAAACTAAAAAATTAAAACCAAAAATCTATTAAACATAATAGGACTTATTATTGAATTAATTTTACTTACAAATAATGGTAGACAACTTTATAATTTTTAATTTTAATTAGTTATTATTTAATGGTCAATCTTCAAACGTCAATATGTTTTAGTATTATAACACTTTTACAAAATATATGCCAAAATAATTAAGTACTGAGTAACATTAATAGACATGTTCAATTTATATAACAGAAACAAAATAATAAATATAATTCAAACAAAACAATTATATTTTTTCAATATAAATTGTAAAAATCAATGACTAAATGTCAAATGTATCAATGCTGATATTTAGTTTGGTTTTCACAATTTAGTTCTGAACAGCAAATATCTTATGCCGAAGTGATAATGAATGAATTTGAGTGAATGAATGAAATTGAAAAGGGAGCAGAAAGCACTTAATGAGAACATCTCTAGAGAGAAGAGTGAATGATGTACGAAAGATAATTAACAATTAAGTGAAGGAGAAAAATGATAATTTAAAAGATGAATTAATTAATGAAGCCCTATCTACTGCTTAAAAACATAGTTACATACAAATTCATTCATTGTCGGATAAAATTTACTAACATTTTTAGCCAGATTATTCCTAAAACGTTTAGTATCTAACATAGTGACGAACTTTTAGTTAAGTGTAGACTAAATAGCGCTGTGTTTGACACTAAATGTGTTAAGATTAGTCAGTGAGACTCATTATCACTTCGGCATATAAGACAACCGAAACAATTAATTGGTAAAACAGCCATAGAATCACAGGGATGTGGACCATTTATACATATTATTTAAAAATATTTGTTTCACATTGCAAGACATTTGGTGTGGATTTAGTTTAGTTCACAAAATATTTTGTAATTTGTTTTATACAATTGTAATTTTTGGTTAAGTTGCGTTTCATGAAGGCCTAGGAAGAGTTCTGTGCTAGTCCATTTTAAAAAGATTAGTAGGTAAATATAATTGAGTAGATTGTAATAAAAGTTATGATATGATAAAATAGTTGTAAAATTGATCGAAGAAAAGGTATTTATTTGTCATAGCACAAAACGTTTATTCATTACCTCAAAATATTTATTTATTTTATAATATTAAATATTTATTTATCTCAAATATCTTGCAACACAAACCCCTTACTCACCACAAATAATTTTTAGAATTCACTTTATTATCGACTTTACAGAAAAAGATAATTTAAAATTTTACTCGATTCCTAGACATACGATATTACCAAATTGTTATTGAATATTACACATTTCTCATTACATTAGTAGAAATTGTGGCAATATTTTGGAAGAGACATTTATTTATTATAACATCGAATTCGGTTTTATATAATGACTACGATAAATGTTAAGAACTAAAACGAAATTGTTTATAATAAAAACCATGCTTTCTTCGCGTGTTTTGAAAATGGATTCAATGGTCCACGATCATTTGAGGCACCACTTAGAACCCCTCTCGTATAAGAATACTTTAAATAACGCTTATTTTAATTAATAATTTTTAATTAAGTAGACTACATAGGAATTACTTTAAAGAAATCGGAAGAAAATGTCTCCCTTTTTAGTATGATTATACCACAAACCTGGCAAGCGATTCTCACTT
Organism: Autographa pulchrina; assembly: GCA_905475315.1. NCBI lineage: Eukaryota > Metazoa > Arthropoda > Insecta > Lepidoptera > Noctuidae > Autographa > Autographa pulchrina. Next base: position 7,877,213 of record FR997787.1, read on the forward strand.
CAGTAAATTGAAGTAGATTTATTAAATTTAATTTGTTAAAAACAATTTACATAGTATACTGATTAATAACATTAAATTTAAAATTGAAGCGTTGTAACCAACGCTTTATCACGTTAACATTTTAAATTACTTATCGTCAACGATAAAAGACACATTATGAAAGAAAGCATGGTGTAATAAATACATATCTACAATTAAAATCATGCATTCAATGCAATAAATTTTTACTTAGCAACTATTCGTCTTAACTATTATTATAATTAAATAAATCTCTAATTTAACCACATAAATTCTCTATCTATAATAACATTTTTTCCATACTAATGCAATCATAAGACTGATCTATATTGGGGGTCTCTCTACTAGTGAACGGGAATGACGATCAGTTTTCGTTCAGTGCGCTTTTGGTTGCATTTCTTTGTACAGCCAGTATATAAGATAAACAGTTCCTATCTTAAACTGCCTCTACAACCATTAAGTAAAACACCATCTAGACCCAAACTAGAAATGACATTCATAATAACCCATTTTTAACCGACGAAAAAAACGAAGGAGGTTCTCAATTCGACGCGTATATGTTTTTTTTTTATGTTTGTTACAATTTCATTTCACATTTGGAGTTTTAATACAACTGAAAATCAAAATAAAAATTTAAGATGTTTGTTACATCTTACATCCCACTTTTATCCAACATATTTATCACTCTTCGTACACGAGGCAACGCAAGCCTGTAATACCCGACGACTTTAGTCCCCAAGCGAATCGCCATACAAACTGAAACGAGTTTGTACATAGTCACGCATCTTTGGAGACTAAAATCGTCAGGTATATGAGACTCGCGTCGCTCACCCCTAGTTTCTGAAACGTTGATTAACACAAAAATTATTTAAACACATGTCAAATGATTTTAAGCGGTGTGATTGGTTGTTAGTCTTTTAGTCAACCAATCACATTTATCAGTTAATTTGACAAAAGTTCAAATCGATCAGCCTTTTAGAAACCGAGGGTAGTAGGAAGGTCCTAACTGTACAAAGAAATAGCATACTTCACGTCATTCATCTTCACTACGTCGAGCCAACATAATAATCTGTTATACATTCACACAGCACTACGCCAGCACGACGCTATTCCATTAAATTTATACTTGACTAAACGTTATAGTGACGTAATCCGTTACAACACTAATATACGCCTCACTAACACAGAGCAACGATTTTGGAAATAACCGATTTTGAAGGCACTAGAGTACTAGTGAGTTAATAAATAAATTGATACGATATCAGACCAGAAAAATATTTAGAGATTTTTAGGCTATCAGAATAAACATAATTACAACAGGGTGTCATTGGTGATTCGATTTTCTTTTATGACGAGGTATAACAAAAAGAAATAAGGTAATTTTTCCTTATTTTTTTTACGATACTCTTTCTGTTAAGAAGCCATTGAGCTGGTTTATCTTTACATGTTTTTCTGGTCTGCATTCGTAGTTTTTTAAAAAGGGACCTCTTAGTGACGAGTCCACAATCAAAGTCATCGGAAGGTCCAGCTTAATAATACCAGAAAATAATTAAATTTAGTCACTAAAAAGAATAATTAAAACTAGTTTAGAATTGATCAATTAATAGATATGTAATATAATGCTCTGACTAAATAAAACTAAGTAAATAAAGAGATTCTAGATTAAAATTATCAAATAAACCTTAAAATTAATGACATTCGATGTAATACAGTTGCTCAACAACTTAAAATTAAAAATGCAAATAAAAACGATCATAAATTTTATTTGATTTCGATCACAATGATTTTGACTAGAAAGGATCTATTACCAAAAATAGGCAATTTATGAACTAATTTGAATAAAATAAACACGTTGCATATGTGTATACCCTTCTCGACTAGTACTTTCACTCTATTGCACTTAATTACTCTAAAACTTTAATTTAGGACCCCCAGAAGTGACTTCAACTATGAACAGGATTCATAATATACCGGTACATCTATGTAACTGCCTAATATTGATATGACTCCAATAACTATTGACTATACTGAAATTTGAAACTAATTGTCTTTTCTAATAACGCCTCTCAATACAGGAAAGTCCACAGACAATACCACTTCACATAATTATACCTCGTTGTTAAAAGAAGCGAGATTCCATATCCGATCACCATTAACATTTAAAATTCTTAATTAATACTGTTTTATACTAATACGGTTAAAAGAAACTACACGGAGAGGACGCGAAACAACATTATGTTCCGATGAGACAAAGACAATCCATAATCTTCCAAAATCTCTTTCATGTCACAATCCAGAAATGAATTCCATTTCCAAACGTTTCTTCCATTCCACGAGCGCATTCCCAAAATCGAAATTGGAATGGCACCACAGAAGTCTTTTAAAAATGGAATGGAACAAGAAATGGACTATTCCATTTTGAAAATCACAGTTCAACTCTGTGTCCATATTCACAATTCGAATTCTTTATACAAATCTGATATTTTTTAATGTTAGGCAGTATCGTGTTAGACTTAGAACATTAAAATTACACAGATTCATAATTCTAATAATTGTTGTTCGGTCCGACGTTTGCGTCGTATATTTGCTAGTATTTTTCTAGTCTCTCATGTCCGTGATAGGTTCACTCGCATGCTATACGTAGCTCTCCATGTGGCTCGTGGACGGGCCCTAGAAAGACGCTTCCACTAAGTAAGTCCCGTCCAATGCAACACCAGTTTGGTTTCCTTGCACTGTGCTCCCGGCAGGAATGTATTTACCACACGCTTGCTGTAATCAGAGAAAATGTGTTTGAATATGGTTCGCACTCGTTTTGGACCCCATCTACTTAACAAGTTGTTATCTTCAAAACATCCCCTTTTTTGGTCATTTTTTTTTAAATATATTTTAAGGTTTCACTAAATTGAAAGAACTGGCTGTTTTTAATAATGTATATTTTTATTCAATTTAAACTAATTATTATGTGAACACAGACTTTATAGTCATTATAATGTGCACTGCCTTACCTACATCTCCTGGACAAAACTAAACAACATATACACATACACATCAATACAAAATACCTGAACTAAGACTACACAATTTAACACATAATACTTTTGTCTTACACATCGCCTACCTATCTACACTCACAATGAACAAAAGCTGAACAACAATAAGCGTTCCCAAATACCTGTGGAACACACATAGAAAACATCGAGAAAAAAATTAAATAAATAATTTAAGTTGTGATAGTTTGCTAGCTGATGTGTGTGAGTAGATTGTGTGCTAAACATGCCAATTTACAACAGAAAGAGTTAGGTGTAGACCCAGTGTCATGTTAAATGTATAGGTTTTCTGAGGTATGTCAAAAAGGTGATGCAATACTTACTTTTAGACAAGTGAATACTGATTTTTTATTAATTTAAATTTAAAACAAGATTTAGAAAAATGATTGCTTATCATTCTTTTTTTTATAATTTGTTAGTATTCGCGACGATACCTCAGAAAATAAATGTAAATGTTTGTGAATTAATGTTTAACTAAGATGACTTATTCGAGCGTTCGTTTTCCATTGATGTCGACAGATGGCGTTTGTTCCCAGTGAGCCTCGCTGACCGAGACCGGGTCTCAAGTTCGAAAGACCTCGACATTCAAAAAGAAAATTTAGGTATTAGTGGTACGTACAAAAATTTTGTTTTTCTGAGGTCGACATGAAACAAAAAATAATTTGAAATTTTGATTTTATTGTAGCCAATTATTTTTTCAAAATGTGTGCAGTGTGTTGGCATTTGTTGAAACCGTATCTGTTCAACATAACAGCGTACAAACACGACGACATCCTTCTCAATATACATTTACAACACTTGGATCTACTGGACATCACCTTATTCAAAAAATAGAAGAATAAAGCGATTTCAAAAACACAGGGATATACAAATATTTTATAGGTACATAAATATATATTTTTATAACAGTGACAGCACGGCAGCTCATAGCACAAGCCCATAAAACAAAGATACAACATTTACAAAGATAGGTACAGTAGGATCAGATAAAGCAACAGTATAGGCAGCCAACACCCTGCAGACATTTAAAGCCTCATAGATTTATCTTTTTAATTTGCTGACGTTACCACACAGCGACTTAAAAAAAAACAAGTACCTTAAAATTTAGAAAAATGTTGACTCACTAACCATCGATCGTTAAAATCTTAACAACAACTTAGCTCTAATTGAGCTTAAAGACAAAGTTAAAACACTGATAAACAATTCACTTTTATTAAATTAAATTTAGTCACAAACACTGAGTCAAACTAAACTAAAAAGTCGGATTAGTCACTAAATTTGGTTTAGTTCGCACGAATAAGGCGGGCCACTCTCAGTCCGTCGTCGCTGTATGTTAACGTCGCAATCACGTACTGGTAATGGGTCTTCGCTGGGCGCGGCGGACACTGACGTGTCGGAGGGTCGAGAGGTCGACGTGTACCGCCTGCCGCCCTTCCGTCCCTTCCTACTTGTGTCTAATAGCAGGACCTGTCAGAGCCAATTCGAGACTGAGCCTTTGACACAAAAGTAAAAAAAAAACGAAATTTTGAACTACGGATCGATTTGACAGGTAGAAGTAAAGTTTGACGTTTAAAATACAGATTAAAAATAAGATAAATAATATTGTTTTTGGGAGTTTGTGCTTTAGCAAGTGTTAAAAATGTTTGGTTAAAATAATGAAAATTAAACTAAGTTTTGTGAAAGTGTAGGTAGAGTCGTTAAACGAGATAATAAATATCTTATAAATAATAAACTAGCATACAAATTAAAATAATATAGAATTAACAAATATTATTTATTAATATGTGGTTCATTAAAATAATAGCTTTTTATCTAGCTGTTAAAAATAACACTCTCGACTATTTCAAAATCACACAACACTCCTAATAATGTCAACTCTTTTATTTATAGCTCTGGCAACATTACAATTCAAAATACAAATTCGACTAAATAATACTACATTCCATAATGACCGTTTAGCACCGTATCCAAATGCTCATTCTAGCATGATTACTATCCAACTTTTTAATTAGCCATTCTTATTGTTAGGATCTTCAACACCTACCACTAGCTTACTTATTTGTTACTTCACACTATTCCATTTATTATCAGACCTAGCACCGTTACAGGGAGATCTTCTCCTTTAAAGAATTAAAGCAAGGATAAACATACATATTAAACACATAATAATATGTAGCAAAGCTTCTTATTCCAATTCATTTGAAAGTTCGGCCAAGCTGGCTTCACATTTAGCAAAATTTTTGACATATAACTAGCGACACTTTGCGTTGTAAGCCACAAGACAAATACAAAACATAACCTAGAAGTACCATTTAGTAACATAGAAGTATGTCTAGTGGTATCTATAAGGTTATGGGTAGTAAGCCATTTAGGTGGGATAGATTTAAAGTCTATTCATTTAAACTATATTTCTACACGATTTCTAAAACCATATTTTGCTGTTCTTTCGTTGTCAATATGTCACTCAGAAACTGCACATCATTTCGTGTTTAAAGTCTCTACTAGTACCTACTAAGTCAAAAACTCGAAGTGTATGTAGTACTCGGTAGACAGTAGGTATCTGTGCCTATTTTATTTCCTTTATCAATTCATCATCAACTATCATTTAATTAGCATAGCTATGATTTATAAATAGAAATTACTTTCGCATTCTTAGAAGTACTTAAAACAGTTGCAAAAGCTTGCCATTAAATTAATTACATATGTATAAAAATAACAATTAAATAACTACACAATCCTTATAAAGACAAGAACTAGCTTTTGCGGCTGAATCATGTCCACTGTTTTCGTAAAGTACTGCTGACTAAACTAAATTGGTATCAACTATGTTTAGTTCGTTTGACATTTAGTCAAAGTTAGTGTAGTACAGTAACTTCAGAATCTTCCCACCTAACAGCCATTGGACCAACAGTGCTTTTTGCTCAGTTTGCTAGCAAGGAAAGTACCTCTCTTCTTGGGCCTGTGTACTGCCCTAACGGACTGATGCATCGTACTGATCGACGGCGCTTCTGTACCAACAATAATGTGTCCATATACTAATAATAATATGAAAAAAACACCAATCAATGATGTCCTCGACTGTCTGTCTACCAGACAACTCTCCAATGGAGAACTGATAAAAAGTCTTTTTTGGAAAATTTTCCTTTCACTATGTTATTTATATTTATTCACTATCTGAATTCGACATATTTTGATATTTATATCTACAACTAGTTTTCTTTATAATTACTAATCGCTTCCTCTTGCATATTGTGGTATTCTTAATATTTTTCTAACTCATGTAGGTACTCACAGTTGTTTTTTATTGTTTTTGACGTTAAAGGATATTGTCTATAAACATGTTAATAAACATAGTAGTATTTATAACAAAACCTTAACAAACAACAAATGGTGATGAGTTCAAGAAAGATAATGCACTTAAGAGACCGTTTCTAAATCCAATTTAGTAAAAAGACAAGAAGGCAGACAAAGAGAATAACAATAATACAGGAAAAATCTCAGACTCTTATTGTAAAACATTGTTTTAATACACAAAGATGATAATCATGATAGCAATAATGAGAAACAGTATTACAGGATTGGCTTATTTTCTTAAAAATATATTATTAGAGTCTTTCTGAAATCACTTACTTTGTAACTCCGATGGTTTCGCTCTAACACATAATTTTTTCCTCACTAACAAAGTCAAATATTTCAAATGACTTGTTTCTCAACATTATTCAAGATTTGAAAATTGGTTAGAAACCTGCCTCCCAAGTGCACGATAAAAAAGAAATTAAACCAAAAATAAAAGAAGATCTAGATCATGCTTTCCACAATAATTCATAATTCTTCTAAATTGATAGAAAACCAGCAATTGATTTTTACTCTAAGAACAGGTTCACAACTGCTAACACAAAGAAACAAACCCATGCTATAGCATTGATTGCTAGTTTCACATTGACTAAATATCTAATATCACGTTATATGTAAACGCGTACCAAGAAAAATAAAAAACAGCCTTACTGAAATGTCTGATAAATATTTCATGTATCTTTGACTGTTAGTCAAGTAACACTTGCTCTAAATTTCCAACAAAGTAACACTTTTTATTGTCCTTAACAATTTTTTGTAGGAAATTGGACATTAATTCTATTGCAGTATCCAGACCATAAGAATAGTAATAAAGTCCATAAAACGCCCTACGACTACTTAACATAATATTATGTATTACGTTCAACATTCTAACATATTTTTTCAGCTCATTGAATCCTGCTGCTTCTAACGTTTAACTCTCAATAACATCTTTAAACTTAAACCTGTTGGCTTCACCATCATATTCGACACTTGCATCATCATTCCAACCAACTAAATCACAGGTACCTGATATTTCTGTGGGCAGCAGCCGCAGCGCGCGCAGCACGCCAGCAGCGCCGGCGCCCGGCCCGAGTGCGCGGGCGACGCCAGCGGCGACGGCGACCCCGCGCGCTTCGCGGCTCCGTTAAACGGATTCTCCATCTCGACAAACTCCCGATCCTGGAGGTAGGGTTATGTGTTAGGGCCCTATTATGGGAAGAAGTAAAAGTTAAATAAAAGGGATTCGAGAAAATTGGATTTTCCGACTCAGATTTTTAACTGGAAAGAACAGAAAATTCTAATAAATAAACTTACTGTTCTAATCTATTACAACACATAAATGCATGCCATATAAAAACTAAACAAAATTGCAGTCAAACGTCCAAGGCATGCAAATAAGGCAGTTGCTAGATCAATAATTGAATTTTAAAAATATTTTCCTCCCTCTTATTTTAGGTTTTAAATAAATCCCATTTAAAAGTAACATTTATTTCTTTATTTCCAATTGTTAGATATTCGTCCATACATGCTTTTATCTAACGATACAGCCTTGTACGCAGCGATGCACCGAGCTATATTCTTATTTTCATATGACCGGAACATCCTTCAGATATTAAATCTAAGTTACGTTTATTTATAAGAACATTATCAGTATTATTACTAAACAAAACCTCGTTCGTATCGCATAATGGAGACGAAAAACCTCTGGTCTTCTTCCAACCATGGATGCATTATTAAAACTTAAATCTGGGGGATCATAATCAACAATACAATCTACATATTTTGATTACAATTAATCAATCATTAATTTTATTGAAATCTTCGCAACTATTGGATCCAACTGTCTACACTTAACAACTATAATTTTATGCAACTTTCCTACATATATCCTTTTCACCCTATACTTACATCTACAGCTCAATCAACATCGTTTCACCCACCGTTGTGCGCTCCAAACATCGTAAGAGATGGTGGTGCTGCAACTCGAAAATGTCTTCGTCTCGGCCTGCGTCGTCGAGTTCTACTCCTGACTCCTGGGCTGCGAGACGGGCTTCAGCTGCCTTCTTCTTGGAAACAAAGGCAGCTCCTGATGAGGCTTTGGCTATGCGGATTCGGGCGAGCCGTGCTTTCTGGAATTTTTGGAGGGTTTGATTAGAATTTTAATAAAGATGTGATTTTATACACCAGAACTACTGAAAATTTATGTGAGTTGATGTTAAAAACTTGGTTCTGTTTCTGTAGATAGAAAAATCTAAGAAGATTATGGTTTTGGAGTTTTGAGAAATCGACCTGAATTCAGGAACGTAGTAAATAAATGGGAGAACAAACAAAAAAATGCTTTGACATTTAGCCTTCTTCATTCAGTCATTGAATACATACATACATATAATCACGCCTGTTTCCCGTAGGGGTAGGCAGAGACCACTTCTTTCCACTTGCTACGATCCTTACATACTTGTTTCGCTTCGTCCACTTTCATTATTACCTTCATACATGCTCTTCGGTTTAGGGTACTCTTGACCTGGCCTTGAATTAGGAAGGAATATCGGATAGTTCAATAAGTGCTTTAGGGCATTCAAGGGCTACCTGCAACCGTCGTCCCAAAGGCGAAAAAAAAAAAAGATTTCCCCTGTCAAAAAAGGTAGAACATAAAGAGGCTATGTATATGTATGGCCACAAAGGACTTTTCATAGTGTATGTAACGTATGCAGTCATAGCTTCAAGCTATCAGTGTACGCCTGACAGCGCCTCACAAGTCAAGTCTTCTCTTAACACCAATGGCAAAGAAAACTAAAAATACTTTTAATAGCTAAAATTAATTAAAATGCCGCATAAGTCTGCAATATTCATGTTAAGTCGGCATAACTTTAACGTGCTCAAAACGTACGGCAAACGTTAAGCTTTGACTAATTAACAGAACTTGCGAGCAGATTGTATGAATTATGTTATTATGAGCTCGCGTGTGACTTATGCGTGTTTTTCACATAGAAATGTATTTAAGTTGTGGTAACTAGACGCTTTTTCTAACTCGTTAAGACCATGACTTCGTTGGAGCGAAAAATGAAATGGATTCCTATAATCATAATGGTTAGTTCAATCCTGAAATATCCGTAACACGACACTTAAATAACAGGAATAAAAAAAACCGATATGTTAATGTTAGAAATATGAACTATCAGTGTACGATATTTCATCAAATTCCGTCCAGTCGTTTTGAAGTGAAGAGGCAACAAACTTCCATTTTCCATGTAATTCATTTTGCCAGTAACTAAGTCCACCTGTACCTAGGTGACCAGTAAATCATTCCAGGTGATACCATAAAACTTATGTCAAAACTATCTCAAATAGTAATCCAAGCTATAAACTATATTTAAACTAAATATCATCAAAATTCATCAAGTAATTTATGCGCAAAGATGAAACAAACAAGCAAACATCCAACCAGACATACTCTTACTTATAATTAGTTCGATATAGATTTTCCATACACACGTTGTTAGTATCACGGCCAGTACCTATAGTGCTTCCCTAAGTACTAAAGTACTCTAAGTTCGCACCCTTCGTATTAAACCTTGGTTATAACCTTGTCAACTGTTGTACGGCTACTACTAGTTATTTCCACCTGACAATTAACTACTAACGATATAAAGAACGTTATCACTACTGTTTTATCGGAAATTATAAGTATAGATTATAATTTTATATAACTGGCAATACTGTTCTTTTTCAGATAGCTTTTCTTCGTAATAACTATGTTTTTACTTATTTAATGTTTATAAGTCAATTTATTTAGTATTTAGTTTATAAGCAAATAATTTTTTTAAAAGTCATGTCACTTAACTTTTAAGTGGAGCAGCATTTATTAAGCTGGGGCATATTATGAAGAATCTTTTAAATACATTTTTTTTTTTTACTCATGTTAGTTTTATTTATTTATATAAGATTTAATTTTAGTGTAGTTGTAAGTGTTTGTTCTTGTATTAGATTTAAGTATTGAATTGTAAATAAACAAGAAATAGGTATTAAAATTTAATTGTATCAGTCTGCATTAACATAATTACATCAGCATAATTTTTAATAGGATTTTTTATTATAATTTTACAAAATGTTAAAATTTGATTTTGGGAACCCTCAAACCCTCCATTAGATTTGATCACACAGTGAGTGAATTATCGAATAAAGGCGATTTTTGAAATAGTAAAACGCTCAACAAAATTCCGAAATACAAATTATAATAGAGCATATTTTTATTTGTTTGTTAATTTTTTTTGTGCTGTGCCAAAGGTATTTATTTCTCTTTTCTTTAAATTCATTTTTTTTTCTGTGTGGTACTCACTACACCACAGACAACTAGAAGCCTATTAGAGTTTGAACATCTAAAAATATTATTATCAAGGTCCTCACCCTCTGAGCCTTCCTCTTATCAGCCCTCTGGTTCTGATGGTAGATCCTGGAGAAGTTGGAGACGATGACGGGCACGGGCAGGGCGATCACCAGCACTCCGGAGAGAGAGCAGACGCCGCCCACTATCTTGCCGGCTATGGTGCCTGGTACCATGTCTCCGTACCTGGGGAGAGGAAGAATACATTATTATTACCAGAAATATTACGGCACATTTTTTCTTGTAGTAGGTAAAATGTCTGAAAATAATTGTGAAAAGGTATATTTATTTATGACACAAGGTGTGATCTTTGGAGAATTAAATCAAGAGATATTATGTTCCTAAAGAAAATTATATTCTAAATAGACACAGGTGTTTATTTCCTAGTAATAAAAATCCAGGGTCATAAGAAAATTTCTCGATGCGGAACAGCATTAGGTTATACAAAAGAACGCTATCAGAATAATATGTTTTTTGACATGTTTCGGAATGCTGCAAAAGCCAGTCTCGAAAAAGATCGTTGGAACGTCAAAAGTGCACTGAAAATTCTAGTTTCATCATTTGTATCAAAGAATTTTGGGTCTCCAGCAATGGTACAGAGCAGACTTGTTTTTGTTATGTTCTTGTTAGTATCTAACAAGAACTTTTAAACTATCGCGCTGCATGTTTATAGTAATATTATAGAACGGGGATTAGCGCAGTCAGTCTGCTTGCGACCACGGCCTGTGTAACCCGGTCGAAACGTCAAGCCTTAAGGTATTTAAGCATGTACGCGCTAATCCCCGTTCTTTAATATTACTATAAGTACCTATCTAATAAGATTTTTAAAAGAATTTAAAATAATTTAAAATTTGAGTACTTCTTTTTATACTCGATTGCAAAACGAAACGTACTACCATCATAAATAAATAATTTATACCCTATACAAAATCTTTTTTAAAGTGCTATTTATTTCGCACTTACATCTATAGAAAAACGCGTTAAAACTACATTCTGAACCCTTCATTACATCGCAATGAGAATTTGTTATGAATCAATCAATTGTTCAATAAATTTAACTCAGGAAGTTCTTTTTAAAACAACCAAAACTTGGATATTAATCATATCTTGTACGTAACACATCGTTAAAAAGCTTTTAGCACAAAATTTATAAGTGTTTAGATATATTCTGGTGGGACCACACAGTTTAATAAATCTGTCTAGGCCAGGAGCGAGCTGCCGAATGTTCAGCTCCTTCTTCTCAAAGAGATTTTTTTTTATTTAGGAATCTGCAGGTGATTGACATAATGTTTTTTTACCGTTGAAAACTAGTTGAGGAGAAAGGTTGGTAGTACGTATTTGACTATATATTATAAGCTATATATATTATGGTACAATAACTATGCTGTATAGATAACATAGTTAAAAATTATCATTAGGTGAATATTTAATGTTTCATTTTTATTAAATCTGCCATAGAACGTTCGTGTTTCTGGTACATAAGATACAAACAAATCCCAAGAAGAGGAAAGCCATACCCTTTATCTTTTGTCTCACTCTCTCAAAAATTCCTACGATGTCTGGGACCGCCTTTACGAGACAACTCAGGCACAAATTGTGCAACTTTTGGAATACGCTACGCAGATAACGCAAGAATCCGTCTACTGGTGACCATAAACTATGTAACGAGTCATGTTTATGAACTGTTTATGTTTTAATAAATAAAAAACGAATAATACCACCGTACGAAATATATTTATTTTCATAGGATCTCTTAATAACCTGAAAATTAAGGAGACATCGTTTAAAACATGAATATTAAACTCTCATACGAATACAAAGTATGCTCTTTTTATAAAGTCGGTTAAATATACCAACTAAAAATATCAAACGGAGCATGACCACTGATGATCTTTTGCAAATAAATTCGGACTCTTTCACGCTCATTAAAATTTCATATAGAAAATCTGCCCTTTTAATTATTCCCTAGCTGAAAAGGGACTTATTTTGTCACCCTCATTTAGGGGACATTCATTCAACTCCGCTTAATATCATGCAAGTTTCATTCAAAGTCGTCAAGCCTTTGCATTTTAGCTGTTAAATGTCTAATGATCGAAATTCTGGAATATAATGTTGACAAAATTTGAGTTTCAAAGTAATGAATTTAATAATAAATTGTTTTTTTTGTATATATTAAAAATGTATTTTATATGTTTATTGGAAAATAAAGAAAATAATAATAATTAAATAATTTATTTAAGTTGATACAGGCATTTATATTTTCTTTTGTATTCAATCTCCTTTTAATGCTATATTTTTAAAACCAGCTTTATGACATTTCCTCATCAAACTATTTTTTTTATTTTAGCCTACGTGTCAGATTGACTCATAATAATAATAATAATAATAATAATAAGAACATCGATACGCCAAAAATGGCTTTGAGCTATTGAGTATAATGTATAAAATTCTTATTTCTTTGTATACTACATAAATTATCTTAATGTAAGGAACCCGTAATGAACTATTTAATAATAAATACTTGATTCCTTTTTAAATGACGTCATCCCTTTGTTCTCCAATGGAAAAGCTGATAACATCCCATAATCTTTAACCAAAACGTCATTCAAAACACCACCAACTATAAAAAAAAACCCCATCGAAATACAGGGTGTTAAGAAAACCCTGTCCGATCTGTTAAGGTATTTATAGGTATCGATATAAAAATTGAAAATGTAAAAAAAAATAAACATGTTTTTTTTTTTCTTAAATGTCGCGAGAGAGAGTTGGCGTCGTCACAGGCCATCATACAAAAGGCCGCCAATAATATTGATTAATAGAATTTCACGGCAAAAAAAGGTTATTTCAAAATTCATTATTATTGTTATTCATGAATATTCCAAATTTAATATTTTATTTTGGCATGTGATTGTGAACCCTATATCACCCTTGTGGGTCGGACAGGGTTTTCTTAGCACTCTGTATACGGGCCCGCGTAAAATTGTCCTTGAGCAAGTACTGTACTCGCTTCCGTATTGCTATCATAAAACTTTCAGCATTCTCGCGTTACGTACGCGACATACGGGCGAAGAATTGGGGCGCGCGCGTCACGGTTTGTTGGTTATAGCATTCTTTGGCGGTGCTACAGAGTCTTTGTGATTGGATTTTTGAGATGTGAAGCTTGTATGGTATGACATAGTCCAGGTTTGAAAGCTGGATAAATGTATTGATGGAGAAGAAAGTTGGTGTTTATAAATAAATTAAAATAATAAGATAGTAGTGTTTTGTGACCTAATTACTGAATAAGTACCTTATAAAAGACCTAGTTTTGTTTTATTTTAATAAAGGACCTCTTTTGACATTGAGATTAAACATGATTACTTCTCATGTTTTTAAAAAAATACAAGTAACCAAAAGTAAGTTAATTTTTATCTTATGTAAAATCTGTTCTTTCGTTAAAGAAACTATAACTGACATTAAAGTCTTCACATTTATCCTCATCAAGTATTGACCTTTAGTTATAAAAACCACTATAAATAGGCGACCGCTATGTTTATTATAATAAAATATAATTTTAAACTGTTACGTGGGTTGTTTTGACACTTGGCAATAATTCTCAATAATCCCCATCAATTTATTGACCTGAGTATTTGTAAGTTATTCCTTCTTTTTAAATAATACATAAACAATCAAGGAATATGAAATAATTCTATTAAATTGATCTTATTTCAATCGGTTTGGAATTTAGCGGAAATTGTTAAGAAAACAATCGGTCTAAAATATTTTTGAGACCTTGAATATCGTTGAAAATATTTATTTTTATCGTTATTTTTGTATTGGTTTATATTGATACGGAGAGAGGAATTTGAATAGAAAATTCTATGGAAAACGGTATGTGTGTAACTAAAAACACAGGTTAAAGAAAAGGAGAAAAGAAAAACATTGATCTTTCTCCTTTACGACTATTTTGGAAAATGTTAGTTTACTTTTTTACTAACCCAAATATTTACAACACTAACCACAAAACTCTAAAATTAAAACTTTTCTAAGCAGCAGAAAAGCTAATTTTATTCAATATTATGTTTTTTCTTATTTGCAAAAACAGTGAAGAGATCCCACGCATATAATAAAACTGCACTATCGGAAGTGATCAGCATAATAGTGTTACTCGTTACATAATTAATCTATCAACGATAATTGGCGTCTGTACTAAATCACCTCGCACTTGAGACTTAATAGAATGTATTTTTTTCTTAAAAAAACATTTGACTGGCCAGTTGGTCTAGTGGTTAGTGACCCTGACTGCTATACCGGAGGTCGTGGGTTCGATTCCCACCCAGGACAAATCTTTGTGTGATGAGCACGATCATTTGTTCTGTGTCTGGGTGTAATTTATTTATAATATGTATGTATTTAGAAATATATAAGTATGTTTATCAGTTGTCTGGTTACCATAACACAAGCTCTGCTTAGCTTGGGATCAGATGACCGTGTGTGAGGTGTCCCAGAATGTTATTATTATTATATTATTATTATTTGAATACTTTTTATGCTGTTGAGTCATTATTTTTGTAATAAAAATAGTAAATGTACTAATGTATGGAACTACGTTTTTTATTTATCGGCCGGAAATGCTTATTGAGATTTTTCAGGCAATTTATGATATTGTACTATTTTGTAGATTGACACCTGATGGTTGTTAGTCTAGATCTAGTGTCCTTAATCACCTGTTTTGCTAGTTTTATTTTTAAGCAAGAATGTAATGTGACGAATTTTATTAAATTAAATAAGAGACGCTAGACATTTTGGATTTCTGTAATAAAACAACAGTTACAGTGGGTTATAACCAATTCTTTGTTATATACCAAAGAATTAGAGAAAATCTCAATGATAATCATTATCTTATAAGCGGCTTAGAAATAACATAAACTTTACAATTATGACTGACTGATGACGAATTACACTGTAAAATACCTACAGGCTATATTATAATTTCAAATCTAAATTAATAAAAACTAATTAAACTTTAAATAAAGCAATAAATAATTCGATCAAAACTTTTGAATTGCATTCCTATTGACGTCATAATTCACGAAGTATCGCAATTAAGCGGGAAAGTCCGCCATTTTGTTACGACGCCGCTCCCTGATTGGTTAACTTTGGACATTCATTGTTACGACGTCGTCGTGAAGTCGAATGGACAATGGCTGCCTTTTGGAAGCAGGATTTTAAGACAAAAAGATAATAATAAAATATTACAAATAAGATAAGATTTAAGAAATATAAATGTCGTGATGGCTTAGCGGTTGCAACGAATTTGTATGGACAAAGTTGCAGGTTCGAAGCCAGGCAAGTACTAATGTGGCTTTTCCAATTTCTTATTTTTTTCTTAATTACTCTTTGGTAAAAGAAAACATTGTGAGGAAACCTGGATTCCAGACATTAGAGTCTGAAATCGCCAATCCGCAACGAGCAAGAGTGGTGATTAATGCTTGTTACTTCTCTATATGAGAAGAGGCCTGTGCCAAGCAGTGGGACGTTTTAGGCTGGTGTTACTATATTATAAGATAGATTAATGTTAAGATCAACAAAGATATCCTATAACGTTGTGCGACAGATCATAGACAACGTTATTGTATATCAAAGTCTTGTTTTGATCCATACCCATACCGACTTAAATGTATGTCCATTGCCTGTAAATCCCACTATATTATATTCTAATTAAGTATATACATTTAATAATCTATAAACATATAGTAACACAATGATTTTATGAAAGACTATTAAAATATAATTTCAATAGCAATACAACTATTACCCACGTGTTATTCCCTAACATAATTAATTTTGGAAGCATTTTACTATTTCATATTTATTAAACTTAGTGGGTCCTTTTTTCTTCCTTAAGAACATAACTCAGTTTCCTAACCATATAATCATTATATACCTGTAACACCTAACCTCAAAAACAATACGTCAAGGAAACATTAACAAACAACAAACTTTACGATAATTCCAAAAACCGAGCGCAAACGCGCAAATTACTGCGTCGTATGTTTTCATCCGCACTTCCTTCAAGGCCAAGGCAGCCCTTTTATACCTCAATTGATATTGAACTCTATCTGTTTAGACACAAGGTTCAATATCGTTTGGCGGGTTTAATGATTTACGTCTCTTTGTGAGCTGTTCGTTTATTTACTTGGTTTTAATGTATGTATGAAGAATTTTAATTACATAAACTAGTGAGATCGCCATGTGCTAATGTTTATGAGGGCTGAGAGTGGTGATAACTGTCGTCCATGATTGCCAACGCTCGACACGAGTTTACGAAAGTACTAACACTGGGCCTCTATTCAGCTATTTTAAATGCATGTCAGTGGTCGGTCAGTGTACTTGTCATTGTGCCTAATTTTCGTATTCAGATAAGCCTACAATAAAATCTAATTGAACTCTCGAAGAGAATGATCTTGATGACCAATTAATGATAGTAATGTCAGTTAGCAGAATGCCAGTAATCGTAAAAATGACCAAATGAAGCGGGTCATTCGGTCAATTCAAGCAACTCTTAAATAGCTGAATCGAGGCCATGAATGATTGTTGTATTTTTCAGAAATGAATGTAGGTTAAACGAATTACAATATTACATACGATACTCATTTATATTACTAACGATTTAGATTATTTACAAACAGTAAACTATCTTGACATGTATTTAAATGATGTTGTGATACAAATTGCAGATTGAAAACTGAAAATGTTAGATGTTTTGTCAGCATACATTCATGAAAACTGTGTAGTTAGATTTTCAATTATAAATGAGTGATGATCTTAGGGTGCGTCCACATTTGACGAACCAGCACCGAACAAGCAGCTCGCGAGCATGCCGCGAGCGGCGCGCTCACTTCTGGCGGACGGCGTTATTGACACTAGTGCGTTCACGGCTTGCTCGCAGCTCGCGAGCTGCTCGTGTAATTTTCGTTTGGTGCTCGTTCGTCAGATGTGGACGCATCCTTATGATGTTTGAATAAATATAATGTCAATACCCGATGTAAACATTTTTTTTATGAAAACCTTCCTATACGCGGGTAAAGCCGTAAGCGGAAACTAGTATACTATACAAACTTACAAGTTCTTTAGAATTTAACATCAAAGGTAAAGATAAAAGATAGATATATTTACAACATTACTGTACTACAGATACCTACTATTAATATCGTAAACAGGAAAATGCTGCGCTATTCCTGATGTTGATTTTTGTGTTCCGCTTCTATAGGTTATAAAAAGAGTACTATTACTGAGCACCACTATCTGTGTTCAAAAGGATGCTGAATTTTAAGTCTATGACTGTTTCGTTATGGCAAATTAGCTTACAAATAATAGATATAATGTACATGGTGGGGCGAAAAGTGTTTTAAAGTTAAAATCTCGTTCTATATCCATTTGGGTTCAACTGTTCAACATTATTTTCATATTTAGATAATGTTTTATCGTAGAGTGTATATGGGATTGAAATTGATATGAAAAAATTAAATCCGTAATTCAAGAATCCCGTAAAGTAAAAATTAAATACAACGTTTTAAAATGAAAAAATAATCCAGCTCCCAATAAATAGTAATATATATTATACTATATATTATACTATATAATAGTCATACCAGACTATAACATAACATACCATTACGCCTGTATCCCGGAAGGGTTAGGCAGAGGTGTACCAATGTACACCCACAGTTCGCCGGCATGTTTAGGTCCCATGTAATAGGGAGCGAGCCTATTGCCACTAACCGGGCACAAATCCAAACTCCGACCTGCTACTGAAAAATTTCATACAAAAACCCAATAACACCTTGGGCGACTTGGGAATCGAACCCAAGACCTCTAGCGTAGCAGTCGCGCTTAGAACCACTAGGCCAACGAGGCAGTTACTACTAGTTACTATAACAACGTCCAAAATTGATGTAGTTTAATCTCAAATCTATAGCTATAATTAAGTTACTTTTCGACCGTCCAGCCCACGTCAATTATCAGTAAAATCTAGTCAAAACTGATATGACAGGCAACGCTGGATAATGGCAACTGGATTAATGAATTTGCTTTCAAACCGACCGTAATAAAGATGGATTGGACGTTTTAAAATTTGGGATGTTCGTATTTGGATGAAATATGTTAAAAAAAAAGTTTTTGTATGTGGGTGGGTAACACAAAGTTTATTCATAGGTAGGTACATGTTAAAGGTACACAACACTTTTTTTTTGTGTTTACAGTGTTTCACGTTTTTGATTCTTTCAGTCATATTCTTGACTGCTATACCGGAGGTCGTGGGTTCGATTCCCGCCCAGGACAAATGTTGTGTGATGAGCATGATCATTTTGTTCTGGTGTCTGGGTGTAATTTATCTATAATATGTATGTATTTAAAAATATATAAGTATGTTTATCAGTTGTCTGGTTACCATAACACAAGCTCTGCTTAGCTTGGGATCAGATAACCGTGTGTGAGTTGTCCCGGAATATTATTATTATTATTATAAGACTTTTTCGATGAAAAATTATTTCGCTACTCGGTTAGGATATACCAAAAAAAATACTTAAAAATTGGTACAGGTGTTCCGGAGTTATAAATAGTGTGAACTTCCCGACTGTTTTATACATAATAAATATGTATAGATAAATAAATTTACATCGACGTTGTTGTCAATGCAGATTTTTATAAATCTTATAAACATAACATGGCTATTTAGAAGATTCAATAACTATCGTCTATATCTGTCAACAAAGCGCTTGTTTTTCATCATCGAACTTGTACCTAAATATCGTGGTTCAATGACGCCGCCACTGCACCAAACTTCAAACACTGATAATCTAAACATTACTTATTACAGTACTAACAAAACATTAATATTAACTTATGATTGAAACATACAAACAGAACCATCGGTTATTTACATAGTTACACAAACTACGCCACAATTACTGTTACAAACTTAAATGTACCAGGAGGCCAGAAACTGTAGGAAGGTAGGTAGGTGCAGGTATCAAGCATGAGAAGAGCATTTTGATAATTATGTTGCCTTAATTTCAGACGATGATTTTTGTATGTAAAATATCGTGATACATAATAATTCAACTACATATTATTTAATTTATAACAACGGCAATAAGGGTTATTTAAACTTATTCCCAAAAGATGAAATATTGCAACTTATTTTTCGTATTTCAAATCGAATTTTTCGTCAATTGTTAACTCACTATTTTATAAAGTAAGTTAAGGTATCCACTCTAACCTGTATTTAAAGGTCAGTCAAAAGCATAAATAACTTGACGTAAAAAGGCTAAACAACGCTTATTAAAATCACTTTAAATCTAAAAACACTATTCTAATCACAATAATAATAATCCAGCCTATAAACGTCCCACTGCTGGGCACAGGCCTCTTCCCATATAGAGAAGGCACGAGCATTGATCACCACGCTTGCTCTCTGCGTATTGGCGATTTCAGATCCCAATTTTGGAATCCAGGTTTCCTCACGATGTTTTCCTTCAACGTTTGTCAGAAGTGTCTTAGAATAATTAAGAAAGTATATATAACTTTGAAAAAGCCACATTGGTACTTCATTCTCATCATATTTTAACAAATTCTCAAATATTAAAAGTAACAAAGTCGACAAGAAAATATACGATGAGACATAATTAAAACGAGCATTTAAGTTAAGACCGGCTCTTCAAGTTAAAAGGCGTCTTGACACAAGTGAACACCGAGATGGAAGACTTAAATACTCCAGAAAACCCTTTTTCTGAAGCCACGTTTAAAAAGAGGTTGTATATTATTGTGTTATGTATAATTTGTAACTAAATAACGTGATGTTTAAATCTTTATTATTAGTTTTAGAGACATATAGCGTTGATTACTTGAAAACCCTTTTTCTGACGCGATGTTAAAGATGGCTGTATATTATTATTGTGTTATGTATAATGCTGTGTATTTTGTAACTAAATGACGTGATATTTAAAGCATTATTGTAAGTTATAGTGGCGTATTGCGTTAATAACTTATAAATAATTTACAGAATGAAATCTCATCTATACTTATAATAAATCTGTAGAGAGGTCAATTCTGTACATGAAATACATTTTCAAAATAACTATCAGGGGGTGATTAGTGATCGATACTAATGCCAAAAATGCAATCAGTAAAATTTTTGTCTGTCTGTCTGTCTGTCTGTATGTTCCTTATAGAAACAAAAACTACTCGACGGATTTTAACGAAACTTGGTACAATTATTCTTCATACTCCTGGGCAGGTTATAGTATACTTTTCATCACGCTACAATCAATAGTAATAAGTTCGTCATTCATTGATAAGTTTCGTCATCCACGCGAACGAAGTCGCTGGCACAGCTAGTATAAATAAAAATGATTTTTATTGCTAAACAGAGTAATTCGGTGTTCTGTGATAAATTAAGTTACTTACATTCGCCTCAGTGAAGAATAATGATTAAAATAAAAATCTATACTTAATCGATTATACATAGTCGGTATATTCATCTAAAGCTGCAACGAAAAACATTTAATTTTAGATAAATAAAAACAATATTATTTTTCAGTGATTTTTTGTCTGGCTTTTCGTCTATTCATTTTCATATTTGAGGTATTCCCAAATTATTTTCAGTACAAGATGGCTACTGCAGTTCCCTGCAACGCAATTGTTTATCAGACGAACATGAAAATCTGAATTTAAACGCTCTACTTGTCAGTTTAGCAATCTGCTACAAACATGATTTTAGCCCTGCTCTATCAACTGCATGTTTACGTAATGTTTGTAGTACAATGCTTCATCTGTTTGATGATGTAGTGCGCCGTTTGAGGGAACTGCGCAATGTATTGAATCTTAGACAAATATTTGTGTGATCCGTAATTTGTTTGTGCTGTTTTGGTTTGTGCATGATATTTTATGGATGTGCAACGATGTTGTGAAAGAAAATATATAGGCATATGTAGTACCTTTGGTAAATAAAGTAAGGTTAAGTACCACGTTTCAGTAATATATTATTTACGATATACCTGACTCTGAAACGTGCAAGGTAGAGTTAACCTTTCTTACAAGTTTTCTTTAACTTACAATTTATTTATGTATGCAGTGTAAACTAAAACCTCGTCTCAACTTCCTATTGAAGTACTGTTTTACATACTTACTTAATTATGATGTAAGTAAATGTATGGTAGGTACTTTCGACCTGGGGCCCAATGACTTTATTTTAAGTCAGTGAGTGGCGGGTTAAAAAACGTTCCAGTGTACTTGTTATTGTGCCTATTTTTCGTATTCAAATAAGAACAGTCACTTGCAATCATACAATGACAACAGTGGCAAGCAGGTGTACATTTGTCATTGAACTAAAATTATCTGAATACGAAAATTAGGCACAATAACAAGTACACTGAAACGTTTATTAACCCCTCACTCACTGACTTAAAATAGCGGCATCGGGCCCCAGGTCTGCCGATGAAGTAAGTAGGTGATGATGGGTCGCAATACCATTGACCATTCACGGCAAAATTTGCGCGATTATTGCTGTCAAATAAGTACTCGTAATTCAATACAAATGAGCAATTATTTAGCAATAGGTGTATAATATTTGCGGGCAAATGTTTTTGCTACATTCGTAATACGACATTGCAAATTATCTTTACGTGTCTAGGTTTAGAGTTTTATTTTAGTCATGTCACGCGCTTTTTACGACTATTTCAAAAGACTTTATCTAGATTCAAAATATAGTATTTATTGTTTTTTCTCACTGCCAAGAGAAACGCTATTAAAATGGATGTGAGACTGTACGTTTGTTTGTAAAAAGACAGTTTATATACAGTGGATATTGTTATAGAAACTAAGTAAATATAGTTCGCGTTTGTCTTTTGTAGAAGACAAGTTTTATGGGTTTTAGGGTTCCGTTTTATTATAGAGAACCCTTTGAAATGTTATATTTTTTTTTTTTTTTAGATTGGTGATCAATGCTCGTTCCATCTCAATGTGGGAAGAGCACCGTGCCCAGCAGTGGGACGTTGGATTATAGGCCGGTATTATAATTTCTTTGTTTTAGTATGCTGTTCAACTGCCTCGTTGGCCTAGTGGTTCTAAGCGGGACTGCTACGCTAGAGGTTTTGGGTTCGATTCCCAAGTCGACCAAGGTGTTATTATAGGTTCGCCTCCTATTACATGGGACCTAAACATGCCGGCGAACTGTGGGTGTACATTGATACACCTCTGCCTAACCCTTCGGGGATACAGGCGTGATGGTATGTGTGTGTGTGTTCAAAGATGTATAGTAAATGTAAACTTTAAATACCACACCCACACACCACAGCCCACATGGACATGGCTGTGGTTGATTTAAATAAATGTATATATTTAGATCTTTTGAAGAACCTTGTTAAAAAGCTTTTGTTTTGCATAAATAATTAATAGAGATGCCAAAAACAAGCAACAAATCTCTTTATTATTTTAGTATAGATTTGATAAAAAAAATGAAAAAGACCCACATAGGCAAAGGTAGATCCAAAAAAAAAAAAAAATTTGAAAATTGGTATATACATTTTTAATGATGTTACCAACACTGGTTCCCGTCACATAATATACAAAAGAATTCAATCACAAAGAAAAGGTCAGATTGGATAACCCTTCCAATCCCATAGGAATCGAGGAATCACAAATATCTTTGTAAGAAATCTTAGAATAACTTCATTATTTTATAGGAAAGGAAAAAGCAAAAATATGTAACAAAAGATGCAGCACGTGTAGGAAAATGTATTATTATTTTCAGTTTTAATTTTGGGTTCAAATGAAAAAAAAATGGTCTCACTGCTAGAATGATTCGTACAATACATAAATTGATTAAACAAAATGTGTTTTATTAAAATAATTAAGTACATACTAATATTGTTTATTTGTTTTATTTACTCTCAATACATGGTAAAGACAAAATTTGAATTAAACTTGGTGTTAAATATTTTGCAAATCTATATTATACACACTATACTAGTGCTTTCTCTCTGTGAAATCCATCATACACGATATACTCAATATTTCCACAAGTGTACTTAGAAGGTAGGTTTTACAAAGTTTTGATCATTGTGGACCCTGTCGGGCACTGTAAAAGTAGGAGAAAGGAAGAGGGCTTTTATTTGACTACTGAATATTGGATCATTGCTGCAACAAATACATATAAATATTTTTTTTTTTTAGTAACAGGTACACCGCAAATAAAAAAACACATGACAAAGTTTATCTAAAAGAAAAAGAAGCAAAAAACTACAACACCGGCGCACAAAACACAAAATCAAAGACAGTAGTGAAGTGGTAATTTTTTATAATCGATAGTAAAATTCATTGTTTATTATTCGTTCGTTCACATTTACGATCGCGGAACGTTTTTGGGTCGAGTTTAATTTTATTCACGGCGCTAGGGCCGCGCCACGACACGCTATTCTAATCGATTTATATCGATAGTAGTATCGATTACTATGTTGTTCGTGTGTTAATAAAAGTTGTTTATTTAATTGCTTTGTGTTTGTTATGTAGCTTTTGTAATGAATACGTAATTTTAAATACTTTTTAATTGTGTTTTTTTCTTGTTGCATTAAATTAGTTTTGTTTGTCTGTGGTTTATCTACTGTAAGATCAGAGTTTTATTCTCAAATAGCAAATTATCTTTTCGATGCACATTGTTGAACGTACACGTAGATAGGCATTACAGCCATTCAATAAGCTTTTTCAAATGCGCATTAGTTCAGCATTTTACAGAACATATGACAAACGTGAAATGAAACTCATGATACCAAAGCCGCATTTATTTAATTAATATTTTAATTAATATTTGACGACCTCTGTGGTCGAGTGGCGTACGCACCGGTTTCAAGGTGTCGCTAGCTCTGAGGTCCCGGGTTCGATCCCCGGACGGGTCAATGTACTAAACCAACTTTTCTACATTGTCCCGGGTCTGGGTGTTTGTGGTACCTTCGTTGTTTCTGAATTCCATAACACAAGTGCTTCAGCTAGGTGCTTACTTTGGGTTCAGAGCAATGTATGTGTTGTTGTCCGCATTTATTTGTCCGCATTTATTTAATTAATATCTCAAATAATTACATAACTAAAAGTAAGTTTTGTTCACTCTATTTTTATACAACCAAATCTTTGTCCTTGCCTTGCAATAATCTAGTTACAGGCTGGCAATACAAATAAAAAGAATTGAAGAAAAAAAAGTAAAGTCACTTTATACAAGTGCATTCGATTCCAAAATAGAACGGTTTTTTTTTAATCCAGATGTCATCGTTGCGCGCGCACTATTTGAATATCGAACGTCAGCTGTTCTGGAGACGGCGTTGTTTTAAATTAGTTAAGAATACCATTCACATTGCTTTTACATGTAAATTGGAACTATATGGAATTGTATGGTTTTTTGTTACCTTTTTAGAGTCCTTAAACGCTTAGTATTCAGTATTTTTTATGTTACTTATTGGGCATTCATTTTTTATACTACTTGCTTGAAAGCAAGTGAAATAATTTGATTATTAATTGATGAGCAAATGATCTATTTAAGTGGTCATATTAAACAGAGACCTTAGTAATTGCACATTAGGTGTCTTATTTAAGTAAATTATGGTCTTGTAAAACACAAAATTTGTTAAATGCTCACTGAATAGTTAAATGCATTCATAATTAATCAACCTATACCAAAAAAAAACATCATAAACAAAAAATCACTTTAAAAATAACCGTTTATTTCTGTATGAAATTAAAATGTCATCTCGCTCGCAATATTTAAATTTCGAACGTCAGCTGCGTTTTGACGTCATAGGCTTGGGCAATGACATCTCGACAAATCACGGTGCACTATAATTAAAGATGGCGATTAGAAAGCGTCGCGCATATTTGGCAGACAGTGTTGCTAGGAATAGTTTTTAATTTTCTTTTTATTTGCACCTTTTGATAGTGGGTATGGCAAATGCAGGTAAGATTGAGAATTCTTTTGTTTTTTTTTTAATATGTTCACTAGAAACTTTTACATGACTGCACTGTATTTACAAAAATTTAGACAATGACGAAAATGGCAAATGCTAAAAAGTTTCATAAAGTATTGGATATTTAGAAGCGTTATACAGAAGCCGAGGATAGAACTAAGTGGCGTGCAATTGGAGAGGCCTATGTCCAGCAGTAGGACTGCTATAGGCTGATGATGATGATGATGATACTGAAAATATTCATTTCAGAAACTACATGGAAGAAAATTCTTGAAATTCAAATAAAGTCAACGGGATAGCTGTAAACTACATTATTGAGTTTTCAATAAACATAGTTATAGTACCTAGAGAAAAGATAGCCCAAAGGTTTAAATAATCTGCTTATCTTCCTAACTTCTTATAGCTACGTTTTTATTTCAGAAAGAAAGCTTATTGTAAATGTAAGTTTCTTTTAAACTCATAATTCCTTGGCCATGACAATGCAACCACACTTTCTATTAAAAACTAATGCATAATAATATTAATAATACAAATGTCATGGACGCATAATAAGTCTGATATAAATCGATAACAGGACGTATTTGTAACCGTTACAAATGACTTAAGTGTTAAGATTAAATCTAACCTCGGTGTTGCCAGTTGCATTATCAAGGACGGAATATATTGTATATGTTATGTAGTAAAGGTTACAGTTATTTTTATATGTAGAAACTAGTACTTTTTTTTTTTAGATGCTTTTCTTTAAAAAAGCGTACTGTAAAGAAGCGATAGATAAAATACTAGCTGTGCCCCGCGGTTTCACTCGCGTGAATGACAATTCATACACTGTCTTTATAAATTATAGCCTATGTGTTATTCCGATGTATAAGCTACATTATTGTAAAGTTTCATTAAAATCCATTCAGTAGTTTTTGCGTGAAAGAGTAACAAACATTCGTACATCCAAACAAACTTTCGCATTTTCACGCACGTTCTAAATGCACACGATTTTGATAAGCTGTTTTCGTATGTCAATATGCTAAATATTTTTACTCTATTTTCGGCTTCCTAATTATTAGAAATTCCTTGAAATACTCAAAATATACAGGTAATAATCATAAATATGTTTTTAGATAGTACTACATGAATCTCTTTGATGTTAATTTACTTAAAATATTTTTTTATTCCAGTTATTTTATAAAATTAAAAGTAATGAGAAGAGAGACTTTGGTTTCAATTTATTTTTATGTGTATTTGACGATCAGAGATTTGTCTCATAAAATACATTTCCTTTCATTTGGTAAATAACTACAAACATATGTTTTTGCTGGAATAGCATTGAGTGATTCCATTTTATTAATGAGCCTTACTTCCGTTCTATTAATAATGTAATTTACTGAATGTAAACAATTTTGTCATGTCTTATAATAAATTGTTAATTATTGATATTGTAAGTAGGTTTAAAAAACTGGCCAAGTGCGAGTCGGACTCGCGCACGAAGGGTTCCGAACCACCGTCGCATGAGAGCCTTAAATATTCATTTTATGTGGTTTTTAGTATTTGTTGTTATAGCGGCAACGAAAATACATCATTTGTGAAAATTTCAGCTTTCTAGCTATCACGGTTTATGAGATACAGCCTGGAGACAGACAGACGGACAGACAGACAGCGGAGTCTTAATAATAGGGTCCCGTTTTACCCTTTGGGTACGGAACCCTAAAAATGGCATATAAGAAGCGCATGTTAAATACTTTTGTGCACCCTTGATATTGGCTAAAAAATTTAATTTCGAAGTCAGTATAAATGTGTATGGGCTAATAACAAAACATTTTATAGCTATATAATATTACACTTGTTTTTACGAATAATAATAAAAATATATATTACCTTCAAAAAGGATTCTAAACACTATCAATTCGGAGAGAATTCGGAGATTTCGTCTTTAAATTGTGTGAAAAAGCAAGTTTTTTAAAGGTATTTATAAAATAAACTCTAACTTATATAAACAACACCCATATTTAAATATTCTTGTAAAGAAGATAGTTTTTACTTTTCTGTAAGAAAGAATTGTTGTAAGACTTAAACCAAGTTTTAAACTCTTATAAAGTCTGAGCTTGAAAATACTTTAAAACTGTGTAGTCAATAGAATAATAAAGTTTTTTGAAACTTTTTTAATATAATCGTTCCTACAAGTTTCTTGGAAACAACCTTATTTCAATGGTAGAGGAAATGGAGGATAATATGACAGAATTATAAATGACTTTTATCAGACATTTTACAAATATTTAACTAAATAGCAAATTGTAAAAAGATATTAATTAAATAATTACATGAGATTATGTATATATACCCAACTTACTTCCGTATACTCCGGAGAGTTGGTGCCTTAAACCGATTTAAGGTTTTCCATATTATCGATTTCGTGATGGCCTAGTGGTTCAATGAACGGATTTGTATGCACAAGGTTGCAGGTTCGAACCCAGGCAAGTACCAATGTGGCTTTTTCAAAGTTATATGTACTTTCTTAATTATTCTAAAACACTTTTGACAAACGGTGAAGGAAAACATATTGAGGAAACCTGGATTCCAATATTGGGATCTGAAATTGCCAATCCGCAGAGAGCAAGCGTGGTGATCAGTGCTCGTGCCTTCTCTATATGGAAAGAGGCCTGTGCCCAGCAGTGGGACGTTTATAGGCTGGATTATATATTATCGATTTAAGCGACCCAAACCTTAGAACACTGAGGCTAACTTAAATAGATTATAAAGAAACCCTTAAGTATCCATAAATGTCTGTGATGGTAGATTACTAAAACATCAATCAGTTTTAAGTCACCGTTAAATAATATCAAGCTGCCTTTCTCACTTTCAAGTGTTAAGAAGCGAGAGATAGAATTTTAAAAACGTCTCAAAGTTAAGTTGTGTTTCAGTATTTAGTGGTAAGTACGAGTCCTTATTAGGTCATCATATCATCATCTTCATATCAGCCTGTTGCAGTCCACTGCTGGACATAGGCCTCCCCCAAGGAATGCCACAGCGCACGATCTCCCGCCCTTTGCACCCAGTCTCTGCCAGCTGCCTTCTTCAGGTCATCGGTCCATCTAGCCGGGGGGCGTCCTACACTACGTTTGCCTAAACGTGGTCTCCATTCGAGAACCTTCCTTCATTATTAGGTCGGTCTTACACAATTACAAAATTTGAAATGACAACTTCAAGGCGTTTGTGGTGCAAGTACCGAATTGTTCCTTGCATCTAGGTAGTTATGACCGAAGACTTCAGGGGCCCGAGTCCGCTATTTTAAGTCAGTGAGTGGCGGGTTAATAAACGTTTCAGTGTACTTGTTATTGTGCCTAATTTTCGTATTCAGATAAGAACAGTCCCTTGCAATCCTACAATGACAACAGTGGCAAGTGAAGTACATTTGTCATTAAACTAAAATTATCTGAATACGAAAATTAGGCACAAAAACAAGTACACTTGAACGTTTATTAACCCGCCACTTACTGACTTAAAATAGCGGACTCGGGCCCCGGGCCTCAGGATGTGATGTTCCGTCGCTTCCGCAGGCAAGTACCACCAGATCGCACTAACTACTACCTACGTGGTAGTGCAAGAAATATTACTAACTTAACTTTAAGCTTCATATACGATGAACTTTTGTATAAAGTACGTAGGTATGTAAGATATTTATCTATGGGCCTAAGAAGCCTAAAAATAAATGATTTATTAATTACTATTATCATTAAAATGTTGACTAATTATCTAACGTAATGATATTATAAATAAAACTACTTAGTTATTATTTCCAGCTAATCGCTTGCAGACGCAGTGACTGCAGATGATTGATGACGTACCGTGTGACGTCAATTATCGACGCAATTAGACGACTCGGCTATAATTGTAATATTCTGTTAATATTACTAATGAAGATGGTTATGTCGCATCACTAGTTGTATATTTATAGTGTTGGGCGTAAATAGAATATGTGATCTTTACATTTCCTTCTCCCAATGGAACTGTGAATGAAAAGAACGTGAGGATACCAGTAGTGCTATTCTGTAACATTATTTTCATGTCTCGACAGCGGAATCCGCGGTGAGATGTCAAATACATATTCTCGAATTTGAATTCTAAATCAAGGCCAATTGGGTTCACTTTTGAAGTGAGCTTTATTGTCACTCAGGTGAAGCTCGATACCGAAATTATTTACAGAATAGACATACTGGATTCAAGAAATGAGCAAGTGTGGTGATCGATGCTCGTTTTTCTCTAAATTGAATTATCCAGAAGTGGGACATTAAAAGGTTATATTATTATTTATTATAATATATTATTATTTCTTCTTCTGTGTTACCTTTATCAAGCGATGTTGATTCTTCCCATATTACCGAATTCAGCTTAATACATAATTTTATAAAGCGACTGACTATCTGGCCTCTCCCATTTTGCTGCGTTGCACAGTATAATGTAGGACTACCATAGCAGGTACACCAGGGTTTTCCTACATATAAGAAGTAAAGAACTCTACAAAGAGTTTATTTATATAGGTAGATAATAATAATATAACCTGAAAGTAAAAGATACAATTTCAGCAGTTGACACTCCGAACAAATTCTTCGATTCCCATAATAACACTCTTTTCGCGCTAAAAATACTTTCTTCATACATTACTGTAATCTACTGTCGCAGCCTATATCATCCGATTTACTTAATAATAGGCACACCTCCTACTTCGTCACACTAGGTACAGTCGGCAACAAAAGTTGATGATAATGACGGGCCTGTTGGTCTAGTGGTTAGTGACCCTGACTGCTATACCGGAGGTCGTGGGTTCGATTCCCACCCAGGACAAATGTTTGTGTGACGAACACGATCATTTGTTCTGGTTGTCTAGGTGTAATTTATCTATAATATGTATGTATTTAGAAATATATAAGTATGTTTATCAGTTGTCTGGTTACCATAACACAAGCTCTGCTAAGCTTGGGATCAGATAACCGTGTGTGAGTTGTCCCGGGATATTATTATATTCTTATTATACAATTTTATAGTAATATATTATTTTTAGTTTTTCATTTGAGTTCTGGTGTTGAGAAGTTATTGTTTTCTAGGGGCAGCTAATTTTTCTATAAAGACACCATTGATATAGTTAAAGAAAATCATCATATGGAAAAATGGATTTCAAAATGTGGAGTCTGAAATCGCCAACCCGCAAGTGAGCAAGCGTGATAATCAATAATCGTTCCTTCTTTTTATAGGAAGAGGCTTTTGCCCAGCAGTGGGACAGTTGGCTAATATTAGTATAGACACAACAACAACCTTTTCGTTTGATTGTGTTTAGATGATTTGCACATATAATCATGCTATCTTTTGCTATTCTACTATGGACTTTTGTTGCTGACTGTACCAATTCTGCTTACTCACTTTACTGAACTAATGTGTGTTCCTCGTTAAATGAACAATAGGCAGAACCCTATTGTTAAATGTTCGGTGATTTATACCTATCTTTGTTATAACTGCTACATGCTTCATTGGGAAAATGTTCTCATACAGAAAGAGTATTGTCATAATTTCTGATTGACTCGGCTATTTGGTAACACAAGGTGCATTTATAAATCACCATAATATTAAAATTAGAGTATTTAATTTAAGATACAATTTTGCGAGATACATTGTATTCTTGTCCAATAAATATACAATTTAAGGAGCTTTAAAAAGTAGGAGATAAGAGGAGGTTCTCAATTCGACAGTATATAATTTTAGTATATGTTTTTTATTCAATACCTTTGGCAATGGAAGGTCGATTTTTTAACTGTTTCTGTCACAAATATGGTAGAGCTATATAGCTCAGAATTGATCCCATATAAATTACATGGCAGTCGGTCCCTTTTTACATTTATTTAATCGTTTTCACATAATATTAAAATAAGACGTAATTTTTAAATAATTAAATTTTGACGGGCCTGTTGGTCTAGTGGTTAGTGACCCTGACTGCTATACCGGAGGTCGTGGGTTCGATTCCCGCCCAGGAACAAATGTTGTGTGATGAGCATGATCATTTGTTCTGGTGTCTGGGTGTAATTTATCTATAATATGTATGTATTTAGAAATATATAAGTAAGTTTATCAGTTGTCTGGTTACCATAACACAAGCTCTGCTTAGCTTGGGATCAGATAACCGTGTGTGAGTTGTCCCAGGATATTATTATTATAAAAAAAGAGGTATTATCAGAAATATACAAAGGCACTGCTTATATCATAAGAAATATCTGCAAGCAGGCCCACGGATATGAGAAGTGGCAAAAAATGGCAGTCAATAGTGTAATTTTATCTCTAATCATTTATTTCTTAAATGCTCAATTATCTCGCAAGCAGTAAACGGTACCAGGCGTCCAGAAACAGCAGGATCTCTCATCCATCATTCCACACACTCAGTTCCAAGCGCTCTCGACTTGAGCACCCATTACATCACGGGGTCACGACTAAGAGCCCTTCACGATCAAATTACATCCATCCCTTTTGTTAATCTCTTTCATACTTCGATATTTTGTGGATTGTTACTTGTTGTAAACTCTTTCTTGGCCATTTTCGTACGATTCGTTTAATAAATCGATCTTTACATGCATTTACTTGATCATGCTTTGGACTACTTTCAAAATGCAAAAAATATAATCATCTTCCGAACCTTTTCCCAACTATATTGGGGTCGGCTACCAGTCTTACCGGATTCAGCTGAATACCGTATTTTACATGGAGCGACTGCCTATCTGACCTCCACAACCCATTTTACTGGGAAACACAGTATCCCATAGTTAGACTGGTTGTCAGAATTGACTTAACGACTGCCAAAGATCTATGTATGACAGCCGGGACCTACTGTTTAACGTGCTTTCCGAAACACGGAGCGGTCTCGGTATGTTATAAATGGTCACCCATCCACGGACCAATCGCGGCGAGCGCGGCTTAACCTGTATTATCGGTCAAACCGTACGGCTTACACTTAGCCACGAGCCCCTCAAAATGCAAAAATATATGTTTATAAAATTAATGCTAAGAAATCATCATCATCGGTCGCGACCGCTTGCAAACAAAAAAAGCCTTATCATTTTCGGTATATGATTATGAGCCATGCTTATACCAGAGACAGACAGACACGCCTAAACTATAATAATAACAGCCAACTCTTTGCGCCGGCGATTAAAAACGAAACCACCCTGTTGTTGTTTCCGCCTGTTTCTCACACAAACAAGGAATAAGCATCGATTCAATGATTCACATCCTGAATCTGAATATCTTCAAATGCATTCAAAATCGCTTTCATGTAAATGTTAATAAACAATAAGCTTTTAATTTTAACTATTTAATTTATTATTTCATGTTCGTAGACAATTAAACATACACCACGAAAAAAAAAACAAAACAAGATTTGTATGAATTTTTTTGTAGGGAAAATATTTAAAGAAATAAAAATAAATTTCTCTAGGCTTAAAACTTGAAAATAACACCCCTCACATATAGTTATTTCGTATAAACACTATACTATTATACTTTATTCAAGAACCCCTACATTATAATGAAATTATTTTTATCGATTATTTTGTAGGACAATTGTATTTTGTCACCTGTTGGCATTCCCGTGATACACGGTGACTATGGGATATATAATATTAACCATACAATGTCACACAAGTAAGGTTGTTTTGTTATATTTTACATGTTAAACTGGTAAAACAGTTTAGTGATAGTTCGAATGCATTAGAGAACAGATCAATGAAAATAGGATAAAATAAATTTAGTTTCAAAATAAAATGTGTAATGTGTGGAAATTAATTTGAAGTTTTCATAGAGACATAATTTGCCAGTAAATGGCAGTTCATTATTTACATTATATAGTTAATGTTATTGAGGTAATAATTATAAAGTAAAGTTCAATATCATACGACAAAATGTTATATTTTTGAAGCATCCTTGAAAAAAACTACACACCTATGTTACTCTTTCTGGTTTGTTTATAAACACAAGTGTAAGAATAAGATTAAAAAGATAAGTAACCCTTATTAAAAATCCTTTATCCGTTCCACGTACTTTGATTTGAACCGGTAAACAAACCCGGTTGTCTCCGGATAATCATCAATCAAAGCCTGAGCCAACATTATCTTACCCTTATCAGACCCTGCGATGGACAGATGTGGTTAATTCACTTAATTTTATATCTATCCCACTGTTACTGTTAATTTTAGTTATCTAATACAGGATGAACAGATAATCCGGTTGTACAAGTTACTGCACAGATTACCGGCTTGCTAACTACCGTAAAACAATAGTAACTAACATGGGAAAAACGTTTATGAAATCATGAACTTACAAATTAATAAAATTAGAGAGATTTTTTTTTTATTTAAACTGTCGATCCCTGGAACTAACAGTTCGATTTTAATTGAACTTTTACTGGCATATAGCTGAGCTTGGCTGGGCATTGTGTGGCATAATACAGGTTTTCACAAAAACCCGCTGATGAGAGCTATTATAATGATATGCCTACTTATAAAAATACTCACACATGTAATACTAAACTACATACAACTAATAATTACACAAATGTATAATAAACACAGACATAAAAGTGCATAAATATCTAATTTATAATTTCATCCTCCATTTTTTTAACCTTTGGGTTCAAAAATGTTCTTTGAACTTTAACCAGAACCAAGCATGAGGAAAATTAATTCAAATATCATCATCTCCCGAGCCTTTTTCCCAACTATGTTAGGGTCGGCTACCAGTCATACCGGATTCAGCTGAATACCGTATTTTACATGGAGCGACTGCCTATCTGACCTCCACAACCCATTTTACTGGGAAACACAGTATCCCATTGTAAGACTGGTTGTCAGAATTGACTTAACGACTGCCAAAGATCTATGTATGACAGCCGGGACCTACTGTTTAACGTGCTTTCCGAAACACGGAAAATTAATTCAAATAATCCAGGATAATTTAAATCATTTCACATTTAGTGAAGATATAATATATATTCTATCGAATGAAGAACCTCCTCTATTTGTAAGTCGGCTGAAATAGACATGAATATTTGTTTTAAACTTACGTCTCATAAATTGTCATGGACCATAGAAAAGGCAGTTAATCTTCAAAAGAGTTACACTAGAGTATAAATAAGCAATTATAGAGTGCGCGCATTACTAGTAGCCCGTTGTGCAGACTGCAAGCAAATTTTTTGCTGTAAGTACTACGCTCGGTTACTAATTTATGACAATTTTCTTGTGACGACGGTCTCTGTAAGGGTGCGTCCCCATTTGGTGATCGCGCACCGAACGAGCATTACACAAAAAGCACGCGAGCTGTTCGTGTAATGCTCGTTCGGTGCGCGTTCGCGAAATGGGGACGCACCCTTACAATATCGATGTTTCCGGTATTATAATGGTATGTAGGTTTTGAGGTAGGATTATCAAAACGGCGCACTCTGTCTTGACACTATTGTTGGAATATACAAAAATTCATTTAATATTTATAGAACCTCATTGCGTTGACTTTTTACTGGCAGTCAAGTTTTTTTAAGTTTGTTATTAATTTTATTTTCTAGGACTGTAATAGTTGTCTGAAATGAATATTGGTTTTTTAAGGGAAATGTTCAAAACTTAAAAACGTATCACAGTGCTTAACTTAAAATAAAATATGGTTGTCACGAACTACTGTTTAACTTTTTCCTAAATCCATTTTCTAATAACTATTAACGACGCTTGTTCATACTGGCGCTCACAGTTCATACTCCGTAGCTCACTCTATAGTTAACTTATCTATACTCTACGGTTATATAACATTAGAAACTACAGCTTCTTCTAACAAAGCGAGCTATAAAATTAATTGATTTGCGATATCGTAAATTAATTATTTTAATGCATGCTTTAAGTGCTTTGTGAACGTAAATCAATTACGTATACTATTCTGTGAGCCTAACTAAATAGTCTTATGTCATGAATAGAACGGGGTATATCAATGGGTTATGGGTTATGTAACGTGTTTTCATAGGTCCCTATTGTGGTAGGCTGTAGTTAAATAAGGAGAAATTGATATTTATTTTACACATTTATAATATAAGAGGTACATTTAGAGTTTACACTAAAGAGGCTACATACACATACAATAACTAGTACACACAAATACAAACTTATTGCACCCCTCTTTTTGCGATGGTAGTTTAAAAGGTAAAAAAATTGGGTGTCTTTTTTTTTGGTACAAATTTTCATTTTTAGTTTATCATTTTACTATAAAATAGATATTGTATGTGCTCCGATTATTCTACGTTTTCTAAACCTATTATAAGATCGGCTTCTAATCTCGCTAGATTCATCTAATTGTATATATTTTACAAACAGCAAAACCTAAGCTATTAATTGAGTGTTATTAGTATTTCATTGCCAACTGACTCGTTGGCCTAGTGGGTCTAAGCGCGACTGCTACGCTAGAGGTCTTGGGTTCGATTCCCAAGTCGACCAAGGTGTTATTGGGCTTTCTATTAAATTCTCAGTAGCAGGTCGGAGTTTGGATTTGTGCCCGGTTAGTGGCAATAGACTCGCCCCCTATTACGTGGGACCTAAACATACCACGAACTGTGGGTGTACATTGGTACACCTCTGCCTAACCCTTCGGGGATACAAGCGTTATGGTATGTTATGTTATGTTAGTATTTCATAGAAATTAATCGCAAATTAACGACCTTATCATCCTATAAGATGTTAGATTAAATACTGAAAAGTTCACCACTATCTTTATCGCTATACATAAAACTATTCCACTGGATTTGCTATTTTCTGAAATACATTTCAAGTACTATAACAATATCTAAGTTTCCCAATAAATTAAAAAAAGCAATTCAATTTTACCTGAAGTTGGCTGAACCCATACAATATTCTTTTATGCTATTTATTGTCGAAGTTTAGCGATTTGAATTGCATTATACAAGGTATTACAGAAGGTTTATTTATAATGATATCTTCGACAAATTGTTTGGTGCATTGCGGTTTATTTTATTGCCCTGTTTAGGGAACGTTGTAGAGTTGATTTACGTTATTTTTATTTGATTGTGTTTCGAAGTATGCATTTAAATATTAGTTAATTGGTGGTAATTGGATTTTTTTGGAGTGTTTTGTGTAAAAATATGAAATTGTGGTCTTTAACATTTTGTTGATGTTATAAAAAAAAGTACATGTCATGGTAAAATTTGTTGGTTAGATTTGACTAGACATACAACTGTTACATAATATTATAAGGTTTTTGTTTTGTCGTTAAAATCTATACTTATAATAAAAGTGAAAATTCTGTACATTGAAAATATAAAAAAATAAATGGCGGGGGGTGTTACTAGACCGACACGAAACACAAAAGTATGAAAAAAAAAATTTTTCTCTGTCTGTCTGTCTGTTTGTTCAGGTATCACGCAAAAACTACAGGTTCGATTACGATGAAACTTGGTATAATTACTCTTTATTATCCTGGGCACCACACTGGGTAGTTTTTATCCCGGAAAAGTATAAACAATAAAAAACAAACTTAATTTTGCGGTTAAAAACTTATTGATAAGTGTCGTCATCCACGCGAACGAAGACGCAGGCACAGCTAGTACATATTAAATGATTCAAGTTAAAAATTTTCATGATGTATTTGTTTAATTTACAATAATATTATAAAGACTTAACAATATATACGTACACAAGAAATTAATAACTAAATAAAAACTAAACTCTAAAATATGGTATCTAAAAATTCACTTCAGAGAAAGTACCCTTCCCAAATAGCCTTAGATTAGTCAAATAGATTTGTCCAGACGTATATTAACAGTCCAACTGTATATTACATACATCCGATTCTTTGAAAATTACAAGAAAACATTAGTCGCTTGCCAACCATAGACAAATCGTACGAACTAAATAATCATTGTTTACGTTTGAAGAAAAACTAATCGTAAACATTACTGAGAGCAATCTGTTACATAATTTTATACAGAATACAATCAATGAAAGTATTTAAACAAACCTTTACGATTACTTCCGTTTATATAAACCAAGATAAAAAAACCTTGAATAATGTTATTGTTTCAATACTATATGTACAGTCGAGCAAACGTAATGTTTAAAACAATTTACGAAAACCAAACCTTACTGCATTGAAATAAAGGTGATGTCAATGTGATAAGTTTACATGTGGTTTACTGTATGTAGATGACAGTTTAAAACATGAAGAATTATTGAAAGAATATTATGAGAAAGGTTAGAAATTAGTAGGTACTTCTAAAAGGCATCTAACACAGTCCTAGAGAGAAAGGCCAAAAAAAAGGCCAATGCCCAGAAGTGGGATAACAAAAGGTCTGGATAACGATGATGAAAAGAGAAGAAATAAAAAAATAACAGGATAATATTTTAAGAAACTGAAGCAAATCCATGAGCTCAGCTTTCACCAAAAAAAGACAGGATTATAAATAATAACCTTCAGTTATTATACAAACAAAGTAGTTTCACCGAAAATATACAAAATCACAAAAGAAAACCATCGAAACAGCAAGCCCATAACAATTGAGTACCAAATATGTTTCCAAAAAATATCGAACAAAGCCTTCAGGGTCCTTTATCCTTCACCAATTTGGAAACAGGGCACGTTTTACAGCCTTCGATAAGGTCCTTTTGTAAGGAGTCAATGAATTTGAGACCTCTGATGTAGGGACATTATTATAATGCGCAGAGTTTGATAAAATGTGAGTTAAATCTTGATGGATTAGGAATCACTTTTAGACAGGCAGACGTGTTTGGGTATAAATCAATTTTAATTTGTGTGGCACAATCTTTTTTGTATAAATAACCAGTTGTGCCTTCAACAACACAATCCTATAATAGAAAACATTCATTAGCACAAGCAGAGCAATTCAGCATACTAAAAAAACATAAAGTTAACCTTTTCTCAGTTCTTCTAACTTACTATTTAACATATAACGTAACAACTATAATAAAACCGACCACACGTCACCAACAACTCTTCATTCAAAGAATTAAAATAGACACACCATACCTTTCAAACTACACAAAGTACTCGAAAGTACCCAAAAATTTCAGTACCTAATAAAAGCTGCATCCAATCCTTACACACCTACCTATGTATCTCCACTACCTATCTACGACGGTTACCAAAACTTCCTACCTACCTATGTATTTCCACTATCTATCTTTGAATGTTACCAAACCACCCTACCTACCTACCTACCTACCTCCCTACCTTCCTACCTACCGATGCATCAACTCTATCCACAAAAGTTACCAAAGCTCTGACTATCTACGTATCTACGACAGTTACCAAAACTCCGATCTAATTTCCATTAAATGGAAATAGACGATGCAAATTTTGCATCGTCTGAAAGGCTATCGGTGACGTCATCCGCGTCACAGATTGAACTTTTCAGGTCACGGCATTGTTCCATTTCTCAGAGCCATCCTCTAAATCACGTTCGAGGTAGCGTCAGCAGAAAAAGTAATAAAGTCTCATGTTGGTTGGATTTGTTGTTTGTGAATTTGAATAATAAAGTAGTTTTATCTGGATATGGTTGGGTTTCTAGATTTTGGATGGGACGAGTCATATCTAAATTTCAGGTTGGAATATTTTTTTCTCATAAATAAAATGTTTTGTATTGTGTTATAAATAA
Organism: Autographa pulchrina; assembly: GCA_905475315.1. Taxonomy (NCBI): domain Eukaryota; kingdom Metazoa; phylum Arthropoda; class Insecta; order Lepidoptera; family Noctuidae; genus Autographa; species Autographa pulchrina. Next base: position 7,916,669 of record FR997787.1, read on the forward strand.
AGAAACCACTGTTGGAAGCAATGGAAATAAATTGTTTTCTTTCTAGGAAAAAATATATACATGTCGCAAAAGACAGACAGCTTTGGAGGACTGAGGGGGAGGCCCTTGCCTAGCAGTAGGATCTTATATAAGTAAAAAAAAAAACATTTTTAACGATCATAGGTATTACATGATTTATAAAAAGTGCCTTGTTGATCATGCATCGCTCATTAACAGTCGTGAGCCCCAAACATTTAAAACAAGTTTTATAAGATAGCTTATAACCCCATACAGTTTGTGAAGACTGCAAAAAAACTGCAAGCATTAAAATTTTACAAACTCCTAGCAAAGGAGGAGAAACTGCAATTAATCTAAAGTAAAACCTAACTCATTCAAAAAGCGTAATAAACTCTAAGAATTGTCAGCTCCGTAATCCGAACAAATTTTACCGCAGTCGTGAAAAATAAAATAAAAATCTAGGTTACCGAACGTCGCGTGTCGTTCACAGACGAGAAATTTATTTGTTTATTTGTGTTAAAAGTTAGTGTAACAGTAAATGCACAATATTGCTTGTTAACTGTAGCCTGCATACATTTTGTATGTTGTTTTGTGGGAGATAGGTATTGGTTTTTAAATGGAGTGGAAAGTTAAGAAATTATCCGTAATATATAAAAGGTCCCATATAAAACACTAGTGATTTCTTAGAAGCATTTGGTTGCATTAATGAAAGATTAAATAATAAAAACAAAAGCTTTTAAATAATTACAGAAAAATATGAAAACTATCAAGTAAAAAAAACCAAATCAGTATCTAAAACTGGAAAAAAAAATGATTTTTTATTGCGAGATTCTCAGGTTTTACTGTTTAAAAAAGAGTCCCTCAGGGTCCAATACAAGGCCCAGACTAAACTGCTACAGTAAATCTTTATTACAGTCAACACAACCATTATTTTTTATTTAAATAGCCATAATGATCTAAATGACACACTAAATACTATTAATCAGTTAAATAATTGGTTTTTAACTAGCCCTAAATTATTATAAACGGTGACAATTTATGGTATAGCTGTCAAAAGCCGCAGTTAAGCTTTAAGTGATAGATAACGTAATTTAGAATTATTGAATCACATAATATTATATTCCAGAAAATGTGAATATTACAATAAAGTTCATCTTATTTGATACACTAGGGCTCTAAGGCCACGTGATTCGGGCAAATTTTTTAAGGTAAGCAGTGCCTAAAATTATGTGTTATCCCTTTTTTCGACTTTAAGGTTTAAGGTTTAAGGTAAGAAATTATTTTTATTTATTTATATAAGATTTAATTTTAGTGTAGTTGTAATTGTTTGTTCTTGTATTGGATTTAAGTATTGAAAGGTAAGAAATTCATTTTTACCATCGTATCCATCATTTTGAAGTAACATCGCTTTACACGTTGCTTTATTAAAAATGCTATTGACTATGTGAGGTTGTTTATAAATTATAACTACATAATCGTATTGTTATATTTTTGGCCCTCTAGCATATTTTCACCTACAACCAAACTCAGTTCAACCTAAATTTACCTGCGTCTAGAAATACTTTTCATCATAATCTATGTCCAAATAAGACCCTATTACTCAACAATAATCTTCTAAATTAAAGTCCCACATTCTAAATCCCCTATTTTTAAGACTATAAATATCCGAGATTAAAAGTAAGCAGGACGGAAGTATACCTATCTCTCTCTTAAGGTAATATTTAAGTCAGTTTTGTAATTTAGAGTTCGCGTAAATCTTTGGTTACGTGGATTTAGCCTTATTTTTATTTGCAAAGGAATGGTTTGTTTCACTGTATTAATTTATTGTTGGCAGTGGGATAAAGAGGTGCTTATTTGGTTGTACTGTTTTATTTGCTACTAGCTGATCCCCGCGACTTCGTCCACGTCAATTTCTGTTATTATGACTGCGATTAAGAAGTTTAAAAATAAGTATTTCTGATTTCTGCGTAAATGATAATTTTAGTTAATATTATGTTGATAAAACTCTGTAGCAAATAATTGGCAATAATGCATTAATTTCGACCAAATGACTACCTTAAAAAAGGTTATAGTGAGTCAATCTTAAAAGATAGACATATACTGTCGCAGACATTTTTTTAGATCATTTAAAGAGGAACAATTCTTTCATACATATATTTTGGGTAGCTCGAACCGTTTACGCAGCGCACGCAATGGAAGCTTTCAAGTATGAATATTTTTCCCCGTTTTTGTGACATTTTTCACTGCTGCTTAGCTCCTATTGGTCTCAGCGTAATGTTATATATCCTAAAGCCTTCCTCGATAAATGGACTATCTAACACAAAAAGATTTTTTCAATTCTAACCAGTCGTTCCTGAGATTAGCGCGTTCAACCAAACAAACAAACAAACTCTTCAGCTTTATAATATTATAGTATAGATTTGTTTGCTATCTTCTTTCATTTGGCGTAGCATTTTCTCGGTCTTGTGGTCTGTATCTAGTATCACTGGATTTATTATATTTTACTATTGTGTAATATTATGTTTTCTAACCTCTAAAAGCGATTTAAAGGTGACACACTCCCTTAATACTGTATATTTTCAAATTTAGTAAATAATTAAATACGACTTTATTACGCAAAGTTAGCAGTACCAATTGGTCGCTGACAAACAACATGAGACAGTTTGATCATTTAGCCTTTATTTGAAACAAACGTCATTGATTTCCGAAGAAAAGGCGGTTGTGCATATTACCGGCTTAACTCACCGGGGTGCTTCCTTCCCTCTAAAGGGAACTAAGTGGTTGTCTACCGTGATAATTCTATTCCGTTTTGAATCTACTCTTCATATTGCCATAGTTGTCACCTGCTGGAATTCTTTTAATACAGTGACTAAAATTGGGCTGCTTTAGTGAAGTAACTTCTACATACTAGTTTGTGCGTGAAATAAGTCGAAGTAACAAGGTTTCTGGTAGGATCTGGATGAGGTAAAGGCAAGACTGGAGAACATATACGGAGACCTATACCCAGCAGTAGAATGACATAGGCTATGGATGATGATGTTAATTAAGCTATAACTAGGCTCATTTCTTCGCATTTTCTGCCAGCAGGAACGCCAAGAAAAAAAGTGGAATAGGTAATAATAATAATATTCCGGGACAACTCACACACGGTTATCTGATCCCAAGCTAAGCAGAGCTTGTGTTATGGTAACCAGACAACTGATAAACATACTTATATATTTCTAAATACATACATATTATAGATAAATTACACCCAGACACAGAACAAATGATAGTGCTCATCACACAAAGATTTGTCCTGAGTGGGAATCGAACCCACGACCTCCGGTATAGCAGTCAGGGTCACTAACCACTAGACCGACAGGCCCGTCACCTCGCATGTATTCACACCATGGTATTGGTATGTAATGTTAAACATGAGGTAACTTTCATTTAGACCACTAAAGTCGCCTCCCACTCTGACCAGCCATTACTGGCCACCTAAATTAAAAGCGCCATAAAATACTTTTTAAGAATGATAGATTTAAATTCCTCCGATCGAAACATCTGTTAAGAATTCATATACCGTTAAATTTCGAACGTCATAACAGTTTGTGTTTCCGAACGTAGTTTTGCATAATCTGTGGGTTTTTTACTTTTAATTTATGAATGGTGAGTCCTCTGCGTAATGGGTGAACGTCTAAATATTGTGAGTGAAATATTTCATTGCGGGTTTTTGCTATTTACGTTTGTATACGTCATAAGAAGTACTATACATACCACTGTTTCTTAAAGGCTGATCTATGTAAAATATAGTTATCTATCAGATCTGTCAAATCTCAAGTCAAGTGCTGTCATTTCGATTGTTTTGTTAAGTTAATCAGCTGTCATTTACAATAACTTTCAGTGTCGTATAGTGACCATACTTGGGCTATAATATGTTTATTTGGCATTTCTGTCACATTATGAAACATATGGTTACACAAAGATTATAATTATTTAACAGGTTTCAGGAACCGAGGATAAATATGTGATTATAGTACAAGTATTGATTAATACTCTGATTTTATAGATACTGTCAAACGAACACCAAGTAATCTGAGATTAACGTTAAGCTCAGTTTAAAATGTCAGATTGCATGTAACAAGCTAATCCGAGTTAGAGTATACGTAAAATAAAGGCCGTTTTCGGCTTTGGATTTCCTTTTCGTCATTTTATGTTGTTTTTGTAATGGTTTGATATATATATTTTTTTATTTACTACATTTTAACTATATAATCATAACAACGTTATTAAATTTTGATCTTCCTTGTACAGAATGCTAGGGAAATGCAAATTGGTATTTGTAAATCTGCTTCCGAGCGTAAAAAAAATCTCTCTTCAAAGAAACAAGTCAATTCAAAAAAAATAGTCCTAACTTAACCTAACCATACAATTACTAATTGATAAAAAATTGTAGGAATGAGAAATTAAATTAATCTATATGGGCAAAACCAGCATTTCTCTAGTAACCTGCATTATCTAAATTAAAGTTATTTAAATGGAGCATTAGCACTTATGTTTTTACTTCGTTGGCTCACCCATTATACTTAAATGAAACTTAACTTTAAGCCGTCGTTAAATGTTTATCTGCCGATATTTTTTCCTTAGTGAGTGTTTGTTTATGAGAACTTATAACCCAAAATGGGTATTCGTGTATAATACATACTTATGTAACTTTTTTTTTTACTTAGCCTCTACTTTCCCACTGCTGGGCAAAGGCCTCCCCCAAGTCCATGAAAATATTATTATGTCTATATTCTTACAAGTTTTTATTCCATAACACTACATACTTGTCTATTGTTGATACCATAGTGTAAAGTATCGAGTAGAGTTTGACAATATCTAACTCTCTGCGTCGGGGGTAGAAAAAAAAATTACCTTCTAAATGCTTACGTATCTGCTTACCTCAATAGGTAAGAAGTAGATAACTTACCAATATACCGAAAAAAATAAGTTATTATCTTGCAAAGAACAAAATACTTTCACTATCTATAAATTATAAATAAATTATGTACACCGTCTGCATATTCAAATAATACATACGCAACAGAATAACGTACGCAAGCGCTTCAGAGAAACTTTAATCACTGGCCTAAACAAACAACAGTTGGAATTTACATCCGACTTTATTGCTTAATACATGTTCGGTAAGAATATAATGACAATGCCGTGAAAACATACGGGAGAGGATTGTGGGCGGGGCCGGACGGTTGTTTTGTAGCGTTTAGTAGGAAAGTTAGTAATTGTTTTCAGTGGGTATTGTGTTTAAAGGAAAATATGAGAGATTTCAATGTGTGTGTGTTTCAATGAAAAAAAATTACACATAGGTTTAGTTACACATAGTTACTACCCGTAGGTAAGAAAGCGTGGTGATCAATGATCGTTATATTATTTTTAGGAGAGACCTCTGTGAAATTGCTTTACTATTTAAATGTGATAATAATTTATTTTATTTTTCATACTTTTTTTACTATTGAGAAAACAGTCATAAAAATATGTTTTAAGCATACGTAAACCATATGATTAAATGGTGTGAAACGATTATAATGTTATAATATTGTCTGAGACAATTATCTTAAAAAAAAAACCACATAATTATGAACGATATAAAAATAACCCCTTAACCTAGTTGACAAGCAAAATCTATTTTCTTCCTAGCCTTTGTACAAAACCCTTTGTTAACAGCTAGCAAAGCTACAAATGTAATGATTAATAGTTAACTGTGTTTCCTTTGTACCAGCAATTACTGTCATAGTTATGAAAACAAAGAAAATGAGATGTGTTTGATTTGTTAATTGTAGACAGTGGATCAATATTTTATCGTCTAATGACATGTTTTTCATTGAAGTCTAATTGGGTTTTGACATAGATTTAGTAGTTAGTCTTTTTTATTGTTCTTTATGTAAGTAAAAATTTACGGGGATAAGACATTTCTGAAATATTTTTTTTTGTAGTTTTTTTTTAAGCGGTGAAAAATAAGTTTGAAAATAACCTAAATGTGTATACTGGGTACACTGGTACTGGGTTTTCAGTGTCACTGAATGCAGCTAAATTTCTTCTTTTAAAGTATGTATACCTTCTACCTGTCTGTAATTAAACATACTGTATAAGAAACCTTTTCATCTTGTAGATTATGTATTGTTTGCTGTTATCTGATTTTTCAATAATTTTTGTAAGAAAATAATTCGAATTCATTGGATATTCATTATTCGAAATAAATATGTAAACTTTTTGATGCTAGCTTAATTATAAAAAAAAATATCTCTAAACTATTTTGTAATTCAGTTTCTCGAGACTTACTAAAAACAAAGCGTTTTCTCCACAAGCTAAAAATTACATAATACCGTACCGTTTCCCAACCAAATCTTATCCCGTACATTTCCACCAACGAATAGGTATTCGTAATAACAATTTCGGATATCTCCAACTTCGCCCGCATTCGCCGAACTTTGCCGAAGTTTTACGGAAACAGCCGAAACTTTCCGAAGCGCATCAATATTTTATTAGTAAAAGGAACGGAGTTTTACAAGTGTACTATGTCTAGATGTTTATTTTTCAATGTATAACCACATCCTGTTTGAGTTTCTTATTCTAGTTGTAAAGTTATTTAAAATTGTTTTCTTAGAAAGGATTTTTAAAAATGAGCAAGTAAAAATCCATAGAATATTTTGCCTGTGGCTTTAAACGTTACTAAAATTCCGTAAAGCATTTTTTTTTTAAATAAAATCCCTGAATTTACAGTATTTCGTGGATTTTATGTTAACAAAGAAATAATGTGTATGTATAAATACGTAAAATAATATTTAAAATAAAATAAAAGGTACCGATTTTAATTAGATTATATTTATTATGAAATTGCAAATGACCACGTCGGTCGTTAAGTTAAATTTAAACTAAAATTTTAATTCGCCGATTTACAACAAACAAAAACGAGCTTGACAAAAGTATTTTTTAGAAATACATTATATTATGTGTACCAACAGTAGGTACGAACATACGCCATGTACACATTTGTATAATAAAAAGATATAAATGACAAGTTTATCTCCCTCCCCTAAAAATATAAAAAGAGCCACAAACCCTCGTCTTCGTAACGCAAGTTATCTCCATCTACTTCCATAACTCACTCTGAATAAAATATGTTACATAAAAGACTTGGATCATAAAGCTGGCTAAACGACTAATTAATGAAAATAAATAAATATCCTGGGACAACTCACACACGGTCATCTTATCCCAAGCTAAGCAGAGCTTGTACAATGGTGACCAGACAGCTGATAAACACACTTATATATTTCTAAATACATACATATTATTATAGATAAATTACACCCAGACACAGAACAAATGATCGTGTTCATCACACATAGAATTGTCTTGGGTGGGAATCGAACCCACGACCTCTGGTATAGCAGTCAGGGTCACTAACCACTAGACCAACAGGCCAGTTAATGATACACATCATTAATTAAGTAGTTTTCGAAGGTATTATCAGAGGTTACACCTTTATGTTATGTAGATAACAGGCCGTTTGACCACATAAACTGGCTTTTTTTTAAATCTGACCATGTTTTTAACCGACTTCAAAATAAGGTTTCCAATTCGTGTAGTATTTAGTTGTTTTTCCAACGATATTTTTGGTCAATAGAGTCTACCTCGTTTACTATTGTTTTTACAGTATGTGGTTTCATAATTTATAAATAATTTTACATTATGTGTGTAAAAGCTGTCTGAAACTATTTATAAAACTATTTCACTTACAAAGATTGTCAGAATTTTTGATATCGCCAAACGTGATTGTATCTTAGGCAGATAATACACTAATTTTTTGACATTTATAACAGTATAAAAGTATTTTTTTCATTTTATTGACCCATTATCTAATATTTTGCCTCTCTTAGTGCTCTAAATGAAATTAGTAAGTACAAACATTGAATCCATAAGAAAAACAAAAAAAACAGAACGACTAGTAATGTTTTTTAACTAGCTGTTTAAAACTTGCTGTTTGTGCCCTAATAAGGTGGTAATGACAGAACAACCTCACCACGAACTCCCAAAGCTGTATAACCGTTGTGTGAGCGAGACGCGGCTATGCGTAGTTTAGAGCGCTATCTCTCTCCCGCAACGGCAGTATCCCTGTTTTAAGTTGCATGGTACGGGTAATGCTGGCTATTGAATAAATTTGTTCGCGGGTTGCATGCTAATGCTCTGAATAATACAAGCTACTGTCCTCATTGCAGGCTTAATGAGCTTAAAATCAGTTACATTATACAGTTAACGGTAATAGAAAACGCTGAAATGGTAAAAGACATTATTTCATGATGGGTTACGTGACTTAAATAATTAGGCATTTAGTTTTTTGAACTTTTTAATTTGTGATTTATAATTGCAATAGCAGAAGATTACCTTGCTAGAGCCCTAAAAAGTACTTGATGTTGTGTGCCATCAGTAATTCTCTTGTTTGGGTTGTTTTTTATTATATTACCTACTTATGAAATAACTGTTTCTTTTTTTCAGAACGAGCGTAGTCAGATGAATCAAGAACCATGGTACTCATGTCTTGTACAGGTTTTTTGAAAATAGTTACTTATACAAAGGCCATGCAAATTGTATTTTTGTCCCTAATTTTTATCAATATTTAAGACCCACAAAACAAAACATTCTATAAAACTGTTATGCAACCCAGATAAATCACATGCTGCAATTTTAATATAAAATCCGTCTTCTTTTATCATTGTATTTTATTTTTCTCTTACAACAATACAGAATGTCACGTTATACCTATACTAAAGCCAATCTGGAAAGAGAATTAAACGTTATTACTAATTACGCAATTATCAACTTTGACAACATGTGTTTAAGTTCATTTTAGAATGACAAATATTACTGACAAGGGCCTAAAAGTAATTTGAATGTGATGGAAACTGAACTGTTAGTCATTGAATTAAGGTTCATAATCCCAAAGCACGGTCATTATTTCCTTAAAGTGGCTGATATATACATCTATTTGTTATACTTTGTACATCCCACAACAATGTAAAGAATAAGAATGGAGGGCTTTATAAAGGATACATAGATTCTAAGGCTAGATATAGGAGGGAAGATGAGACGTATCGTACGTACGCTATCTTCTGCTTACAGAATATAATTATATTTTTTTTAGCTTACACCCTTGGTTCACGCCCGCGTGTGAGTGTAACTACCTCTTAAAGAGGAGACAAAAAATGTTAAAGAAAAATAATAATAGGTTTATTTATATAAAACATTTGGGTTACAATATTGCATGTAATATAACCATGCTACGGTTATGTATGGTCATCTTGGAAATACCGCACTGCCTGCGTATATGAGCAGTAATTGGTAGGCAGTTGAAACCGCAGAATAATAATTAAAAGTAAATAGTTTTATGAATATGCAGGCAAAAAATGCTAGGGAACTATTAATTTGTAAGTTCGATTCGCGCTTCGTCCATCTTTTTATACAACAGCATTTATAAAACGACACAAACTACTACACATAGATTTATTTATAAAGACAAGTCTAAAATACAACACTTCTTATCTATTCAAGTCGTAGATATCAATCGCAAAGAATGAAAAGATGGCCGCCTGCCAAAAATTTAAAACACGCGTTCAATAATCATACTAATTAATTTCGAAAAACGTTTTGCGTTATATATATTTGTAATGTAACATTTTGATTCTAAGATTTATTAGTTTTTAAACAGTTTTTACGAAGTTTTGATAGTTAACTGTCATTGCGAAATGTTACTCTAATGTAGTGCTTTCAAGATTGTAGTTGTATGCAATATTGTTACGTAAATTGTAATTAAATTGTGGGATTGTTTGCAGTTAGTTTAAGAGTAATTATAAATGTGCATACCTTAGTGTCTTTAATTATGTTTTAAAGTATATTATGTATCAATTGCAAATTCGAAAGTATGTCGGTCAGTTTATTACGTTATTGTGTTGATGCGATACAACAAATATTATTTTTTATATCAAGCTAACTCTTTTCTACATATACTTGTTTTTGAACTTATCCTTATTTGGTGTTCAAGAACTCCAAAAAAGGATACCTATTGACGCAATAACCTATTATCCATCGGCTCCGGCGAGCGTCGCTGCGCGCGTATGCAAGTGTTGTTACACAACCTTATTTTTCTAAAACTGATACGCGTGTCCAATATTTTTATGACATTATTGACGGTTAAAATCCCTTCTCACTAAGGTGGGGAAAAGCCAAAATGATTCTGTTAACTTTTTAACCGACTTCAAAAAAAGAGGAGGTACTCAATTCGACTGTATTTTTTTTTACGTTTGTTCCCGCAGATCTTTTGACTGGGTTAACCGATTTTGATGATTCTTTTTTTTATTTGAAAGCTGGTACTTCTCGTGTGGTTCCATTTCATTTTGGTCCAGTTTCGACAACGGGATCCATAATAAAAAAATACAAGACCTATTTTGAAGTCGGTTTTTTTTTGTAAGAATTATATACAGACATGTTGAAGAGTATTAAACACTATGTTTTCTCTGTTGTATGTTTCCATGACATGATTGTATTAAAGTCTATACGGTAAAGGATATTAAGTATAATGTCCATAACACATAATTAACCTCATTTATAATCGAGTATCACTCAAGTATTTGTTTGCCTCCAGTATAACCATACCGTGATGAATTACTGTAATTACCAAATGAATCATCGGTGAGAACTGACAGATTTACGAGTGTCTAACTTTAAGTCGTCCTTTAGAGCTCATTTGTGGGTAAATTCGTGAGGTTTTGAAATTGAAGATATTTTCATGTATATTTATTTCTTTATGTATGTCTGTTCTGGGTCCATGGAGTGAAATTGAGCTAACTATAGATTTTTGAATGGAATATTTACAAACATGCAAGTGCCTAAAGTGTAAAAAATATGTTAGATGGGTAGCTTAATTGAATTAATCTTAAAAGGTCCATCTCTGCCTTATGGACAAAAGGCAGACCTCTGATTTTCCATAATACAAAGATCCTTATTTCGAATATCCCTGTTACGAAAGCAAACACGGTACTAATCTGCTTTATCTCTACAATCAAGACCTATCTCAATACCCATCATAATACCCAGCTGTTCCATACATTTTGACAAGTTATACGAACACAAATGTATGGATCAGCTGATTTTTTTTCGCGATTTCTCGTGTTGTCCCACAGTATTTTTTTTTTAATATGGTGATTACAATGACCTCGGAGGGGCTCGTGGCTAAATGTAAGTCGTACGGTTTGACCGATAATACAGGTTAAGCCGCGCTCGCCGCGGTTGGTCCGTGGATGGGTGACCATTTATAACATACCGAGACCCCTCCGTGTTTCGGAAAGCACGTTAAATAGTAGGTCCCGGCTGTCATACATCAATGTCTTTGGCAGTCGTTAAGTCAATTCTGACAACCAGTCTTACTATGGGATACTGTGTTTCCCAGTAAAATGGGTTGTGGAGGTCAGATAGGCAGTCGCTCCTTGTAAAATACGGTATTCAGCTGAATCCGGTATGACTGGTAGCCGACCCCAACATAGTTGGGAAAAGGCTAGGGAGATGATGAGTACAATGACCTCTTAGGAGGTTGTTGGTGTTTTACAAATAACCCTGTATAATAATATAGCCACATGGACCAGTGATATTCCTTATAAAACATAAACCACTTAGTTATCCACAAGATAAAAGCCAGAAAAAAGGCGAATGTTAATACATTGATGAAACATTACTGCAGTAAACGTCCGTAAGTAATGGTGTATGAGTTATTGCAGTTCTGATCTCATGCAATGATGTATTGTTTGAAATACTTTTTATAGTGCGTTTACGTCAGTTGTTAGGGTGTGCACTCACGGTGCGATATCGCGCGATTAAACGCTTGTAGCGATGTGACCATTTGTTTTAAATCTTTCTAGTAATTAATGATTATGCGATGGATCATAATTACTACTATTTATGTATTGTTTTACAATGTAAAATACCAGTTTATATAAAATAAAGTTGAACTTATTGAAACTTCGTTTTGTTTTGATTCAGTTTATCGAACCATAATTCACCGTATTGATTAGATTTAAGGGTAGTCTATATAATATTTTACTTACGAGAGCCGTAAGTACTAGATTAATATATATATTTTTCGTTATCAGTTATTAAAATTAAAACTTCTGTATCAACACCTGGGGCCCGATGCCGCTATTTTAAGTCAGTGAGTGGTGGGTTAATAAACGTTCCAGTGTACTTGTTTTCGTATTTAGATAATTTTAGTTCAATGACAAATGTACACCTGCTTGCCATTGTTGTCATTGTAGGATTGCAAGTGACTGTTCTTATCTGAATACGAAAATTAGGCACAATAACAAGTACACTGGAACGTTTTTTAACCCGCCACTCACTGACTTAAAATAGCGGCATCGGGCCCCTGGAAGCAAACATATGGCGCATGCCGCTTAACATCGCGCAAGAGCCGCCGTGGTTAGTCACCTTAATATTTTTTGCGTAAATATGTAATGCAATATAATATTTTCATTGTTGAAAGATATTAATAGATCCGTTAGTCATTTTCTATCTATAACCTTACATTTAGAGGTGAGGAGCGAAACTATCATACATGTGTACGTATATTATTAGTACCGTGAGACATATTAGAATAATTATCTTCTTATATACATATATAAAATTCTCGTGTCACAATGTTAGTTACCATACTCCTCCGAAACGGCTTGACCGATTTTTATGAAATTTTATATGTATATTCAGTAGGTCTGAGAATCGGCTACTATCTATTTTTCATACCCCTAAGTGGTAGTAGGTAGGTAGTAGGCAGGTGCTTGGTAGAAAAAATTGCATTGCAACGCATGCTGGGTACAGCTAGTTATTATTAAAGTTTGGTGACTGAAGCTAGGTGCTTGTGCGATTTTCCAGAAGAGTTGAAGTTGTTTTAAGTAAGAAAAATGTCACCACGTGTCTTTTATATGCCATGTATCTTAGTCGTAAACAGAATATTTTTTTACGATATAAGTACCTACATGAAGAATGTGAACCAATAAAATGAGTTTTAGTGGTCTGATAGGCAGAGTGCATAATATATAAAATGTAGTGTTTACTATAGGTGAATAAACAAAGGACAATGCTCAAAAAAAACACAGGCCCGGCGCAAAAAAAAAGTAACTCAAATTATAGTTATGGCATATCGTTTGGCATATATCCACTGATTTCGATGATGTCCCCTATGTAATATTTAATTACTTATTTTTACCTATATTTCGAGTTACATTTCTTTTGCGCCGGGCCTGGGTTTTATTCTCATACTTCATGAGCATTGTCCTTTACTGCATTTTTTACAAGCTTTTAATGTCAAAGTACAGTTAAACATCCAAAACGTTTAATACTGGAACAAATATTTGCGCATCAGGAGTTCGAACCTGTGACCCTTAAGCAGAAAAGGTCAATACAGCCACTGCACCAATACGGTCAACGATCCCTGAACCAATTTGCATTAAAATAGATTCAGCAAATTGCCGGCGAGAGAAAATCGATTTCATTAGTTTGGTTATAGCTTTCGTTGAGCATACTATATTATAATAATATGTAGTATCTATAGGTAGATATTATACTCCTTTTCTGAAGGAGGGAATATACGATTGTTATTACAACTGAAGTTGTGTTCAATAAAGAATAACATAGATGAGAATCTTACGAGTAAGTTTATTATGAATTGAAAAGAGGTTATATTTGTAAAATTACAACCAGCAATTTTATAATGCAGTTTCCATAGTAAAATCATAATGCCATGGCAATCGATAAGAAAAAAAATGTTTTTTTTTTATCAATATTGACAGAAATAAGCAGTACCATTGTACCTTTCTAATCTTATTTTACTGTTATGTGTAGTGTAAACTATTAAATAAATAATTAAAAAAAATAATGAGTACTTAACGGGCTTGTTTAACTAGTACTTAATAAAGTAATAGTACAGATCTACTTCCATTGGCCCAAATCATACTCTTAAAAATACTTATCTAGAATCTAGCCCCTCAGTATATTGCCTAACTAACAAAAAAACACAAGTCCGTTCTCTTAGCTCTTATTAGGTTCCGATTACCATATCATGTAAGTCAGCGATTGTTAATAGGTCTAATCTTAAGAGCCTCTCAACTGTGAGAGGGAATCAGAAAAGAGGTCATTATCGACCTCGAATTTCGCTGACAGAGAAACTCTTGGCTTTGCAGATTCATTAAAAATAATGGCTTAGTTTACGCCTTAGTGTTATAGGGAAGTAATTGAATGGGCTTGTTGTTTAGAAAACTTAGTAAAAGACAGGTGTCATTTTTATCTATACTAATATGAATAGTACTAAAGTTTTTTTTATCTCTGAAGCATCCATTTGGATTTAAAAACTAAAATATTTTTGGATTAAGCCCAGTCCTTGAAGATGGTTATCAGCTACTTGCCTTGGGTGAAAAAAGGCGCTACCAGTTGGATTTTATACATATTTTTGAATTTTATAGCCCAGTCTTTGAAGATGGCTAACAGCAACTTGCCTTAAAAAGACAGGCGAGTGAAACCGCTGGGAACAGCTAAACTGATACAAATTATTCTAGGTGGCGCTGCCATCGATTTTGGATGTTGAATTATTCTGATCTTGGTCCATATTCATGACGAATCCTTATATGAATAGAGTTTTTAGACCGCTCGTCTGCATTTTATACTAATTAATATAGAAACTCAAAAACACATTAAATATAAGACTTGAATAGGAGGAGGTTCTCAATTTGTTGACGACCTCCGTGGTCGAGTGGCTAACGCACCGGTTTCAAGGTGTCGCTAGCTCTGAGGTCCCGGGTTCGATCCCCGGACGGGTCAATGTAGAAACAAACTTTTCTACGTTGCCTCGGGTCTGGGTGTTTGTGGTACCTTCGTTGTTTCTGAATTCCATAACACAAGTGCTTTAGCTACTTACTTTGGGTTCAGAGCACAGTATGTGATGTTGTCCGCATTTATTTATTTATTTATAAACTTAATTTATTATATATTTTTTATATGATTGTAACGCTATTTCTCCTGCAAAAATGGATCGATTTCAAAAAATATTTGGTCTTCGATGGGGTTTGCTTTAGTGGTGGTCCAACATTTATGTGTATTCAATTCAAGTTTAACTAATGACGGTATATACTAAGTCATTTAATATTTGTCCTTTGTTATTTTGATGGCTGGCAAATGGTCCAAAGCTAAATTAAACAAATCTAAAGCACAAAGCTCTTTTAAATCTCCCCTCGCAAAAATATATTTTTATAAGTCTTTTACAAAAAAAGTTCAGAAATATTTAATGCTTGTCTCAAAAACACCCTTATTCATTCATTTGACTTTAAAACTTTGCTAAAAAAAGATATCATTAAAGTATTAATGGGGGACCCCTTTTTTAAGACCTTTTTCGTTAAGTGTTTTTGCTCATTTGTTATTTGACTCCTGGCCTAATTTTGAATTTTATATAATTTTGAATTTTGTTGCCGATGATGTTTTCATCCATACTAATATTGTTATTACAAAAGTAATTATGACTGCCTGTTATGCTGTCATGGCTAAACTGCTGAACCGATTTGGTAAAACTTGGTATGAAATAAGTAGGGATACCAAGAAAGGACAAATAATTTTTACCGCCGTGACTGATATTAACGCGGACGGCTCCGCGAGCAAAAGCTATCTTTTTCATTGGTCAATTTTATACAAAACATAATAACATACTATTTTCAATACATAAATAAACACTATCAGGGGACCATGTTTATTCAAAACTAAAAACCAAGGTACACCGAATCCACTTCTAAACCAAATCCAAAATTCCTTTCAAAACATAACTAAACAAGGATTTCACAATTGTTGCCACTCTCTATTATTCCTGGGGGTTCAACCCCTCCCCTATCCCCACTTAGCCCCCCTAAGCCCCTTTAAAGGGGTAGTGGGGATGTAATCAATAACCCCCTGTCGGAATGGTCCGGTAGTGTTTCTCCTCCTTAAATATTTTCAGGAAAATAAAGTGAGTCGCCGACATTGGGTACAAATGGTGGTAGAAAATCTATACTTATAATAAATCTGTAGAAGTGAAAATTCTGTACATTGAAAATATCAAAAACATAAATGGCGGGGGGTGTTACTAGAACGAAACCGAACCCAAAAGTGTGAAAAAAAAAATTTTTGTCTGTCTGTCTGTCTGTTTGTTCAGGTATCACGCAAAAACTACCGGTTCGATTACGATGAAACTTAGTATAATTATTCTTTATTATCCTGGGCACCACACTGGGTAGTTTTTATCCCGGAAAAGTATCAACAATAAAAAACAAACTGAATTTTGCGGTTAAAAACTCATTAATAAGTATCGTCATCCACGCGAACGAAGTCGCAGGCACAGCTAGTTGGATAATATAATTAATTGAACCTCATTGGGGAAACAGAATTTTGTGTATAAATAACGGTGGTTATAATAGGTTGTAAATAACTCTTTTTATATGGGAGGAACGAGCATCGATCACTTGAAGCTAGATGCTCAGTTGGTGTGTTTTTGTATGAACAAATAAGTTTTTTATGTTTAAAACCCATGATATATTTATTCAGCGGTAACCAACTGCTTCAAGCAGTCGGTAGCAAATGCTTGAAGAGGTCGACAAAACTAAATATAAGCGGATGCGAGAGGCGAAAGCTCGCACAGTCCGATAAGTTTATCACTATAGTGCGAGATGAGTTCGTGTTCGGGTCGCCTTTAAATAACTACTTAGAACGCTTTTTAATTTAACGAAATAGAACAAAGCGCTTGTAGTAGAACACTCTTTAAATTGTCGTTGTAGTTGTTGTTGTGTAAAAGTCTATTCAAATTCATTGTGAGGTGTCTATAAACATAATAATTCTTCATAATTGACACCTAGAAAACCTATATTATATACCCTCTTAAAACTAAATGTATATTTAAAATTCAAACTAAAAATAAAACTAAGACACAGCAATCCAATTCAAGCCGCCTCAAAGATTTCAACCCTAAGCGCGCCACCTTTTAACGAAGTGCCAAGACTTTCAAGTTGCCCGCTAGTACCCGAGCAGTAAACGGTTGACCTAAATCTAGCTTAAACTTAATTGGTAAAGTTATTCTGGGAAAGGCGCGACGGCGACGGTGTTTTTTTTTATTTTTGCAATTTATTACAGAATCGATTGGTTTCGATTCGAGAGGGGCTAAGTGTAAGTCGCACGGTTTGACCAATAATATAGGTTAAGTCGCGCTCGCCGCGGTTGGTCCGTGGATGGGTGATCATTTCTAAAAACATACAGAGACCCCTCCGTGCCTCGGAAAGAACGTTAAGCAGTAGGTCCCGACTGTCATACTTTGATCTTTGGCAGTCGTTAAGTCTTTCAAAATTCTGACAACCAGTCTTACTATAGGATACTGGATTACCCAGTAAAATGGGTTGTGGATCATCAGATAGGCAGTCGCTCCATGTAAAATACGGTATTCAGCTGAATCCGGTAAGACTGGTAGCCGACCCCAACATAGTTGGGAAAAAGGCTAGGGAGATGATGGAGATGATATTACAGAATCGATTGGTTTTGGATACGTTTCAGCAATGCGGGTTATAAGTTATGTATCTGCGGCTTTTGGCGAGAATATTTTATAATGCGACAGATGAATAATATGGATATCGATATGAATAAATAATAAACGATGGATGTCAGTTTTGTTTAAAATTCGTGTCTTCTGTCTTGATGGTTGGTAAGTAAAGAATGCAGAATTTGCATCGGGTTTTGGTGAAAAAATATCATTGCTAGTTAAAATATAATACTAGAGAAATTAACTTGTATATAACGTAGTGAGTTCACACTGATTTTGTTGACATGAAACTAATATTAAGATAACCATGTTAAGTGTGTAATTGTTTGTTTTCCAAAATAAAAAAAAATAAAAAAAAAATAGTTAAATTAATATTAAACAATTGTTATTGTCGTTAAAATAAACCATTTTTACCTACTGTGTAAATAAACTATGATGGCGTAAATAGCTTGAAAAATAAATAATATAACTTTGAGCGCAGTTCGAATAAATAAGAAAATGTTGTACATCATGTAAAAATCATTCATTTTCAGACGTTTCAGCTGTCGGGCTGTCGACGAAATAAATGACCTACGCGGTCAAATATACTGACTCTGGTTTTGGTTCGATTTAAGGCTTATTAGTTATACAAAGTGGTGAAGACAATACGACAATAAATGAAAACACGGACAGTACTAGTTCATAAGAATAATCCTAAACGGTAAAAAAACCGTAGCATCAAAAATAAAAAAATAAAATTTCAAACAAACTAAATTGCATGAAATTGGAAACGCAGGAGAACATAATTTTTTTTATTTTTGATGCTACTGTTTTTTTACCGTTTAGGATTATTCTTATGAACTACTTAGTACTGTCCGTGTTTTCATTTATTGTCGTATTGTCATCACCACTTTGTATTAATTTTATTAAGTAACACTTACCAACAAATCTTAAACTTCCTAATAATTTGTGGTTGATTTGTGCTTGAAATATGATTGTCAATCAAAATATTATAATGATATTATTAAAAAAACTTGTTTCCCATCTAAATCATACATATTGATGACGTATTAAAACAATCATTTCAGTGGACATTCAGTTTTACAGAAGCTTCAATTGACCAACCTTTGGATAAGAAATTATTTTTTTTGTAACTACTTTAGATACCTACTTACATCTGCACTTAGTCTCAAAGATTAAGCTTTGCGACACCTACTCTATCTTGTCCCAAAGAAAATGAAAAACCTCATCCAACCCATTCAAAATAACGTATCTCTCAACCTGTATATAAAACGATATTATTTTATACCTGTAAAATATTGCCAATGCACCAGCGACACAGATTCACCGCGCATGCGCCAATGTAGTGACGTCAACGGATTCTGCACCGCGCACTGAGCTAATATTGCTTATTGCTTTGGTTTGATTCCCAGGTCAGTTATTTAGCACTTACATGTCTAGGTGTCATCTAAAACTAAATTAGATTTAAATTATATCCGATTTCTTGATAAAACATAAATAACTACAAATTAATCTCTTTCGAAGAGTCTAATAAATTATCAGTGGTTTTCTAAAAAGCACTTTATTTCTATGTCATTAAAATTGATTTTGCTGTTTTATTCTTGCCTCGCTTCTGCAGTGCGTCAGGGATGTTCGCGGTTTATCATACTGACGGCTTTCATGCCATCTTGCGCAAAAAGACGGTATCCCTGATCCACAGAGTGCGTGGCAGCCGCAATAAAATCCTGCTGACGATATCAAATAGAATCTCGTCGCCTCTTTGGAGGTCGCTAATTAAGAGGGTGATTTGATTAGTGTGGAGTAAATTTTCAACTCTTAATTTTATTTTTACTATGGACTGTAATAGTTGTCTGAAATAAAGAATATTTTATTTTATTTTATTTTATTATTATTTATTTATTTATGTTATTCGAAGACATATAGAAAAATAATGTTTCAGCCTATCTATTTTGTATTAATCAGACCATCTGGGTTATGTCGATCGGATGAGATTTATGCGCAAATCTACTTATACAGGGTGTTACCGAAAGGGTATATCTATCCGAAAGGGGTGAAGAGTACATCTAATAAAAAGTCAGTTTACAAAATTTCAGCTCAAAATAAGTTAATCAAAAATTTGTCACCAAAAATCATAACTAGCACACGGACTGGTTTAATCTGTTAGAACCGACTACTTCAAGCTACGACTGACTAATAAACTATAGACTTCTTGACTGAATAGTAAACTGTGAACTATGACTGTGACTGTGTGACTTCTTTACACATATACACTGACTGCTTGAAGCAATTCGACTGCTTAGAGCGATCGACAAAACAAAAAGCGAGCGCGTCACGACGCAAGAGATTGGACGCTAGCCCGAGCAGTCTGTGTACGGCCGCCTTTAAACTTTACACGCGCTCATTAAACCTTACATAATAATCAAACTAATAATTAACAACCCTGGTATTTTTAACTTTAACTTTGAAACAATTATGTATTGTTCAGTTTGAATGCCAACCTATACAACAATAACTAAGTTGAAAGGATTCTTCACAAGTTTCGAAGCCGTACAACGACGCTATTTACTTAGAAACCATTATTTACTGGTAACTTGTTTATGTATTTATATTATATTAGTTTTGCCCCGCGGTTACACTAGCTTTGATTTTCTCCCGAGCTAAGTAAAGTAATGGTAAATAGACCTAACCTTCCTCCAAAATTGGGCCATTGAGTAGGTACTACATAAAGATTCTTTCCAATCCGAATTTTAGTTTTAGAGATTACTACGTCCAAAAAAAAAACTCTTTTGTCTTTGTGTAATTCCGGTTTGGATTTGTGTAATTCAATTAATCTTTTCTCTTTGGATTTGTGTAATTCCGGTTCTTAAAAAGCTTATTTTTTTACTATTTAATTAATTATTTGTACAAACTTTAAATTAATACATCAAAAAATAAATCAGTCTTTCAGAATGAAGCCGAATCAAGGGTGCCGAAAAGAAATATATAATATGTAATCCCTTAAAAAAAATTATCTTTTTTTTTTATTCTTAATTTAGTTTTAACTTTCTACCTAATCAGTAACTACTTACCTACTTATTTCCAAATACATTTAGTAACTAACCGTGCCTGAAAATCCTACATTCTTAAACTCTATCTGTATATTTATCTTCTTGTTTTTGTCACAGATACACTAATAAGATCATCTATAAGCTAACCGTATTCAGCAGCGACCCTGGCCCTAGCGCGACCCGGAAATCGAACCCCGATCTAATATCTCTCGAATTCCCCAACGACTCTATAATGAATGCAAGTAGAGCAATCTAGTCGGAGAGCTAGTATATTTATCTCTATATTTATGTACTTTAACATGTGTGAGAATTGACTAATCTACTTGTTTGTATTAAGATATTAAGTCTCGACGTTTCGACACTTTTCGACGGTATCATGGTCAAATCAATATGAATGAGAATATATTTTTTTTCATCGTGATTTAATTGCTATCTACGTTTTTGATAGAATTTTTCTTTTTTAGTTAAGAGCTAACTACCACATGACGTTACTCATAATGCGTAACATAGTATAATAAATATTTAATAGTTAAAATATAAATAGTAAGAGTTACCCTCACAAAGAACTGATAAGAAAAAAGAGAGAATAATAATCTCTAATTAATAACTCCAAAAATAACAATAATTGTGCTTGAAGTATAATTATTATACTTATTATCCTAATATTTTGGTTATTTGATAAGCAGAACATTTAAAATTATTTCATACTTTTCAATGAATCGGCTTTTTGAAGTCGGTTCTCTTTTTTTTTTTAAGAAATTAAGTAGTTTTCATTTTTATTTAATTTTTTTAAATAACTTCATATTAAAAAAAAGTATGCCTACATATTGAGTTCTGAGGTTTACGCGAATGTTAGACATTGAAATAAAACTACTTTTACGGATTTTATCGCGGTTTGTATTTGGATTTTAGTTCCCGACGTTTCGACACCTTTGCAGGTATCATGGTCACGGGCAGACTGAGGTGGTGTTCGTCTTGACGGTTGTTGTTGCTCGTTCTACCTTCATATTTTTATTTATTATTTGTGTTCCGGCCTACCTACTACGGTATGCCTACATATTAATATAAGTTTTGAAATTAGTTAATATGGATAGAGGTTAATGTAATATGTTCGTTGAAACTCACTCACAATTCGTTCAACCCCGCCTCTTCAAATCCTTTCACAAAAACTTTTATTAACTTTATTTTCGCCTACGAATCAAAAGCCACCGAACGGAATTTACATTAATTTCTTAATTAATGAAACGCAGTTTCAGCGCCATACATACATAATGTATGAGAACATACATCGCGAGGCGCGCTCCAGATGCATTCATTACCTACCCCAGGAGTTGAACCTTTACTATATCACTCCTACCCTCTTGGGTAAACGTTGAAACTGATTAAAAAAAAAAGATTATTGGTTTTATTTGTGAAAGATTGATTAGGAATATAAAATTATACTACCTCATCTCCCGAGCCTTTTCCCAACTATGTTGGGGTCGGCTACCAGTCTTACCGGATTCAGCTGAATACCGTATTTTACATGGAGCGACTGCCTATCTGACCTCCACAACCCATTTTACTGAAAAACACAATATCCCATAGTAAGACTGGTTGTCAGAATTGACTTAACGACTGCCAAAGCTCTATGTATGACAGCCGGGAGCTACTGTTTAACGTGCTTTCCGAAACACGGAGGGGTCTTGGTATGTTACAAATGGTCACCCATCCACGGACCAACCGCGGCGAGCGCGGCTTAACCTGTATTATCGGTCAAACCGTACGGCTTACACTTAGCCACGAGCCCCTCCTATAAAATTATACTATCTACCCAAATAGTAGTTTGAAACTTTGAACTCGAGCTATAGAGATTTTTTTTCTTTTATGACAGTTAGTATTACGCCATACAATTCCTCATCATTGTTGAGTAATTAACGCTGCATTTTTTAGATTAAAAATATTAGGCAAGAAATTAATAATAAGCCACCAAGGTCAGATTTGCTTTACATTTTTTTTTTCCTTTTTTTTCGGATCCTCTTTGAAGTTACTGGCTACAATATTTATTATTACGTATATCTTACTAACAAATACCAATGTATTGATTAATCAGAATTTTCTTAGAAATTTTTATTACTACGGAACCCCATATGTGTAATTCCGACACGCACGTGTCCGGTTTTTATAAATAGCCACACAAAGACTTTGTGTGGGTTTTATGATTACCATTTAACTGTTTCGCACATAAAACGGTTTATTGTTAACTGAGCTAGTTAACGTAAGTTGTAACATAACGATGTTAAAATATTTTTATGCCGTTGTCATAACTATGCAGGATGTAACCGAAAGGGTATATCTATCCAAAAGTGCTGAAGAGTATATCTGGTATAGAGTCAGTTTACAAAGTTACAGCTCAAAATGACTTAATAAATTGTTTTTTTTTTATCAATTATTCGCGTTCATAAATTATAACAATCGTGTCACCGCACTACCAGTCGATGTCTTATTACATCACTCGATAAATGCCTTTAGTGGTCCGGGTATGATTTTTGGTGTCAAATAATTGATGCGATACATTATATTATTATCAATTCTTTAATTAACACTTTCTGAAATGCAATTTCGTAAACTGACTGTGTACCATATAACATAACATAACATACCATCACGCCTGTGTCCCCGAAGGGTTAGGCAGAGGTGTACCAATGTACACCCACAGTTCGCCGGTATGTTTAGGTCCCATGTAATAGGGGGCGAGCCTATTGCCACTAACCGGGCACAAATCCAAACTCCGACCTGCTACTGAGAATTTCATAGAAAAACCCAATAATACCTTGGTCGACTTGGGAATCGAACCCAAGACCTCTAGCGTAGCAGTTGCGCTTAGCGCCACTAGGCCAACGAGGCTGTCTGTGTACTGTGTACCAGATGTTCTCTTTACCCCTTTTTGATAGATATGACCTTACATTAACATCCTGTATATGCGCTAGATAATCCTGCTACATAAGTGTGAAAATTTCATGTTTGTGTGTTTGTTGCCTTTTTACCATGTAGGACAAATTAAATGCGAAACTTGTACTAAGATAGGTTAAAATTCCACTCCAACAATTTGCAACGCGCTTAACCAACGGTTTACCCAGTCATAATATAAACGGTATTTTTCAGGGAACCTTTTGAAACTTTCTATTCAAAACACAAATGTTTTAAAAGTAGCGAAAATATCCAGAAGAATTTATTTACACTGCAATGCAGATGGTGTCTACTTTCTATTTTATTTTTAAATTGTTTGGTACCGGGGACCTAGTTTTATGAATCCTAGAATGTCACGTGTTCATGAGATTAGCATGTTCAAACAAATTATAATGTTAAGTACCTATAGATATAACTTCAATTTTAATGTTATATAATTTACTTACCTTTTTTTATGGCACTATTTTAAGACTTAAATTATAACAAAAATGTAGTCATAAACATTTTGTTGTATGGTCAGTTTTCTGCCTATCCCTACGAAAAAAAGCTGCTTTATGATACCTTAATAATATCACTTTATAAATTCATTAAAATAGCTACAAAAACATCAAGATAATAAGTATCTACATCATTTTAAATGTCACAATGACGCCGGCGTTAGCTGTGCCAATGTTTACAAGTTTTTTACGAAGACGTGAATCACGAACTGTTTGCTCGTCTGTTAGTCTGTAGGGTGACCATGCTGGAGTGTTTGTTTTGGCAATATTTGGGGAGTATTCTATTGCCTAAATATCGATCTGTAGTTTGTAGAATGTTTTTGGTTTGTGTAAGGTATTTTGGAGAAACGGTTCTGTATAAGTAATTCTTTTTTTATGTAAAGATAAATATTGCTGGGTCTTGGGATAATAACAATAATTATCATCTCCCGAGCCTTTTCCCAACTATGTTGGGGTCGGCTACCAGTCTTACCGGATTATTCTCAGCTGAATACCGTATTTTACATGGAGCGACTGCCTATCTGACCTCCACAACCCATTTTACTGGGGAACACAGTATCCCATGGAAGACTGGTTGTCAGAATTTACTTAGCGACTGCAAAAGATCAACGTATGACAGTCGGGACCTACGGCTTAACGTACTATCCGAGGCACAGAGGGGTCTCAGTATGTTTAGAAATGGTCACCCATCCACGGACCAACCGCGGCGAGCGCGGCTTAACCTGTATTATCGGTCAAACCGTACGGTTTACACTTAGCCACGAGCCCCTCCAACAACAATACAATAACAATAATTATAAAGATTGTTAAAATGATCATGCATGTAAAGCTTACTTACTAAGAAACTTATTTGTTTTCCATTCCAATATTATTATTTTCTCCTTAAACCAAAGACTATAAGAATAAGAATTTAGATCCATATAATACTATCAAGTGTTCTTTACATTACTGTGAAGCTATACACCAATTTTCTCGCCAAAATAATTATAGCCGAAATACTTTAAAATTAAATTTGGCTCGCCAATAGCGCCACCCTACTCAAAGAATTTTTCTATATATCATTATAATTCTACAGACATGAAAACAACATACACTCATAATCGACTCAACTTCTGCCTAGCCTTATCCCAAGCTATGTATAACCTAACCATACGTTTGACGATCTCCGTGGCCGAGTGGCGTACGCACCGGTTTCAAGGTGTCGCTAGCTCTGAGGTCCCGGGTTCGATCCCCAGACGGGTCAATGTATAAAATCACTTTTCTACATGACTCGGGTCTGGGTGTTTGGGGTAGCTTCGTTGTATCTGAATTCCATTACAGAAGTGCTTTAGCTAGTAACTTTGGGTTCAGAAGAATGTATGTGATGTTGTCCACATTTATTATTATTATACTATACGTGTAAAGTCGTTTTCTTTGCAGTTTTTAATGGTGATATTAGAATTGTTCGTAAGAATGTATCGTAAGTCAGGTGCGTAAAACATAAAAACAATTTGACCTTCTGAATACATTTGGTGGTTTTGGCTTCGCTCCAGATAATTTTAAAGTAGCCATCAAAAATTTTGCCGTCGATACAGCGGTTAGGATTTGACTGGGTGAAGTAGGGCTGCCAACTATTCATAAAAAAATATATTTTAGTTATTATATAGTTAACATTTATTTTTTTTATGAACATTTTAAGTCATTTTAAGAAGTTGTTGCCTAGAGATTTCATAAGCTAGGTTGGGGTTGGCTTCCAATCTTACAGGATTTAGCAGGATATCGTTTTTTACATAGAGTGACTGCCTATCCTGTATCTGATTCACTTATACGCAATAAAATGAAATATATAAAAAAAAAAAACAAATTGGAAGCGAATATATGTGATTTTATTTGATGCAACCAGCCAACATTATAGTTCTCTGCACTTACTATATTTTTCTAAAGTAAACAATAAATAATTATTTATTATCATAAAGTCCAATAATTTTCTATAAAAAAATAAAAAATAAATAGCCTTAATTTTCATGTTTTTTTTTTTGAGATTTTTTAGCACATTTTCTGTCTACCCACTATTATTTTACTGGCAACCCTACCCAGAAGGTCGGTAATAGTACTCAGGTTTAGTGCGCTCGTGCTAGCGCAAATATGCGTCCAATCTGAGCTCCGAACTCGATCCGATAATAATTGATACCTCTGTGAAGGACTACATGTTTACGATAAACAGAGACACAGAAATAACGGGATAATGTATCTTTGTTTTAAATGTAGGGTTTTCAATGGTAGAGAACATAATAGAATATGCAGAAAATTAAGAAAGAACCAACTTCAATAAAATTTATAATAAAAACACCACCTCTGAAATAAGTAATGACAAAATGTTTGATCGACAATAAAATTTAGTGTCGGAATAATACGTAACAAAAATACGTATCGTTGAATTGAGAACCTCCTCCTTTTGAAGTAGGATAAAAATAGAAATAAAAGAATCTGAACTGATTGGATAGGAAAATAAAGCAATCAAATAGAATTTCTAATTTTGGATTTAAATTTTATCACAGTATTTTCTCATCACACAACAAATCAAGATCAACCAAATAATCTACAAATAAATAAACTTCATCATATTTGACACTTCATCTCCTTTTTCAAGACATCAAAGAACAAAGTCCCGGGTTCAATGCCCGTGCGTGTTTGTTATTTTGTGATCAGCAGGTGTGGCCACAATTTATGTTGATTATAATGAGAACCGAGGTCGAGACTGATTGACTGAGGTCGAAGGTATTTGATAGAAATAACCTTAAAGGTTAACTTCACTGAATATTGTAGGAGTATAAATATGAATTACTATCTGATACTCAATTTTTTTGTTACAGTGGAAAATAGCACCATGGTTTATGGCATGTCTTTGCTCAACGCTTTTATAGACCAATGTTGAGTATCGCAAATTTTATCAAAAAAGGTTAACGTCTTTTTATTTTTTTAGTAAAAGCGTTATGGTCTTAGTCAGTGGTGTTCTCGTCAATGAACAGCGGTCCAATGAAGTTCAGATAACAGACTGGCCAAGTCATACCTCATTTTTTATACCTTTATAAAAACTGGTATAATGCTAAAACCAGAAAGTTAAGAAGTTTAACATAACCAACTTGAGACTTGATAAAAGGTTAGTCAAAAGAAAACATTGAAATAAGCTATACAGGGTGTTAAGAAACTCCTGTCCGACCCGAAAGGGCGATATAGGGTTTACAATCACATGCCCAAATAAAATATCATCTTTCTATGCCCAAATAAAATATTAAAAATGGAATATTCATGATAATAACAATAATAATGAACTTTGAAATAACCGCCAAAATCTCTAAATTTGAAGATAATTCAAAAACTACACGACCATTTTCGTCGGTGTTAATGGTGGCCTTTTGTATGATCATTTGGCAGAACCTGTGACGACCCCGGCACTCTCACTCGCATTTGAGAAAAAAAAATTAGGTTATATATATTTTTTTTTATTTTTTTTTACTTTAATGTAATCAGATATCGATACCTAACAACCCCTTAACGGATCGGACAGGGTTTTCTTAACACCCTGTATGTCAGCCGAAATCAGTGGTTCAACATTCCTTTCTAGACACGAAGAGGGGTCAAAGGACATTATTACATGAATCACCTTAGTTAAGCGGCTTAGCCTTCATTATCAATCAATCGGCTTCTACTTAGCCTCAAGCCATCAGTCTAGTCCTAAACATAAATTCAAATCGTTCATGTGTTATAAAATAGGTTTAACATGAAACCCGGTATGGGCATAGAAACATAATATCAAGTACTTAACTACTTTTAGTGCCTATTATTTATATTAATAATAATAATAATATTCCGGGACAACTCACACAGGGTTATCTGATCCCAAGCTAAGCAGAGCTTGTGTTATGGTAACCAGGCAACTGATAAACATACTTATATATTTCTAAATACATACATATTATAGATAAATTACACCCAGACAACCAGAACAAATGATCGTGCTCACCACACAAACATTTGTCCTGGATGGGAATCGAACCCACGACCTCCGGTATAGCAGTCAGGGTCACTAACCACTAGACCAACAGGCCCGTCCGACGTTTTTAAATATAATAAATATGTTTCGAAACATATTTATTATATTTAAAAACAGCATTCAACTGAATCCAGTAAGATCCTAGCCTACCCTTAATATGGTATTAGAAGAGGGCTAGGCATATATTAACTCAGCAAGCAGTATAACAACTTTTCAAAATCCAAGTAGGTACAAGTAAAGTGGGAGGCCTTTGCCCCACAGTAGGAAAATAAGAGCTAGGAAAAAAAAAAGAAATTAAAAAGTTATAAGTAAACTATAAGTATTGGAATTAGATTTATATTTATAATTATATTAGCCAGTATTATACATACAATTGATACAATGAATATTGTGTGTGTATGTATGTGTGTGTACTATGTATTTCATACTTCCTAAGATACAGGTAACTAAATAACAGTACAGCTTACTTTAATAAAACTCATACAAAATAGTCTACTTCACATTATTTACAACGATCAATGTTCAGACTACCAGAGGGGCAGTTACAAGATATTATTTAAACACCTTATGAAGACCAGAGGAAGGATAACACGCGAAACATTTTACTGTAAGACCCCACGAGAATAAAACATTATTAATTCAAACATTCACACCGAAAACAGAAACCTATGGAGAAGGTCTATATTTTTTATATTTTTTTCAGGTAAGATTTGCATGTTAAATAAGTCTCTATTACTTTAACGTTAAGGTCGGTTTTCGTTTGTCGTTAGGATGTAGTCTACTGTTCTTTGGTGGGTTAATATAAAAGTAAATTGATATGTTATAGTGGTGGTTGTCAATAAAGTATTGAATTAAATAGACAGAGGTAAAGACGCTTATATCATAAAAATATATGTTTTATTGATTGTGCCTATATTTGTCCCAAAGGATGATAAAATTAAAAGTACATATTGACAACTTGATAAGCTCATTAATAAATAGGAAATCAAAGTGACCAAAATTTTATAAAGTTTTTAACTAAATTATGTACTTAAATAAATAATTGTGGTCTTCTGTTAATAATTAATTAAAAAAGATAATTTGAGACCCTACTGATTTAAATCCTAAAATTCGTAATAATTCTAATGATTATTTTACTTCTAACACAGTCTAACCCACATCGTGAATTTACGCCAAAACATTATTAGGTACAAATAAACACTTCATTCACGAACTAAAATAAACGTACCTAACGGCCATTAATTCTAGTTTAATTTACTTTCAATACATTTAGAATATATTCGATGACTAAGTTTATAACGATGCAGCTAATAATACGTCCAGGTATCGAACCTTGGAACTCTGACGCAGAACATTGACCTATATCATCGCGACACAACATTTCGACACATGGGAGGTCAGTTTTCTTTTGTTTTTGACCTTATTTCCAGTTTCATTTCTTATTCCATTTCAAATAAACGTCTAAAATTTATTTATTTATAAAATCCGTTTATATTTTCTTTAATATGTATATAGAATAAACAATCGATAAAAGAAAAATGTAAAAAATAACCGACTTCTATAAAATTTATACACAGAATTGAGAAACTCGTTGTTTTGGAGTCGGTTATAAAGAACTTATGTATAATTTGCCTAAACTAGGAAGAACCGACTTCGACATAAGATAGTGATTATTATTGTTTTCACAGAAACGGTCTCTAACGGCTGACCTCTTGTTTCCAAGAAATGTGAGACCAAAAAACCAAAACTCTACTATTTTAGGAACATTCTACTTAAAAGAGTAGGTAGGTAAGTCCCTTGTGATGAAACGCAAGTTTTTTAATCAGAATTTCTTCGTGTTTTTGTTTTTCAGAATGATAAAAGTATATTAAATATTTATTTGACGAGGGAAATCAACGTAAGACATATACACACATAGATATTTGTATACATGTAGTAGTATGTATGTAAAGTTATTCTAAGAAACAACTGACTGCTGCCGTGCCTTTTCCCAAGCTCTGTTGGGGTCGTCTTCCAGTCTTACCGGAAAACAACCGACTATCGGTAAAAAGTACGAATAGGTGAGCAAGCGTAGTAATCACTGCTCGTTCCTTCTCTTTATAAGAAGAGGCCTTTGCCCAGCAGTGGGACTTTAACAGGTATTATTATTAGTAGTAAGGTTTAATAATGATAGATCCATGATTATCGTTTAAATAAAGTTTTAATGCAGGCATGAATTACTAATTAAAAGTTAAACAAGTTTTAATTAACGTCTATGAAGCTTAAAAATAAACTCGGTATCAAACTGTTTGACTGCAGGAAAGAGACCCTTATTCATACGGCTGGGACGAGCATTGATGACAATGCTTATGTTTTAGCTGATATTAAATAATGAAGTCATCATCATCATCTCCCGAGCCTTTTCCCAACTATGTTGGGGTCGGCTACCAGTCTTACCGGATTGAGCTGAATACCGTTTTTACACGGAGAGACTGCCTATCTGACCTCCACAACCCATTTTACTGGGAAACACAGTATCCCATAGTAAGACTGGTTGTCAGAATTGACTTAACGACTGCCAAAGATATATGTATGACAGCCGGGACCTACTGTTTAATGTGCTTTCCGAAACACGGAGGGGTCTCGGTATGTTATAAATGGTCACCCATCCACAGACCAACCGCGGCGAGCGCGGCTTAACCTGTATTACTTTGTATTGGCTTACACTTAGCCACGAGCCCCTCTATTAAATAATGAAGTCATTTATATAAAATATTTAACATGAATGGAAGCTAAATAGGCTAAATTACGCCGTCTCCATATAATTTAAAACAGGGCATGGAGATGATGTTGATTAAGAATATCTACAGTTTGAAAATCAACTTTGAAAAGTCACATTGGTCTGGGTTCGAAGCTGCGACCATGTGCATACGAATCCTGTCCTTTAACCATCTAGGCCACAACATTTACAAATGTTTTACAGGTATAACACAACTAAATACCTGCAACCAACTATACCCGGTTATAACATAACTACCGTGTAATAATTACCCCGCATACCCTAAGGCTCTCTATGTAGTTAGACAAACCTGATTCTGCCCGGTCCACGGGTAACCGGGTGACACGTGCTCCCGGACCTAAATAAACAGCCTCCGGGTAATGCCGTAACTAGTGTATGCTAGATAGCTTCCCATCTAGGTAGTATATCTAGGTTTATGAATGTGATTAGCTTATAATCTCGTTTTATAATTTTTTAACCAGCTGTGTAACGTTGGTGAGTGCTTTGTACGAGGTTTAGAATAGGCAGATGCACATTCAAAAAATACTTAATTTGATGAATTTAAAATATCTATATAATCTAGGTGTATATATTATATAATTAAATTAAAAATGTTAAATAATTAACTACTTACCGTTCAATTTTGTTAGTTTGTCGATGGATAGCTGTCATCGGCTGTCAAAATCCAAACTAATATTATAAATGCGAAAGTAACTCTGTCTGTCTGTCTGTCTGTCTTTCTGTCTGTCTGTCTGTCTGTCTGTCTTTGCTTCACGCCTAAACTACTGAACCGATTTGTGTGAAATTTGGTACAGACATAGTTTGGAACTTGAGAAAGGACATAGGATAGTTTTTATTACAAAAAATAAAATAAAAAATAAAAATTATTCCGGACATACAGCGCCATCTATTGGTCAAGCGTCGGCATCAATTCAGTACTGAAAATTCATCGGAAAAATGTAAATAAATAGTAAAAAGGTATGAAAATATAATATAATACAACTTTTAGTACAAAGAAAATGCTCTAACGGAGTATAGATAATTCTATTAGTACTACTTTTTGGATATAAATAATTTAAATTTGATCATGTTGGCGAGGTTAATAGAGGTTAATAGTTGTTTTTAAAATTCATAGATGGAGTTGCGCATTTTCTTCTATACATCTAATAAAACAGTAAATTACAACATTCTTTTGCCGGGGGTCAGATTTCATGTTACTGTATCAATTATGAACTACTGAATTGATAGCAGTAAAAAATTGAGAGAATGTTTTTGGTAAATCGTAGACGGTTGTTAGCTATTTTTAAACACGCTACTATATCTAGGTAATACGGGGTGGAGCTTTAAATTTCCAAATTCATTTTCTCATCTGCACACGTAAATTGGCATTATTGACATATAAACAAGAGGTAACTATGGCAGGCTACGGTAGCCATAGCGACCATTCTTCATTGTGATTGAAGTATACTTTTTGGAAAACTAGCTGTCGTAGTAAACAGCTTGGTGGTTGTAGGATTGGAAATGGATGTCCATGCTGCAGGTTCAAATCCAGTTGTTAATGATTGTATTTTTGTTCTTGAGTCCTTTTTGTTACATACGTTTGAATGTTTTGTTACTCAAGTTCAAGTCTCAGTCGAGCTAACACTTTTTGTGTTCTATTAGGTTAACTTTTATTAGTTTAAATCTTTGTATCATTTTGTTGCTTCTTTCGCAATGAGCAACAACTTTATGTCGTGCATTTTTTACTAGACCGATGCATAAGCTCAAAATTATTATGTTTGTATTTTAAATTTTAAGTGTGTTGCTCATTGCAGATCAAGTATGTCATATGCTGTTAAGAACGTCTGGCGTAAATGCCCTGACCATAGATATAAATCTATGGCACCGACATTTACTCCTGAATTGAAAAATAAGATTCCTCATAGATCATTTTATAGTTGTAATCTATGAGGAATCTTATTTTTCAATTCAGGAGTAACTTTTTTAAATTATTTCATCAAAGTAATGTGTAATGTTTTCTGTTGGTCATCTATAGAATTCCATGGACAAGTTTTTTTTTGTATTTGTAATTTTTTATTGTTTTAACTCAAAACCCAATGATCTTTTATGATATAATTTTTTAGTAAGTACTTACTCTTTAATATTCATTTTAAGGTAGCTTGCTACACGGGTTTTAATGCGTTGATCCAGATAAATCTTCTATTTTTTCGTTTACAAATTTCATTTAGTTTGTGTACCTATTTACTGGAAGTTTGGCCCAAAAACTAAAATAAAATAAACTTTCTATCGCATTCTCTACATTTTAAAATTAATATTGCATCATTTGAGCTCAGCACCTTATGCTGGGCAGTATCATCATCATCCACAGAACTTTTCCTCCCACTGTTGGGCATAGTTCTCCCCTTTTTCGTGCCATTTTCTACGGTCCTGTGCCAGCCTCATTCAGACTCGACCCGAGACTTTAACTATGTCATCGACCCATCTTGCTCCCGGACGACCGACGCTTCTTTTGCCATGCCTTGGCCACCATTCTGTCACCGTCTTAGTCCACCTGCCGTCATTTCGTCTGGGCAGCATAAAGCGACTTTATTGTTAAGGATACAGCCCCAGTCCAAGGCTTTGATCAGGGTAGAATGCGGTTGTCCTTGGTCTATTACTTAGTTTCCAGTCATAAATAATTTTAACCACAGTTTTGGTAGTTCTGATCCTGCGCCTCTCTATTGTCAACGTTTTCTTTCAGTTTCACGGGTCTCAGGTAAATACCTTATTAAAATGGAGCCTGCTTATCTCAGTCGTTCATCCCTTTAAAAACAACACACTCGCACACTCTTTTGCCTTTCATTAGCAGCCACCATTACCAGACCACATAGTTCCTAGCTGCTAAGTTCCTTAACTTATTTCCACATATACTCTAGGCTTAGGCACCGCACTGACATCTGGTAGCTATTAACTAAGATGAGAACACTACCTTAGTCTTAAAACCGGACTTCACCAAACCAGAGATGAGAAGAGCGGAGCGTAAATAATATTGATATCTACTTTCAATTTTACTGCGTAGTTCAGTATTTCGAATTTCGGGGTTTCGAACCAAAACCCCGATCTCGGTAGTCTTACTAGGGACTGCTGTACCAACGAAATACTATTGCAAAAGAAAAAAAGCGGTAAATTGTTTTTTTTGGCACGTGTCAAGCAATATTTGTGACAAAACTCTAGGTTCCACATCTGATACATTTTGCGTATAGCAGACTACTTAGAAACATTCATCTAGCGAAACAAGATAATATTGAAGTGTTCATGTGTTTTGTAAATTTTTAAATATATAAAAAGAACATTCTGAAGCCGGTGTCTAGGTAGTTCGTGATGGTGACCCTCTATACCACAGTCTAATTTATATTTATTCGCACAGATCGCACAGATGACTGATATGAACGCGAACATCGTCGCGGGTACAGCTAGTAATTAAATGAAAATTAAAAAATTTCCTATTAAATTACAATGAAATAAAAGTAAAATCGATTGGAAAACAACAACGGTTGTTTACCAATCAATCAGTACTGCTACTGAGGTGTGCCGCGCTAGCGCGGCTACCGACTAGCAGAGGCACGGGAGCGCGGCGGCGGGCGGCGGCTTCGGCGGCGGCGGGCGGCGGCTTCGGCGGCGGCGTGCGGCGGCTGCGGCGGCGGCGTGCGGCGGCTGTGGCGGCGGCGTGCGGCGGCGGGTGCTCCACCACGGCGGCAGGGCGTGTGGTGTTGTGCGGACGTTTTTGACATTTCCGAATTTTTTAATGAGTGTTTTTTCTATTTTGTAACATTTCATGTCTTCGGATGCAGATTGTGACGGGTCCGCGGGTAGTGTTATCCAATCGTCATCCACATCAAGTGCTTTGGTTAGCTGCCCTTATTGTCCTCAGGCACGATTTTTCAAAGGTGATCGGGGCTTGAAGATACATTTTGGAAAGGTCCACAAATCTCCGAACGTGTCTTCTAGCCCTGATGCCTCATCGTTTCCTTTAATTTCTCCGACAACCACATCATTACCGTTGTGGCAAACATTATCAAATTTTAAGAAATCCGTTCCTATTTTAAAACGTGTTCCCCGGGGTGCAAGACCTTCAGTTGCTTCCTATCTTGCAAAATGTGTTCGTCTTGCATCTCGCGAAAACACTTTAAGTGCCTGGGAACAATTACTCACCTTCCCTTACAAAATTTTACACGTACAAAAAAATTTGGCTTGTAAGAAATCTCTTACCGCTCAAATTAAAGATAATTGTAGTTATTCAAATCCGATTTTCCAGTCAAAATTCACATCACAAAAGCATCACGTACCGGGTGATGTTTCTCGGGTCGTTCAGACCAAACTAAGTGAAGGTGATATTCGGGGAGCTGCCAAAATATTGTTTAGCAACGACGAGGTTGCACCATGCTCTCCAGAAACCCTCTCCGCGCTGGAGAGCAAACACCCTGTGCCTGGAGATAACCTTTCCTTTCCTGACCCACCAGACCCAAATTTACACTCCTTTCAAATTTCAGTAAAACAGTTGGTCGAAGCCATAGGTTCTTTCCGGAGCGGCTCCGCTGGCGGTCTGGATGGCCTGACTCCCCAGCACCTAAAGGACCTCACAGGCCCCACTGCCGGTGAAGCCGGTGAGTCGCTTCTGAGGGAGCTTACGGCTTTGACAAATTTAATGCT
Source organism: Autographa pulchrina (assembly GCA_905475315.1). NCBI lineage: Eukaryota > Metazoa > Arthropoda > Insecta > Lepidoptera > Noctuidae > Autographa > Autographa pulchrina. Next base: position 7,952,265 of record FR997787.1, read on the forward strand.
CGCAGGTGGGGTCCATGAGGGGATCATCGACACCCTTTATGGAGCCAACCTGTGTGCCCTTAGCAAAAAGGATGGTGGTATTCGCCCCATTGCTGTTGGCACCACCTACAGACGTACGGCAGCCAAAATTTGTTGTAAGTTGTACAGCAACGTTTTGTCTGATAAATTCCAGCCCCTTCAGTTAGGCTTTGGCTCAAAAGGGGGCTGTGAAGCTGCCGTACACGCACTGTCCACATATTTGGCCCACAGGAAAAGTGAGGTTATTCTAAAAGTTGACATAAGAAATGCGTTCAACTCAGTGAACAGAGACACCTTGTTGGCAGAAGTCAAAAGTGAAACCCCCAAAATTTACAGTTTCCTTTGGCAATGCTACCGAAACCCTTCAAAATTAGTCTATAAAGACAATGTTTTAAATTCGGCTGTAGGTTGCCAACAAGGAGATCCTCTCGGGCCGGTCATATTCAGTTTAGCCATCCATCCCATTATTAAGGAATTGAAATCAAAATTTAATGTTTGGTATCTGGATGACGGAACTCTAGGAGGCGATGTCAACACTGTAGCAGATGATTATATATCCCTTAAAACAAATTTACAAAAAATTGGTCTTGATTTAAACACAAGTAAGTGTGAAATATATATTCCAGATACACATTTAGATAAAAAATTAGCTTTACAAAAAATCCAAACAATAGCCCCTGAAATTAACATAGTCAATAACTCCTCTCTTCGCCTTCTAGGGTCCCCAATTTTAGAAGAATCATATGAAAATTTTATAGATGATAAAATTGAAAATTTTCAGTCAATTTCGAATAGACTTTTCAAAATCTCTTTACATTCTGCTATTACTTTAATTCGTTTTTGTTGTTTTGGTCCAAAATTTACATATTTTCTTCGTTCTTCACGACTATGGAAACATTTGCCGCTTTTGGAAAAAGTCGATAAAATTATTCGGTCCACGTTAACGTCAATTTTTAACGTAACGTTGGATGACCGAGCTTGGACCCAAGCCACGCTGCCGATCCGATTTGGTGGGCTTGGTGTACGTAAAGTTTCCAGTCTAGGCTTACCAGCATTTTTGTCTTCGGTCCACAGCACTGAAAAATTAACCAGGCAAATCTTAGGGTCTTCTCTGGTCGATTTTCAGATTCTGTGCATGACTGAGGCAGTAAATAGTTGTGAATTGTCCTGCCCGGGCACAGATCTACCCGAGCAACGTTCTTCTCAGAGGCAGTGGGACGAGCCGCTTTGCAGTTTGATACGGAAAGAATTAATTAATACGTCAATCAACACTGCAGAGCGCGCGCGTCTCCTGGCTGTGGGAGAATGGGAATCGGGCCTCTGGTTACAGGCACTTCCGTCAACCACTCTTGGTACGATTTTGGATGACAATACTTTCCGGCTCGCCATCAGTTTACGTTTAGGTATACCTTGTGTCGCATGTCATCGGTGTCAATGCGGTGAAACAGTCGATTGCCTCGGTCACCATGGCCTGTCCTGCAGCAGGAGCGCAGGACGTATATCCCGTCACGCAAATATTAATGACATTATTCGTCGTGCTCTTGTCATTGCCGGTGTACCAGCTGTTTTGGAACCCAATGGTTTGGTGCGCAGCGATGGTAAGAGACCTGACGGTATGTCATTGTTGCCTTGGAAATTGGGTCGGCCTTTGGTGTGGGACGCAACGTGCGTCGACACCCTTGCGCCATCCCACGTTCTAAGTTCGGCGGCCTCTCCTGGAGCTGCTGCTGGAGCAGCGGAGACCCTTAAACGGCGAAAGTATAATAACCTAATGGGTAATTATATTTTCGAGCCGTTTGGGGTTGAAACGCTCGGGTCATGGGGTCCGAGTGCACGAAATCTTTTTAAAGAACTGTCAAAACGTTTGGTAGACTCTACTCGTGATCAGAGAGCTGGTTTGTTCCTTGCACAGAGAATCGGCATAGCCATTCAACGTGGCAATGCTGCCAGCCTTCTGGGCACGTTTCCCGCCATTGACAGGGATGACGATGAGTATTTTGACGCGTGTTAGTTTTATTTATCTATATAAGATTTAATTTTAGTCTTTGTTTGTTCTTGTATTAAATAATTAAATAATTTATAATAGCATAAATAATATTTAATAGGTTATGTTGGTGAATAATGATCTTATTCAAAAAAAATATATATATTAGAAAAATTAATACAAAAACCTTATTTCCTACGAAATTCTCAAAGATTAGAAGAGAGAAGAAGATTAGAAAGATTTTGCAACTATCATTTTTCTATATGCTTCTTTTATAAAATTCTAGCAACAAACATCTGTTAATTAGTATTAATCACTTTCTATAAAACTCAATTATATCATATATTATCTTATTTACATAAATACAAGTCCAATCAAAAAATATCACACCAAAAAACCCTGAACCAAAAATTATGATTAAAAACTCGCGATACATTTTCAGATTTTCGCCTACCCTCATTCGGTATCATAAATAACAGTGTACAGCAGATAGAATCGTGTTTTTGATGATATTCCTCTGCTCTGATAAAACACGAACCCCTATGTAGGGGTGAAATGTGTGGTACCGTAAAACCGACATTTGTACGTACTTTTTGGGGATTTTGGTGTGTTTGTGTGGGTCAGAGAATCATAATGTTAAAACATCCATTTTTGTCAATGTTTTTGTATATATGGGTATGTTATTTTCGGGATTTTTTTAATGATAAATAAATAAATAAATAAATGCGGACAACATCACATACATTGTTCTGAACCCAAAGTAAGTTGCTAAAGCACTTGTGTTATGGAATTCAGATACAACGAAGGTACCACAAACACCCAGACCCGAGACAATGTAGAAATGTGATTTTCTACATTAACCCATCCGGGGATCGAACCCGGGACCTCAGAGCTAGCGACACCTTGAAACCGGTGCGTACACCACTCGACCACGAAGGTCGTCAAATGATCTCTTAGTAATGTCTAAGAATGTTTTTTATGTGGTATTTTTCTACAATGTATGGTGAACTGTGACACATGAACATATCATTCATTTTGTTATTACATGATGCATTTTCGACTAAAATACTATTTTTTTTTATTATACCGCAAAAATACAACTATTTTCAAACCTTTAGATGAACAGTTCACCGGCGTATAAAATTATGAATCCTTATCCTTGTAAAAGTCACCATCCCATACTTTTAAGACCATTTTTATCCATCATATTCTATGGATGAAAATCATCATCTGCCTAGCTTGTTTCCCAAACTATGTTGGGGTCGGCTACCAGTCTTACCGGATTCAGCTGAACACCGTATTTTACATGGAGCGACTGCCTATCTGACCTCCACAACCCATTTTACTGGGGAACACAGTATCCCATAGTAAGACTGGTTGTCAGAATTGACTTAACGACTGCCAAAGATCTATGTATGACAGCGGGGACCTACTGTTTAACGTGCTTTCCAAAACACGGAGGGTTCTCGGTATGTTATAAATGGTCACCCATCCACGGACCAACCGCGGTGAGCGCGGCTTAACCTGTATTATCGGTCAAACCGTACGGCTTACGCTTAGCCACGAGCCCCTTCTATGGATGAAAATATAAAACCTAAAACATATCAAGTCATTGACCTCTCATATTCCATCTATCTATACAGAATGCCATACTTTCAGTATACCAGCTTTCCATACAGATTTATAATATTGATCATACAAATACACAAGGCAGCATGACGCTGCGTTCCATCCTTCAGGGATTGAACTATCAATCATCTCATATGATGCTCTGACATGAACAGTCGGGATTTATTTATGTTTACTTATAGAAAGGTGCCCGTTTTCTTTATACGGTTTATTTAAATTAAAATTCAGAGTAAACAAAGATAAAAGATTTTTGGAGGTTTTTTTATTGTTATTTGTCATTTTCTTAATAAAATTGTATATATATAACATTGTAGCTAAAAATATGTTAGAATTTATGACCTTTCGAATCTTTTAAAATAATTATATTATTCATAAAGAAGAAAGAAACAAGAAAGCCCAATTGCCAAAACCGACAACCCAGGACAGATCAACCTGGCGCCGCAGAGTGAGGAGACCCGACCCCAGATAACGGGAAAAGGGACGGAAGAAAAAGAAGAAGAAGAATTATATTAATCATAATCGTATAACTGTCAATTAAATACTGCCTATAGTGCACTTTACGAAAACTCAACCCCCATATATCTATACTTATAATAAATCTGTAGAGAGGTCAATTCTGTACATGAAATATATTTTCAAAATAACTATCAGGGGGTGATTAGTGATCGATACTGATCCCAAAAATGCAATCAGTAACATTTTTGTCTGTCTGTCTGTCTGTCTGTATGCTCCTTATAGAAACAAAAACTACTCGACGGATTTTAACGAAACTTGGTACAATTATTCTTCATACTCCTGGGCAGGTTATAGTATACCTTTCATCACGCTACAATCAATAGTAATAAGTTCGTCATCCACGCGAACGAAGTCGCTGGCACAGCTAGTATTTAAATATAACCCGAGAAATGTTACACACGTTCGAGTGTTTAGTAAAACCTTTACGCCATCCCATTTCTTTTGTTGCGTTCAATAAAACAGCCTAAACCTGGCAATTGAATCTAAAGCCAACCCAACAACCACAACACCTTAAGGGAATCATAACCCCATAAAATACAGCCTACTTGAGATTTACGCGACTTAAGCCTATTTTTATCGTAGCCTATTTTTACCGTAGCCTATTTATACCGTAGCCTATTTTTAGCCGGTTATTTTTATATGTCCTTGAGCGGTGACGAAAACATGATAGCTTGGTAACATGGTGGCGGTTCGATTCCGTATCGCTGTTATTCAAATGTATGTGCATATTTACCATGAAAAGCCCCATAACATATGGGGTTAATAGCATATTGAATCGTGAATGTATCATGAACAGTGTTTATGAGAATGTGTATGAAATTTAAATAAAAATGGGCGAGAATCGGTGTCGAAAATATATTATGTTCCTTGGGGATATAGTTAAACTGTGTGTGTATCGTTTATGATTAGAATAGATATTTTAATTTGTAAAGTCTAAAGAACTGCGTCGTTCTCCTAGTGGTGCTAAGCGCGACTGCTACGCTAGAGGTCTTGGGTTCGATTCCCAAGTCGACCAAGGTGTTATTAAGTTTTTCTATGAAATTCTCAGTAGCAGGTCAGAGTTTGGATTTGTGCCCGGTTAGTGGCAATAGGCTCGCCTCCTATTACATGGGACCTAAACATACCGGCGAACTGTGGGTGTACATTGGTACACCTCTGCCTAACCTTTCGGGGATACAGGCGTGATGGTATGTTATGTTATGCAAGTCTAAAGAATATCCTAACTGTATTAAACTCGTTAGAAATTGCCTATCTAATAGATACCTACACACTAGAGGTCACTTTCTTATAAACAAAAATCATCATCTCCCGAGCCTTTTTTCCCAACTATGTTGGGGTCGGCTTCCAGTCTTACCGGATTCAGCTGAATACCGTATTTTACATGGAGCGACTGCCTATCTGACCTCCACAACCCATTTTACTGGGAAACACGGTATCCCATAGCAAGACTGGTTGTCAGAATTGACTTAACGACTGCCAAAGATCTATGTATGACAGCCGGGACCTACTGTTTAACGTGCTTTCCGAAACACGGGGGGGTCTCGGTATGTTATAAATGGTCACCCATCCACGGACTAACCGCGGCGAGCGCGGCTTAACCTGTATTATCGGTCAAACCGTACGGCTTACAGTTAGCCACGAGCCCCTCTCGTGTTCTTATAAACAAAAATATGCAATTATTTTCAAGTGACGTCATTAAGGCTGAGAAAATCAGGACCTCCTTTAGAAGTTCACATCTACTAGACTGAACCTCTAAAGTGGCAAGGTAAAATAATAGTAACATTTAAATTATAATATAATAATAGCTTTTTCCTTGATTTACGATGAAAATAATATAAAATAACTACACTCCTATACCGTGTCATATTTTACAGCGAAACTTCAAACAGATAAAAATGTAATAAAATTCAGACCCAAACTTAGTATTAAGGTGAACGTCCACTAACTCATGATAGGTAAATAAGATTGAGAATAATTAAAATTTAAAAAGTGTTCATTATTATCTTTATACATTCATTTACATGCAAGTGTAGAAAATTATTAAATATTACTATTCTGGAAATGGTAGACAGTGCTTTTACATAAATATTTGTGTCGACAATGACTTGTTCCTCAGCCTTTGAGTTTATATTTTTTTATAACTGTTATAGAAAATCTATAAATATTACTTTGAAGTTACATCTTAGGATTTATATTATTGTGTACATGCAATCTACAAAGATATTTTGGAATACTTTTAAAGTCTTGATAATATCATTGTTTTGATATGAATAGTGACGATAGTAATATCACAAAATATTTAATAGTACTTACTTGTTCGGTTACTCTTTACTGTTACGATCTAGTGTCTATACACCCTTGACACTTGATCGAGTTTTATTACGCCCTAAAACGTGACGTCACGATAACTTTTTTATTTACTTTTTTAAGAGTTTTTCTTAAGTATTAGTTGTCTATTGTTTTTATATTGTTATCTATTGACCGATGATATTATAGAGATTCAGTATTACTCTGTTTTTCTGATTTTTAGGGAGTCATTTAGAAAATACCTCGCAACGCTTTTCAGCTTATTTCTTATAGAGATTCTACTCTTGTAATAAATAAATAAAAAGTATAAAATACATTTACTATGTGTTTATTATTATTAAGAAATTGTTACTGTTATTAATTAAATTTGTACTGTAGGAATTTTAGTATAACCTTCGTAAAATGATTACATAGACCAGAAATATTCAATTTCGTAACCTAAACTTGCAATCTCCATTTACCATAAATATATTTTACTACCGATACCACAGATCATTTATACCATAAACCCCCCATCTGTTCATCCCATCCCCATAAAAGCTTGAACATAAAACCTATTCAAAGTTAGACAGGATGTGACGTCACTCCTCAACTTTGTTCGACACTCAATTTTGAGTGACATTTATGTGAACACGAAGTTCTGATTTGACCTGATTTGACTTAGGTTAGGCCAGGGTATTGGATAATGGTGATAGTTAGTCATGTGTGGTATATAGGTTTTATTTTTTTAAGGCTTTTGTATATTTCTTTGATAGTTATATAAAAGTAGGAGCTCTTTCGTCCTGTTGATGTGTGTTTCACAGGTTAGTATTAACCGAAAAGGAGTCAGCATTTAAGGCCCAGAAAAGATGTCTTCGGTCTATGTTTAATTTAAAAATTACTGATAGCTGTCAACCTTATTTCAGAAAACATAAAATCTTAACGTTACCTTGTATATATATCTTAGAAATAGCAGTATTTGTCAAATCAAATCCCCAAAAGTTCACACGAATAAATGACGTAGTACCACGGAATAGACGTGACAATAGTAGGTTATGTCTTCGCAGTGCCAATACTACACTAATGCGCAAAAGTGTCTGTTGCATGGCACCGGAAATATATAATAAATTACCAAAGTCTTTAAAAGATTTGAATATGGCTCTCTTTAAAAATAAATTGCGAAACTTTTTAGTAGATAAAGCTTTTTACAGTGTCTCTGATTATTTACTGGAAAAGCATATTGCTGTTAATTAAGATACATTTATATAAAGCATTAATAATTTGTTAATTATTTTCATGATTAAAATATATTTAGCTATAACCTGTTAATTTGTAATAAGATGTGTGTTATTAATGTTTAGAATATTTTAATTATATAAATTTGCATGCCTACCGGCAAAATATGGCTGAACGAATGTTACTTTTTATGTCACCACTAATGTTATACCCATATTTGCAAATAAATATCTTTTATCTTTATCTTTATCTGGTAACGAGTGTGTGGAAGTAAATAGAATGGTATAAATCTTACATATAAAATTCTTGTGTCACAATGTTAGTTACCATACTCCTCCGAAACGGCTTGACCGATGTTGTATGAAATTTTAATTAAATGCATATTCAGTAGGTCTGAGAATCGGCTACTATCTATTTTTCATACCCCTAAGTGGTAGTAGGTAGGTAGTAGGCAGGTGCTAGGTAGAAAAAATTGCATTGCAACGCATGCCGGGGACAGCTAGTTACTTTATAAAAGTAGGTATTACTATTAAAGAAATATTGTATTTAAGATATATTTATTGTTAAACTGATATTAAATAGTTTCGTAGTAACAATACACGGTGAAATTTCATTATTTTGAGTTACTTTTCTTGTTGGAAATATAGAATTTTATGTAATAACTCAATTTAGTCCGATAAATATATCTTCTCAAACACGCCAAAATTACTGCAGTCTATTCTTAGTAGTAATATTAGTTAAACTTAAAGGACAAATTCCTTCGTAAGTACCAAAAATCCAAAACATCATAAAGATATAACATTACGGCTCTCCGGGGTAAAACCGAGACGGAAAATCCGCAAGCCTCCGCAACAACACAGAAATAATTTAATAAAAACACCGCATTTCACACACAGACTTGTTTGCTGACCGTACACAAAAAACATCGTCTCCAGGGACAGAAGCCATTTGTCCACGACATTACCGCAAAAAACCACTCGGCAGATGAAAAAATACGAAATTAAAACAACATTAAACGTCAATTTCAAGTTGAACATTTTACGGTGTGGAAACAGCAAATCGACGCCATGACACATATTTTCCCGCGTTCATATTTAATGGCGTCGACAGGTGTCAGATGTGGGCAACATTTTATTAAACGTTTTTTGATGCATTACTACAAAAACTTTATTAGCACATGTTTTGACTGGAGAAACTAATCTAGTACTCACCCCAGCGTTGTCATCGTCACGATGGTGTACCAGAAGGCGGCAGGAATGGATGTGAAGTTCGTATCTTGCTCGTTCTTCTCAGCGTAGAACATTACAGTAGCGAAGATAATAATCGCCATAGCCAACGAGAAGACCAGGAAACCCAACTCACTGGCGCACGACTTCAACGTGTAGCCAAGGATTCGCAACCCCTGGGAGTGCCTGGAGAACTTGAAGATACGGAACACTCTGAACACTCTTAGGGTCACGAAGGCTCCGGACACGTCGTCGTTGTCCGTGATCCCCAGACCGATGTAGTACGGAAGGATCGCCACCACGTCTATGATCGACATCACCGATCTAACGAATTTACAACGGTCTGGTGCAGCGAAGAGTCGCAGCAGGTATTCGGCGGTGAATATCATGACACACGCCGTATCTAAGCAGAAAAACACGATTTTGTATCGTTCGCCGCAGGGCAGCGTCCCCGCTCGGCCGGGCCGGTGGCCACACGGCACTGTTTCCACCACGTTTGCCATGACCGACACAGCAATGAAGAATCCAGTGACATAGTAGAATACCAGGGCGGCAGTCGAAGTGTGGGGGTTCTCGAACGCGCGCCACATCTTCTGCCGCAGATCTGTCAGTTGGGGCAGACTCTGGTCTCCCGCCTCACTCAACTTATCGTCCATGAGCCTTTCAGCATTTTCCCGTTTCCTATCTCTGTAGTCCTCATAACAACAGTCCCCGATCACGTCAGGTAGGATCCCAAAGAAAGCTAACTCCTCGTCGTAGCCCGTCAAGCACTCGTGTTTGGGATAATGCAACTTCCCAGTCCTGTAGTAATTTAATATGTGTCGGAATATGTCTGGATCTCTGTCGAAGAAGTACTCTCTGCTTTCCTCGTCGTAGAAGAATTCTCTCTCGGTGGAGCCGAGGAGGGAGTCGGGATACTTCTCGAGGGTGTTCCGCCATGTCTCGAAGCGGCGGCCGGAGACGTTGATGAGGAGCTTCTCGTCCTCTGCGCGGCGGCGGTCTTTGGGGACGGGAGGCGGTGGCAGCGGGTGCGTGGCGATGGGGACCCATCCGATGGCGGCTGCTCGGGCGAAGGGCAGCCAAGCGGCGACGGACGCCATAGCGCGGGCGGCGTGAGCGGCACCGCCGCGACTACTGACGCCCCCCCTCGTGCCACTATTTCGGGCCGCCCAGATGAGCGGTGTGTTACCACACGCAAACTGTAATTAGGAATATCGTTGGACATTGTTTTGTGTTCTATTTTTGTGTGTTTAGTCTCGTTGTTTTGTTTATTTACAACGTATAATGCACCAAAAAGTGTACTTTTATTTTTGAAAAGTCATGTTTTTTTCCTTTTTTTATTTGTATTTTGTTGAACTAAAAAAAAGCAAAATCTATAAAAATAAGAAAAAACAAGAAACAAAAAAAAACAAACGCAAAGTAAGTGAAAAGAAATTGTGTACTTAAATCTTTTACATAGTCTGTCTTTTTATAACAAAGTCCAAAACACGGCACTTAATATGCAACATTTATGTTACTAAAGTATTCCTTACATTGTCATGGGTGAACAAAAAACCAATTTTGTTAATTAAACTAAAATTCACTTTTGCTAGTCAATGCATAATTTTTTGCATATAAATGCAAATTAATGTAATCAAAGACACTCACTTAAAAAACCGACCTTCCATAAAAGTTAGTTTCAGCTAATAGTCGCCAAAATCATAAATTAAATAATCAAACAATAAAAAAAAAATTTCTTCCCCTATTTAAAAATCTACCACAAAAACGGGGAAATTTTCCCTGCCTCAGCAACTCTCTCCCGGGAACAAGCGCACTACGCATGCGTGCGCCGTGACGTCACCGCCTAATAAATTGATTTTCAGCTAGCCATCTCGCTCGCACTTATTAGACAGTACATCATTCCATCTTACTCCCACACTTTTAAGCTCTAGTGACCTTTTGTATATTTTTCAGTAGTACTGAGAGTTGTGTCAAAGGCTTTTGTCTTCAGGAAGTGAAAAGATCTGAATTTAGCTTTCGGCTACTTTTTAATTTCAGCCCCTAAAACTAGACTGTAAAAAATGTACAAGCTAAAGTTAAGCGGAGTAGGGTGAGGTTTGGAAAATGATGGGGTGGTGGGTGGTAGCTAGCCCGGAGAAAGCTGTAGCTATTACAGTCTATGTTACGTAGTCTTAGCTTGCTTTCCTTTGTCCTTTCAACAAAGACTACCTGAGAATTCTATTAATAAATAAAAAAAAACAAGACAAGATAAACGTCTATACAGGGTGCTTGTTTTATAACATTTGAAAAACATGACATAAAAACATTTTCACAAAATAAAAAATAAAAATATATTTCCTTTATATTAAGCCGATAATTTTTTCGTATATTCATGCTTATTAGATATTTTAAAGGTTAGGCAGACAGCTAACACACCCACATTTCGCCAGACGGTATAAGTATAAGGGGTGTGTCTATTGCCATTTATTGGGCGACGATTAGTCAGCGGTGTCTAGAATAACTAAAGAAGGTGCGTTGAGAAAATGTATAATTAGTTTTTAAGTGGAAATGAAACTGGGTTTTAAAAAAGGTTATATAAATGTGTTTATTTTCCTCATTTAGTGTAGCCTTTTAAAGATATGGGGTCGGCTTCCACTCTCATCAGATTCAGCTGAATTACATTTTTATTTGGTGCGAATGTATTTTTTTTATAGATTTGAATATTCTAGTATTCATTAGAAAATGTTTTTAATTCTAATGGTATTTTTGGGGATTCATTGGAATCTAATTGGAATTGTTATTTTTAGTTTTAATTTTAATAAATTTTGTTAGATATATTTGGGATCTGAAATCGCCAATCCGCAGAGAGCAAGCGTGGTGATCAATGCTCGTGCCTTCTCTATATGGGAAGAGGCCTGTGCCTAGCAATGGGACGTTTATAGGCTGGATTATCTTCTTCTTATATATAAAATTCTCGTGTCACAATGTTAGTTACCATACTCCTCCAAAACGGCTTGACCGATTTTTATGAAATTTTATATGCATATTCAGTAGGTCTGAGAATCGGCTACTATCTATTTTTCATACCCCTAAGTGGTAGTAGGTAGGTAGTAGGCAGGTGCTAGGTAGAAAAAATTGCATTGCAACGCATGCCGGGTACAGCTAGTAATATAATAATATATATTATTATTATGTTAGACAAGGTTTGTATATTTTGAATTTAATTTTGATTACATTTTTACTCCAACTATTTGTTACATAAACATACTACAGGTAACAAAAGTGCCTTAAAATTATATAAAAAAAATATTTTTCAGTATTGTTTCAAAAAATTTAAACTTTCTAAACCCTTATCTGAAATCCACGAAAATAAACAAACTGAAAACGTCAGAATAAATAAGTTTTCGGCAACCTGTTGTTAAGGTCACCATTCAAGGACAATCCACTTACATTACGTCTCGTCTTCAATGTCATAAAGTATTAATTTTATCACCGTGACTAAGCTCTCTTGGGATTGGCAGAGGTATAAAAAGATTATTTACATAGACTTCAGATATACTATAGACCGCTAGTATCGCTAGTTTTCCTTCGTGCCAAGCGAGAGCACTTTTTGTCTGTATCTAGTACATTCGTTTACTAATTTAAACTTATTTTTCGCGCAACAACAGACTTATATGCGTAAATATCGATGGTTTCGACATTGTTAGGATAATATTATTTGACGGGCCTGTTGGTCTAGTGGTTAGTGACCCTGACTACTATACCAGAGGTCGTGGGTTCGATTCCCACCCAGGACAAATGTTTGTGTGATGAGCACGATCATTTGTTCTGGTTGTCTGGGTGTAATTTATCTATAATATGTATGTATTTAGAAATATATAAGTATGTTTATCAGTTGTCTGGTTACCATAACACAAGCTCTGCTTAGCTTGGGATCAGATAACCGTGTGTGAGTTGTCCCGGAATATTATTATTATTAGGGTTTTAGAAAGTTTTATTAAAACGGCGCGCTCCGTCTTGATACAAAATTTACGATAAAACTAGTTCATACTAGTGCTCACGGTTCATACACTGATAGGCTCACTCTTTAGTTTCTTATCTATACTCTAAGAATATTTATTTGTAAAATATGTGTAAATCAAATAGTTTTATAATTACAAAATAAGTTACTAAGTTATACTTGTTTGGACAAGTAACTACATGGGGTACAAAATTTAAACAAATCTCTAATTATATTAATAATTGGATTCGATTGTTTATTGGTGGATCTTGTCTAAATTATAAGTAAGATTTTTTCTTTTAGGATTGATTGCGAGTTCGGTATTAATTTCATTTGGTATTATGTACATGTTTTGAATTCTTGGTCCCCAGGGGCAAGCCTTGTCGTACTTTTTCCTCTCTTCTCCTCTTCACACTTGCTTTCAATATTTGCTAAAAATATGATTCGCGACCGCAACACGTATGTGTTTACAGAATAAAAATCATTAAAATCATCAACACAATCCTCAATCTTCATGTAACTTCATAACTTCTCGTAACCATTGAATGACTATCTCGTGAAAAAGTCATTCAATGGGGTTACATAAACATTGAGGGTTGAATTGATGATTTAAATGATTATTATTTTGTAAACACATACGTGTTGCGGTCGCGAATCATATTTTTATCAACATTCAACCCGACACTGACCTGAACTTTGCAAAAAACGTAAGAAAATTTGAATTTCGCGGGCTACCCTCTTCCACCTTAAGGAACGTTCCACAAGCACAACCTTGGTTTTACATCCAGAAGAAATTTTCAATGGTCATGCTTGCTCGCTATGTTTTTATGATATAAAATATCTATCAATCATTTTAAATCTTAAACTTCTCAAGATAATACTACTAAGACCTATTAGGTAAAACTTCTTGAAAAATATTTTTTTGTCCGGATTGAATTATATAACGATATATTATATTATGAGATTTTAAGTGCATTGAATTCGTTTTCTATTATTATGTTATGATGTCCAAACCGATTCCTTTTTGGGTCAGTAGGCTGCAATAAAACTGAGTGCATTTGCCGATAAATCTTTATTGAACATATTATATTTATATCAAGGTCTTTGAGGAAAAGGAAATATGTTGTAGCACATTTTAAGTCATAGTTACTTAATTAATTAAAGCAAAGCACATTAAATATTATCTGCGACTTACGTACATGGTCTGAATTCAGCTATTTTAAGTGCATGTCAGTGGTCGGTCAGAGTGTTTGTCATTGTGCCTAATTTTCGTATTCAGATAAGCCTACAATAAAATCTCTTTGAACTCTCGAAGAGAATGATCGTAATGACCAATTAATGATCGTAATGACGGTTAGCAGAATGCCTATTATCGTAAAAATGACCAAATGAAGCAGGTTATTCGGTCAATTCATGCAACTCTTTCTCGAGGCCCAGAAATTTCTCTTTCCACTATTTTTTTTTTTTTTTTATACTTTTAAGTTATTGACATTTCAAACAATAATAAATAAAAAAAACTCTAAAAAGCCGATCGGAAAACCTGTAAATATTGATTTCTGAGGTTTACGCGAATGTTATATATTGAAATAAAACAAATCTGAAAACCGCGATAAAACCTGTAAATATTCATGATCCAGAAATCGTGTCAAATTCAAGGAATGCCTTAATATTTTCCTAGGTTCAATTAAAAGTTGCATTTAAAGAGCACGTGTATACAATTAAATTTGAAACTTCCTAATTAAAATGGAATATTATACATCGAAAAAAATTCTAAAATAAGAATGTCGTTAAAAAACCTCACATTGATTATATCCCCAAAACTGCTATCATAATAAATAAATGCGGACAACATCACATACATTGCTCTGAACCCAAAGTAAGTTGCTAAAGCACTTGTGTTATGGAATTCAGAAACAACGAAGGTACCACAAACACCCAGACCCGGGACAATGTAGAAAAGTGGTTTTCTGCATTGACCCGTCCGGGGATCGAACCCGGGACCTCAGAGCTGGCGACACCTTGAAAACCGGTGCGTACGCCACTCGACCACGGAGGTCGTCATATAATAATATTAAGAGTAACAAACTGCCTGTGTGGTTAACTACCGCTTACTAAATTAATTAAAATATTTAACGCTTTTCAACTGCAGCCTAGATTTGGGTTTATTTACAAATGAATGTAGGTTGTTACTGCCTGAATGCAAGCTGTTAATTATTCATAACTTTCTAGTTCTGCCAAACCCCGTACTACGTAAATAAATGAATCATACGCAGGTATTTTTTAATAGTTATGAGTAGAGCGTGAGTGTGAGAGTGTTGTTTGTAATTATGTAAATATAAGTATGAAGAATTTAATTATCATAATATTTATAACTACGGACTAAAATTATTTATACTTATCTATGCTTGTACTTTTACTTTTTTTTAATACTAATGAGCTTAAGAGATTTTTGTTTGAACGTGTTATCTTTGTATCTTTAGATCTACGATAATATTTTTTCAGTCAGTCTGCTTGCGACCACGGCCTGTGTAACCCGGTCGTAACGTCAAGCCCAATAAAGTATTAATGTATGTACGCGCTAATTCCTGTTACATAATATTACTACTGACTGCCTCGACTGACTGCCTCGTTGGCCTAGTGGTTCTAAGCGGGACTGCTACGCTAGAGGTCTTGGGTTCGATTCCCAAGTCGACCAAGGTGTTATTGGGTTTTTCTATGAAATTCTCAGTAGCAGGTCGGAGTTTGGGTTTGTGCCCGGTTAGTGGCAATAGGCTCGCCCCCTATTACATGGGACCTAAACATACCGGCGAACTGTAGGTGTACATTGGTTCACCTCTGGGCTCTGCCTAACCCTTCGGGGATACAAGCGTGATGGTATGTTATGTTAATATTACTATCCCATCAAAAACATAAATGTGAAAGGCTGCCAAGTTCGATACTATGGGAATGCTTCGCCTATAAAAAAAGTGAGATCTGAATAAGTACCAAGTTCCATAAAAATACCTCAAATCATAAATAGTTATAGGAATGCACACTTGATTTCCAGCAGTTTTTAAGGTATATTTTGAAAAAGTATCACGTTACATAGAAATACCTAAAATTATAATAGTCAGAGAAACGCACACCGGTTTTTTTAGCAGTTTCCTGATAAAATTTATTATTTTCAGCATTTTTTAATGATGTTACTTGGCAAGTTTTCACACACCACACACCTTTTCAATGCAATGAATCGACACCTTTGGACTGCAATGTGTCAAGTATATAATTTTCTATTAAAACTTGCCAAGTTACATCATTAAAAAGTACTGAAAATAATAAATGTTATCAGGAAACTGCTAAAAAAACCGGTGTGCGTTTCTCTGACTATTATAATTTTAGGTATTTCTATGTAACGTGATACTTTTTCAAAATATACCTTAAAAACTGCTGGAAATCAAGTGTGCATTCCTATAACTATTTATGATTTAAGGTATTTTTATGGAACTTGGTACTTATTCAGATCTCACTTTTTTTATAGGCGAAGCATTCCCATAGTATCGAACTTGGCAGCCTTTCACATTTATGTTTTTGATGGGATTTCATTTATTTTTGTTAGGTGTAGGTTCTTTATTATTTTTTTATCACTTTTGCTTTAGGAAATGTCTCATTCCACTTAGTTGTAAAATTATTTAGACTGCGAGAAAAAATAGTCTTTTCATTTTTGTTTGACTGATTTAGCGCACCTAGTGTACCTAGTGACACGCTTTGCACTTCGTAAATCGTGGGTTCGGTTCCCGCAACAGACACACACACGAGTGGTGAACAATTTTATTGTTCTTGTCTATAAGACAAACATGTATTGGCTTAAATTAGTATGTATCTAAATTTAAATAAGTCTTATCTCATTTCCACTTCATACCTACTTATAGTAGAACAAAATAACACATTCTTTGTTTTCGAAACTGACTCACACTTGGCCGTTTTTTGATTTTTACTTTATTTCGACCTAAAGACAAACCTTCGAGCCAAATTTCAGGTCGGTACGACCATTGGAAGATAGACCCATTTAGTTCATTATGACTTCATATTAGAACAAAGTTACACCTTCGCTATTTTTAAAACTAACTCACACTTGGCCGTTTTCAGATTTTTCCCTTTACTTTGACCTTAAGACCTATCTCCATGCCAAATTTCAAGTCAGTACGACCATTGGAAGTGGTCTAGGTTTTTGATGAGTCAGTGAGTGTATAGTAAAAATAGCGATTTTCTGACGTCAATATCTCAAGAACTGCTATAGGTAGAATAATGAAATTTTGTATTCTAGACAATTAAGGGGATGTCAACAGACACTCGAAATTTCATATGCGTGGATAAAATATGTTTTGAGTTATAGGGTGGTCGAAATTGGCCCGAAATGGTTCGTGTAATATAACCCACGGCCGGTGTGTCGCTTTTTTTTGCTCGAACTTGGCGGACACACTGCCGTGTGTCTAGATAATCATGCACCGCAATAATTTAAAAGTTAGTAATCTTCTTTCATTGGATAGCCTTATTATCGAAGAATGTTTACCATCACTTAAGCACTAGGTTTGATAGAAAACCAAAGAGAGTGATCCCACGGGGCGCTGTTAATCGAAACTAGAAATGTGTCCGTTGATATAATATATTGAACTGAGAGTTTGTATCACCTTATAACTGAGGGAGTATAGCTTAAATATCTGATAGTATTTTAGTTTAAACACCTACCGCTAAGTATACTAATCTTGTGCACTCTACAATGGACGATTGTTGGACACTCACAGCATAATCGTCTTGCTTGACCTCTTTTGAGAGAGCGTATTATTTTTCGGGATGGTGCTTAGGTGAATAGCTTTCTTACTGCTAAGATTGTAATATGAACAATGGGGTTTTTGAAAAGCCAAAAAAATTTACCACCACATTCACGATGCGTGTTGAAATTTTCTGTGAGAAACGTTTTTTTCTATAGCATAAATAGTTGTATTTGTACTCTATGTGTAGTATAGGTGACAGAAATTTTAATATAGCCTTTAATCATCATTTGCCAAGCCTTTTTCCCAAGCTATGTTGGGGTCGGCTACCAGTCTTACCGGATTCAGCTGAATACCGTATTTTACATGAGCGACTGCCTATCTGACCTCCACAACCCATTTTACTGGGAAACACTGTATCCCACAGTAAGACTGGTTGTCAGAATTGACTTAACGACTGCCAAATATGTACGTATGACAGTCGGGACCTACTGCTTAACGTGCTTTCCGAAACACGGAGGGGTCTCGGTTAATATAGCCTTTAATAAAGTCCAATATAAATATTGCAAATAGTTATTATTTTTCCATTTCTTTATTGTAAAGCCACTAGAAATCAAAACTATTTTTAAAAATTAATACTTGTCTGTTCCATGCAAAATGAAAGGGGTTTAAATAACACACTTTGTTTTTGTAAAATGTACATATAATCTTACATGTAATCACGAACTATGTACATCAGAAAGCGTCCTATTTAGTACTATACATACACAAAAATATTGTATTTTTGTATTTATTCGATCGCCTCAGCGAAGATTAGATACTCGAAAGAACATTCAACAAAACCAAAAAAATAATTTAAAATCGATCCAATGAAACAAAATTATCTTTTCGGAGTACTAAAATATTGTGCGCAATTTTGGATATACTTATTCGATTTTTTCTTAATAATAAAATGTGAAATGTTTATACAGTTTTCAAAATACCGCATAAATTGCTTTCAAATATTATTAATCCTGAATGTTTTATTGTTAAATAAAAATCTTTTACATACAATGTCCAAAATGCAAAAACAGAAACATACAATTATTCGGAATGTTTAAAGTAAATTCATTACTCTAAAAGTCTTTGAAATATGGACTTACTAAATATTGTCTTCAATAGTCTAATTAACTTCGCATTAAATCAAAATTTCTTTCGTAAATTAAAAATCAATTAAAACCGGAACATTATGTGCACAATTACTAGTATAACATAATTACCTCCTTAATAAAAATATGTATTTCAGACAAGGAGTAGTAGTTATTAACCAGGAGTGATTTTTGTACAGAATACAATTTTATATCTTTAATTTCAATTAAGAACATTTAATGAAAAATCTATTACTGAAATAAATCACATCATGACATTTTTATTACGGAGTTATCTATAATTCTATTATAAAACACTTATGTAACAACACATAACTTGAAACAAATCGGCTTGCTATATAAAAGGTATTGAATGGGCAACATTACATAAAGTTACACTTCCCTCTTTATTTACAATTAAGGAGTATATATACCTCCTTACTTGAAACATAAAGTTACACTTCCCTCCTTTTTTACAATTAAGGAGTATACCTCCTTACTTGAAATTCGTGACTAGGAATGACATAGATTTATGGCAGTTCACACTAATAATAAACGAATGACTAATACACCAGATAGTTTTCTTTAATAACTATAGCTATTAATACTTGACTCCTCACTCTTCTGTACACAGGTTTTCCCAACAGTGGGCAAGATAATGGGGTTTAATGTACAAAGCCGTCAGTTATCTTCAATCTATCATAATCAGTATGTCAAAGAGGCTGATTAAATCATGTACTGGTTTTATAACAATTTAGAATAAAATAAGAATTGTATAAAGAATAAAATCCTCCTTTTTTAAAATCTGTTTTTTATTTGTAGTTCAATATTTTAAAGAACAAAAGCCAGTCAAAATAACAGTTTTATTAAATTGAGGTGATAGATTTGAAGATTCTTGACAGGCAGAGGTATTCAACATAAAATACTTTTTTAGACGAAAATATTAAGATATACATACAGTAAGGAATTTTAAGTAAAAAAAAGTCGGTAATAAGCAAGAAAACTAACATAAATTGCACTTAACACATCTTTGGTGAAAACCAGACTAGCAATGTTCATAAATAAAATAAATTATTAAATAAACTATTCTTAAATTAACTTAAAAAGTATTTGCATTTAACTAGAATAATGGTGGTTAGAGTTACTTTTGATATTAAACTCTTAAGTTGGTAACACACTGAGCGAGCGATGCGAAAGATTTATATTACAGCTTGCAATTTACGATAAAATTGAAATGTAGAGTTAATCGTGTTATTATTCAATACTAGTAAATAAATAGTTTTGTTAATTGTGTAGCTAATATGTTTGAGATCAGGATTTTTTATTTATGTCATATCACTTAATTCTATGGTTATGTTGAATCGTATCAGAAACATTTGTTATTTGTATAATTAAACTTACTTTTGCTATTGATACATTAACCAGAAATAAAATAAAATTAGTGTCAATGAAATCTAAAAATTGCTTTTACTTATCCTAAAATAAAATACCTAACACATGACTAGATTACATAACAATCGTATTAAAAAAAAATATAGCTTAACTTAAAACTATAAATTATAGCTCGCTCGCTCACTGGTACACCAGCTTTACATCAAGCATTCGAATGCTACATTTTGCAGAAACCAGACTAGACTTATTTTGAAGCAATTCTTAATAAATACCATTTATTTATATCTATATTATAACTAGATAATATCACGTACGATTTTGCTTTCAAGTTTTAATCAGCCGTCGTCGAAAAAATGAAGTCTATGTTATGATGACTAGTTCGAAGTAGTACGTCACATGATTGGAACTAATCCTGGGGCCCGATGCCGCTATTTTAAGTCAGTGAGTGGCGGGTTAAAAAACGTTCCAGTGTACTTGTTATTGTGCCTAATTTTGGTATTCAGATAAGGACAGTCACTTGCCATCCTACAATGACAACAGTGGCAAGCAGGTGTCCATTTGTGATTGAACTAAAATTATCTGAATACTACTGATTTAAAATAGCGGCATCGGGCCCCTGTAGTTTGTTCTGACTAGAATTCATCGATTTAGCGTTAGGTATACAGCTTTGAAAATATAGTAAGGTTAATAAATGACCATTTATTACATGTAGGTACGTGTTATATTTTCATCTTTTGATACATCAAAATATGAAAATATAACCCATATTACCAAATGACTCTAAGTACTCTTGAAATGCGGACAACATCACATACATTGCTTTGAACCCAAAGTAAGTAGATATTTAGCACTTGTGTTATGGAATTCAGAAACCATACCACAAACACCCAGACCCGAGGCAATGTAGAAATGTGAGTTTCTACATTGACCCGTCCGGGGATCGAACCCGGGACCTCAGAGCTGGCGACACCTTGAAAACCGGTGCGTACGCCACTCGACCACGGAGGTCGTTGACTTTTAAATAATTATACTAGTATTTTGTTATATAAACTGTTGTAAAAGATAAACAGTTTTTAACAGACTTTTCAGAATTTAGTTTAAGTTACATAAAATCTCTGGTTTAAGCATAAAAATATTATAGATTAACTAAAGAGAGAGATTTTCGCAAGAACAAACATTGTCGTCTTTTCAAGATTGTCTGTTAAGAAATGTCGACTTCATCAAGCTTAAATAACATACATAAACATAACATACCATCACGCCTGTAACCCCGAAGGGTTAGGCAGAGGTGTACCAATGTACACCCACAGTTCGCGCGTATGTTTAGGTCCCATGTAATAGGGGGCGAGCCTATTGCCACTAACCGGGCACAAATCCAAACTCCGACCTGACTGAGAATTTCATAGAAAAACCCAATAACACCTTGGTCGACTTGGGAATCGAACCCAAGACCTCTAGCGTAGCAGTCGCACTTAGCGCCACTAGGCCAACGAGGCAGTATAGTATCAAGCTTAAAATACATACAAAAATGATTGTATAGTCCTATTTGCATTAAAACAATTTCATTTAATTTTGATATATCTCGACGCTTGCATATTTCCAACCATAATTAACTATTCTTAAAATTATAACTATAATCATGTGACGCATTTACTAGAGTTTATGTTTAATCCGATTTCATCGGATATTTGACTACTTTAAATTTAAAATATTCAATCTGTGTGGTGAATTATCTAATACCAATCAGTATTGGATAAGGCGCCATTTTAAACCTGACAATTTTTTTATAAGGTATGTTAGAAGGGCGAATTATTGCACAGTGATAACTTTTTTTCTATTACTTGTAACGCCATCCAAACTGATTGTATAACACTAAAAAATACATATTGTCGTTCTAAAATAAAAACTAAAAGTTACTATTAATTCACGTTTGACTAGTAACGTTTGATTTAGAGATCAATCTAGGGTACAACACTATATCGATATCGAGACGTGTCGACAAAATAAAACGACACAACACTTCTGACAGTCCATAATCTTACAAAAAAGCATTTCGCTCATAACTTGAAAGTACAAAAATCGGATACCCGTCATTCATCATTCTTGAAAATCTACTTTAAAACTTTATCGAGTAATGTTTTAATCGATAAACTATCGACAATCGATATAGTTCTCCATACCCAGCTAACAACTAAACATTACCTAAAACGGCGTCGAAGTCGCACTATTCACTGTAACTGTACACTTTTATTTAACTTACAATGTTAGGGCCCCGGTATTTTTTAAATATAATTAATGAAAGAGACAGATGTACGTTATAATGATATGGTGGAAAAGGATAGATTGATTAAGAGCTTTCGTGTAATTTCGTGTTTAGAATTTCCCTTCATCATACTGCCATTAAAAAAGATCTTTCTTCTTTGTTTCATTTAGGGTATATTTTGTATCGAAAGTTACAATCAATATGGAAAGAATACATCCAAAAATGAAGTACCGATTTGGAACATACTTGTATAGTAATATGCTTTTAACACTACTAAAGAAAGTGGTATAAAAGTGAAAAGACCAGCTCAAATGCTCAGCAAAAATACAGACCCTTACATACTCGTACATAACAAAAGAAGTACAAACACGAAAATCAAAACGAGAGCTCCAACCATTAACATTACAAGAAATTAATTAATACAGTACTCAAACAAAGTAAATCCCCATTTATAAAAAAAAAAAAATTATCTTCAAATAGGTGATAATCTCACTCCCACAACCCGGGGCCCATAAACTTGTCTTATAGCACTAAAAGCTGTTGCTGGTTCAGGCGACGTCACAACAGGTGATCATCATGGTCATCGTGGTCTTCCTCAGACTCACCAGAGTCTAGACTCGGGACCCTATCGAGGTCGTGGCCGTCGCACTGCTGGTCTAGGTCTGTCGATGGCGCGTCGTCGTCTTTCCACTTGTCCATGGATCGTCTTCTGGCGTTCATGAAGAAGTTTCCAACTGTGGTTGGCTCTAGACCTAGTTGTCGTGCTATTGTGACTTGCATTTCTTTTGATGGTCGTTTTGTTTCCTGGAATTTAGAAAAGGATATTTTATTAGACTTTAAAATATTATGCTAATATATTGTTAAAAGGAAACCACTGATTCTTAAAACTTTACAATATATTATCATTATAATGGATTCAACGTTACAATTACAATACTTTTAAAGGCCAGCGACGCCATAATTATTATTATTAATTTATATAATGCAAGACACCACTACAACGAGAATCGCACGCGCCGCCATGACATATTCCTATCTAGCGTTGTTCGTTATTCCGGTAATAGTGACGCGACATATTATTCGATTCTAATTTCGGTTATCAATATGTAATGAACCATGGCACAAGTACGATGGTCCAAATTAGGGCCTAAGTGCGGAAACCATTCCCATTTGCACTAGAAGTAGTAGGTAACATTTTGTTTTTAAGAATGATTCTTGTTTTTTTTTTTATATGATTTTTAAACGAAACTACTCTTAAACTTAAAACAGATAGGACGTAGCTTGCCTACAATGCTGTAACTATTGTAGTGCAAGAAAGAATATTCTTATTTATCCACTTGTTAAAACATTAACCAAAATATTATGAGTTAGGTAACTTCTTTTTCTCTTCCGAAAGTTATGATTGCATTTATTCTATTACTAAATAAAGTTTTAGTTACCTTAAAAATAGCCTGTAGAGTACGCCGCTGGAGGTCTGTGAAAACCAAACGCGGTTTCTTCGGATGGGTATCCGAAGCCATGTCCTCCTTGCGTTTGCAGCCTGAAAACAACAGACCGACAGTTACACCACCTGAAGGCCTCGTGAAATCGGAAAGCGTGATTTGATCTAAAAAATGTACGTACATATGGTCACGGTAGGTCCTTTGAGCAAAAAAAGAAGAATTTAATTTTTAATGGTGAAAATTTGTCATCATCAGCAGCCGTTAGTCAATTGTTTGGGTCAGATTCCAGTTTAAACAGATGCTAAAGAAAGTATACAAAGCAGCTCAAAAACCTTGATAGAATATATACACGAAAATTTTCAGAAGTAATTTCAATATAAGCTTTTATTATGTATTTTACTCATTGCTAATAATTACAACTATGTTCCAATCCTTGAACAGGTAATTTAAAGACATTCATCGAACAAGCTTTAAATACTTAAGTATGTTTAAAAGAATTTAATTATAAGTTTAATTTCATCAATAAATAAACATTATAAATTACTCTTTACTCCAAGTAAAAATAATTTTCCTATTTTCATTAATGGTAATGTGAAAATCTAGTTTTCCTGAAAGAACTGAGTCTGACCTACATTCCACTTCATCTAAACACGTTCGCAGCCTATTTTAAGTAACGTGGTGTGTTTACCCGGTTATAAGTTTACCAGGAATACTCATTAGCAAATGCTATACATATTTAGTCGTATTAAAAACCTCAAGCTAAATGAACCATCACTTCATTTAGCTTGAGTTTACTTGAAATCTTATCTTTCATTATCTGGGTACATTTGCAGCACTTCTTGGCAGTTCATTTAGTCTATTTTTTATGAAATAATAATAATATAATAATAATAATATGCCGGGACAACTCACACACGGTTATCTGATCCCAAGCTAAGCAGAGCTTGTGTTATGGTAACCAGACAACTGATGAACATACCTACTTATATATTTCTAAATACATACATATTATAGATAAATTACACCCAGACAACCAGAACAAATGATCGTGCTCATCACACAAACATTTGTCCTGGGTGGGAATCGAACCCACGACCTCCGGTATAGCAGTCAGGGTCACTAACCACTAGATCAACAGGCGCCGTTGGGAAATGAAAATTTATGAAAACATACGATCGACTAAAACTAGAATTATAGAAAGTCCCTGTAGCTACTATTACTACTATGTATAACCCCTCATTTTGCTCATAAAGAAAAACAGATCATCATTCAAAGTTACATATTAGAAAACACATTGAATGTGGCCTATCACAAGTTTTCCAAAATTTAGAATTTTCCAAATGTAAGCATCTGATTGAACAAGAAACTAACCCATATAAAATTGAGGTAAGGCAAGACTGATGATGATAAAATCTTCTTGATGATTGTTAAGAATTGTGATGACGACATGATAATATGACACACACACCAATCACAAGATCAAAACTAAAACAGAGCATTTACTCTTTTTTTTTAATTTTGACCTTATGATTGTCTTGTTTGAAAGTAAATGATTAGAAATGAAGAATATCATGAAATAGTGATGAAAATGATTAATGACAATAATATTTACAGTCAAGGAAATGCTACTTTATATAAGTTTATTGCAATCTAAGTGTTTAAGACTAAAACAATGACTGCATGATTAATTGATAATTAAAAAAACTTTAAAATTATAGTTTCATTAGAAATAGAATATCTCTGATAGAATAATATGAATGCAACGATGGATTTGAGTATTTGAAGTAGACGGATGATTTGAAGTAGATGAGCTATTAAATTCTCTTTATTGATCTTATTAGTTTGTGTAATTGTATTAATTAACAACACTTACTGCCTCTCTGCGGGATCTGGGCCGCTGTAACCAAAAACAAATAACAGTATTAGTATTTTATATAATTATTACAAGATGGCCGACCTTAGTCTATGGTTTCGCGCTTGACGGTTTTCTATCAAGCTCTTCATCTATACACAACAATCATGCTTCTAAACATAGACTACATTTTATAACTTTTACATTAATACTGTCAATCAATTCACTAAAATTAATTTAGAAAAAAGATAAAAATAGTAAATATTTTTCATCTCAATTAGGTTTATAATAGACAGTAGTTTATGTAAAAGCTTATAAATTGCTTTGTAATTAATTGAAATGTCCCTATTATCTATGATAACCAATCTAACATTGAAATTCTTAATCGTCTACAAATTGGCACCCAACATGGGACCTATCGGAATTTTTAGTCAGATTTTATTTCGGTAGAAAGTGACATGTATTCTTTTTTATATGAAAGGCAAAATTTTCTCTTCGTTACAGTATTTCTGCCCTAGAAATAAAATCTTACTAGAATGATTTAAATGTACATGTTTTGGTCTAGTTGATCTAAAATTGGCATGTTGGAATAACATTTCAAATATATATACAAACATAACATAATATTTATAAATTAACAGTTAATAACTTCTGAAAACTTGAAATACTTAAATTTTCCAAAATCCCAACATAACCAAAATAATCTAAACATCAAACGTATTATATAAAAACGCATACCTGGCGACAATGTAAACAACATTAACAAAGGGTTCTGAAATCTCGCAGGCACCTAAAAATCATATAACGAAAAACTATTGCAGCCCGGGCGCAGGGAGAAACAAAAAGGGAGGGAACAGGGCGCGGTAGCAGTCTAACATTCATCTTGGCCTCTTCAAGCTAACAAAATAACACTTACCTACTGCTAAAAATAATGTTTCAAAAAACATTATCTAAAAACAATCAGTAGACAGTATCCAAGCCACACTAAAGCTCGGGAAAGGATACCGCCTAATCAGAAAAAAATAACATCTATGAGCAAAATCTCTATACATTTTACACACGTGATCGACAAAATAAAATATCCAACAGTTTATTCTCTCAATCTAAGATTACTTGTCACAAAAGTTGTCTGAAAAAATTATAATTAGTTCTAAAATATAATGTAGTTGTTTTACCTTTTGCGACAAGCTATTTACATGTTTATAATACCTATTGAGAAACCAAGTCCACTGCTACGCAGCCACGGGTGGGGGAGGGAAGGAAGGGGAGGTAGTAAAAACCCATTTTATTTCACGAAACTATATGAAAACAAAAGACAAAATCCAATGTCAGCGTTGGATGAAGTGAACAAGAACCAAAATTCAATGAAGGAAAACGAAACAAATAATCCAAAATGTTGGAAGGATGAATTTGAAAACAAAACACATAAAACCGAAGAAAATGAAACGAGAATGAAATCAGAAGACCAAACCAAGAAAGGAGAAGAAGGGCAAGGGATTGGTACCAGGACCCAAATCATGTTTAGGGCAGGACTCACAAGCAAGAAACGTCCCCAGCTGGTTCGTAGGGCGCGTCCCAGGGGGGCGAAGGCCCAGGGTACATTGCGGAGCCCTGGGGCGCGGGCGGAGCCCCCTGGTACTCCCGAGGCTGGCAGTAAGCCTGTTGCGGCATGTTGTTTACATTGTCGCCTTTTAGCGTTTGATGTTGACTTGGCGTATCTGGAAAATCAAAGGATTTTAAACTGTATATTGAGTGCACTTTTAATTTTTTGACGAGATAAATGTGTCAAAATGAAAAAATATCTTTGCACATAATTTGTAACAAGGACTCAGTTTTTATACTTAGGTACCTACCTAAAAGTGAATCTGAAACGATATATCCAATTCTAGATGCAAAACAAACGTATTCATTAGTTATCCGAATGAATTTGGCTTCCACATCGCTAATCCTATAAATTAGGTATCACCACATCAATCGAATTATACAGCAGTGTAATTTATGAAACCGCATCACTCGAAATCATGTCAAATACTACATTACACAATACACATATTTAGTTCGCACGAGTAATAAATTATTTATACATTTTATTATTATTTATTCGTGGTCGTGGTGGCCTAGCGGTTCAATGAACGGATTTGTTTGCACAAGGTTGCAGGTTTGAACCCAGGCAAGTACCAATGTGGCTTTTTCAAAGTTATATGTACTTTCTTAATTATTCTAAGACACTTCTGACAAACGGTGAAGGAAAAAATCGTGAGGAAACCTGGATTCCAAAATTGGGATCTGAAATCGCCAATCCGCAGAGAGCAAGCGTGGTGATCAATGCTCGTGCCTTCTCTATATGGGAAGAGGCCTGTACCCAGCAGTGGGAAGTTTATAGGCTGGATTATTATTATTATTTATTTATTATTTTCTTTTTTTGTCTATTTCCAGACTAAAACTAATTGAAATAAATATCTAAGCTTATATACGAGTGTCTATGAGCACGTTTTCCAATACATAGATAGCGTGTCTGAATAACTCAACGCGGATGATAAGAGATGGCAGCACTTGTCGTAAACCGTTGCAAGTCAATTGTTTCGGTGAACGGTGTTATAACAAGGTGTAGGTAACAAGATTAGGTTATCTGTGGTGATAAGTATTGTAAAGTGCTTGTAGATAGTTTGTGTAGGCGTAACGTTACGTTGTATTTAGATGGTGTGTACTATACTGCAGAGGTGTCATACGATGATAGATGCAATAACTTGGAGTATACTAAATCGAAACTTTATTTTAATATCTTTTGATGACCTATGAGATGTATATTAGATTGTAAGGAAGAAAAGATTGCAGAAAACTTTTCAGGGAATATGAATGTGTTTACCCAGAAAAGGGAGAAAATGACCTAGATCCCTATATTATTACTTAGGCATGTAATTATTTTTGTCCAACTGCAAAGGCGCTGCCTATCAATGTTTAGATGCACCTGTACTTGATGTAAAATAGAAGTTCTAAGATATTATAGTAAGTTGAAGTTGAGCTGCAGAAAATATAGTGGACAATGATTTAGGATGTCTGTAAGTAAGTAAATCATTTATTGCGTAAAAATATGGTATACATTGGTGGTAATATTATTACAATAGATCAACATGTTTCGCTAAGATAAAACATAACATGCAAAAATTTGTTATTATAACTTTAACTGTAAGTTAAGAATATTAAAACCTAATTGGAAATCAGTGCATAAGATCAGTTAAACAGGCTTAACCTCGTTATAAGGTAAAGAAGATTTTTTGCCGCCGTATATTTTAGTACCTAATATTTATACTGATAAATTATTTAATTGAATTTAGTTCTGTCTGGAATTAGTGGCACTAAACTGAAAGGTTATTGAACCCGTGTATAACCAAAACAGCAAGTCTTTCAAAATGTTATTCAGGTCAAGATTATTAGAAGCTATGATCTATTTTATTGTTAGGTACTTTATGATTTATAGCTCAAATCAAATCTCGTTTAATTTTGATGATCACGGTTCTTTTGCGCTTTCTTCATAACATTTAATGTGAGTATAAACATTGTTTCGAATCACCCTTGCTTCTGTATTACCTAGCTACTATAAATTGGCTATTACCCGCCTTAAACAAAAGTTTTGGTCTAAATAAATATATTATGTGATTTCCAAATTTTTAGGAAACCTTGGATATCCATGGAAACCTTAAAAAACTTGAATTAATCAAAAACAGACGACAAAAAAAAAAACAACTGACGATAGAAATACTGTTAAAATTAAAATACTACAAAATAAACAGTACGATAAAAATCTTAAACATGATTGCAGACGATGAAAATGTTCAAGAAAACCCCATAAATTAATTAAAGACTCCAAAAAGACACAAAATTGAAACTGCCAAAGATTTCCTTAACAAAATCTGGCTGAAAAACCATAAAAACAATAAACAAACACTAAAATACCAATCAAAAACATTGCATAAGTAAAATGTCCAAGAAAAACTCATATAGGTAGGTAGAGAGGCGAGCGCGGGGCGCGGGGGGGAGGGACGGATCGATACGCCGGGGGGGTGTGACGTCACGGGGAGGGTGCTCGCTAACGCCAGCGCCTCGTTTGCGGTACTAGCAAGGGGTTTTTAGTTCAGGATAAAGTCTGATTGTTAATATAGTTTATTGGCCTTTTTATTTCAGTTTTTTTTTTTTAGTGTTAAGTTTTAATGAAGAAGAATTTTTGCGGTTCGTATTTGTGTAGTAATAATTAATTATTATAGGTAATGTTTTCGATGAGAAATTTGCATAATTAAACAGTATAATTTTGTCAGAACAATTTTGTCTCTATTTAGACAGAAACTAAAATATATTTGAAACGCATTAGGAGTTCATCATCATCAACCGGAAGACGTCCACTGCTGAACAAAGGCCTCCTCCCTAGAACGCCACAATGAACGACAACTCGCCAATTGCATCCACCGGGTGCCCGCAACGTTGACGATATCGTCGGTCCACCTGGTGGGAGGCCTGCCAACGCTGCGTCTTCCGGTTCGTGGTCGCCACTCTAGAACCTTTCTTCCCCAGCGGTTATCGGTTCTTCGAGCGATATGGCATTAGGAGTTATTTTATTTTAATTTATTTAATAAGTAATTCTACAGTAAACGTTATATTTAAGTGTAATACAAAACAATTACTTTAAATTCACTTTCTTTATCATTATTCTTATACCTACACGTTACATACAGTAATAAAAACAACGATAATTATGTTTCGTTACAACTTCCTAAATAAGTTTAGATCAAATTTCCTATTCGCAAGTCTACCTAGAATCCAGCGTGGAATGGCAAAGGCTTTGTAATAACAATTCAACGCTACACGACATTCAAAACAACTGAAAAAGGCTGATTACTTCATAACACGCTATATCTTCGTATTTTCATATTAGGATAGGTTTAAATGTAAAGGTCGTGCTATTTGGTTTGTAACTGAATAATACCACTGTTTATTTATTTACTAATATAATAAAGTTAAAGAAAGAGACCTCGTGGCCGGCCCAGAAGGAGATGGCGGGATGAACTTGACTCTATTTCAGCATTATGGACGAGAATGGACCGGAAGAACTTGAAGAAAGAAAGAAAGGGAAGAAAGAAGAAAAGAAAGAAAGGGAGGCCTTTGCCCTGCAGTGGGACTGTAATGACTGAAAATAATGATAAATTATAAAGAAAAAGATAATGAATATAAAGAACAGAGACAGTTTGTTTAAACGCGCTCATCTTTGAAACTACCAGTCGGATTTGAATAAATCTTTTCCATTTGATAGTTTAATTGCCAAGGAAGGTATTTTGGTATAAGCTTTTTAATATAACGTTACTTGTCATCATCATCTCCCGAGCCTTTTCCCAACTATGTTGGGGTCAGCTTCCAGTCTTGCCGGATTCAGCTGAATACCGTATTTTACATGGAGCGACTGCCTATCTGACCTACACAACCTATTTTACTGGGAAACACAGTATCCCATAGTCAGACTGGTATATGACGTTACTTGTCTTATAAGAAAACAAAAGTGAGCGAAACTGCGAGGATTATAATACTACATAAGTCTTTCGACATGTTTCGCTATAGACTTATGAAGGGTTTTGACATTGTTTTTGTATATAAGATAAAACACATATGTGAACATAAGATAAAGAACTATATAAATAACATATCAAGTTTTAAAAATTGCACATTCCTTACATTGAACATCAGTATTTTAATTACGGTAAAGTCGTTACAAGGTGCCACCTTAACTTGTTCTTATCAGACTTACCCGTTTAGAAGGTACATAATACCTTGAGTAAGGTTATAATGTTCATAGCAACTATGATCTTTAAATTTATCAGAATTGTATTTTGGAATAACAGTAAATAAAACAAATTAGAACTAGGATCAAAAGTTTATCTCTCATCGGTTGAGTGATAACCACTATTCTTTACCTTTCCCCCTTTTTTTTAACCAACTTCAAAAGGAGAAGTATCTTAATTAGACCGTATGTTGTTTTTTTTGTATTTTTTTACACAATGTCTCCAGCGATCAATATGTCGAAAAATATTTCCCCAAAACGACTTTCTGAATTTTCTGTTTACAATCCCTAAAAACAATTAATGCATTTATATCCACTGGTCACTAATCTAGGTTTGCTACTCAATATTAATTTAAATAATCCTTTCTTTGTGGCAGTTACCGGCTGGTATTTATTATAATGTTTTGGTAGTCACGTTACAAAAAGTTTTGGGCAGAACTCCAAGTGTCATAACTTTTAAAAGGTTTGGCTAGACACGCTAAAAAGGTCAAAAATAATAAATCTAGATGTTTATACAGTAATGATAAGCGAAGGGACAAGGCTAATGGAAATACTTGATACCTTTGGTAAAGACATAATAATGTAAATGTACCATACTACACACTTTTAAAACCTTTTACAAGATAAATTATTTGGGATTTTGGTAAAGTCACTTTACCAAAAATCATTTAATTTAGGAACCTTTGGAAATAGAAAGACAGATGCCTTTATACATCAATAAGATCTTGTAGGCTAAATATAAAAAAAACTAACTAAACGCTTATTATAACTCATATGTATTTCCCTAGATACAATGAAAGATCGTTCCAATTAGACTTATAAAATAATGTAAGTTTGTTGGCGAAGAAAACTCAAAAGTTTATCAAAAACTTAAATACTAAGTACTTAAAAATTCATTATAAACATAAGAGATAATAGAAATGGATAGATATCTGATCTAACCTTTTCTAAATACCACTAAAAAGTAAGCAATGTCATGGCGAAGGGCAACATGGATGCAAGCAAAATCGTGTACCCCTACATACTAGGTTATGAGAAAATAGGGAGACCAAGAACCCCATTTTTGCATTACAACGCAGTAGTATTCAAAACAGACCCCAAAGTGACTAGACATTCCTCGCTACCAGGGAAACCAACTCATCTATCATTCAAAACGACGCTCACGCACGCAACCGTACATTGCCCGCGAACTGCAGAGTCTTGCCGCCGAGTAATGTAAGTAAAACGCAATGTATATCAAACAGCAGTCGCGTGTTGACGACACGGATTACCGGAATGAGTAGGGTGACTATGATACGAGTGAATACAAAAAAAAACCTTTTTAACCCCAAAGACAATATTTACAATTGACTAACCTTATGTAGGCAATATACTGGCTTGTTTAATGAATAAAAAATTAGAAAATATTGCTAAAAAGCAGCCCTATTTATTTAACGATTAGAATTAATAGACATTTTAACAATGTCTTAAATCGAATATTAAATAGAGTGCAGACCTGAATTTACAAATACAAAGCATTAATTATGTATTGATGCTTGATTCTCCAAGTGAACATCAATCGGTCCATCCTTTTGGGGAAAAATTGCAAACACAAAATAAAATAAAATAGACCCATTTCCACAAAGTATTTATTTCCTATACTATACTATCATAGAAAAATAAAACGTGTACTCTATCTAGTAAGATTGTAATCCTTTGCAGGGAGGGTTACTCCCCTTATGACACGATGACGTCACGCATCGACCGCGCTCCTATTGGTCGGATCGATGGACGCAGCTGACATAACTCACCCTAATTCTTTACTAGTACAACTTGCCCTTTTTATCATTTTATCTCGCCTGATATAAAATATTTTAGAGTGAAATGTTCTGATTGTATTCTAATTGTAAGTTTTTTTCGGCGAAGCAAAACAGTTTAATATGGCTCAGATTCTTATTTACTCTTATTCTTATTTGGGTATTCAGGTTTAATAAAAACGAATTTGTCAACCGATGACTAAGTAAAAAGGTAACGTTTGAGTAACAAGACATCTAACAAAAGCGGTCTGCAATTGTTTTTATGTAAAAGAACTTGTATTTTATTCTCAATTAATGTTGTCTTTCATGTTTAAAAAAACAACTCAAAATAGATACAAATAATATATTACAATTATAAAGTGAATGATTTATGACACATACGCCAAGATCACCGCCTGTAGGTAATGTAAATATTTGAGGAATGTCCTATAAACACGGAACGCGTGGCCACCGCCACTAGTGACGCGCCACATCGACCGCGCGGTGACCCAAGCCATCGATTGCACGAATCGATGCGCGCAGCTGACGTAGCCGCGCTGTTTGTAAACTCTAGTTTTTATCGATAGCCCACTATCGCTTCATTGGCCTAGTGATAGTTACGTTACTTTCTTATCAAGATTAGTTGGTGGGTGTAGTGGGCGAGTGGTTAGATTTCTTATAAGGTTGCAGGTTCGAAAACTGGTTAAACTCATGTGACTTTTTATTTTTTGTGTAAAAACCTACGTGGGATATAAAGCACTAGACGATTGTATTTACTGTATGTATTCAGATATGAAGCGAGTCCAAAATGTTCGTTTATTTTGAGACTAAATTAGGAAGAGAGAAGGCTTTTTCCCTGCAATAGTTACACACATTTCACTTGATATTTAATAACTCGTACACAGCGTTTTCTACAGCTGTTTATTTTGGTGCAACTATGTGTAACTTGTATGTTTAGATACTCAAATCGCATCGTATTATTACACTTTTTATTGGTACTATAGCTAACCATTATATGAATCTTTGTGTTCGAAGTAAATAAATAATAATAATAGCTATACTTTGATATGAATGCATACCAAGAATAAAACTACTATTCTTGTAGTCATTAATGAGGCATCCAAAATTGAGATTTTTAGGCATTGATATAGATAATTTATTCACATTCCTATTTCTGCCTAAATGTTGGCTTAGTTGCAATATAATTATATTTAGGTGCTGTAAAAATTCCTACACATTATAAGGTACAACTCTTTAACGTTTTGTCTGGATATAATTTTTAAAGTGAAGAAAATGTCACTTAAAAGTTAGAAACATCATCTAGATACCAATCCCACCAACTTAAAATCCACATACATTAATACCACTTAACAACCAGCGATAACTAACCTAACGTTTTACCTATTATAAACAAACCATATCGAAAGCTGAATATACTAGAGTTTCCATGAAAGCCACCGTCAGCTGGTGGGACTCCCACGTGTCCCATAAACTACCAACCATAGGTTATAGGCCCCAAGGTGAACATGTTCTATGTATCTATGTGTTTGACTGCAATAGTAGCTTCTATATATTACTGTATGTAATAATGTTAAAAAGTAAAGTTTTTTAACTAGAAATAATTTATATCAAACAAATATCAAAACTATCTTTGGACATACTGTGCAACCCTTAATTATGGTTTATATTAAATAATCAAATAGATTATGTATATTTCTTTTATTACATTTGTATGTGTACATTTACACAAGTAAATTAAATAAACATGGTTACTCTATGTCTATGTACCTTATGTTTAGTGTTTAGTTTATTTAACTCTTGACCAAGGTTCATGTCTTGACAAAATCAAAACCGACCTGATAAACTTCGTGTGAAATATCACATAGAATTACTTTTTCTGCTTTATAATAAAGAGTAAACAGGAAATATTTTATAAAAAATACGAGAAGTATAAAAACCAAGAAATTTTGTAAAAAAAAAAGTGCGTCAGTGTAGACTAGACCATTGTTCTTAGTCAGCATTTTGCGTATATTTTTCAGCAAACGATGACTAATCTAAACATTTTTATTGTTGAAGGCAAAAAAAACTGGTGAATAGATCAGCAAGTTAAATAGGAGAATCTAACCTTAGCAATTTGTTTTAGTTCATCGTGAAATTCAGTCCAGCTCTTAAATAGGAATAGTACTTTAAATTCCCACTTGGATTGTTCGTTTATTATTGTATGCAAGAAGTAAGATATCCAAGGCTTACTTAGTAGATTTACGAGCGGTTTTACATAGATTTCTTAGCCTAGGGACTGAGGATCTAGAAACGCTAATTCCTGTAGTACTTTTGTAGACCATTCAGCTTTAAGAAATTAAATTAAATTCTAATGATATATTCTTTAGTTTAAGGTTTCTTATCAAAATAACTTTTATTGATAAAATATCCCTAAAAAAATATAAGATGTGAATGATGAAAATGATGCCTTCTTGAAAGGGACAGTAGATTATTTGTCCTCAAAACTATATAGAAAACCAGAAAGGATAAGTTTCATAATTATAAATATAGTCGAATAAGCAGCCAATTCTTTATTCAGCCACCTAATTAGCGACAAGTCACTGGTTTCTCAGAATACAAGAGTCACAATAGCCTAGTCTGTACATCTATAAAACCCTAAGCGACCAAGTTTCCTTTAAAAAAAAAAGAGTAAGTGTAAAATCTAAAACAAATTGTAAGGCATAGATTTGTTACCCTTATAGGTACCTAGTGTTTTTCCAAACTATGTTGGGGTAAGCTTCCAATCTCACTGGATACAGCTATCAGTAACTGAAATATTCTGAAATTCTGCCTGTCTGACCTCAACAACCCATTTTCTGGTATTTCATGGTAAGAATAATTTGTGATAACATAATCAAGGTATAAAGTACACGATAGCATGGTGTGTCGTCGTTATAAGTAGATATCGAGGTAACGCTAAATTATGCAAATGTAGGTTGTCTGAAGCGTCGTACACATGGCGTTTAAAGTTTATATGAAAAAGTATTTATGTGTTCAAACAATGTACTCATAGCTTTCAATATTTGTGTAAATATAATGAAAACGTTGAATACCAATGATGCCAAAACATGGAGCTAAAAAGTCCGACCACATGGTCAAAATATCGCTTACACGTAATACAAACCTACATCAAATCGTTGAAATAGACAAATCCTACTCAACAGTCTTATTAGACGAAAAACAAACGTTTATAACACCAGGAACTCACCTGTTTTTGCTCTCAAAACAAAAGCACATCTATAAGTCTACGCGATACAAGCATGCGCCACGTACCTGCTAGCCTTAACGCCGACATCCTCTGGAACTCCGGCTCCTGAAGCCACTTCCACATCCGTCTGAACGTCTCCCTTCCGGACTTGAGCTTCGACCACGGCTTCGGATTTCTTAGCAAGTCACTGAGTGTACCCTGAGACCTACATAACACCCGCTGAGCAAATATCGCCTGAGGTATGGAGTACCTCTTCAATTCTCCGCTTATCCTCTGAGCTAATTCTTTTGTATTAATTTCTTCTGTGTCGTTCTGTGACTGTAGTTGCTGCTGCTGCTGCTCTTCTCTTGCCAGCAGCGCGGCGTTGAGGTCCAGCCCCGGGCTCGGTAATGGCGGAGTCGGCGACCGCCTCTCGAAGGAGTTGGGGGACGCGCTCCGCCGGCTGTATGCCGACTGCGGCGAGAGCGGCTCATTGTAAGGAGCTGGTGAGAGCGATGCGTACGACTGCTGCTGCTGGATGACCGTGAAGGTGCCCCCGGCGTGGTACGCGAACTTGTCGGAGACGGTGCTGATCGGCGGCAGAGGGAGCAGGGGGGTGAGCGTGGCGTACGAGGCGGGCTCGAGCCCCGGCGGCGTCAGGCGGCCGTTCACCGCCGACAGCGGGTGGAAGGCAGCGTCGCCGTCGGGCAGCAGGTCAGCGGGCGACAGCCGCGGCGGCGAGGCGTTGCTTGGGGCGACTATGACCGTGAGTGGAGCGCGGTCGCGCGCTCTTCCTTCGTCCATGGCGCGCGGCCGGCGGCAGCGGGGTCGCGCGGGCGACTGAAGCACGCCTGCGCGACGCACCCTACCTTCCCCGCGCCCCGCATCCTGCAAACACCCCTGTTTCTTCACCCTCGTTTCAAACAACCTATCTTTTGCGTGTGCATGCCTAATTCAGACCTTATAACTGGACGTGTAAGTTCAATTTCGTTTGAATTTGGTAACTTTGTCAGACTATCTGACGTTAGCTGTATACAATGCACCCTTAACCTACCCTGGGGCGTAGTACATTTCTCGTTTCTAGCGCTACTGATTGTTTAGTGACCATTGCTGGTTGGCTAGCGTTTCAGGTGTAGATTATGTCTTTTTGATGCACCAATGGATTAGATTGTGGAAGGTGTGTTCGATAGTTTGGTAATAGAGTGGTGGCGGCATTGCCCTCGTTCGAGCATTGCTGTCACTTGGCTACTTGCTACCCAAGCTCACCTCATGGTGGAACTTCCAAGAGGGAAATAATTAACGCTACAAAGCTTGAAATATTATTGCTACTGTATTATGTGTTATAATAAAATATGTTTTCAAAGAAGCTTATACATCATACGCAACAAATAAATAAAATGTATTTTATTTTTAATCTAAAATTAGAATCCACTTTACAACAAACGTTGAGTTTAAATAACAATACAAAACCTGATATTTACACGACTGTAATAAGCCAATTGTTTTCATGATGTGATGATACAAACATGTTTTCACAAATAAAGTAACTAAAAACCTGGTTTCATTTACAATATTTATTTATTAAAATTTATGAACATACCTACAACAACAACAAATATGAATTCGAATTGAGTTGTTAATATTTCCGCGTAAAGTATTCGTAGCACGCTACAAGGCGTTTGCCGGTAAGCGTCTACAAGAACACTTTCGTAGCACCTTAGGTCAAGCGTTTTGTAAGACGTAGGCAGCGAGCACTGATTTCAAGTTGCTACGATTCTACGATTCTGATAATGAGTAATACATTTTCTTTTCATTTTCTTTTCATTATGGATACACAGTACAATTATGGACTGCCTCGTTGGCCTAGTGGTTCTAAGGGGGACTGCTACGCTAGAGGTCTTGGGTTCGATTCCCAAGTCGACCAAGGTGTTATTGGGTTTTTCTATGAAATTCTCAGTAGCAGGTCGGAGTTTGGATTTGTGCCCGGTTAGTGGCAATAGGCTCGCCCCCTATTACATGGGACCTAAACATACCGGCGAACTGAGGGTGTACATTGGTACACCTCTGCCTAACCCTTCGGGGATATAGGCGTGATGGTATGTTAGTACAATTATCTTAATGCTTTTCTATGAAAATACAATATTAAAATTACATGTAAATAAGTGAATTGAATAATTAGCGCGGATAATGGCTTATATTAATAATGGGCACTATTAAAAAAAAAATTGTAACCTATTTTATTTCTGACTATTAACCAATTTCCCTAATTCGACATACATCTTAGTCAAATTATCTCAATTCTGTACCAATATGATAACTAGAAATTATTATTATTTACATTACATTTTGCTAATTAAATAAATACCTTTTAACCGTTAAGTGTCAGGTTAGATCGAGGCACAATATATTCAGTGATATTCTATTGTGACTACAACACTACAAGTTACTACATCATCATCATCATCATCTCCCGAGCCTTTTCCCAACTATGTTGGGGTCGGCTACCAGCCATACCGGATTCAGCTGAATACCGTATTTTACACGGAACGATTGCCTATCTGACTTCCACAACCCATTTTTACTGGGTAACACAGTATTCCATAGTAAGACTGGTTGTCAGAATTGACTTAACGGCTGCCAAAGATGTTTGTATGACAGTCGGGACCTACGGCTTAACGTGCTTTCCGAAACACGGAGGAGTCTCGGTATATTATAAATGGTCACCCATCCACGGACCAACCGCGGTGAGCGCTGTTTAACCTGTATAATCGGTCAAACTTAGCCACGAGCCCTCATATGATTTCAATATAAAATAATATAATCCTTTCTGAGATTACAATAAAATTCATATTCATTAATATGTTTGGTTCACATTTTACAAACATTTTTTTGGATTAGGATAACAACACCTTTAATTTTTTTTTTCAATCTAAACGATCTCGAAAACCCATCTGCATACCGTTTCTACCATAAGTTACTTAACAATAAAAAACATATTTAACTATGTTGCAGACGGGAGCACAAACACACAATCACATTTGTGTGTGAGGGTGTGTGTTTAAGTGTGTCTGTACACAGTTACACACACATTAAAGGTGCCGAATGACCCCGACACCTGGCTCGTGACAAAGGGCTTGTTAGAGATGTGATGATTTTGGTTATCGATATAGCCCTTAAAAATTAAACTGATTCGTTTAGAGAATGTGTTTTACTATAAATGTTTAATTTTGGTTATGGGTTAACACTTATGAGACTAATTTGAAGAGGTAAATAGATTTCGATTTTAATTATTTCCTGTTAATTTTTATAATAGGGCTCGCTTTCTAACTCCATTATTCCTGTTCAACAGATCGATGTCTTAAATTAATGTTTTTATGAGTACTTCAACATTCAGTGTAAAAGTATGTTATGTCCCTATTTATTAGGTATTATTAACAGCAAGAAATACTAAGGTCACTGAAGCTATTCCCACGAGTTTAACACTAATTAAAGTACTTCTCTGTTTCCCGATACGTTCTCCCACAGTTTTATCGATAATTCTCAACTGTCGATATCAGCAGCACATCACTAAACCACAGTAAACGCTCGGCAGCCCCTATACCACGTCCTGCTAACTACGTTACGTCATTACCCCCTCCCACCCCGTTTCCTCACCAAAATATACGCAAACTATAATGTTACAGATATTTTGGTAATTGTCATATTTTGTTAAATATTTATGAGAAAGTGTGATTTTTGTTGTTTTTTATAGAAATCGACAAGTTTTTTAATGCTCTTAGTCAAGAATATGTATGACAGAGTGTACGCAGACAAGGGTGTTCAATGAAGTGAAGCTGAACGAACGAAGCTTAATGGAAAAATAGAAAGCGATTGACACCCTATTTAAAAATTTCGGCACATTTGTTTTTAGTCCGTTTTAAGACCCCGTAGCCTTATATTTTACAGTGTTTAATATCAGGAAGTATCATTTACAGCAAATATCATTCATAGGTATTTGTCGTCGCGCATATAAGGGGTGTAATAAATTAGGATAAATACATTTAAAAAATCTTTTCAGTTTATTTGTAAAAGATATTAATTTGTATACATTTTTGCTCGGAATCTATTGTCACCACAAAAATATTCAAATGAACAAACTACACCCTACTATTCAAATTCGTCAAACACAATAAATTACTACCAAAACTTGCTTTCGCGTGTCTCAAAAAAGATATATTATTATACCCCTATTATATGTCCCTATTTTATTAGCATACGTGTTTTTTGTCGAGTGACAGCTGCGCGCGCAGCCGCCATGTTGCGTGACGTCACGTATCGATTGTTGCACGTAAATCGATATTATCGACTGAACACCTGTGGCGCGTGCCTGCTCTTCCGGGTGCAATGACCTTTTTACTTTTTTCTAAGGGTTGAGATTAAGAAGGGTTCAATTCTTGAAACCTGCTTACGATGCAAGTATTAGGGAAGGTGTTTTTTTGGTAGGAGTTTCTTAGAAGGAAGTTCTTATTGTGCACTTTTTTTGCTTGTTTCTGTTATCTGGTTCTGGGAGTTTTTGTAACTGTTTGTATTTCTAAGACAGTAGATGCTCTACAGACTGTTACTGTGGTCTGCTACAGACCTTAGTCTACCGCGTGTCAAGCGGTGGGTTAAGATTCGATTCCTAGGATAGACCGATCATGGAAATAAGAATATAAGTTTCACTATTTAAAACAATTATTATCCCTGTAAAATGTTGCTTTCTTTCTCAATGATTAATGATTAACGAAATATTCCTACACGTCTTTTGTTCCTGTTAGTAGTGTAAAATAAAATGTTATTATTATTTGTATAATATATTCGGGTGGCACGAGCAAGCACGAGGCTATTGTTCCGTGCAGGTCCGTGCCGATGTGTAGGTACCTCTGCATGACCCCTTATTTAACATGTTAAGTAAGGGTGCTGTCCACGTTAGTGTGGGGTGACGATAACTATGAAAAGACCAGAGTATAACTAGTTTTGTAAATAATACACTAAATTTTTATCTCAGCGAAAAGGATCTTATAATGCCGAGCTTGTAGAAAAACTTAAGCTACATTTGCTGACAACCGGCACAACGTAGGCACAGCCATTGCAACAGCCTACACGTGAGTTTAAGATTAACAATAGCATTGCTTTTTTACTTTCTTCTGTATTAAAATATTTGATTGCCATTTTTTGTACTTATCCTACTATATGGGCATAGAATCATAGACATAACAATTAAAGACATAAATTCCTAACAAAAGACTAAGTGTTTTCAACACTTACAAAAAAAAAAACTATGTCATATGTGATGTCTACATGAGGTAGATAGAGCAGCTAAGCTAAGGTTACTAAATTGTACATTAAGTTTTTTTTATTCTAGTTTAAGCTTTACCTTAATTTAATAAATTTATAAAGGAATATGCACACCCTATCATTTTAATTTAGAGGATATTAAAAGTACGTCATAGGGCTTCGTGGTCACCAGCGGATGTGAAGGGTTGGGGTCGATAGTACCCACTTCCTAATACACGTACCATTGTTCTTTTTTTTAGAGAAAATAATTAATATCTCTAGCTAAATGCCACAATTTTTTCGAAAAATTTGTGGGGGTTTGGGTATTATTTGTTACTTATTTTATTTTTGTGCCAGATCCCCCATCGCAGGCCAAAAGCCTCACTTTCTCAGTAGGTATGGGTGACTGGTTATAATGACTAAATTCACATAGTGCCTTGAAAAGCAACAGATCCATTTAATCATTTGGTCTTCAGCCTTTTCTATCTTCGTTTTATCGGAATACGAGAATAAAATTAAATAAGGGAATAGAGAGTGTAAGTAACGTTGCACATGATCCAATTGACATCCCCATTTTTAAGTTGGTTAAAAATATAACTTCGAAATCTGACCAAATCAAGAACACGTCTTATTTCGGTACCTAAATCTTTGACTACTCTTTTCCGGCCTATTTATTGGTTAGACCTCGAATTAGTTAAAACTGTTTAACTAGTACCTATTTCACCTAGAACTGCAATAAATACTAGCCAAATAATCGTCTGTCAGACAGACTGCTCTATTGGGATTTATACAATTATAAAAAGATTTGCTGGAAATAATATCGATAACATAATTAAAAAAAAAAAATCTACTAGCTTCTTAGAAGATATAGTTTTTTTAATTATAATAAGAACTTTGAACATATTGACATCTTTAATTGTTCCACGGGCCAGTTCAAGAGCCTTGTTCATAAGTCCATCATTAATAATAATAATGTTAACATATTAACATAGTTTATAACCAGTATTATTTATAAATAGGTAATTATTCTTTGTATCTTTTATCCTAACTAGCATCATTTTCCATGTTTCTATGTTTTTGTTAATTTGTGGATAACGTTGTGGGCTGCATTGTTACATCTATTTTGGTTTATAATACCTGTGTACACTATTTATAATGTAGCTGTTTGTTGTCTCTACCCAATAAAAAAAAAAAAAACAAAAAAAAAAATTGGAGTGAGAACTCCCATATACATACATAATGTCAATATTACAAATGGTTTCTAAATTATTATTCATTATAAGTATTATTCATAGGTATCTATTAAAATACTTAAACACATAGGCATGTAAAAGAATGTAAGGTGGTTCACACGAAACATCTAAGTAGGTAGGTATATACATTCATCAATTTATTGATCTGTAGCCTCTGTAGGTGCATTACGTAGATGCTATAATCTACAATAGGTATGTCATTTAAGTTAGTATCTAGGTTATAATTACTATTGTAATTTTTACTTAAATATTAGTATATACTTAGGTACCTACTACATCTATGAAGATAAATCAATAAAATAATCGATAGTAACTGCTACGAAGTTGACAACTAAATTTACAATACTCATGGCAAGAAAATCAATAACGTTTTCTACAGCGCCGC
This sequence comes from Autographa pulchrina, assembly GCA_905475315.1. NCBI lineage: Eukaryota > Metazoa > Arthropoda > Insecta > Lepidoptera > Noctuidae > Autographa > Autographa pulchrina. The sequence goes on from FR997787.1 coordinate 7,995,721, forward strand.
CATTATATACTGAAAATCAATACAATCCTTACCGAATCAATGACAAAATCATTTTTATCCACAACCAGTTTTAGTTTCTCATTATCGATTTGTATTTCCAACTTGTTATCTTTCATAAATACTTTTATAATAAGATCCGACATTATGACCTAAAATATCGAACAATTATATTGGGAATCATACCCTACCGTGACCCGTTGTCATGGTTACGCTGCGGCAGCGACCCCAACCTCAAACGTCACAACTTTATTTAGCCATCTCTGTCTCACTCGTCATCTTTTCCCCTTAGGGTAACAGAGATGGCTATAGGTATGGTATTGCGTTACAGTGAAAGTAGCGGTCGTGAAAATCGATATCGCACAAGGCTAGGCGTCGATTATCAGTTCTTTCTGCAGAAGAATATAAACGTCATATCTTTCCGTCGAGTCCAATCAAACTTTAACCTTAAAGCTGTAGCTTTAAAGTGTATTTTTGTAGTTCGGAGAACTGTGTATAAGATTGTTTGTAGCTTTGGGTTGGTTGTAGGCAGCTCGCCGGGTGGAAGCATCGACTTTTATTGATTTTTGCGATCCCTCTCGCCAACGTGATGTTGCTAACTTCGATTTATTGGATTCATAACATGAACCTGTTTTAAGCGACTTTTCTCTTTACTGTACCTGTTTAAGTTAAGTTCGATGCTATATTTGGCTTTCGGGTCATGTTAAATCGTGTTTTTGAACATATTTTGCTTAGAAATGGAAATAATTTTAAGGGGTTTTGGAGATACTCTTATTAGAATGAGTTTACGTAGGTGAATTAGACTTACTGGGTGATTATAAGCTATGCTTGTATGTAAATTTGGTTTTCGTCCGAAAAAAAAGGTAGTTTATATAGTTAAATATTGGAGAGTACCTAAGTATAAATGGTGAATGGAATGGTTCGAGTAGAGATAGGAATTAGATTTAGTAACTACGATTTACACAAAAATATTATTATAGGTACACAGTTGCTAGTTTTAATGACTTTACCGAAGCCTTTCTTATACACAGTATAAACAAAACAGCTTTGGACAAACGAAATTGGCCTAAGAGCCAATCAAATGATTTTATAACGGTTAAGACTGGAAACCCGATTATTAATGGTTATTAAGAAAACTGCTAGACTGATATTTAAATGTCTTATAGCCAAATGCCTACTCAATTTTGAACTACCTTTAAGTCTCGTGTTGTCTCTATTATTTTAAGGTGTAAAGTAGCGACAAAAACATTTAAGAACGTCTTATACTTAAGTGCCATTTTAGTATTCTAGGGTTTAAGCCAACATAGTATGATTAAGAATAAAGGTAATAAAGTATTTTTTATATTAACCTCATCTTGGACATTTTTTTTCAACTACTTTCATGACTCTACCTAACACGGGTTTAAATTTCTTAACATTGGTTTAGAAAGCGAAATAGAGAATAATGGTAGAATACTAACTTGCTTGCTAAGATATTAACCCTCAGAGGCTCATACAATTATATGGGGTAGTTTTAACCCCGCGTGGTTTTGTTCACGCTCAACCCTCAAAAACGCACGCGAAGCGAACTTCTGTTGTTTAGACTTTGGGTTTATTTTATGATTTTTGTTTTGCAGGTTAGGGTTAAATAGTAATGTATTTGATTTTAGCCTTGTATAGCCTTTGATGTACATTATTTATCTAAGCTTACAGACTTATAAATTATCTACTTTTCAGTTAAGTATTTAAAATTTCGTTAAAACTATGAACCAATAATTAGTTAAGGAATTAAGTTAGTATACCCCTTTATTTTCTTCCTATATTCCTTACTTTTAAAACAACAGAAAAAACGCAGTTACGAGACTCGAAACTTCCACATAGTTAAAGAACCTAACCTTTTTCTATTAAATAACTTAAACCACACTTAACAATATAATAAAATCATAAAATATAATATTTACTGACCTGATAATCCTGGCAGGAGTAGTTTAGTATCATAACACTGTTTTCTTGCGAGTGTAAACAGAACTGCGTGTGGCGTCAAACTTGATGTGAATAGTTCCTCGTGTTCACCAATAGATGGCGTTGCATGTTGCAAGTTGTCAATTTCAACTGGTGATAGGGTGATTGATTAGCGGGAATGTTTGAAATCGATTTATTGGTAGGATTATTATTGTGCAACGAATAACAATGTCTTCATTGTTTCAAGAATAAAAAGAATAGAAGTATCTTTAAACATGTTGTGGGTCCTATGAAAAGAATCGTTGCCTGGTAGGAATCATAAGGATTTTGATGTAGGTAGGCACCTATAATCGATCTGGTTCTTTCTTCCAAAGACCAGTCCAGTAAATACTCTGCATTAGTTTACACAAATCTATTTATTATTGTATTATTTGGACTTTAAAAGACCCCTGAGTTTGTTTCGACATTTCTTCTCAGGGTAGTCAGTTAGGAAATGTCGACTTCATCTAGCTTAGGAAGACATTGTAAAAGTGATTTATATAGTCCTACTTACAAGAATAAACTATTTCATTTCATTAAAATTAATAACCATTTCTTTTCGACTAAGGTACATGGTCATCGTATATTTTTGTTACCTAAGTATGTGATAAACATAGAAATATCGATGTAAATTAATCATTTTAAGATTGTAGAATTCATATATTCTTTGAAATAGCAATGAAAATGACGTTTGATGTACGTGTACACCTGTGACAATTGTCTGGAGTGTGGGATATTTATTTTATTGCTACACATTATGCAGACAAAGCATTTAATTTTACCGTTTTTGTGTACAGTCTATTTTTTAGGTATATTTTGTGTCGTAGTGTAAACGTAGCTTAAGGAAAAGGTATGAAATAAAAAATATATGAAATAAAACTCAACTCATATGTTTGTTTGTTTGTATTGCATTAACTGTAACACTTTCAGTTTTCATCGATTTTGAGCAAAGTTTACCTACATTATTATAACTGCTCGCAATGTGCCATAGAATCGTTAAACCGTTTGTCATAACAAAACTAAAAACATAAATAATCTACAAAATAAAAAAAGTTCGCGCGCACTAACCTTGCAGCGGCGGCGTCAATTAATTTTTCTACCGGTTTTTTTTTCGTGATTCTCGATTCTACGTGACATTGGAGCATAACAACGCATGCTATGTCATAATGCTCTGACCCCTTCCATGACAATACACACACGACAAAGTGCCGTCATATTTTGTTTTAAGCTTTAAGCACCAATTTTCTTTTTAACAAGTCGTTCGAAATAATTAAACGACTAAAATTCTATAAATATCTTACTATGTATAGGTTAAAAATACATGTTATAACATTTTTACAAGTCTATCTTTAGTTTATTGCATAAATCTTACAGTGTATTCCAACATTCGAAAGCTATCATTTTTTGTAGAGCTCCGATTTTGGAACATCCCATACGATTTGCGAGTATCTATTTTAAAAATAAAGAAAAGTTGTAAAAACCTATATCTGAATATGAAGGCGCGGAGGAGATGACCGATGACAAACATAACATATAAACGCATTCTAATGTTAATCATACAAATAAAAAAAAATATAAATACACTCCGGAACATATTTACATACAATGGATACATTCGTAATAATAGATACTAATAAAAATTAACAAATTCGCTAAAAAAAACAGTTAATCATAATTGCACATCTGATGAACTAATAAAATCGTAACTAGGAGTATTTCTATTGGTTAATTATACTTATAATTAATTTTCTCTATTTACGTATTCAACTTTTGAAATCCACGAAACTTAAGACGGATTTTCGTTCCTTCAATAAGAAATAACTTAAAAGAAATTAATGTACAAGTTATAGAGTAGATGGATTGATTGTAATATCAAAAAGCCATGCGAGAATCAACGGTGTCTACTAAACTTGGTAAATAAAAGCGCTGCTATTCCAAGTCGCATAGATTAAGAATATACACGCCAGTAAAGTATATAGGTACATAAATGGGTACAATGTAGGTAATTACTAAAATTATACAATATCATAGAAGTATTTTTAATATTTCAGCAAAACTACGCATAGAAGCGTTACTTAACCGTACAATAATTATTAGATGAGGGTTACAATATGTCTCTGGATTCGACGCAAACATCCAGACAGCCGGGTGCCCGGGGACTCACATTTGATCATAGATATCGTAAGGAAACAATGTCATAGAAAACTTAAAGATAGATCTAGGGAAAACTAATATTTTAGGAGTTACATAGTTTCCGAAACATTGGGCCTAATTTTTACAATAAAAATTGCTTTTCAAGATTACACAACTTTGGGAGTACGTACAAGCCTTTGCAGAAATGAACTCTAACTATGAAGATTTAACGTTCAAAGTCCAGGCATTCAAAATAATGTTTATCATTTATCTCTAGTTAGCACGTTGTATAGAACGCATCATAAATATCATACAATATTGTTGTATCTAAGGCACATAATGTTTAGGCTTCCAATTATTACTCCATATCGTATTAATGGTGCTAATAATGAAACAAACAATTATGCGACCAATACATAATTTCACGTTAATTTCATCATTTTTGTCCAAACAAAATTTTGTATTAGTCACATCCATAAATTATTGCAAAGCTATCAAATAAATCTACCGTTTCTACGTACGCTGTCAAAAACAATTACAATTCTTAGCTCACAAACGCTTTTACCATATCTTTACAATAATAACAAATGCATTTCATACAACGAGTTTCTGTCTGACATTTTATAATACATTTCTTCGTATTTAACAGCACACGTTGTGCGATGCCAATCATACAAAAACAACTATTTCAATATAAGACACGTTCTGAATGAACAATTGAATCACAGTCTAGAATTTTCGGCACCAATGAGCTTTAAATTCGTCACCAATATTAGTATTGCCTTACCACATTACAAGGTTACCTCGTTCAGATTTTCAATGACGAAACTGTTTTTTTTTTCTGTAATCAACAAGCCTTAATGACATTACTATTTTCTAAATGTTATTTTTTTATATTCTAATAATATTGTTTTCTATAGCTAGCAATTGACTAATCCCGCCTTTCTGCCTAGTTCGACTATAGCTGTACGTCTAATATATTTTTGTCAAATAGCTTTTAATTGTACCAAACTGCACTATAATTATCGTTACTTAGTACCCAGCCTCTCGCCGTTTGTCTATAGAAAAAATATCGCGAATCGTTTATATAGGTCACACTACGTTTCAGTACCAAATTCTAGCCTCACTAAAGCCCTTTTTTATAATTATTTTTTTTAATTATTGCTTGTAGTTATTGCTACGTTCCCTACTACACTATGTATATAGAAATCCGAAATTAAGGTATATAAGGCATAAAAAAAAACTTGTCGATTGAATGATGATCGAAATAAAAATTAATGTTGGTAAAAACAATTTTAGTTTTAAGCCTGATTTAATTAAACTGTGACATTTCTATGACTGGATGACGTGGATTTTTAATCTAAATTTCTTGTTAAATGTTTTTTTTTTTCTCCAATTGTTGTCACGTCGTTGTTTCGCTACAAACTTATTGTACCACGCTTATTTAAATCTAAATCTATTAAAAATTGTGTATATATATTTGGATTTAATTCATTAAGTGTAATTTGGCCACATTTTTAGTTTCTCACCCCCTTAGTAATAAACTTAAGGGGTTTTATAATTGTAAATATTTTTTTTATATTTTAAGTAACATTAAATTTACATTGTAACTCTAATGACTAGCTTTCCTCGTATGGCCACTGGTATTGCGAAAAAATAATCATTTTCATGAGTGACAAAATTAAAGTCTACTTTAAGTTATAGGATTAAGTAAGTATATTATTATTGGTGTCATATTTTGTAACCAAAAGTTAAATAATGAGTATTTTTGTGCATATTAAACAGCTGCATTTTTGTGCATATTACTGTTTGAATTTAAAAAAACTATAAGTTTTGATTGATGGCTTTAAACAAGCCGAATAGGTGTAATTTTAACCAAAAACCAAAAGTTTGCCTAGAATCGGAAATTACATTGAGGTTTTCTCCATACTTTTAATAAATTTTCTGCTAGATTTTTAATTTTGCATATTATTTTATAATTATACTGTTACTACAGTTACATTATTTATTTACTGTTGAGCATGCACTTTTGAGCAGTTGCCACATAGCAATTCAATAACTTTTGCTTACAAAACACAGAACTCTTAAGTTACATAGTAAATGACCATTTGTTACAGGTATGAGCGGATGGATTTATCAAAAGAACACTACAATTTACAAATCCCTATTATTTAAGTTAATTTAATTTCTTTATGAAAGGCACCTATAAAACGTTCTTTGACATAAGTCGTTCTACTTAAGATTTATTGTCACTTTCGATGCCAATTAAAAAAAAATAGTAAAAATACAAAAAAAAAACGAAATCGTACATCTGTGTCACTGAGATCAATAGTGATGTAGTTTTGTGCGAAATTAACATAATAAACTTTATTACTATTTTCTTTTTGATAAAAAATTTAATGTCTTATTTCGAACGATCGAAAGTACAATAAATCAACTACTCTGTTCGCTACTAATTACAACTAAACTAATCTTAAGCAAGGCTCGTCTTTATTAAATATTCGTTCAATAAATTAAAAAAAAAACATACTTTTTAAACTAACCGACGTCTTATGCCTATTTAATTTTTATTTTCATTACAAAACACACAACAACGAAACAAAAAACAACTAATAGTATCACACTTTCGTCAATTTAAACTGTTTTGACGCCATTGGAAGCATTTTCTTCGCTTTTCCTGTCTCACAGCTCAGCAAAACAATATTTTATAAGCTGCACTTTAATTAACATTTTATTTTACTAAATTACTGGAAGGCTTGATCATATCATACTTGTTTTTATATTCTATAAAAATATTAGAATATAATATGTTGTTTTATTTCGTAGCTTTAATATTTTTACATAATTATCGTTGGAGTATTGTATTTTGTTATCGCCTTAACAAGTTATAATGAAAACCATGTCGATTACCCGCGTCTGTCGAACGCCTCAACACTAGAGTATTATGAACGCCGCGACAAAGTCACATCGCACAGACAGGCGCAGTCGATCGACACAGAGTAAAAATTGTAAAATCTAAATTTCAACTACAACCTCATCCGTTTTAATTCCATTTTTATATATACACTAATCTCCTGACATAGAGATGTTAGAAATTAAACAGTCCGATGCAAGACGGGTCGCCAGTGGGGGAGGGGCGCGGGTGTCCAGCGGAGGACGGTGGCTGTGGGCGCGGGCGACGCGACCGACGCGACCGACGCGACACTCGCGACTGGCGCGGCGGGGTCGACACCGACCGCGGCCCCGGCGAGTCCGTCAGTCACGACACATGCGACGCCGTCGGGCGCAGCGGCGTGGGATCACGGCGAGCGCAAGTCGGGCGCGGACTTGTCGGGCGCGATGTCGTCCGACGCGTCCACGACCGATCCGACGGTCGAGCCGGTCGTGTCCATCGCAGTCGCTTCCGACGTTATCACGCTTGATTGGAAGAAGCGTTCTGTGGAGATGAAAACTGTAAATATATCAACTAATCGTATTCAAGATTTGTCAAAGTAGATTAATAGTTAGAGAGCTGTGGACAAAAACAGATATCAATTCGTTGAAATGAACCGACGCTACAAAAATATGTCTGTACTTACTGACACATAGTTATTTTAATTTATAAATAGGTAGGTAAAATCCATACAAAAGCTCCCTAACCATAATTCTCCAGGTAAAATAGTACAAAAGGTGGGATCTTACACAATATCGCCACGTCATATAATAGCATTCTTGACGGGCTCTCTGTAAAAGTACCGTTTGCATGAAAGTAGAAAAACAACAATGAATAATAAGTCCTACTAAATAAGGACTACAGTTTTAGCCATTTATTTCAGACTAGCTGATCCCCGCGACTTCGTCCGCGTCAATTTCTGTTATTATGACCACGATTAAGAAGTTAAAAAAAAAAGTATTTCTGCGTAAATGATAATTATATATAATTAGTATAGATTATGTTGATAAAACTCTGTAGCAAATAATTGGCAATAATGCATTAATTTCGACCAAATGATTACCTTAAAAAAGGTTATAGTGAGTCAATTTTAAAAGATAGACATATACTGTCGCAGACATTTTTTTAGATCATTCAAAGAGGAACAATTCTTTCATACATATATTTTGGGTAACTCGAACCGTTTACGCAGCGCACGCAACGGAAGCTTTCAAGTATGAATATTTTCCCCCGTTTTTGTGACATTTTTCACTGCTGCTTCGCTCCTATTGGTCGCAGCGTGATGTTATATATCCTAAAGCCTTCCTCGATAAATGGACTATCTAACACAAAAAGATTTTTTCAATTCTAACCTGTACTTCCTGAGATTAGCGCGTTCAACCAAACAAACAAACAAACAAACAAACAAACTCTTCAGCTTTATAATATTAGTATAGATTTTCAGAGCTACACTACACTACAGCGTAAGTTGAGAAGACACTTTCGAAATCAGGTATTTTACGTACCGTGTATTTTGAAATTTAATGTAAACAAACTCAGAAAAAGAGAAGAAATAGCTTATAATAGAAAAGAAGAATATAGCTTCTTTTGGTTATAATTTTTCCCACCTTAGCTTATTTAATTAGTGACGATCGTTGCCTCCACGCCAGGTATCATCTCCTTAACTTAAGCTTTTTTGCCCCTACCCCTTATTAATAACCGCTCTTAACCCTACACATGGCGCTGCGGCTAACTAGGTACTCGCATACAATTAGAGTGAATTACCTACTATAACCAGAAGGAATATGATATAGGAATATAACCTGAAGCAAAAGTAATATAAAACCGTGAATAGCTTACCATCATCCAACAAGACGACATGGTCGGGGCCGGGCGGCGCCGTCATGATATTGAACTCCTCCTCCAACGTAGGGAATGGAGCGTTCCACCTGAGGACCAGCCAGTATTAGTATATAGTTGTGAACACTCCTTGGTGGAGCTTGACCTAGCTCTGTTGTTTGGGTTTCATTCCTACATTCTTCTTGTGATACTAACGTTCCGAATTGGGTTTCAAATTTGTTGTTCCTCTAGGTTTACATTTACGTAACAGTTTTTTTTCATCATCATGTCCATTTCAGTCCTGGGTATAGGCCTTTCTTATACAACCAGTATAAAATGGCTTTAAAACGGAGCATGAGACGTGCTTCTTATACAAATAATATTTTGTCACGGAGGATATTTGTCAGAAGACTAACTGATTAGGCAGGGATAAATATGTGTATATACTTTTAAATAGGCGAAGATACGCTGTTTTCTTTTACCCACATTCCAATGAAATGCAGTTTTACTCAATTAGCACATCCCACATATTCTTCCAATGGAACAAGTTCTGTAAAGAACTTTATTCGACTGAAAAATATAGGTGTGGGTACCGCAGTCATGGTGTGGCATACATAAATGATATTTTCTTTAATTCTCTTTCTATTTAACTCTTTTTATGACGGAATCGAACCATCAATCTTCACAATTCAACAGTTGGTATACAGTATTTTTGCACTGATCTTCAACGGCAGCCAGCCATTAACTTTAATATTAAGGGGAATCTTATCTAAACTTAAAGCTAAGTCCTCAGAGCCTCATTTCCAGGGTGCACCACGTTAAGGCGAGGTTGAGCAGACTTTGCACCCAATACATCGGTGATACGGACCTGTTGATCGGTCCCAAGTCCTCTAAAACCCACCTCGGCGCCGGTCGGTTGGCGGCGCGCGGCGCGTACAGGCCGAGCCCGCCCGGCGGCGAGCTGGCCCCGCCGCCCGCCAGCACGCCGCCGCCGCCGCTGCTCAGCCCCACGCCGCCCACGCCGCCGCTGTAGCTGAACACCTGGAGACAGGGTAGGTAATGTTGCTAACCACACAAGCTGACCTGAGCAGGGAGCTTTTTTGTGGCACCCAAAAATATTTGTTGAACAATTTATGTAACAACAAAAGCCATGTAGAATGATGTCATAGTGAGGTTGCTGGATGTGGCCCAGCAGTGATTTTTGATCGAAGCCGAAAACAACTGGTCTTACCCTGTTTATTTAGTTTTGTACCAGGGTCTTTGTGTACTTCCTTAGTTAGAGAAACTTTCTGCTGAATGAACCACCAGGGTGCTTCTACTTCCCTTTTACCGAGCAAACTTGCAAACTTCTACGGTAACCGGTAATACATACGACCTCTCAATGAATGGACCGATAAGTTAGGAACTCCCGATCAAGACCAACCGTGTCAAATGGTTTTGCAAAGAGACCAAGGACCAAAAGACCAAGTATTCTTATAACTCAGGTTACCTGTTGCGGCTGCGAGTGGAAATGGTTGAAGTGCGTGATGGGCGGGTGACAGTCGGAGCGGTAGGAGTGCGGCGAGCGGCGGCGCGGGGAGGCCGGCGGGGAGCGCGGGGAGGGGGGCGAGCCCGCGCCGCACGACCCGCCTACTACCTCGCTCGCTGGAACAACACAAGAAGAAGTAGTTAAGAACAATGTGGAAAAGCCAGACAGAAAAGACAATTAAAATTTGGAGTAAAAGATTTGACTATTATTTTGGTAATAAAAATATTTTAGGTAGAAGACACCTGCAATTTGGAGGATATATGCCTCGCAAATGATGCCACAGTTAATGTGGCCTACTACTGGGCGCATTAACTTATAAATGTTAAGGTGCAATGAAGAACCATATTGAAATACCGGAACGTAACTTACGAGCTTCACATGCTCGTTATTTGAAGAAGATTAAAAGTGGTATCCATTGAGAATCTCTATGTATACCAGGTCACTGACAGAGGCTACCTGTACGAATAAGAAAAGTCCTATTACCTGTAGATCTGATGATGGCTACGGGTCTGGCCATCGGCGGTAATGGCGGTGGCGGCAGCATGGAGCTGCTGAAGTACGGCGGCTTTGGACTTCGAGATAAACTGTGAACCTGCAAGCAAAACATAGCAATGAAAATGAACATACACTTGACTGAAACCTCCTCAAAGGCCCAGGACCTCGATTAATTCTTTACCATCCGAAAGACGTATTTACTATTGGAATACTTTTTCAAAATTAGTTAACTGGAACTCTGGACCTAACAGCTCTTATCACAAGTAAAGAAGAACCATTTTACATAATCCTTACCTGTAACTGCTGCACGTCCGAGGGGTCTTGGCAGACGAAGGTGACGAAGTCTCCGAGCGAGTCCTGCGGCGCGCCGTCGTACTTGCCGCCCGCGTGCTGGCTTGATAGCGCTTCTGAAGCTGAGGAAAATGAATAAATTGATTATCTATAAATGTAAAAAGGAAAGGACTTTAATATAGGGGGGCCTCTGAGGACTCTATCAGTGACAAACAGATTTTTTTAAATCGATGCACTGATATTTTGCCTGTGATATTGTTAAAAACACATACAATATAAAAAAGTGAAATTGAGAACCTCCTTCTTTGAAGTCGGCAACGAATTTTGACATCATTTTCAACTTTCTAAGTAAACCGAATTTTAGTTTTACCGTCCGATCCTTACTTATTATTCACGGTTTAATGACCCAAACTGCATTCATCACCCTACTCCAACAACTTAATTCACAAGTCACTCAACAGATGTCGCTACTCACTTGTAGGATGCGTGTCGGTAGGTGGCGCTGCGTGCTGGTAGAAGATGGTGTTGGAGGGCACCAGCGGCGACTGCGCCGACAGCCCCGCCGAGCTGTGCGGGATGCCTGCTGGAATATAGGCTACATTTGAATACGTATAGATACATAACTGTATAGAACAAAGATAGAAAAAAGTCACCTTTTATAGCTTAAGAAGGAATGGGCCGGTTTTCGTAATCTTAGATTAACTGGATTCATCTCCTCGGCGAATAGCAGAATAATTGTCAAAACAGGAAAATGCATTTTATTTTGAACAATTACCGCTATCAGAAATTTTGTCCCTGTGTCGTTTGTCAAGAAAATCTATGGATGCACAACGACAGAGCAATAAATACTGAATGATACAAAAATGTCTTTAGTTCCTGCTACTCCATTTAGAGGGTTGAGACATAAAATTATATTATTTCTTTGCTGACCCGTGCGATAGACGCAGGCAATGTACGTAACTGAATCAATATAAGGAAAACAGACAGAGTCACTGACCTCTTTGAACAAAGGTGTATAAATGTCTTGTGGCAGTCACTTTAGGACCAGGTTGGATTTATATGTGTTTTAAAAAGTTTTTTTTTTATGTATTGGTCTTTTAAGAATACGTGACTTATCGTTGTTTAACATTATAGTTTGCTATGATCTACCTATGATAAAAAACATAAGTAAATATTTCGATGGCTGTACCTAGGTATTTATAAAATGATTCCTAAATATTCTTGTTAAATTCTCAAAAATATTTTTTAATTTTTATTTATGTAATTACAAATTATTTAAAAAGTGATCCAGCTATGGATCAAAAATCAAAATAGTAACAATCTACCACAAAATCCAAAATAAAAGTTATATTTTTAACGTCACAGTCACCGCGTTGATTCACCGCGCATGTGCGTTACATGTGTACTATATTTAGTTGCGCACGCGCACGTGCTGTGACTACGCTATCGACGGCGGGAATTTGATTGACAATCGCTTTTTGTTTGTTTCAATGTTTTTGTCTGCGATTGTTGACTTGTGAGTCATTTGGAATTACTTGATACTTATGTAATTGTAAGTTATAATTACATTCATTAATCTTTTTTCAATAATGCATGTACTCCACATGCTTTGTAGAAAATATGGCTACATTTACCGATCCTCCCTCTCTACCATTTTTTATATGAAAAGTGGCATCTGGCGGACACAGGGGCAGAAATGGTAGATTTTTTGGAATGAGACCAAAGATATCGGTGTGTAATGATACCAGTAATAGGAGTAGTACCCTGACTCCAGCTTGATGCCACCACCAGACCCGCCTATAACTTACTATAGCACTGTCCCACAAGCATAGCTGACGGGGTGGACCTCTCGGCTGGCGGCTCGAAGGCGGGAGGCGCTGGGCTGTTGTACCCGCAGTAGTACCCTGACTCCAGCTTGATGCCACCACCAGACCCGCTCGGAGACTCCGAACCCGTCTCCTGGAGAATTGAAGCTGAAAGAAAGAGTAAATTAAGGTGTTAGGCTTTTGTACCAAAGAAGTAGGCTCTGAAATAATAGTAGAAGGCTGAATAAAATTGTAATGGTCTTGATGTGAAGACAAACGTAAGCCCATAATATGATGCATATAAAAATGTTAGCAGCTCTAAGTACCTAAGGATAGTTTTTGGTACGACAAGAATTTGTTGTTTATTCTGATTTCTGCAGCCTTTAGTCTTACAGATCGTACGCACAGGTCTTCAAGGTGTCACCTGATCTAAGGTCCCGAATTCGATCCCTGGGCGTCCATGTAGAAAACCACTTTTTTACATTTTCTTGGATCAGGATGTTTTTAGTAGTTTCGTTGTCTCTGATTCCATAACACAAGTACTTTATCCTTTCCACCGCTACACTTACTTTGTTAAAATAAGAAGAATAGTTTACCACAAATATGTTGTAAACATTAACATCAGACTTGGAAAAAGTATTTGAGACAGCTCAGCAAAATTTCATTTTATGCGAGACATAGTAACATTCCAAAAGGCTCAGTATGTCTATTCTGTTAATAATTTCGGTGACAGGTGAGAGTGAAGTGACAATAAAGCTCACTTCAAAAGTGAACCCAATTGGCCTTGATTTAGAATTCAAATTCGAGAATACGTATTTGACATCTCACCGCGGATTCAGCGCGGATTCCGCTGTCGAGACATGAAAATAATGTTACAGAATAGCACGGCAGTTATCAGTCTTTCTCAAAGGAGACTTGATTAATTATTATTTTCATTACAGGAACATGCTTAGTTATTCTTACTGATTAGTAACTCAAACCTGAGCAACGGCAGTACAGTTAAAAAAAAAAACTGAATAAATAAAAGCTAAACAAACTAACACAAACACATACCTTTCGACAGCTTCCAAAGCTCCTTCGACGAGAAGACACCGGTCGCTAGAATAATATCGTTGCATATTACACCGTTGTATGGATTGTGACTATAGCCTGAAATCAGCCATTTCAGACATTACAATTTAATGATACTAACATAAGGCCAAGGGGACTGGTGCCTCAAAAAAATTAAGATTGTTTTTTAATATATCTGAACTCCTGGACTAGGCAGTTTAATTCCCATGTTACAGAAGATTTTTTTTTATAATGGGTGACTCTTGGACTATGTAGCTATGAACCGACAACAAAATTGATCAGAAGAGGTTTCCAAAATATTTAATTGAGATACACCAGTATTTGGGGATCTCACATTATTTTTTACGGGGATCGAACCCGCAGTAGCATATTGGCTGTCAGTGACTTACAGTAAGAGCCCGCTGTACTTATACCTACTGCGTCCGTTTTAGTGCAATCATGACGTATGTATGCTACTTGCGTCATTTGAATGTATTTAAGGGAACTCCTAATTGGAATTGTGACGCACACATTTGTTTACTAGATCAGTGTTACTATTTATATTTGTCAAAGTGAATATGGTTTATGAATCTTTTCTTTGAATTCATTCTTGGAGGTTATTTATGGTATATTTTTTGGTAGACCGTAAAGTATAGGGAATTTGATGCCTTCTAGATTATATTTTTTTGGTATTGCGATTTCCTTCACGACACAAATGAAGTGAACAAAGATGAGAATTTCAGTACATTTAAGTGAAATATTTCTTATTATTATTTTACTTAACTATAACACAGAGATGAGAAATAAGTTATTTAGATTTTGAAATCAGTTTTTTTACTGAGCATTTTCTAAATTTAAGACACGAAAATTATTTACACCTTAATTGGTTTAACATAAGCTTTTTATAAGTATTTAGTAGAAAAACTGATTTCAATACTTAATCTAACATAAATAGAAAAATCTTTGCCTGTATTTATTAACAGGGTTCACTGCCTATACTTAAGAAAGCCACAACATTAAAACATTTAGACAATATAAAAAACATACATTATAACTACCTTATAATAAACTCTCCATTCATTTTAAAAAAACAACGCTGAATTTTAGACGATAAAAATAGTAAAATTATACTCCTGTCATTTTCTTAGATTTTGACAAAAGAAACAGTTTTCATATAACATAATAAAGTATTATTACTTTTATTTTTACTAATCATTCTGTCTCTATCTACTTCGACTCGTAGACAGAAATAGAAACATTTTAAAATGGATTCAATAACTAATCCAAATATTATAAAAAAAAACAACGTCGTTTTTAAAATGAATTTAGAATATTTTTTGTTGCAGCAATACTTATGTTATTTTCCTTTTAATTACTATTATAATCATCACAAATTTAATGAAAATGACAGCACATAGACCACTTCTGGTGAATTCTATAACGTAGTTGATGCAACTCAGTTTTACAACATCGAATCGAGGCTTCTCTAAATTAATTTAAACTATCAATTAAAGTTATGTTCACAATATCAGTATCACAATGGCACGTCAAGTTTATCTCTTAAATATTTATCAGAATATAAGACAATATAAGTTGCCGTTAAAATACGTATGAACGTTTTTTATGTGAAAATACTTAAGGTCAATTTACACCAAACGAGCGAGTGCTCTTTCTATCCCCCATCCTATAAAATCCTTTTATTAGTTCAAAAAATTTGATAGGCGATGAGAGTAGAATGAGCATTCGCTTGCGTTAAGTAAATGACCCTTTAAAGAATACTAGCACAAATGTAAGAATTATTTTAGAGAAGCAACGACAATTATATACAGATATAAAAATAGTGAAAGAGAAGGAACACCGACTACATACAACACAACAAACGAGCAAACATTACTCAATCCCAAAATATGTGATTTTCTTCAATTTTGATACCAATAAGCATGAAAGTGTGAGTGCAAGCCAATTAGATGCAGGTATTAAGAAATTTTGTTTGAAAATACATAAAAATACGAAAAATAAAAATTTGTAGGACAATACTTTTTGTGCAAACCAATCACATTTATGTTCCTTCTACAGTTTCAGTAAAAACTTTGAATTCTTCGTCTATTAGGTACAATATAAATATTTTTTTAAGCATCGACCAACCTAAATTTTATAAGCTATTTTGAATACGTTCTACCATAACATTGCTCTGATATATCTCTAACTAATTGTTTACTAAACAACAATGATTAACCGCATCATTTTTTAACAACACCAAAATTCTGTGACCCCACGCAAGCCCAGCGCCCACGTTGGGCGCCAAAATTTTACACCGAGTATTTAAGTTGCTATTTTGTTTTTTTTTTATCCTAATAAGTGTTTTGTTATGCACTTTGTGATTATAATTTTGTATAATATAGTTCTTGAATAAAACTGTAGAAGGAACGCATACAACACACGTGTCACAAGTTACTCGTCGGCGAGTTACCTTTGCTCTTAGCCTCGTGTTCGTTCTCTTTGTCCCTAGGAGGGTGAGGCGATAGCGACCCGCTTAGTATATCTGAAATCACACCAACTACATTACAGTTTATGTTAGGGACCCACTTGGGAAAATTGAAATATATGATGAGAAAATGGGACAATGAAATGCCCCATTAGAAGTACAGCCTTATCTATTTCAAACTGAGATTAGATTAGCTGAACTCTTTGATAGAAAGAAACATATCTTTGATTTTATTACAAGATATTTAGCTCAGAATGTCTAAAAGACTTTATGA
This sequence comes from Autographa pulchrina, assembly GCA_905475315.1. Taxonomy (NCBI): domain Eukaryota; kingdom Metazoa; phylum Arthropoda; class Insecta; order Lepidoptera; family Noctuidae; genus Autographa; species Autographa pulchrina. Next base: position 8,012,509 of record FR997787.1, read on the forward strand.
AAACATATTAATTTATGGCATAAGTTTTAAGAACCCACAGAAAATGTGCAATAGTCGATGACAAAATGATATAATGTAGAGTATTTCAATTTAAGCATCACAAATCGAACAATAAGACAAATAACTTAATTATTGTCCTATTCTGTGTTTCAAATAATATGAATATTCATATTGTTTAGCTAATGTAAAGAAAAGTAAGAAATAAGTGAGACGGGGAAATTTGTAAAATTGTTGGCCCAAACAATGATTATATGCGTGGAACCGAGATACAATGATGACATTCTAATTTATACTAGAGTCTACAATTATTGCCAATTTTACACTATATATGCTAAGCAGCCGTAAGACAAGACTAATAAGAGCTAACAAAGAACTAACTTAAACATAAGTAGCTTCAAGGAGGAAAAATACTTTATGGTTGAAATCAGAATTATTCACAAATGTGGAACTGGAATGCAAGCTTCTACACTACATACATGCGTCTATCTACTTAAACCTAAGTCTTGCAACTTAAAACAATAGGCATGAGTATTGATAAACATACATAAGTCGGATCTACTCAAATTACATAATGCTTTGTTTTTCTAGACTTCGCTTTATAAATGCATAAACATGTTTTCACACGCGTGAAAACATTCCATGCATATAATTAAGATAATTGATTACAGTAATGGAAACTAAGGTAAGCTCAAAGCAAACCGCCTCATTAAAATCTATAGTCCTTTGCCAATTTCCCTGATTTAATTACTGATTAACTTTTACAAGCATTCTTCGCATTCCTGTTTCGACATCTATGTAGGTTTCCATACATAAAAAACTTTCTTATTCATCCAAATTTTGACTATTTACGTACTTTTTAAACATTGTCCCTCATTGTCATTATATCTTTGCTTAGGCGTTATTCCCAATTATCAGAATTTCACATTTGTATTACATGAAATTACGTTTATGTAACTTTACCAGTAACTAGACAGTCTCCAGTCTATCAATACTCAAACCAAACATAAAAAGAGAAGCGTAGCATAAAGAAGTGAGCGAGAGACCTGGCAGACCGTCGCTCCCATTACCATAGCTGTTTATAAAGTTCGCGAGATACAGGTCCAGTTCCCGGACCGACACGTTGATGTGGTAAGGGTTGACGCAAAGCCCCGGCTGGGTGCACTCCGGGTGTTTCTCTAGCCGCTCGCCGTCCGTGCTTTCGAGGGGGATGGCTTTGAATAGTATCACCATTACTAGGTCTAAACGCCATACCTGGAATGTTAGGGAAAATGATTAGTTGGAGGAACATTTTGCCATTAGGTAAGTCCAAAATGAATTAACATGTTTATTGATTTAAAAACACAAATTAAATAACAACTATGTACTATGTCCTTCTAGGGAGACATTCGAATAGGGAAAGGGGGACCCGTAGAATTAATAGTTCAGGGGCTGTCCATATATAATGGGATACATTGTCATACTTGTTTTTTAAACAGTTTTGCGGAACCACAGATCCACTTCGACTCCATTCATATCCATGTCAGTATTACCAATTTTCATAACTCATACGACGTTAAAACAGAACCATATTTACTACTTTCCTAGTTATATACTGCTTAGATGGCCTTATTGCTGATGATCATAGGATGTTTCAGACGTCATCATTATCTGCCAAACCTTTTTCCCAAATTATGTTGGGGTCGGCTGAATACAGTAATACTGGACGTCTTACTGTATTCAGCTCAACGCCGCATTTTACCGAGCGACTGTTTATCTGACCTCCAAAACCCATTTTATCTAACACAGTATCCCATAGACTGGTTATTAGAATTATAATGACATAACGACTGTAAAGGACCAAAGTCGGGAACAGACCAACGGCCAACAGTATTTTATTTAATCCACTCACTTTATCAGCCTGCCTCAAGCAGTCTATCCTGCGCATCTTGCCCTTCTGGTCGGGGTTGGACAGCACGCAGACGGCCGGCCGCTTCCCCGTGATGCTGAGCACGAAGTCCTCGCGGCAATCCTGAGTAATGTCCTTCCGAAGCTTCCCTAGTAGACGTGACGCCCATTTTTGTTTCACTTCTGCTTTTTCGTTCTGGAATTTGAGAAATTGTATAATTAGTGTTTTATTCCAACTTTAGTTTATTCATTTCTATTTGTGCTCTCAATATTGTTTTTGGAAATAGGTTACATACTAAATTTAAAACTTTATATAAACTCTCTACTCAAAGAAGTGAAACAATCGTAAACATAGTGCTTTTAATAAAGTTAATTGTTTTTTTTTTAATAGAATATAAAACTACTTTTCTTTAAAAAAGGGATCTCTTTTATGCATAGACTAGGCTTAGGCTGGTTACCATGATAAAAAATGAGAACAAAACAAACCACATCCTTTATAGATTCCTATGTATTCTGATATAATTTTTGTCTATTAAAACTTGTACCCTTTTTTTGTCCTACTCGATCCACCAATAATACAAAAAGTTTACCTACCTCAAGCACGTTCAACATACGACAAACCGCCGCAATCTTCCAGGTCCAACACCACTAGCCAAGCAATAGCTGTCAAGCGTCAGACATACGCCCCGACAGACGTATGTGAGGTAATGGCGCCCAACTGGGACCAGTTCGAGGGTAACTGTGTTAGCTGCGGATCACAACACGGGGTTAGTACATATTTTACCTGGAGTTCATATTTTGTGTGGCGTTCCTCCTCGAGACTCATCCGCTTTTCGTGTTTCTTGTAATATTTCCGTTTGGCCGCTTGTAAATTGAACCAAGTATACGAAAAGGACTTTACAAATGGCATGAGGGCCTCTATGAACGGATGGAACTCGTCCTGTGAACAAGAGAAACATTAAAAACAGGTATTAACTTGGTAAATTCAATTTTCTTTGTTGGCGCCCAACGTGGGGCTTTCTTTTTTTAACCAAACCCCAATGTTAGTGAGTCGGATGTGATAAATTCATTAGCATCAATACTCTGAACTGATTCCGCTCATAATTTAGAGTAAGATACGATTTAAACACAAAGCTTCCACAAATAAGAATATTTTCGGGGTTTATACTATCCAGACTGACTGACGACTCCCGGCTTCGCTCACATAAATTGAACATTTTAAATAAACGAAACCATTATCAATGTTTTTGGCATCTACAAATAAACTGACAAGTTCGTTTTGATGTCTGTTTGTTGCGTCTATACAAACATGTGCATTTATTATCTACAAAATTTACATCTTGAAATCGAACCGGCAATGAAAAATTAAATTGACAGCCGAATAAACTCCTAGACGTATTGTACGTTGAAACGCTAATTTATTTAGGTTATCCTAAGTGATTCTTCCCAGGTGGTAGCTAATTCGTCGAAAATTCAAAAAGTATATTAATTCAACTCTCACTTTCCAATCAAATCAAACGTAGACCAAACACTCAATTTCCTAATATTTGTGTAAAACTAAGTAAACAAGACATAAAGTATCATTATTAAATTCCAACGCAATACCTGGAAACTACAACAGACAGATAAACTTTATACGATCGTATTGATTTGTACAATAACCACTGCGTACTAACACAGCATACAAACTTTCTTAATAAGGTCAAAACGAGCAATGACTAACACACACGACAAATCACGCTAACAATTCCGATTATTGCAAGCCAAATTTTGAGAAAAAGAAATGGGTACATTATCATTCAAATCACCATTTCATACACCTGTCATACAAAACTATACTTATAACTTAATATTCAATAGCAGTAGGCCTAATTGTGTCATACAAACAAAAGAAAAAAATTACGTGGTGTACAAGCGAATATTAATATCGTATGCAGTGCGCACGCGCGAAACAAATGCTGTATTGTAATGCGTTGAATCATAAAGTAATGTATTCAAATATGTTGTGATTTACCGCCTACCCGATTCGGCTGGCCTATCGAATGGTATCGATTTGCATTATCTCGATAAAATTCCGAGATGATATTGCATTTTTTGCGTTATTCTGTCAACACATTCTTTGGCGTACCGAGTTGAATATCAATTGATTATCGATTATGATGTTTGGATGCGTCGAAGGTTCCTTAAAGTTGTGTTTTATGTAATGTCTGAGTATACATTCGCATCACGTGTGTTGTGGAACTGGAGACACTTTGACGGTGTCTGTGCTGTTCCAGACTGTGTCCTGTTCATTGTGGTCTATCTTTGCTAACTTACAGACATTCTGGAATAACACTATTCTCAAGCTTTCTCTTGTCTTAAGGATTTATATAGTTTCGTCATTACTTAGTTATATAAGCATACTATGACCCTGAATTATACTAAATGATAGGTAGGTATAAATCTGGTATGGAGGCTACCGGACATCGAAAATCCGCTAGGGTCGCTCGTGTTCCATATGTCAATTTCCACCAATCGCAGGCAACATTGGTAGAAAATGACAGCTATTACTCCTATTAATCCACACAGAAAAACTTTATCTGTGCTGTGTATTTTTACGTTATTTCATTTTAAACAACTTTCGTATAATTAACTATTTATCTATAAACTATGCTCATCTTTTTGAAAACTTAATAAATAAATAAATAATAAATAAATGCGGACAACATCACATGCATTGCTCTGAACCCAAAGTAAGTTGCTAAAGCACTTGTGTTATGGAATTCAGAAACAACGAAGGTACCACAAACACCCAGACCCGGGACAATGTAGAAAAGTGGTTTTCTACATTGACCCGTCCGGGGATCGATCCCGGGACCTCAGAGCTGGCGACACCTTGAAAACCGGTGCGTACGCCACTCGACCACGGAAGTCGTTGTCAATGTAGTAGGTAGAAGAGATGAATAGAAGCAAAATACGCATTGCGCCATCCTCAAAAATTTTGGAACAGGGCAGGAAGATGATGATTCTACGATTAAAAACTCTTTCAGGAAAAATGTGAAGTACCAAAAACAAAAAGTGCCAAAACATATAGTACAACAAAGTGTTAAGATCAAGGGACTTGTAAACTATATCGTGACAGGAATTATCAAAGTAAACAAACTTTGTAAAGTACGTGAGAGGAATACTCTGGTAAACCTTACACGACTTGTTTCCAATAATATCGATGTTAGAAACAAAAGGGCGAAGTATCGAAAACGAAAACAAAATAACTCTTAATGCAGTTATTCGTTTTTAGTACACATTAACTGGTTTTCTCAAAGAAACTGACTACTAGACACTCGTTTCTTCATCATATGAGAATAGTCTTTAAACCAAAAAGTTGGAAAATTACGTTAAATGAACTCGACTCTACATCATACCATTTTTCAATTTCATATTTTAGCGAAGAAAGCTGATCTTAATATGATAGATGTCTTCTCTATATGAGAAAAGGCTATGCCCAGCAATGGGACTTTTACAGGCAAGTATTATATCATATTATATTATATTATTAATATTAAAGATCTCTACAAATCCCCTTCCAAAACAGGTGTAAATTAACAACAATATAGATCAATATCAATACCAATCACGAGACATTCAAAGAAACATTTGTATCTACTATAACCAGCTCTAGATGTAAATTTAGATCATGAATTAGCAATGCTCTATAAATACACGCAGGTAGCTAGCTCCCTGCCTACCAACAGTCGGGAAGAGAATTGAATGACATATCATGGGAAATTTAATTTATTTTGGTATTATTTTTAGTTTTGTGACCATGATATAAAAATATAAGACGAAGAGAAAAGTATGTCTAAAAAAAATGGCCTATTTGTCTCGATGGCTATATCCATCCATAATTTTAGGTAAAATACATTTCGTATCCAAATACTTACCATATTATCTAGTTTTCTGTACAATTGATATTATTTTTCTAACCAGAATAAGCTTTAGTTCTTTCTCATTGTTTTATCGTCAACTACTTCAGATTTTTTTGTGTGTTGACCTTCTATTATTTCATAGACACTAGACTATCACTCGTAAAAGGTACCTAAAATACAGTTCGCAATAATAATATTGCTGTAAAGATTTTATAACCAACATAAATAAGTTGCATCAAATGAATATTGTTTAATTCTCTGCTTTTGAAACACGGATTAACCTTGATATAATGTAAACCCGAGAATGCTGGTGAAAACCTATACAATAATTCTAAATATTCAAGGATAAGTGTAATATGTTCCGTGCTAAATAAAGCGTTATTACAACATAAAAGTGTTGAATTGGAATACAAAACCCCACACAACCGATTTTCCTAGAAATCGTAATTGGATATGTATCACGAAATGTCACGTCTAAAATAGCTGATTGAAGTTAAAAAAACTCCTTAAATAAGTAAACAACAGAAGTAGATAACCTAGCCACATTATTACTACACAAAACGAAACTTGAGAAATAAACTTTAAAAGCCAAATCAACATTTAGCGATACTCAAGCTTACGCAACGGAACTTCATTAAACGTATATAAACTCCAGCCAAAACAATATACCGAACAATTTATTAAATCAAACCACAATCCCACACAAAATACAAGCTAAACACGAAAAAAAGTCTGAACTCAATGATTGATTCGCCTAAACAATCCGTTGATTCTGCAGAAATAAACAAAAGGTCTAGTCAAAACATTGAGTTGGCCGGCTTCGCAGACGAGGCTGCCACTTGCCAGCGACCTGGCGTGCCCCTTGGCAGGATCCATGGAGACACGTGGCCGGAATCCCCTTGTTATAAAATTATCGGTTTTATCATGCCAAATGTGAGAGTCAATAGCCTGAACGAAATTTTTGTTGGACGTTTCTTTTGGATGTTGGATCGAGTTTCGTTGACTGAACAGCTGTGTTTGGCTATGTAGTTTAGATCTAGAACTAAAGTACCGACTATACCTATTTTAACTCACCTGGAATTAACAATAATCAACTTCCAAAGACGTAAGCAAAGATGTGGAAATTCCAAGCCATCTAAATGAAAACCATCCGTCAGCAAGTTTTATGAGATACCAAAATACAAAATATTTATAACCTTTGATACCTTTTTATATAGCTCAACAAAATGGACAAACATCCTGTTAATAACATTAAAATGCTTCACATAATATCCAAAACAAACAACCACCATATTGGAAGCACGGCCAAAATGCGCGCGAAATAAAAACATAAAAATGGCGCTCGTAAAACTATCACAATACGCTCGCGATAAGGTGCAAATATTTGGCAAATATAAGAACAACAAATGCTGAATAGTAAGATTGTTGGCAAAGGTTCGCTCATAGTGGATTCTCAGTACGAGCCGGCTCTGCTGCTATTGATGATATCACACACAGGAATCGCGATATTCATGTTATTATACTTTTAGACGAAGCGCACATTGACGATAAAATCGACCGCTTGAAGATAGCTGACGGCTAACGGACGCCAATCTAGAACACGAATACTAAGTCAAACGACTGCCACATCTAACGATTTTGCGATTATTTTGTCGCTGAATAGAATAACTTGCTCGTATACGGGACACTACAGTTTCGTTGTCAATGGAACCGACAACATCACGCTTTTCAGTATTGGCAGGGAACGCCTATAATAAATTCGAGTAATGACAGTACGCTTGTCAAATGATCGCTAAATGATTAAAAGGCCGTAACGTAATAATAAACCACCTTATCAAATAAATGAACTATTAGGAAAACATCCAATGAGCCTTGCCAAAACACTGGAGTGCGTTCACCCAGGTTTTGGCGGCAAATCAGGAGCTGACGTTTACTTCATTATAATTTTTTTTTCTCTTTATTTCGTGCGTACAATTTATTTTATAGACATTGGCGCTGGTTCATTGGGGATGCCCGGATGGACTTGGCCGTGGCACCGGTTGGCGTACTAACTGGGTCGTCTACGTCACACAGGAGAACTGGCCAAAATCACTGCACACGCGGAAAGACGCCGTGAAAAAAAAGCGCGCGGTCGCCATCTTGCCACGCGCGGTTTTGGCGCGCAACAAGTGATGCGTACCGACGCGCTTACCGCACGCATCACGTAAATTTACAATAAATCCTATTGTAAGTGGAATGCAAAATGTTTGCAAATACGATTATATTATATGTATTTAGGTACTTAAACGGTATGCATTCGAAATATGTTGAAAAGCTTCTTATAAACATGTGTGCGAGTGCACCTGGCTTGTTGCATATATTTGTATGTAAAACCTGGATTGCGGCGGATTAGAGAGCCGGTAATGACGTGGCTAATACATCGAGCGCGTATTGAGCGGCCTAATCTGTTTTTACAAAGTAATAATACTGCTTCAGGTTTATTGATGAAAAAACAGAGCAATCATTTATACCGTGTTTGATTAGCACATGTAATCTCTCGACCTCGGCGTGAAGAGGTTGTAGCTATGGTTTCATGAGTATGGATCGTCGGGCAAACCCGAAATATACTCGTGAACAAGATCTATACATAAACATTTGTATTTGACGTCATAACAGACATAATCTGCAAGCAAGTTGCATGTAGCCCTGAACAACGCAATGCAGTAACGATGCAAACTCATTTAACTAAAGAAAACTTAAATGAAAGAACTTCTTATAGGCATACCTACTCACATAATCCCTTGTAAACTGTGTTTTTTTAATTCTTAATTAATTAATACTTTTTTATGTTTTACATGAAAATCTAAAAACCGATGATCACGGAAATGTCGAATCCCCCATCAACACGGTGGCAAGACAGACTATTTAATTTAGTGTTAAGAGGGTGATACTTTCACGGGTACATTGTATATTTGGCTGCGAGTGCTGCGACTTTACTGGACTGGACAGTACATTATATAATAATATAATAATAATAATAATAACAACAAAGTACTAAGAAGTGTTTTGTCAGGCGGCAACAAGGTGCGTGCCTTTAATGGTTGGGTCATGCCAGTGTTGATGTACTCCTTTGGTGTACTCAAGTGGACTCAGACTGAGTTAGACGCCTTGGATAGGAGAGTCCGGACACTATTAACCGCAAATCGAATGCATCACCCACGCTCTTCAGTAATGAGGTTATATATCCCGCGGAAGTGTGGGGGTCGAGGCTTTCTAAATGCTAAGACCCTCCATAATCGCGAGGTATATAACCTCAGGGAGTATTTTCTCCAAGCCGACGTGGGGATGCATCGAGATGTGGTGGTAGTGGATAAGGGCTTCACACCGCTCTCCTTAGGCAAAGAGAACTGGCACAAACCTGTCGTACTGAGCGTCAAGGACCGCGAGAATGTATGGCAAAGCAAGGAGCTCCACGGGCGCTACTACCGGACCCTTCATGGGTCAGATGTAGATTTCTTAGCGTCCGTAGCCTGGCTACGCTTCGGTGATCTTTTTGGAGAAACCGAAGGGTTTGTATGTGCAATTATGGACGAAGTTATCATGACGAATAACTATCGGAAATATATCATAAAGGACGGTACAGTAGACATATGTCGGGCATGTCACTGTCCCGGTGAGTCCTTAAGACATATTATTTCGGGTTGTTCTCGTCTTGCTAACGGCGAATACTTGCACAGGCATAACCAAGTAGCCAGGATTATCCACCAGCAGCTTGCTTTGAGATACAAACTTGTGGAATCCGAGGTGCCGTACTACAGGTATGTGCCCGACCCAGTTCTCGAAAATGGTCGTGTCACACTGTACTGGGACCGATCTATCATCACTGACAGGACTATTGTAGCAAATAAGCCTGATATAGTGGTGATAGATCGATCGGAGCGCCGGGCAATCATTGTTGATATCACTATCCCTCATGACGAGAACCTCGTGAAAGCTGAAAAAGAAAAACAATTAAAATATTTGGATTTAGCGCACGAGGTTGTCGACATGTGGGAGGTGGACTCAGCAATCATTGTCCCGATAGTCGTTACAGCCAACGGCATAATAGCCAAGAGCCTCGACCAACACCTTAAGAGGCTCTCGCTAGGCGCCTGGGTCAAGGGTTTGATTCAGAAAGCGGTACTTCTCGACACGGCGCGTATTGTGAGGAGGTTCCTCTCTCTGGAGTCCTAACCACCGGCAGCTTGGACCCTGTCCCGAGACCGGTTGGACACTATATTTTATATTTTTAAATGTATATATATATTGTTTTTTGTATATATTTAAAAATGTATTTTATATGTTTATTGAAAAATAAAGAGAATAATAATAATATTCCGGGACAACTCACACACGGTTTTCTGATCCCAAGCTAAGCAGAGCTTGTGTTATGGTAACCAGACAACTGATAAACATACTTATATATTTCTAAATACATGCATATTATAGATAAATTACACCCAGCCTATAAACGTCCCACTGCTGAGCACAGGCCTCTTCCCATATAGAGAAGGCACGAGCATTGATCACCACGCTTGCTCTCTGCGGATTGGCGATTTCAGATCCCAAATTTTGGAATCCAGGTTTCCTCACGATATTTTCCTTCACCGTTTGTCAGAAGTGTCTTAGAATAATTAAGAAAGTACATATAACTTTGAAAAAGCCACATTGGTACTTGCCTGGGTTCGAACCTTCAACCTTGTGCATACAAATCCGTTCATTGAACCGCTAGGCCACCACGACAAAAACATACAACAGTACATTATACTAATACAATATCCTTGCTTTACTTAAAACGTCCTTTGGTAACACGGATAAGATTATATCATAGAGATATTAACCTCTTTTTGATCTAAATAAACAATATCATATTCCTGCAGCGCCTCCACTTGCATATGAATTACTTATTTACCTGAGCGGTTTTACCATACTAGATGAAATAGTTTTTCCCTTTATTAATATAGAAACTGACGTCATGAGTTTAACCTACCATGGTTTTATGAGAACCGCCTATATGACAATTATTTTGAGACTAAACTTGTCATTAGGCTTTTTTGAAATCCCGATACTATTTAGCTAATGTTCAGCAGATTTTGAATTGAAATTCTCTGTAGAAAATTTGAACTTATAATCTGCTGAAGAGTTGCTTAACACGGTCGAATTTCTCGTAAATAAAACCCGGTAACAGGGCAGGGAGATGATGATGAAGACCCTTAATCCTTAACTACTTTTGTTTTACACAGAGGTGAGTTACCAGTTGATATATTTTTGGACACTATTTACTCTCAATATCTCAAAAACATCCTTAAAATAAAACATAAACTTATATACTTAATTGTCTCGGCTTATGGACCAAATATTTTTGGTCCCTACTAGACTTTAAATAACACAAAACTTTTAGCAAATAAATGTTAAATTCCTATCTATGACGAAACACAGATCAATTTCGGGCGTCAGACCCTCCTCTATCAATTCTAAGATCTGTAACTGTTACAGTGTTACGCAAGTCTTTCGCAATCTAAATATGATTGCTATCTCAAAAATAACCGTTATGCACCACACGGCAATCAGGAAAGGGTTTTTATAGACACGTGGCTTGTTTTATTACGTATCGTAAAACATGGCGTCTAAACTACAATAATAACGTAACTCTGATAGTTAAATAGTGGTTTACTGACCGGGTTTGTAGAAAAGGTGTGATTACAACGATGTAATCAAACCTAAAGAGTTTTTAATTTAAAATAAGACCAAAATCTGTGTCAATATTTCAAACAAGCCGAAGAAGGGTGAACAAAAGGTTAAAATCCTGTTTGACCTTCCAATATCTATGTTTTATTGAGTTCCTATGTAAAACCTTATTATAAGATTGTTCACACATTGTATTCTCTTAAAATTGCATCATAAAAATTGGAACGAAGAGGATCGTCATACTCAGCAAACAAATATTCACAAAACAAATAAGCATGACTCTTCGAAATCAAAAGGACGGAATAGATCTTTAGAAAATATTGATCACCTGAAAAGTACCCATGTATTTACCTTTTATACTACTTAGCTGTTACAAGAAACCATTAACAATCAGTGAATTTACGTCAGAAAACCTGGATTCCGAATTAATTCCTAACCCGCAAGTGAGTAAGCGTAGTGTTCATTGCTCATTCCTTCTTTATATGAGCTGAAGGTTTTGCCCGGCAGTGGGACAATCACAGGTATATACATTCGCTAACTAAAACATAGTTTCTTAGTAGTTTACAGTAACGAATAGAATAGCCACAGACACAGCAACATTACAACGTGAGCGTAACAGCTGAAGTCTGAGCAAATAGAAAATAGTTTCAAGAACTAAGCGTGTGGTCGCTGTGACAGCGGGTTGAGAATCCTAAAGATCGTTGCGAAATTGTTGACATAGTTAAATACCTACTTTAAATACCTTAACACGAAAAGGGTTCTTCCTACTTGCGAATAATAAAACTCAAAATAGAACACTAATAGATGACCATAAGGTTAACTTTCTTTTTATCGATTTATAAGTAAGCCAACGCTTAGAAACTTTGAAGCTATGATATTTAAGAGAACTATGACATTAAAATTATTTACAAGTATTTTCTCATATTTCAAACAATTACAACTTTCGTAGAAAAAGAAAATTAAAGCTTTTTTACACATTTTAATGTAAACTACATAATTACAACTAAACAAAATCGCCAGTTGAAATAATAAGTTATGTGTAATAAATAAATAAATTAACAAACTATGTTCCTATTCCCGCTGTCATTGAGACCGCGCCTCACTTGCAACGCTGCGACCTTCCGCAGCAGAACTTACATCAAGTTGTTTCATTCAAAGTTCGCGAAACATAAAACGTTTGCGTTTTTTAACCGCAAATGTATGTAAGCCTGAGATGTAGGTCGTATACCATAATCACAAATACTGAAGCTTTAAAACGACCTACATGTCTAGTCTACTTTGGCAGAAATTTGATAAGGAATCAAAATGATTAAAAGAATCACCTACGAGTGAAAAGGGATAAAGTTCGCCAAAACAATGAAGTAACCCAATTTTTTTCTATATCTTAAATGGATAGTTTAAATACCCATTTTCAATCAAAATAGACCATAAAATATTTGATTACAAAAAATGTAAATAGCAACTGACTTCCATGGAATTTAAATGGAACCACTTCTGAGGTACATTTTTTTCAATCAATTCTTATTTTTATCGCGACATAATAATATATCATAACCTCCTCCTTTTTGAAGTCAGGAAAGAATTAATTATGTAACACAAAAACAAGACACGAATAAACGACAAGTAACCACCGAAAATAACATATTTCTACAAAACATGTGTCCTCAATCTAACAATATTTTATAGGAACCAACAAAAACCACATAAATCGACAACCTGTCTCTCCCTAAGTTATCGAAGGCCTTAGAAATCACGAAATCTATTGGCAGATTGGCGTTTTGATTTCACTTCGTACTTGAGCTGCATATTAAGGCAGTACATGTAATTGTAGGTAATCGTGAACGCTCCCGGATACAGCAGCGAATGCGGGCAAGTCTTGTTCTAATAAATTCACGCACCGGGAGGAATTCTAATAAAGGTGTAATGCGAGTTTTCCTGTATGTTGTTGTTTAGTAAGGTTGCAACGCGGATCTGTCAAGAATGTTCGGGAATTAAAATGTCATGGCGTCTTTGTGTCATGCCTGCAAGTCTGGCTGTTAAAGATGGTGGACAGGTTGAATATGTACGTAGAAAATACTATTGCTTTGTAAAACTATTGAGTTTCAACAATTGCTCTTATATCTGTATAAAAAATGAAACTAAAATAATGTGTATTTTTAAACTAAATCTCTAATAAATGTAACTTATTAAACAAATTTATCTAGTATACTAAATATGTAGTGGTGGCCTAGCGGTTCAATGAACGTATTTGTATGCACAAGGTTGCAGATTTGAACCCAGGCAAGTACCAATGTGGCTTTTTCAAAGTTATATGTACTTTCTTAATTATTCTAAGACACTTCTGACAAACGGTGAAGGAAAACAACGTGAGGAAACCTGGATTCCAAAAATTTGGGATCTGAAATCGCCAATCCGCAGAGAGCAAGCGTGGTGATCAATGCTCGTGCCTTCTCTATATGGGAAGAGGCCTGTGCCCAGCAGTAGGACGTTTATAGGCGGGATTATAAATAAAACTAAAAAAACTAAACATTATTTTTATCTCTCTTACACTTGCTGCAGACCGAAAATTATGTTAATAATATGATACCCCATTACATATACCGCCTACAATTCCTCATTCCCAAAATTCCAAACCATACATTACAATAGAATTTAAACCTCCTTATTTCCCATAAATAAATCATCCATAACTAACCAAGTAACAAATCGTTGAAAAACTTTAATACTGTATTGCAACCAATCGGAAAATTGCATGGGACTGCTCTATGAAGACACCTTCAAAACTTTATGATTCATGGCTTTCAGATACCCAACCACTTTTAGAAGCTAATATTTTATTTGGCACCCTCTCAAATAATCGACTTCTCAAATCGTCAAGGTTATGGTAATAGTTTTATGTGATACAAAAAGTTTATTGATACGCTAATTAAAACTGAAAAAAAAATGGCTTTTTGATAAAAATTAGGTTCCAATATATCGACTCTTTAAATAGCTTTAAAACTGATGGTATATTTATTAACATGTTAACGTTTAAAATATTTTCATTTAATTGAAAAGATATACCTTAATCAGTTTCTATATCAAACATTTTTTTTTCTGACTGAAGTGAAATCCAACTCCAATAAGCTTATTAGGGTCCGATTTTTTTCGAGATATAGACTCCAAATCGTTTCCTACACAACAAATTTTAGCAGTAAATCCAATATTTTAAGCACACTAAGTATCAATTCTATTTACTAACTCCCTAACTACCTAAACACGAAATTCTGTACACTAACACACAGCTAACATTGTAACCCGTACACAAATACTCCAAGGTTCGATCCCGTCCTAAATTACAACGAAACGACGAGAAGAGTAAAAGCCCTGCTTTATAACCTAGAATGTGTTCCCAACGACTAATGGACGATAAATGTCGACCTCGATATCGCGACAATAGTTTTTGAATGTTTGTAATTGGTTTATACATTTTGGTTTCATGGAGTAGAATGATGAAGAATTATGAAAATAAAAAATGTGTGTTCAAATTATCTATTTGGCCTATTAAAATTTTTGTTTACAAGGCTTTTCTAAAAACTATATAGGGTCTGTCTATACACTGATCAAATATGGGTATCCCTATCTATATGTAGCTATAAATGCAAAAAATAACGATTCTAAATTTGCTTAACAGCTAATATGTGACTTCAACCCTTATTGCACTACACATTTACTTTTAATTATGCATAACATTTTATAATTGTAGTTGTAGTTTATTGAGTCGCACACTATGACTGAAAATATTCACGACTTCTCCTTTCGCGGGTCTGCTGGCAGAGATTTCTTAAGAAATAAGCGGCACCTTTGTAAATCATTTATAAATATGTAATTATTTTCCTTTAAACTTCTGTGTGTGTACATAAATTATTAAATAAATAAATAACTTAATTGAATGCTGAAATACTGGGATGCAACTTTAGTCATATCTTAACCCAATTCACCGGAAAAAAGGCAGTTATCTCTTATAGGTTCTAAAAATTAAAAGGAAACCAGAATCTCACTGTACATGACAGGCATCAATTCTAATATTTTATATTTTCCTTATTTATAAGGCACAATAAACAATAATCCCGGTAATCCCCACACTACCGTTACCAAGCCCAGCACTACTCCCTTACTGAATCTCTACACGTAGTGCAAGGTGAGTGTAGGTCGTTGCACTGCACTCACAATTATTTGCAAATAAACAACATTCATTCTAGTCACGATGTCCAAGTTTTTTTACAATGGCTTACTTGGCGTGGCGTGTAATAAATATGCTATGATAATGAGTGCGATGGATGTCACTGTTGCGTAAGCCGACGTGCGTTCACCCGGGATTTTGTTGCGATTTAGGTCAAATGCAGTTTGGGAGAAGTCTTTTTTTGTGAAAATTTTAATTGAAAAATTTTGGTTGAGTTTTGTTTTTTTTTTTATGTTGCGCCTTTTGGTGCTTGATTTTTAAGTATGTGAACATAATTTATTACTATGTTTTAGGATATTTAAATAATTAATCATAAGTCTTAAATTCTATCCAGCATAAAGTAATGGCAAAGTAATTAAATTTTTATATAAAACATAAGTCAGAAACTAAGTAAGATGCTCAGTTAATAGATGTATTTATGTTCTTATAAAGTCCAATAATATAAAAAGAGATTCGTATACCGTGAATTTTCTTAAAAAATTTTGAAGGAACTTAGCTATAGAGCTTAGTTGAGCGTCACAGCTTTACTCAGTACCGTCAGACGCATCTCGAATCGAAACCAAACAGTCTACTGCACCGCATCTCATAAACAAGCACCCACACGAGACGTACGCCGCCGCAACGATCGGCAGCCCATGTTTATCCTTCATCCAGTGACAACCCTAGCCAGTAATCCCGGGGTGAAATTACACAAAATTACAAGCGACTTGCAGCAATCCAACTAAGACGCACCACCGTCTCAAATCCCACAGATGACGTTTAACTGCAATCGTATGCAAATAGTTCCCGTGTTGTCCCGGGATATGCCGGGATTACAGGCTACCCACGTCACTAATCCTCGGCTGCTAGGGTTGTCAGCGGCTTATCGTAAGATATAGGGTGGCTGTGTTTGTGTATATTGAAGTTATGATTACTGGCACCCAATTTGCGGTTTGCGGGCCTGTGATTTGCTATGGCGGGCGTTGGCGGCCAGCCCACGCCTCCATCATAGGCTGTACGAAAAATGGATAGTGTTAATGGATTGTTTGGATTATACCGGTTTATGCTACACTATATTGTTTTTGTATTAGTAGATAAAAGTTTTTGTACTTTTAGTGTTATGACGGGTAATATAAACTTGGCTCTACTATTCAAATATTTAGAGATGTTTAAATTGGCAATTAGAAGGGATTTGATTGTACGTTATGTTTTGTTTTTAAATGTAGGTAATAAACATTTAGACATATTTATTTCTAACTATAGATAAATAAAGCTCATCTACACTAACTTTTCCGTTTAAGAGTTAATCTTTGTAATTTTCGGACGACCTCCGTGGTCGAGTGGCGTACGCACCGGTTTTCAAGGTGTCGCCAGCTCTGAGGTCCCGGGTTCGATCCCCGGACGGATCAATGTAGAAAACCACTTTCATTATTCCCTTCATACATGCTGTTCGGTTTATGGTATTCTTGACCTGGCCTTTTTTCATTCTAAATAAATTCTTAAACACCATTAATCCCGAATTGCACCAAATAGAATAATTATTTTTTTCATATGTTCCTTACTGAATGAAACAAAAAACCTACAGGATAACCCGGGGCGGGCAGCTAGTATTATACAATACACACAAAGAAGTCAGCAATATCTAAAGAGATCACTGTCACTCGTTATGTAAACACATAATCTGGCGCCAAACACCCTGTACATATTAAGTGGGCCCTGTACATTAATTCATCAGTGCGCACATACCTCTAAAATCTATTCGCATTCTAGACCACACTGTATACACTAGCTGAATTACAAATAGAATATATTCTCATGGATTTTCGTTTGACTTAGGTTATGGTAGAAACTAGTATTTTTACCTCAAAATGCAAAAGATTACAGCCTTTAAAACCATACAAAATATTAACTGTGACTAGATTTTTTTTACGTATTTAATTAAAGGCAATGATCAAGCAGTAGTGTATGAATTTTTTTATTATTGTTTTTTTTCATCAATAAGAAAATATGACATAAGTTGATAATATTTGGAACGTAAGGTTGAGTTAACGTTGTATTATTTTATTGAATTTTGTTTTCATCTTATCAATAGTCTTACTTTTGAAAATAAATGTTATGTATTATGTTATTAAAAAGTTTTTTTTTCATGTTTCTCTAGCTATAACAAAGAAAAAAGAGAGACAGCAGACCAAAAAAAGAAATCAGTATATTGTTTGACAACTTAAAATTAAAAGATATTGTGAGTGAAATTACCCGAATTATACTTTAAAGAACGACCTTCTATAAAACCTTCAACTCAATTATATCAATCGGCTAGAAAAGTCTTACTATTATAAAAAGACTATGAAGCCTAATTTTAAGCTACGTAATGGCTTTATGTTGATGTTAACTCGTTTAACATAAAGATGTATTTATGCAAGCTAAGTGGCAAAAACCTTCTCGGAAGAAATAACCATGTTTTTTTTTTTTTGGTAGAGATCTTTGCAGTTAGCCTGAGCGCAGGCTTTGACTGCTTCACCGGACTTTGAAATAACCATGTTACACGTTTCTCTGTAGAGGAAAATTACATATTATAATGTAGTTTTATAAAACTAAATAATCTTCAGTATTTACGATATTTTCAGTTTTGAGACAATTCATGAAATAAAGCTTTCTTTAGGGGGTTTTATCGATTAAAATAGCCTGGTTGAAATGATGATACATTTTCCATCAATGGAAGACAAGCTATTTGCTCGGCGCTGGTGAATATTTTCAGATACCTCACGACAGAATAGAATACTTAGACCGAATTTTCTTCACCAACGTCATACATGTATGTATGAAGTATGTGCAAATTATCTTTTTCGTGCATTTTCATTCCTCCTACCTATTATGTTATTACTTTCTGTCTTATGACATGCTTCTGGAAATAAATTTATCAATTTTTACATTTGTTGCATCCAACATATACAATTAATATCAACATATTTCCAAAGTCAGATGCCAACGATGTGTTAACGACGACAATCCTCGAGTTTATCGCACATACAATGTTACAAACGACTCAAATCGAACAAAATGTCAACTGACATTAGCCGGTATTGCCAGCTCAACGGGCACAGATAACATATTCAAATAGCTGAACATCACCAAACTTTGCTCATCAAACAACGTGTGCATGAAACTTTCACAAACGACCGGGAGGTACTACAAAAAATCGTTAGGGAACAGTTCCTACAGACGCTAAAAATAAAAAGTCATTTCTACACTTAAATTTAAGTGGTCCGCGTTTCAATAGGCGCCGCCGTCATTAGGAGAAAGGAGTAATTAAAAGTTCTATAAAAAATAGACCGAGAACAAAAGCACGGCTCGCCCGCCAGGCTACGGGGAAACTGGAAGGTGTAAACATTCCATAATCAAAAATCTTGTGCAACTGTTGAACTATAAACAAGATAGTGTTTGGCAAAGCTGCAAGGCGGGCCCGATTACACTGCGCCATCATTCCGTTGCTTCATTCAATATTTTTTTTACCAAACGCTGTAATTTCTTGGCTCGAACGCATCCGTTTACATGCCAAACAATAAATTTATTAGTCGAACGGAGGAGTGGCAACACTAAACTTACGTCACACATCGACACGTCACCGATTGCGTCACGATTTTGACATTTTCAAATTTCGATTTTGGAGCGCGTCGCGTTCGATTCGCGTGGCGCGTGTTATATAACGCACGCGCCGTCAAGGTGACTCGCTCCAAGCTACTACTGAATCTATTTTAGTTCGAATTTCATAAATATCCCGTGACAGCTCATCTCTCCTCTCCCGCGTCTTCTGCCGCGGCCGCCGCCATCTTCGCCGTCCGGAGCTTGCGTAATTATCAGGAGCGCTGGTGTCGCACAGAAATACCCGGCGTGCGGGCCGTCTGCCGCCGTTTGAACCCGCGTCCTTGCTAATTTTAAAGTCCTTTCTCAAAGTTTGGCGTTTATGAGGTAATAGAGGTGTGACGTAGAGCTGGCAGCATGCCGGGAGTACGACGGACCGAGGAAAAATCGGCGAGACGACGGGCCGCGTGTGCGGTTATATATAGCGTGTCCCCGCGACGCACCTTGAGGGACGCTCGGCCTGAATCGCGCGCTAACAGCCGATAATGGAGTATCGACCGGCCCAACCGGCCAACCTGCTGAAAACGGCTCGAAAACTAATCGTATATCAAAGGATACGCGTATAGGAGCAGCAGATGCGCTAACCAAAATTGCCGGGCGGAGCGCTCTGCCATCAATATCGCCCGACCTAATTGAATATTATACAGCAATTTGTGTTCGCGAAAATCTGGCTGGGAATATGCGGTGACCATATATCGTGCGGTGTATCGATGTTAATGTTTTCTATGGGCATGACACGGTGCAGTGTTGCAGAACTAAATTTAGTATGGCTGAGCCCCTGTTTTAGCTCAGCTTGGTGGCGTTTGCGCAACGTTGTGCGAGGGAGACGGCGTGGTCTATTAT
This sequence comes from Autographa pulchrina, assembly GCA_905475315.1. Taxonomy (NCBI): domain Eukaryota; kingdom Metazoa; phylum Arthropoda; class Insecta; order Lepidoptera; family Noctuidae; genus Autographa; species Autographa pulchrina. Next base: position 8,032,687 of record FR997787.1, read on the forward strand.
AGGAAAAATGAACGCAGCGGACGTCGGCCGCAGCACCGACTTTGATTCCGGAGATCGGAATACAGATTTGGGTTCTGATTGATACCGGCGCAGGAATTTGTCGCTCGCTACTCTATTTCTGAGGGTATCGCGTCTGTGACGTTGATACATCTTAAGGTTTGTTTAATGTGCTCTAAATACTGAGAAAATATATAGCTATAAGTTGGATATCAACATTGCAAATGACGATCATGCATCCCACTTACATTTTATATGCAAAATTGTTAGTGTTTGGGTAAATTAGGTACTTCTATTTTAGCTCATGACGTCGTTACAACCTAACATAATGTCAATAAAAAGTACTTGTAATTATAAAATGAAAAATTCATGTTTTTATTTATATTAAAAGTACTAAACAGTCACACGCTTGTAGACTACTAAATCTATACAGACGCCATAATTTTGTCTCAAGTGAAATAACAAGCAGCTTAGTGGAAACAATGACTGCTATTTATCAAACTTTATAAGCTCTATTTGAACTTTAAGCTCCATAAAATCCTTATAAACTGTATATGATTGCAATTATTTTTGAATAGTTTATTGCTATCATTATTATTTAAAGTGATATTATGATTTCGTATAGCCTAAAATCAGAAGAGGAATATAGAGAGAATTAAACCAAATCGGTATTACACTTCTTACTATAAATAATATTATCATATTCTAACAATCAATTTACTCAAAACATACATGTTTTAATTTAATTATCGATTCGAACTCTGAAATTACCTAAAACGACTAGAATTAACTACCCGTTGACTCAAAAGACATACATATGAGAATAAGAACTATATGTATAATAAAGAGAATATACTTTCCATTAGGTTTAAATGATCAATAAACAATATAATTAGAATACTGCAAACAATTAAATAAAATACAAAAAAAGTAATCTGACTTCTCAACCAGTCTTCCCAAAAAATTCTTTCTACGTTACCGCCCATATTTTTAAACAGCCACAAGGCAAATATTTTTCTTTCGTTTCTGAGCTTCAGATCTTATTGATAAAGTTCCCTATCTTCCAGGTGACTGCACTACGTGAAACGGGACGTAACAAACCGATACGTATCTCAGAAATGGTATATTTTTGAAATCTTTGTTGTCATTTTCAGATTTTCGATGCTTTTGCTAGATTTTTAGTTTCGTTTGGTTTAGGTTTAATATTAAGACTGTTTATGGGAGTTTTAGTTTCTATGATACTTAGCAAGCTAGTAAAATAGGTGTGAAAAACCGGTGTTTTTGGATATTATTACAAGTTAACAAATTATAGTTAGATATAAATTACACAGAAATGTAAAACGAACCCGACTTTCGATCTCTGAAGTATTATAAAAATAATGAGGTATATAGAATAAAAAAAAAATTTCAAAATCGATCCACAGTTAGAGAGAAAAACCATACCTTGAAAATGATTCGATAAAACTGAAGTTTTAAACCCTGTATGGAATGATGAGTAATTAGGGACGTAATCGAAATTGATGCAATATGACAAAATGCAAGATTAATAAACAATATTCCTGTCTTATTATTTAATCATGAAGGAATAGCCTAGACACTAAATATCGCAAACCACATGACACATAAAATTGGCCCTAATTATCCTAATTTTCAAAGGAAACTATATTTCATAACGGCCAGGCATTGAGTGTGAGCAGTGTCAAGGGCGGTGTATACGGTTGGCAGACGAGGAGAACACGTGGTGCCAAGGTGGCAGCCATGTTGTGACGTCACCAGGTGTTCGATGGATATGACGGATAAGTGAGGACTATTCTGATGGAAAGACAGGAGTTTAGAGAAAATATTGCATGACAAAAGTTAGACTTAATTGTCTCTATTTGTAACTAAGCTTTTAAAAAAACTTATTTTATACTTTTTTGAACTTTGTGTATTAACTGCAAACTGTTTACTATAAGAATTTTTTTTTTTTTTTAAATTACCTTTTATGTGTCCCACTGCTGGGCAAAGGTCTCCCCCAATTTGCTTTACTATAAGAATTAATCGAATAATATGTAATCTTTGATTTGATGTCTCTAGCCAAGTGACATTTATACAATTATTATTAGTTCGTTAGTATCGTTACTTCATAAAACATATTTTTTATAATTTTGTAATTGTTTTTATATTGTGTTACACTATTACTCTTGACAAATATTAGTATGCCTGGCAAGAGGTAAGGCCAGTTATCGTTTAGCTACGGGGTCTATCGTAGACGTGCTACGACGTAGCCCACTACTGGTTTAATGGACCTTTAGCGTAGGCCTATTAATGTGAACGACACGCGACGTTCAAATTAAAAAGGTTTCAAATTTGTGAGTCAACTCTCAAGTAAGACTAGGTTATTTATCATCACGTTACATACAGATTTCCGAGATTACATTTTATAACTAAAATCCAAAATAAACCGCGATATAATCCATAGAAAAAAGTTTTATTTCGAAGTTTTATTTCTGAAGCTCGGTGATTAAAACCGCGGGTCACTACTTTCATAAAAAGTTCTCAACAAAGCGTATTTATTTTGAACTGACAATACCGACAGCTTTATTGTAGGATTAATATTTGATATGAATCTCTTAAGAAATCAAAACTAACTACAACATTTGTTAATTTATCCTACAGAATATATAAATTATATATAATAGCTGGGACTCTGATTACTAATTCCAAAAGAACTCTGGGGCTCTACAATAAACTTCCTTAGAAACCTATATATTTTCCACCGAAGGTGATTCAGCCAATTACCAAGTTCCAACCATCAATCTATGTCTACTAGAAGGTAGCATAGCTAATTACTACAACCTACTACGGCTCACGAGGTAAACACACGCGCTGTACCCAAAGTGATGGATTCCACGATCTGAATAGTCGTGACTCCGCCGCCAGGAACGCTACCACGTGCGATACGAATGTTTTAATATGTTGTACTGTAATGAGGTGAGTAGTGTTAAAAGTTTTCTAGGTATAGTCTAAGAACTAATGAACATGACAATTGACCGTGATCGGTAAATATCAAAATCTTTGCGCTCTCAATCTAAGCTTGAACAAAGGTAGCGAAATTTTAATAGGATGTCGATTGCAACTTATCAACATTGTTTTTCTTGAGGTTTATTCGTCAGAAATATAAAAATAATTTGCAATAATTATGCCAAACATCAAACTCCCTGCGCTTTTATTTATAAGGGTACAAATTTTTCTCTACGTGTATAAAATATTATATGATCGATTCACGTGCTTAAGGTAAGGAAGTATTACAAAATCAACGTTTACTATGTATTTAAATATTTTTTAATTGTACAACAATAGTGAAATTTGGTTTAAAATGACGATCTCTACACCTCTTTATCTAGAATAGATAGAATGCTAGGTAAACATATGCTTTCTAAAACAAAAGAACCAAGGTCGGCCCTTGGTTGGCAGATGCAGCCTCAGTTGGCTCGAGCTCATGCTATCAGCAACTAACCTAACTGTTATGTCTTCCATTAAAACTTAACTCTAACTATCCCAGGATTTTTAGCGCTTTTAAAACAAGAATTAGGTTTTAAAAGTAAATGATGTCCGCCATTTACATGTATGTCTTGACTGGGGATTAAGTTATTTGGCAGGCTGAAGGTTATACTGATTAAACGATTTTATGTAAAGTTATAATCATGTTATTTTAAAGTTAGCTAAACCAGCATTATAGTTTAGGCACACCAATAGATACCTACGCTTTACTTTATCGCATGTTCAAAATGAATGAATTTTTAATTATTTAATACAACGAAAAACTGAACAAGTGTTAAAAAAAAACAATTTAAGAGCTGAAACAGCGATTGATAAAATAAGTATTACATTTTCTTGTTGGACACAAAGATCTAAAAAACTCTTTTTAGCAACTTCAAAAAACTAAACAAGGTTCTCGATTTGTCTAAATATTTCTTTTTATGTATGTTCCCCAATTACACATCTCTGTAAGGGTAAATAGGCAAGTATTCCTTGCTTCAAGTTTTTAATGAATATCACTTACTTTGAGTCCGTATTTTTATACATTTATCTGTAATCAATTTCCAACAATTGTACCCAAGATTAGCAACCTTGTCTACCAACAAAGATATCGCCACAACATCATAACTTGCCATTCCCTACATTCTTAAGAATAACCTTCGTGTAAAGCCTTGCCGAATGTTTTCCTCTCCCGCCATGATTTACAGCATCAATATAAGATCCGGGTATATCCGGTAAACAAGGCATCGCATACTGATGCGACCACAACTTATTATATAAATTGTGGATAACTTAGTTATATTAAAAGGTTGGTATAACGTCATGTAAAATAATTGGAATGGTAGGTGGAATAATGTGAATGAAATACTTTAAGGTTAGAGAACTTAATTTAGAGATTTGAATATGTAGTTACGGCTAATGTGTAATTGATTTCCTTTGTATACAGCTAATATCAACAAGAGTTTTTGAAATCGAATCCACAATTGCCGTATATATCCCGTAACAAACATCATGAAAAACATATAGACGAATTGAGACTCTCTTTTGAAGTCGGATAAAGATACACATATTTTAACCCCAGAATATTATTATTATTTTCATAATTTGATGAAACTTATAATTATTTGATTCAACAAACACTAATTAATTGTGAAAGTTGATATTAAAACTACCACCTAGAATGCTATAACCCTAATTTGATGTATAATGTACAAACGCGTAGCTTTAGTAGCTTCAAACGCGTGTTTAAATAAAAAATATTTATATTATTTGTATTAGTAGAAGACAATACCATTAACAAGGCAATGAATTCGAAACATTATTTGGCGCTTTAAATGATCGGTCAAGTATGGCTCTTTATAAAAGGCCATCTACCGCTAAACATACCCGTATATATGTAAAACAACATAATTAGGACAAATCATTACAAACTGCAAAACACACTAGTTCTGACAAATGCAGTCGGAATAATTACGAAAGTTCATATATTTGCAAGTCTAAAGTTATGCATGATATAACTCTGTTTGCAACCTAATTCTGAAGTCATTTAGACCTCAAACGAAATGGGTTGAAAATGTGATGTAACTATGATATCTTCATTCCCAAAGGTTTAGTTTACAAAGTAATATGTGATGTTGTAACGAATTAACACTTGTAATAATGTAGGTTTTGTTTGTGTTCAGTAGGGTAAAAATTAAAAGCTAGCGATGCCCCGCGGTATAAGTTTCCGTTTGTGTAAGATTTTTTTATTGTTATTTTGCTATTCCGTAGAGACGAACCGAACAAACCAAAGCTCATGAAAATCGGTCTACCCGTTATTGAGTTATGAGGTGTGTAACTAAACCGACTCTATTTTATACATAGAAAATGACTATATGCGTAATATTGACTATTTAGAAGGATGAAGTACTATTTTGATTTTATTCTCTGATTCTTTTACGGCATGGGCTCCTTAATACAGAAACATCCTGTTATATTGTATTGATCCGCGAAACAAGGATAATAGTACGATTAAGCTCTTTCGCTCCTCGGAAAGTACAAGTAACATTACTCAAGGAATATTTTATAGTTAGATCAATGTTCTAATTTTGTTTTTCAATTATATGCGATACTAGTGACCTACCCCGGCTTTTTAATAAGACAAAAGATTAATTAATTATACACATAAATATAAATAATAAATAAATAAATAAATGCGGACAACATCATATACATTGCTCTGAACCCAAAGTAAGTTGCGAAAGCACTTGTGTTATGGAATTCAGAAACAACGAAGGTACTACAAACACCCAGACCCGGAACAATGTAGAAAAGTAAAAAAATATCCTCCTAAATCACTCTATCAATTGGTGAAAAGTACATGAAAATCCGTCTAATAGATTTGAGTAGTTGCATGCAGACAGACAGACGCAGCAGTAGGGGTCTTTGTTTTACAATAAGCATAGATTATATAGCCAACGTTACGCTCTAGAATCGAATTCTTTCAGGTGATTTAATTCTTCGAAAACATATTATTATAACCAACGCTAAAATGTTTTCGTACAACCTACTAACTTAAGGTTCTACATTATTATACAGCCTGATTACCATTATCCCGCCATCAAACATCACAAGCAATTAGCGAAATGAAACACATAAAAAGGTTATATCAAGAATTTATGACGACCATAGATATTAACTACAGAATCTCCGTTGTCTATGCTTATTTATTTCTTCCTTATTTTTTTATTGTTCGCCAGAGATGTGAGCACCACTTATGGGAATAATAAACTTTATTTCTGTTTGTTTGTTCTAAGAGTATATATATACATAAGTTATTTGAGAATACGGCTTTATATATGTATTTGTCCGAAGTATGGTTATAAGGAAGTGTGCATCTATTGTCGCAATATGGTCGCTCGTTTTTACTAACTAACTTTGGTTCTATTCAAAGAAAAGATGCCTATAGTATTTAAAGTAATTTACCTAACAAATAGTTAGGAAGTAAAGAACTTGAAAGCAAAGTTTCTGAAATATAAAAGAAACGATGTTAAACTGAGCTTTTTTACCGAACATGTTACATAAGTCTGTACAATTTGGAACTATCTTTGAACTCACACCATATAACTTAATTACATATTAATGGTAGTTTTTTACTTTTCTGATTTTTTACGTTTGAGTAAGACAGCATGGAGTTATGCAACGTATGTGAAGTTTGGTAGTTATAATTTATGTACACACACAAACATTTAATAAATGTAACATAGTTTAATTAACTTTGAACCCGTTTATATAAAAAAAACACCGACGCGACGGTACCAATTTGAAAAAATAAACGTTACAAACGTGTTTTGGCAAAGACCTACTTACAGAATAAATAAATCATTCACTCACTCAATCAATCGTTCATACAATATTGTGAAATACGTTTTCTTTTGAAATTAAATTTAGTATATGTTATTAGCACTTTCGAGTTAATTTAAATTGACGGTAAGTTAAGAAAGTTCTCAACTTAATGATAATTTAATGATTACGATAAGCAAAATGTAATTATGTAGTTTGAGTATAAACACCATGAAATATGTTGGGCTAAAAAATGTCTAAGTCGACATTTTTAAGACGCAATTCCCCGTTTTATCAGTTTATTTATAGACACTAAAACATTCTGCTTGTAAATGAACTAGAAAGATTATTATATTCCTCCCTACTGTCGCAGCAAGATATTAACCCATTTAACTATCCGGATGTACGTAACACTGATTTAAACCTGACCCAAAATCCTAGAAAACAGTTATTTTAATATAAAGAGGCTAAATAACAATTATATTAACATTTATAACACAGACGAATAACAGACAGGCAAAATAAGTTATTACCTGTGCTCTGCAATCGAAATAAAAAACATCAATATACAAATCCAATTTGCTAATGGATTCCTTTGCTTGGAGTAGTGAAATTAAAAAAGAAATTGAAAAAAGAATATTAAAAAATAACAGGTACGTGCAACACATTCTCGCTTTTAGGGTAGTGCATTCAGGAGTCATGCACATTTACAGAATTATCGACTAAACACGGTGGCCAGGAAAGTAAATTAATAAAATATTATTTATAAAATTAATTAAATGTTGAGAAACCAAAAATGTTGAGAGGTTATTATAAAGTTTCATTTGGAAACTGATTGAACATTTTTTCTAGTTGTCATTTTTATTTTCCTGGCCATTTTGTAAATACATACACTTATAATGTTACGTTGCCTTTACTTTTTGTTCAATAAAATATTAAAAAGCTTTGAGCATGTTTAGATTCAATTAGATTTGGGTATTGTAAAAGCAAAGTAACATTTTATTAAAAATAAAAATATACAGATTGTAATGCGTGAATTATTCTGTCCTCTCAAAAATTATGTAACAAAATTTATTTCACGATCAAACAATCAATTGATTGACAGTAATGACAGATGAGAATTTTCAAATTTGGAAGTAAAATGTAAAGAGTGGATAAAAAAATAATAATTCACACACCACAAAGGAAACATTGATAAAATCCAAACTAACAGTAATTAGGGATACATTAAAATATCAACATTAACAGTTAGTGAAAAACATTCATACAACGAGTGGCAAAAAGGGTGACAGAAGAAAACAATAGGGGGATACATCGATAACACCGATGCGACGCGGTTCCGCTCAACGACTGCCGGCCGGGTACTTTGGGCGTAGCTTTTTAAAATTCTTTTTTTTTATCTTAAGAAGTATTTTTGAAAACCGTCTTGTTTTGTTCTTTATTTAAATGCTTTTTTTTCCTCTGTTGCTTGTCACTGTCTTTCTCTCTTGGTTTTTTTTGTTGAATATTTTTATTTTATCTTTGATATTTTCAATTATATTTCAGTTTCATTCGCATTAACTGATCGTATCTTCGTCACGTAGGTACATGTAAGCTATAATTTTCAAATTTTGATTTTTATTACTAATTATTGTAGCAGTGTTTTATTATGTATAGTTTTATTATATTATTGTATTTGAGTATGTTCCCGTTTTTTTATTTAAAATCAAGTAAATGATTCATAATTCTTAAATATTTTTATCAAATATTTTAGCATTATTGATTCCGTAATTTTCTTTTTTATTTTTAATTTTGTATCGTTTAACGTTCACGTTTAAGATTTTTGTTATCGTATTAAATCTTTAACCATACTGATTTATAGTGGCATAAACGATAATCTTCAAATACTAAATCCGAAACAACTTAACCATAGCCAAACTAAATCCGTTCAAACAAGCCATATTTTATATAAAACTAAAAGGTTAAACTTTTAATCAAATGCTCCGTATTCCACAAGTAAATTGTGCAAAATTAAATTAGAATTTCAAGTTGTGTCGAGTTCTGGTCGGGTTATCTTCGCTGAATAAGCGCTGGGAGCCAGACTAACTTGGGCACGTTACCTATCCAACCCAGTTTGTATTATCGTACGCTATTTCTATATTTCCAGACCGAAATGTTAATCGATGTCGTATTCTGAATTTAGTTCAGTTTGCGTGTTGACTAAATTTTAGTTAGAATTTTAGAATTTGTGATTTGATTTTTTAATCTTGGAAATTAATTTAGATTTATGTAATTTGGAAATTGGAAAGTATAAACGTCAACAATAGAGTTTAGAATAGAAAGCTAATGTTTACTGAAAGTATTTTCATCATCAAGATCAAGGGCAGAGTATTAGGGCACGGAGCCAATAACTCCAAAATTTCCAAGATATGAAAAAATAAACCTAACTTTTTACTCAACTCTGAATAAAACGCAAATAAACAAACAATACCCGGAGAATACCGATCGGGATTAAACATAAAATTAAATACACTAAGGGCCAGTTTCACAGGTTACGGATAAAGTCTCTGATAGCCTATTAGGAACTTATCTGCCAGATAAACTACAACTTTTGGTTTCACAGGTGTCGGATAGCGATATCTGGTAGATAAAGCATTGGTTAAGTTATCAGCTGAAGGCTGATTTTTTCCAACGCCAGATAATTTTATCAGAGGAATAATTTAGAATTTTCGACAGGTCTTCAATACAAAATCTGTCAAACACGAATTTTATCTCTCGAATAAAAAATATCTGGCGTTGGAGAAATCGGCCCTAACTGGTAGATAGTATTAACTATCGGATAACTAACCGACACTTTATCCGTAACCTGTGAAACTGGCCCTTAATGTCGCTATAAAAGAGATATAGTAGGTACTAGAATCGCACGAACGAATCAATATATCGAAGGACAAGCGTCCCTGTCACTGCGAAATAAATAACTGCAATAAAACCAAACTAGAAACTTACACAATTAGGCAGAACACGCGATTCCAAAACCATGTTTTCTTAACCTAAAAAACTAAACTTACAACAGATTAAAAATAATTCAAATACAAAAGAGGTCCGTGAACTTTGAATATAAAACCTTATTGGTTCAAATGGCAAAAATGTTTTTTTGGAACTGTAAAACTGTAAGTAAGTAAATTGTTTTTGCAGAGGATAGAGGTTATTTTAGCAAAACGGCGTAAACTGCAGATGCCGATGGGCGTTATGCTATTCTATGCCGTAGTTTCCCTGCAGTCAACTTATTCACATCTTAGCCACACCATATCGATTAACCTAACCTTTTTACGTTTGTATTATTGTAATCTGTGGTTTTAGCGTTTTATTGATTCGTGTTTTATTAATATTAAGGAGTTTGTTGGTTGTTGATTGGCGCTTTACGTTTACGTTTAGATAATTAGGTTTTGAAATGTTTAGACTTATTTTTCGTGTAGTTAACAATTCTGATGTATTAAGATATGTTGTTTTGAGTTTAGTATTTATAGATTACATGTACGAAAATGATTGTCATTCTGAGTCATTAGAACATCATTTGTTAGTCATTCGCTTTTATAGTGATATTATTTTAGTTATTTACGAGTACATTAATGAATATTGTTACTTTTAATGGTCGATTTTGATTATCATATTGCATTATTATAAGTTTTAAGCATGCCATTTTATAACTTAAAGATTATTTAAAGTAAAATTAAATTTTGTGTGTTTGTTAAGTATTTACCCGATTTATAATCGTTGTAAGTTTGGTACAGAATAAAAATCTCGAAGCTTCTTTTTTTCTTCGTGTCAATTATTTTCACATTGGAATTCGGTACGTTTTCGTTTTTATTACAGTACACTGCATTGCATTTAAATGACATCACTATCGCAACTGTCATCTCGTTTAAAGGCATGCTTATCGATCTGTTTACACGGCATGTTTTGAACACAAATTACTCCATATTTTTATACGAGAACCGTTACACTTGAATCTTAATTTAACTTCTCAATCTTCAACTTGAACCGTCGACCACGTGTTTTTTTTTACATTTTTAAATGTTACCTTGCATTGGTGTGGCCAGTCGCATCCAGCCTAAAACATTAGAGGATCACGTGCGTCCACGTTCTGACGGCGAAATCGGTACGTCCCGAAAATACCCGGGCGGCCGACGCAGTTTAGGTAAGCAACATTAGCTCACAACATCTGTTAATATGATCATTGTTAATTACATATGGGTTTGTTGTTAATAATTGTAGCCACCTGTCCCGAGGAGGGCGCTTGCAAGTAAGTCGCTACGTCGTCCACCATGCAGGCTCGCGGGAGGTCGGGGAGGAACATAATACGCTAGAGGGCGCGCATATCGCGTGTGGGCTGCGCGGCGCCCCGCGACCGACTGGCGCGAGTCGCCGTCCCCTCCCCGCGCGCGCCCCGCCCCGCCCCGCCCTACGCACAGGGCTGACGGCAAGCTTTTCCGGCTTTTTCGTAAGGTTTTTTAAGGCTGTGACGCTATTTATGGCCTAGATGAAAGCTGTTCGAGTATTGATTTTTAATTAACATTTTTTGTGACGCTGCTCATTCTTATTCAATTTTCTGTTAACGTCTACGTTAAAGTTAAGTTTATGACTTTTATTAATGATACAATATAAGATCGAGTAAAATATTAAAATTATTTTTTTCATCTTAAAATCCTAAAATCTCTAAACCATACTCAAAACGTCAAAAAATATCTAACACTACCAATAAAATGTATACGAAAAAAAACGCATACCTAACACTATACTATTCGCACCAAGTATGTACCTATATAAATAGCAGTTTTCCTTGGTACCAGCCCTATAGTACGTCGTAATGCATTCGCGGCACTCGCCTCGTCTCGGCGCCACTCGGACCCGATCGGTAAGCGCTCGGCTACCCTCGGAAAGCTCTTTCAAATTCGGAACACAGACATGACATATCTGTTTTTAACACAAACGTGACTTTAAACCTTAGCGCACTAAAAATAAACTTTATTTTGCAATGGAAGAGCAAACTTCAAGTGTTGTGTTTGACTTTTGAAATATCCTAATTTAGCTCAGTCTTTGCTGAGTAATTTCAATCTTATTACGTAGGTATAAAACTGAAAATCATTTGTTAAGTTGTTTCAGCTGACGCGTCTATAAATGTCACATTATTTTTGTGTGTGTGGGTTATTTTTTGAGTGTGTGCGTTAAAAACACATCTTGGGCGGCCCGTCATAGCAATTTTAGGCAGATTTTTTCCGTGTTAGATAATAATAATTTTCTTTTATTTTAGCCAAGTTAGTATGGAACTATTAATTATGTTCTGACGTGTAGCTGGAAGTTTATTTTTATTACAGTCATTATCTCAGCAGGTTATAATAGAGGATGGTAGAATAAACAGAGGTTATCTTTAAAATAATATTTGGGTGAAATAAATAGAGTTAAGTGTAAATGGACACATGCTTTTTAAGCGAAGATACCATTGCGTGTTTATGTTTACAACATAAAGTTTTCTGTTACATAAAAATGCTTTATTTTTTTGTATACTAAACCTCTCTTTATTGGAGAGGTAAGCTTAACTATGATACTGACATATTGTTTTTTTTATTCAAAATCATAATCAAAATATTTTTATTTCGAGTAGGCCTTTTTAAGCTCTTTTAAAACGTTAAATTACTGACTCTAGTTGCAGGTTCCAAAATGTCATTCCAATGGAGAAGAACCGGCAAGAAACTCTATAATAGTATTTGTATAGATACTCAGTTACGTAAAAAATAGCTTAAATTTCGCTATTGTATTATAATGATATCCCAAAAGAGAGAGGCATTCTTATGCAATAAACATATTTGTTTCGAGTAACATTATAATCGGGTATATTATAACTATAATAAACAAACAGAATGTTAGGCAACTGCCTAACATTCTGTTTGTTTTCTTGATAATATATAACTTTAAGTAAATAAATGCGGACAACATCACATACATTGCTCTGAACCCAAAGTAAGTAGCTAAAGCACTTGTGTTATGGAATTCAGAAACAACGAAGGTACCACAAACACCCAGACCCGAGACAATGTAGGAAAGTTGATTTCTAACATTGACCCGACCGGGGATCGAACCCGGGACCTCAGAGCTAGCGACACCTTGAAACCGGTGCGTACGCCACTCGACCACGAAGGTCGTCATAGTAGTAGTACTGTAAATTTAAAAAAAAATCTACAATGACAATATTATCTTCTAAAGATATCTTTACAGTATCTTTAACCAATATAAATTACATATTAATTATATAAAGATAAGGGCAATATATTTAATAGGTGGTGTATTTACAGGTTAAACTTTCATGAGTTATAATCGTTTTATATTAGTCATGAAAATAAAATGCTTTATATAGCTATCTAATCTTAATCTTACTTAACGAACTACATTTTATCATCTTATGTAATAGATATAGGTATGCCACAAACCTACCCCATACGCTAATTCTCATATAATAGGGTTTACAGCCTCCTAATAGTCAGCCTTTCGATCGAACCAATTTGCACTGAATTATCAAGCATAATAATATTATTAATGACAGACATATGTTCCATATTGGATATGTACTGTATTACCCAGTAAATGGGTTGTGGAGGTCAGATAGGCAGTCGCTTCATGTAAAATACAGTATTTAGCTGAATCCGGCGAGACTGGGAGCCGACCCTAACATAGTTTTGGGCCAAGGGCATGCAGAAAAAAAATGGTTACTATTCCAAATTAAAAAATTATATAAGTATAACAAGTCCACTCAATTAGTAATTTTAGTAATGGGATTATATGTATATTATTACTACAAATTTTTTTAGAAACTTTACCTACACTTATCTTAGCTATTTTTATTATTATCTTAACTTACTTATCTGAACTATATAACAAAACATACTAATAGCATGTTGTAAATATGTCTGTTAAATATCGAGACAAAAATCTCATAAACGACTAAACCAAAATAAGCAAAAGCACCAAAAATTATAACACAACGCGCCAACCTTATCCAAAGAAAACATAGTTACTCGTAGACGGGTCCTATCTCGTAGCTCCGTAGACCCGCTACGAGCTACGGCGCTACACCACACACACAGGCGCAGTATTGATAATTTATGTGTGTAAGTGATTAGCTGTGTTACGTAATATGTGCAGAGTAATGTTATTGCAGAGCTGGCTGTATAGAGTAGTTGACGGCGCATTCTACGATTTAAAAAGAAAAGAATTTTGATTTCGTATTTAAAACAAAAGAATGGTACGGGTCATGAGTTTCTTTGAAGTTTTTATTGAGGAACACTTTTTTTGCTTGTGACCGAAATCCGGCGGATGTAGGTTTTTACATATTTTTGTAATATTTTAAAGAAATAACTTCTTTTTATCTCAGTTGTACAATCTTTACTGTTGACTGTAACCTTTGCCTTCCATGAGAAATCATAAGAATTTAATTAATTACTTTAAGCTTGTATGGTTTTAAGAGTTTATTTTCTATTTGCTATTTTAGCTTTTAAAATTCTATATTTACAAAGTTAATACGACAGAGGGGCTTTTCTTTAAACTGCCTATACTAGATACCATTTTCAAGCTCTGTACCAAAAATCAATTAAATAGGAGCAGTAGCTTAGTCGCAAATTTTATTTTAAACTAGCTGTGCCTGCGACTTCGTTCGCGTGGATGAAGAAACTTATCAATGAGTTTTAACCGCAAAATTAAGTTTGTTTTTTTTTTTGTTTATACTTTTCCGGGATAAAAACTACCCAGTGTGGTGCCCAGGATAATAAAGAATAATTATACCAAGTTTCATCGTAATCGAACCGGTAGTTTTTGCGTGATACCTGAACAAACAGACAGACAGACAGACAAAAAATTTTTTTTTCACACTTTTGTGTTCGGTCGTCTAGTAACACCCCCCGCCATTTATTTTTTTGATATTTTCAATGTACAGAATTTTCACTTCTACAGATTTATTATAAGTATAGATTTTGCACCGTTTCAACACGATGTATCTTTCCTAACAGCTGATTATGTCTAAGCATTGACGCATGTCACAAGTAAGTAAGTAAGTCAGTCAAATTTATTTACACAGGGTGGTTGCGTTTTATTCTAATTTGTAAGCTATTTAGTTTGTTTGAAAAAAATATTTTCTCATTTTTGGCGCTTTTTATTTTTATACCGTATCGAATTAATACTAAACACGTATAGTTTATGTAGTGTAATTTAATGCCCCTCTGTCATATCAACTCTGTATAAGGATTTCTTGAAAAATCAAGTAGATGAAAGACGCATTTTAATACCTCATTGGTAATTAACAAACACAATCAATCATCCAACTTAACATTGCAACCTTTAAATAAAACTAAAAAGAACTAAATTAGTCTCTAAACCTACCCTACTCTGCAAACAATAGGTGAGTAGTAAATCTAATACAGTACAACAAGTCTGGCGCTTATTATATTAGTGAGTTCAGCTCAAATGGCCCACGTGTCGCCCGTGTGCGAACTGCCTAATCACACGTCGTTCGTGTGTGAACTGCCTAATGGATGATTCGATTTTATACTCGAAGGAAAACTCTGATTTTCCTTGTTATAGTGAATTTATTTTTCTCGTTTCAGAAGTTTAAAGTTTTTTTTATATAAGTTAATTTTATTAACTGTCTTACATCGGGGATAAGGATCAGCCATTGGAACTGATTTTCGATCATTACTAATTGTTACATGAACAAAATATTCCCTTAGCTTGTGTGAAGAATCTTGGTAAAATGCGTAAAAGACTATTTACAAAATTATTTATTTTGTAGCATATTTTAATATTTTCGCAAACCTTCCTCTTAAATCACTCTACACATTAGTGAAAACCATGTGAAAATGCGTATCGCATTCAGACAGACAGTCAGACGATTATATTTATGATATCTTTGATGAGACAAAACTTTAAAATAAGGGTTATATACCCCAGATTGTATATCAGATATGGCTGTTTTATAATACCGACCTCAACAATGTTTTTTTTTTTATCTTCCATATTAATTAAAGAATAATTTCTACACATCTGCTCACCTTACAAGCGTGAAAACGTAACATGAATCAACAGTGTCTTGGCAAGGGCCGCAAGTGCCAACGTTTCGCAGATGACTGACAACACCGGTGACAAATATTTATTTCCGTTAAAAACTGTTACAAGATGTCTTTTATGAAGGGCCTTTTTTTGTGGTGAAAAATATTTATTATGTCAGTATTGAATAACTGGAGACAACTGATTTGTAATTTTTCTATCCCTTTTGTTAAATTTTGTTAGCAATGTGTTTTACTGTGACATACGGAGTCATTTGATAATACAATTTGTATATAAATCTTACCATATTATCATATACATACATTCCTCTGAACCAAGGGTAAGTAACTAAAGCACTTGTGTTATGGAAACAGAGACAACTGAGGAACCTTTAAATGTATCCATGTGAGTTTTGACGGGCCTGTTGGTCTAGTGGTTAGTGACCCTGACTGCTATACCGAAGGTCGTAGGTTCGATTCCCACCCAGGACTAATGTTTGTGTGATGAGCACGATCATTTGTTCTGGTCTGGGTGTAATTTATCTATAATATGTATGTATTTATAAATATTTAAGTATGTTTATCAGTTGTCTGGTTACCATAACACAAGCTCTGCTTAGCTTGGGATCAGATGTCCAAAAATATTATTATTATATTATATTAGTTTTCAACTTTTACCCGTCCAGGGACCGAATATTGAAAACTAGTGTGTACGATTATGGAGGTCGTCAATTAATAACGTAAATATTTCCAATAATTTTCATTCACTTATAATTTCTAAGCACTTTTATGCCTTGGCAAGTCTTACTTTACTGCTAATATTCGTATTCCAGGCATTATTACACAGATGTTCAATAACATTTATTTTACTCACAATAAATAATAATTAAACTAATTGCACATCTATACAAAGATTTTATTTTTGTATTTTACTTTACTTTATTTGGGAAACAAACAGATATAATCTACAATCATAAGTATGAAAAATAGGTACTACCTTGGTACTACAGTATCCAGAGACAGTTTCCACAGATTAACAAACAATTTTTTTTTTTCTCAACAACAGTATTATTAACATAATTAAATTTATATAAAGGTTTTGGTAAATTTTACAATTCTAATTTCGGTGCCAAAACATTTCCAATGTAAATAAAAACATAACACATAACAACACGCCTGTATCCCCAAAGGGTTAGGCAGAGGTGTACCAATGTACCTACACCCAAAAAAAGAGAACAAAAACCAAAAATAATTTTAAATTCAAACATTATTTAGATGCCATATTATTTTTTAAATAGAATTTGAATTTAGGTAGAGAAAGATGAAAAATGTCTAAATCTTCTAAAGATGTTATATTACCATAAATTGACCCTTAAAAATTGAACATTACCAACAAAAACCACCTGGAAGCGACAATTGCGCGCTAAATGCCCCTTTCTCTCAGAGATACGTACACAAAATATCAAAAGGCCGTTCCCAGCGCGCCTGAGGCAGAACCACTGACCGTTATTCTTTTTAATTTCAAAATGTTCGACTTTATGCGATTTGATAACAGTAACTGCGGTTCCGTATCTATCGGGGAATATTGTTTTATGTTTATTTGGAAATTGGCCGCCATACCGCGTATCGGTGTTATGCTAGTCATTCGTACTTTATTGAAGCTGTTACTGTTTGCCCGGTAATTTGGGTGGGAACTATAATTATTAATGTTGAACTATGTGTTAAGTGTGTATATTTACAGAGAATAATGTGACTTTTGTAGAACCATGTTTCTCTGGCATGGAGAGGTTGAGCTTTAAAACAAAAACGCGCTTTACGTCAAAATGAAGTTAAGCTACAAAACATAAATATTATAAAAGGGTGACAGTAAGAGAAAATTGATTATGGCTAAATGTATAAAAAAACGACATTAAAAAAAATATTAACCTTTTTATAAAAACTGAGAGTGCTATTTTTGACAGTTCAACGTAGGATCAAGTCAGCTAGTTTCAAACAATTCAAGGTACTTAGTCTATAATATAAGTATTTTGAAACCAAACGCTCTATAATTCTTTTGAAGGCGGGCCGTCGTCTCGGCATTTCTACTTACATTTGAGCTATAAATCTAGGTAACAGTTAGGCTGTCGAGGAGGTCAACAGACTAAGGGGGGCTAGGGAAATCAGTTTTCAATGTCAGAGGACAGACACGTTGGTTTAGGAGTTAGTGCGTTAGTTTTGGTTTAACAAGTAACCTTCAGTTATGTACTCTACTTAAATAATAATTAACAAAACTTTTATTTTCCCTAATAAGTTTTCTTTGTAAAACACTGTAAATTCAATAAAATCAAATTGTTAATAGAGGTGTTAAGGCTTATTTTTATACAGAGAAGAACATTGCATAGTTTTATCCTTACGAAGTATAGATCGGTAATTTTTTGTGTTAATGCAGGTTTTTTCATCCAGTTAACGTTCATTCATATATTTTTTTTTAATATTTTTGTACATAAAGAGCAAAGTAAACTGTAATGCATATTTATAATCTTAAAACAGCATAATACCTATTTAGTGATAGTTAACTATTATACTGCCTACCCCTTTAGGTAATATAAGCTTTACATATCACGTTCTACAATCCTTATAAATATTAGAATGTACCATAGAGTCTGCTCTACCTTTGTCAGTAAAATATTTAAAGATATTGGAAGAGACAGCAAATATTGTAACATAGTAGAGCCGGAAAAATTTGACACTTCCATACGCCTACATCAAAAAATTATCATAGGAAAATGTAGGGTTAGGTAGGTTTAGAGCTGACATCAATATTCTTTGTTAGAATATTTTCAGTTGTTTTTATTCTTTAAGTATTTTAAGATTAAGTTTAGCTGGCAAGACTTGGGAAATAAATCACATGCCATAGATTTATTAACACAATTACACCTCCTTAGTATATTTTGCAGGTATAAGTAAGACTTAATAAAAAATATATGAGATTTTATAGTTACTTAATTTTATATAATACCAAAATATACTTTTTTTATATTATGAGGTTGTACTGTAGGTAAAAACTAAACAGAATTTAAATAGTATTGTACTTCTAGAAAAAAAAATATGATGCATAAGGTCCCCCTCTCTTTCATTATTAAAGGGAAAATTTCAAAAAAATACTCGACGAAAAATCCAAAATTCCTAACACCTTCTAATCTTTTCTTAGCTACAAAATACCAAGAGCCGCGTAATATAAATTCCTATCCAATATTCACAAATTCTCGGCACATTTTAATGTGAGGGTAGATTGCAATTTTCTTCCCACTCGTCGACCGCATAAACCATTTCGGGAATAGTTTTATGTAAAACGTTTTAAAACTATGAAGCACGGGTAGTATGGGGAATCGGATTAAACCTGATCTGGGGAATATTGAAGAAAAATTGTTTGGAGAACCTTTGGAAACTTTTAAATACATGTTAGTAGGTAACTACGTGTTTTCAGTTACTTTTAAATGTAGGTAAATTATACAGTTATTATGGTTATTTTATATGTCTCGTTGGTTATTATAGTTTTCTATTTATATTGCAGATTTGTTAATGTTAATTTCTTAGTATCTGTGTATTGTGTTTTGATTGTTCTGTATATTTGAACATTTAATATTCAACAATAAATAAAATCTAACAAAACTAAGTGCCATTTCTTCCCTATATGTATAAGAATGAATTCATCGAAATGAAAAGTAACTTGCATCCTTCTAGAGATCGTATTTAAGCTCTGTGCCAAAAATCTTTAACATTGGATCAGTCGTTGAAACGACGAGAAATAAAAGAGAGTTCCAGACATAAACATAAACCGAAGCGTGGAAAAAGCATAAGACACATTATTATTTAAGTAAAGAACCCAATATTCTGCATTCAAATGAATAAAAAATCATATTTCCCAACTATTTAAACACGAAACACAAATCTAACTGCAAAAATCCACTTTTAACCTTTACAAACCAGTTAAAACCGGCGCGGACCGCTTTAATCCGGTTTAAACCAGTTTCTTAAAGTCAGTGGGTTACCTCCGGATTTGGTTGGTAAGCAACGCGCGGCATCGGGCATTTTTCCGTGGTGAGCGTGCGTTGCGGAGACTCTTGATTTATACGTCGCTTATCTGGCGACTAAATTTATTTGTCTGCGCTACTACCAGGCGATGCTGCCCTGGTATGAGCTGAGAATGCTATAGATAGGACGCAGGGAATATAATGGGGGTGGATTAATAAATTTTACGAAAAGTAGAGTTAAAATTTCATTAATGATTTTTAACTATTTTTAAAGGTAGGAAACAAATTTTTTCACATTTTAAAGTTAAACCATTATAAAGAGAGAGCGCATAATTGTTAAGATTTTTTGATTTTTTGAAGAGTTGTTTGAATTATCAACATCATGTCGTATCACGTCGTGTTATATTCGTAAATAAATTATTTTTAATAATTATATAAAACGTTTTAACGCTAGCTTATTAACATCATAAAGAACAGTGCACTGACTTTTTCTGAGGAAAAATAATAATAGAAATTCATTGGCACTTCCATTCGTTTATAAGTCTGTATTCCCCCAAGTCTCGGGGGCGCTTGTAATTGTACAAATTATAAATTTGTGACCGACTGCCGCTGTTGCGGGATTAAATCGCACGGTCGCATTCGCGTCGCGGTCGCGGCGCAGTCGCAGCCGCGTCGCAGTCGCGTCGCAATCGTGACGCATCGAGTGCAATGCAAAAGGCTCATGGATTAAGATACAGGGACAATATTCTTAAGGGATTGACCAACTCAGCAATTACGGGGGAGGTAGGACCTAGAGCTGTTTACAATGCCAAACCTTGACAGAATTTATGTTCATAGCTCAATTCTAAAAAATATAGTGTTGTTTCTCACACAGATAAATATATTGTATGTAGTACTGTAGGCATATGACATACAATCTACGTCTATAGCCCTTATTCTTTAAACATATACCAATTAACTACAGAGAATAAGTAACTAATTATTAATTCAGTGGTATTCTGAAATTTACCTTTTGTATAACCTACAATGTGTCGCAATCGCCCGCAGTGTTTTGTTTATTAAACCCATTTCGTAACATTAATGCATTGTTATTTTAATTCATAGAAACATTACAGTTGTATCCGACGGAATAAGGAATCGTATGTGTGCAGCGATCGATCTCATTACTTATGGAAAAGACTCTTCATTTTATGAGCTTTGGTCTTTAATACGTACAAACAATCAGAGAGAGTATGGGGATTTTAGAAGGAAGTTATTTTTCATGGTCTTCTTGACAATCAATAGGAACATCGAAATAAAAGGGAATAAGTAAAGTTTTCATATTACAAAAGCGATGTCACAAAATAGTAATTGTGAAACTCATTTTCACTTTTTGTTACAAAAAAACTATGAACCCACATTTAGCCAACTTCAAATGGCAGGAAAAGTCTAAAGTTGAGAAAACGTTTACTAAAATCAGATATGAAACTCCTAAATATAGGCAGAAAATTTCAGAGACTTTGCTACTAATGTATTCATTATTATGTCGACCCTAAATAAATTATATTTTAATCAACTAAATTAGTTAAGATGACAAATCATGGATGAGTTGGTTCTGCGTTAATTTCCTAACCTAAGCCAACTTAAAAAGGAGTCTGACCTCCCTAACTACTATTGCGGTCGTGCAATACAAACAATTACTACTTTCGGACCTCCAAAAAAGTAATACAGGCACTATAGATGCAACTACAGCGGACAAAATTAAATTTTCTTAGTTCCTACAAAAAAAGTCATAGCAATTTGTAGCGGGTAGCGAACTGTCGGTCGCAATATTAGGCGCTTCCTATTTGCTGGTCTCTATTACGAACATAGACTAAATTGTACAGTGTAACTTTTAAGTACCTATACATAAGTGGTTTTTTTTTCATGGTCGTTATCGTGCCCATACTTCTTTAATATGCTGTGCGTGACATATTCGAGTCGAATAAAGCGAGCCCATAAAATAATAGATACCTACAGCAAATGCATTTGCCATGCATTTGCTTTTCGACCTTATAGGAGCAAAGATACGAGAGCATTAAAAATTAATTTCCATAATAAAAATAGTTATGTCACCCTGCGACGGATTAAATTATAAACATTCGAATATTCGATATATTTTTGTTACTTTTTTTAAATCTGTGGTACCGGTAATAATTTATTTCATCATTCGTCAAACTGGAATGACAATTAAGTAATCACAGCATCATAATATTGATGTTTCCGATGATTCAACCTCAAATAAAAAATAATAGCAGCAAAAATAATAAAAAAACAAAAACTAATAGCAGTTTCCTTTTTTAAACATTTCAGGCCTCATATCGTAACTGAAATCGAAGTCAAAACAAATATCTTCTTTCTTTATCTTCTTATATATAAAATTCTCGTGTCACAATGTTAGTTACCATACTCCTCCGAAACGGCTTGACCGATATTTATGAAATTTTATATGCATATTCAGTAGGTCTGAGAATCGGCTACTATCTATTTTTCATACCCTAAGTGGTAGTAGGTAGGTAATAGGCAGGTGCTAGGTAGAAAAAATTGCATTGCAACGCATGCCGGGTACAGCTAGTAATATCTAAATTTTGCATTTTGAGAACCAACTTTGCCTACAAAACTACATCAAGCTAAGTTAGCTAAGTATAATTGTACGTTTGACTATGAAGAGTCAAGCAGCAAGTGTGCTTAGGTATTAACTACATTTGTAACCTAAAACTAAAAAGTAACGGCCCACGTTATGTAACTTTCAGTCGGCAGCTAACTGCAATAGAGTTGCGGAGGTAAGAAACTGTTGTCTCTTGTTTTGGAGAGGGAAACAACACTGTTTTGTCATAAAGTTACTTATTTACCTCTTCTAACTCTCGACTTCTGTTTTTTGCTACTTGACAGGAAATTAAATATTTTCTAAATGAAATTCAGTTTATTTTCTTGTTGTCACACTGCTTGATTACCGTGTTGCTAGGTAGTAGCAGGTGTAATAATAGATGAAATACTACTAAGTGTGTAAGTAGGAATTACTCATTTAAAAATATATTATGGGAGAATGATGACCTTACAATTGAAATTTGTTTTATTAATTACTAGCGGTCGCCCGCGGCTCCGCCCGCGTGGACCATTAGATTTATTTTGGATTTTTCCAAAATAAAATTTAGCCTATGTTACTCGTGGATAATGTAGCTTTCTAATGGTGAAAGAATTTTTAAAATCGGTCCAGTAGTTTTTGAGCCTATTCATTACAAACAAACAAAGTTTTCCTCTTTATAATATTAGTGTAGATTGATTTAATAGTTTGTGTACTGACAAATAGTAAAATAATATATAAGAAAAAAAAATACAATAAAAGCTTAGAAATTCACTAGTAGTTGACTCTAGCAAATATCTAACGTTTCTCATCATTGACAAAGATGGCGATGAATTTTTGACGCCTGTTAGTTTTAATTATTTATTTAAGTTTCAATTTTTGTATAGTTGTGTTTGTTGTTATATTAGATTTAAGTATTGAATTGTAAATATAAATCTAATAGAATAAGTATATTCCTAAGTATGCCACCTCCACCACACAAGTGCTTCCAACCTCTCCCATCGTCTAATTCGTCTCGCGCCATATCGCTAGGTTTTTCCCGCGCTAATTACTGGCGGAGCCGTTACAGCCGAGTTCGGGCCCGAAAGCCAACAGTTTGGGATTTCATTGTGTTTCCTACATATGTATATAACCTATTGTGGTACAAACGAATGAACATTAGAGTTGTCTTATGACTAAGAATGTAGGGTGAATGAACTAAGGGCCATTTTATACTTATTCAATAAAACTCTTTTAAAAGGCAAAAGCCTATCGCTTTTAATTACACGTTCAATGGTTGATATTATAATAAATGAAATTGGATGAAAAGGTTGAAAATAAATACCAAATTATTAAAACTCACAACTACGACTGAAAACCACTTAATTCTAATTTTGGAAGCTTATCACATACTGTGGTTCTGAAATTACCTACAATTCACGTATACCTACATAGTAGATGAAAAATTACACGAACCTACCTATGACATCAATTTAATTAATTAACAAACCTTTTAATTAATCTCTTAAAGACAAGAAAATCAATTACAAGAATAAGAATCTAGGTATACTACAAGCCCTTTATTAACTCTTATCATTTAAACATACTTTAAAACTATTATTCTGAATATACGCATTACAAAGAGCAAATTGCTCCAAAGTGACGCGGGGAATCCTCCATTACACGCTAGCAACACTTAAAAATGGCGTATGCAATATGCATACTCGATACAATTTCCCCGTTATTCAATTGATTTATTTAATATTAACATAAACTTACCTGTGAAATGGCTTCATAATCAAGTTCTTTAGATTTTTTACTCGATCCAGTCTCACTTTCATCGTCTGACGTTTGGATACCGCAGTTCGGCATTGTAATTAAAAGTGCAGCGTACGTGGAGGTTATGTGATGTCTGGATTGACACTGAGGGAGGAAATCAAGGTTATCGGGAAATATGAGGGTTGTTTTATGGGGTTGTAAAGTGTGTTTAGGTTATTTTAATAGCTCCACGCCGTGCGGGAAATTGAAATTGATCTGTGCGTGTTGTGTAGATTTGGTTAGATTACATGTGTTTTTGATATTTTAACTAAATATAGTTGTTGTGGTATGTAAATATGTAGTAATAACTTGTTTTTTTTATGTGTTAGTACTATGTTAGGGAAATAAGGCTGCAAAAATCAAAATTAACGAGAATTGAATAGACTCTAGATCTTTTTATTACCTTTGTTTTTAGTAGGTATCTAATTAGTAACAGGTAGGTAGGTACTAGGTTTTAGATAAATTAAAACTTAATGGGCAATATGATTTAGAGTTCTACGTTATACTTAATCGTGCTTAATACTGACAATGTTTCCCGATGACTGAGAAAAATAGTTTACCGAAGACGGATTTATAGGTATCAATATACCTACTCAAATATTGCTGTTTGTATATTATTAGAATTGATTAGGAAAATATAAACTTATAAGTTCCTGTCCCAACAGCATTCAGTTTCTGTTAGGAAAATATCTATAGGTACACAAGTTTGTCTCAACTCATGCCACGTGCATCGCTCCACTTGTATACGCCTCCCAGAGAAGTGTAATTTCCCTACATCAGGGGTAAATGTATAACTTAGCAACATTATAAATGCTAGTGTATGCGTTTGTCGGTGAGAGGGATTACACGCTGCTATCACTCACACGCACAGTTGAACTTGTTGAGTTGTTGCCTCACTTAGACAAAGCTTTGCCCGAGACTTAGGTAAATTAGCTAATAGGCAGAAGAAGGAACTTAGGTACTTTTATTACCTTAAATCGGGAATGTAAATGAAATAAGTATAGAGGCTACATAGGTTAATGTATTATTGCTTTTCAAGAAAAGTGTTCAGATTTTTTTTTATTATTCTTTCCGTGCCTGGGATTTTTGCAGGTAATCAAATTGTGTAGATAGAGCCATTTAATTTTCTTCTTAGTTTTAAACATAATAACGAGTAGAATCGGACTTAGGTACTCCTTACTTGTTCAAAATGAAACTGTATCTACAGTCGTGTAAATTATTACTTTTACGACGACCTCCGTGGTCGAGTGGCGTACGTACGCACCGGTTTCAAGGTGTCGCTAGCTCTGAGATCCCGGGTTCGATCCCCGGACGGGTCAATGTAGAAATAAAAAATTTTCTACATTGCCTCGGGTCTGGGTGTTTGTGGTACCTTCGTTGCTTCTGTATTCCATAACACAAGTGCTTTAGCTACTTACTTTGGGTTCAGAGCAATGTATGTGATGTTGTCCGCATTTATTTATTTATTTTATTTATTATAACTACATATTTAATACATCAGGTAAGTGCATTAATTCCAATATTTTCCCATTGCACCGGGGAAATTGCTGAACCTGACAGCCCTAAAGCAAACAGATTTAAAAGGAAGGGGTGCACAAAGGGTTCTACTCCACACGCTAATAACACCCTTACATGTGCATGTTATTGTAAAGTATTGAATTATGCGAACCCTGTAGCTTTGTTTGATCAAACGAACTTGTGATCAAGTAAAATTTTTAGAGCACTATAATAAGTATCTAAATGTAAGTTTAAGATCGAATGTTTGCTAGAAAAAATTAGGTATTTTATGTGCAGTAGCCATTGACCTTTTATAAGTAAGTATAGAGTATAATTTGTGATGGTACTTTTGGTAAAAATACCTGCTGTCTGCAAGAAATACGGAATTGGAAATTCTAATAAGCATTGTTGATGCTACGATTATTTCGTAGCAAATCCGTAGCAATTAATTTTTTGTCGACAACACTAAAATTTATTGTCCTATCAGTAATTTGAATAAGAAAGTCAAATGGTTGTTTGTTCTATAGGTAGGTACCTAGGTAGGTAGGTATATATGGATAGAATTAATAATAATACCTATAATTTATCCAATCCTTGGGAATGGCCTTTGTCCATCTGTGGATGTCTTTCGGCTTAGATGAGATTTCTGATTAAGCAACGAAACTGAATTATAATACTACTGAATTACAATTCAGTCTTTTTCCTTTTAAGGAGTAAAATAGCGACGTCTTAAATTTTAGTTGCGTAAGTAGCTACTCAGTATTAGAACAGTCAATGTTCTTGTTCAAAAAGGCAGCCCTGCTCAAGTGGTACTGCGCTCTGTAGGAACGTTTGTTGTTTGCTAAAAGAGCAATAGACTGGTGTCCTAAAACGGCGAGACAGGGTCGCCGCAGAACACAAAAAAAATAGATGGATGAACAGAATTCATCGTAACAATTAGTATAGGTAAATTGTGGTTAACGCCGTACCTGTTTCGACGATAGCATTTGTTTTAGTGTGAATGCCTTCCATATCAAACATAAAGTAGCAAGGGACTGGAATTGGCCAAAGGAATCGAGACTTTGTCCAGTCTAGTATGATAACCTGCCTATGTCGGCGGAATTTTTTTACCCCTTTTAGGAACTGTGACCAGTTTATAAATCTTGGGCTAAAGCACAATCTATGCCTGTTATAGTGCACATCTTTAGAACAAGGGCTAACTATATCTAGTATTTATTTACATCTCGAGGTCCTATTTACCTAGAGATGAAAATTTAAAAGTAGGAAAACACTACCAGACTTGGATGTATAGTTTAGGCATCGTCAATGTGCCCTCGACTAACGTGGCGTAAGATAAAAAAAAACAATCAACATATAAATAATTGTGGCTCTAATCAAAAAAGCGAATTTAACACTTTGGTTTATGATTTTATGAGCAGTCAAAATTAAAGAAAAAAATATTTAAATTATCATCATGTTTTAATCGTAGGTACGTAGGTATCAGTGCTATATATTTTTTAACCTGAAATTGTTTCTGTCTTAACATTTACGTCATAACATTTTATGCGTGTAAAATCTACTAGATAATAATTAACAAAAAAAAAAACATCAATAACACAAAAAGAAATTTTTTATTGTCCTTTATTCTTAACATTACGTTTATTCTTAATTAAACTTCTAGAATCATCCGTCAACTGCTGGAAGAAGGCCTTTGAAGTTTTTAATGACTTGTCATCCGTGTCCGCAGCTTTCTGCGTATTCCTGTGCTCCGTAACTTTTGTATCTTTGCCCTTTGCCCTTTGGAACTTTTTCTTTTTCCTTCTCTCTCTATTCTTGTCCGTCTGAGTTCTTTCCTCTTTACTCATTAGGTCACCTTTACTCTTCTTTTTGACTTCTTCAGGAGCCAGTAGAGTAGCATCGCTTGTAGCTACTGGAGCCACTTCCTCCATTGAGATTGCTGGCGTGTTACTGACTATCTTGACTTCAGCTTGCGGTGCCCTCGGAGTGTAGTGATAGTGACATAATGCATCTAGTTTGGCAAACAGCTTATTCATTGAATTACGGATCTCCACATGAGCTTCCGGTTCTTTTTCCTCCTCAACTTCTCCAGACAACCCTTGTTTCTGCTTCAAGTACTCAGCTTCATAAACCTGAGCTAAACTTAGCTTGCTCTTAGCATGATCTAATACTTCTGTTTTACGGAACGAGAGTTGGTCATCAACAGGCTTTTCTTTTTTAACAACATCGTCCCATGCTTTGTCTTTGATCCTGCGTCGGATAATGTCTTCTAGTGTGACTGTAGTCTGTTCAGTTATTATAGGAGGTGGTCTACTGGTGAGATCAAAGTCCACTACTTCTTCAAGTAAAGAGTTTTGTGGACGTTTGGTAGCATCTACCTCTCCTTTCAGTTGCCACGGTGCTTCAGACAATGTCCGTTCCTCTAACTTCTGTATTTGCTCTTTTAATCTTTCCTGTCTGTGTTCGAAATCAGATTTCTTTTCATGTGTCTGTTTATTAGCGATTGTTGGTACTTCACTGTCAACAGACTCATCATCATCAGAAGACTCATCATCCATAGCAAACCTAACCTTTTTCTTATCATTCTGCTGCGGCACCTCTTGCTCTGACTGATCACTTTCATTATCATCATCTATACCATGTTCTTGATAATCATCATTTTCTTTATTTTCATTATTTATATTGTCTTCATTCTCATCACCTTCTTGTGAAAAGAAGTCTCCATACATTGGATCTTCTTCTTGAGACTCATCACCATCATCCATATCTTCAAACATGTCTATAGATTCATCTTCACTGTCAGAAGTTACTTTACTTGCTTTCCCATCTTTCTTCTCTTCATTTATCAAGAATTTCTCCATTTCTTGAAGTTTAAAGAACTGATCATCTACTATTGAAGGTTTTGCTTTAGATTTTGGTAGTAGCGGTTTCTTTTTCTTAGGTTTTTCTTTGATATTGTCGTCATCTTCCTCATCATTGTCCATTTCTGAATTTTCGTCCATGGGATCTTCAATATCGTCGTCATCAGCTGTTTTGTCATTATCATCAGCTTGGTCTGCAGTGGCTACGGGGAATGCTAAATCATTCTTCGTAGACATACAATTGGCAACTTCCCATACTAATTGATCCCAACATTCAGAGTTCTGAAGTTCAATTTCCTGCCATATCTGCTCCTCATCAAAGTCTTGTACTATCAGCTCGGGTAGAGCAGCTTTCTTATCTTTAGGTTTAACAGTTTCCTGTGATTTAGTATAATCATAAATAGATTTAACCAAAGTTTTAATATCATCTTTGAGGTCACTTTGCACTGCGAGAAATTTCACTGGTTTCTCTGTGAAATTATTGAATTTGTCTATTATATTATCTAGCTTTGGGCACGCCATTATGGCTGTGTTAGCAACCTGAGTTATATAATAACTCTGTTATTGCTATTACACGATAAAAACACGCTTTAGCACCTTTGATTACAACAAAAATCACACGCGGTTTGGATTGATTGTGTGACTTCTGTCAGTTTGACAGTAAGTCCAAAACCAGCTAAAGAGTCTTTTAGAACTATTTTTGACATTTGATCAATAAAATGTTGTAAATCTAAGTAAATACAAACCTTTATTTACTACGTCTACCAGATGTATTTAGATTTTTTGAACCATTAAAGTTGACTTTTATTATAGCAATACATATAAATAAAATTTTATAAAGCCATCTCAAACTGCACCGACTCCAAGCCTAGATTTAAAAATGCATCATCAAGTCTTTTTATTTATCATAGAGAAAAGTAATTAAGTAGGGAATTATTTATTTTCATTTAATTTACTGTTCAATCTGTGTGTTCAATGGAAACTGGATTTTGTGAATTGTGATGTGTAAATATTGGTGTTATGTGTAGAAATTGCTTAAGAACTTAGCATTGTATCCTAATAACGCTATAACCAATGCGAGGAACACAGAATCCTTCTAAATAACACACAACAAGGTGAGACATTGATAACTGTATCTGTGGCAGTCTGCTACTTGTTGAATATTTTAATCACTTGAGTGACCCCAGCATGTCCTCTGCATTGCTTTGTTAAAGAAACAACATGCTTTCATGATATTCCTTGTCCGCGAACTATACCTAACAACATAGTTTATGGATATTATCACAAAATTAACATGTTTCAAAAGTGAAAGGTTTGGCAATAGATGTATGATAATATTTTTCTTTCAACGATGGTCATGGATGCGTTCTCGCCATAATTACCACGCTGTAGCCCAGACTTCATGGTTTTTAATATAAAAGTGCAGTTAAATGTTCTTTATTGCTTAAACATAACGAACTCGACCCTTGAAAGGTCAACAACCTTGTTGTTTATGTAGTTCAAAATCACATCTCAATATTATTGTTCAGGAAGTGGTTTTGAAGGATAACTCTTGTCTCTTGGTAAGCAATGCAACTTATGTATTGTAATGATTTATTTAAAGTTTAAAGTCTTTTGTTATTAGCAAAATAAAACATAATTTCAATAAATGGTTATTAATGATAATAGACAATGTATTTAGATATAATATGGATATCTATGGATAAAAAATATTCTAAATCCACAACTATAAAAATTAATTATAGTTTCATTTCTATTTCTAACATATTTATTTATTTATGTTATAGAACACCTACATCTTAACTTCAGTACATAAATGATGTCTTGTTGAAATAAAACTACTTTTTTTTCGCGGTTTATATTTAGATTTTAGATCCCGACGTTTCAACACCTTTGCAGGTATCATGGTCACGGGCAGACTGAGATGGCATGGAAGCCGCGAAAAAAACCGTAAAAAGTAGTTTTATTTCAATGTCTAACATTCGCGTAAACCTAAGAAACCAATATGATGTCTTGTTATTAGTAACTGACATCAAAACTTTTTAATTAGTTCTAAAATTATTTTTGTCATCAATATGGTATACCTAACAGTGGTGCCTTAAGAGTTGTTTCCTTTTACATTTATGCGTCATCAATAATTTATGGTCTATGTTCTGCCATAACTAGACCAGGGTCTCTCATCATCCTTTCTTCCATATGTTACCTATATTTAATTTGACGGGCCTGTTGGTCTAGTGGTTAGTGACCCTGACTGCTTTACCGGAGGTTGTGGGTTCGATTCCCACTCAGTACAAATCTTTGTGTGATAAGCACGATCATTTGTTCTGTATTTGTTCTGTATCTATAATATGTATATATTCAGAAATATATAAGTATGTTTATCAGTTATCTAGTTACCATAACACAAGCTTAATCTGCTTAGCTTGGGATCAGATAACCGTGTGTGAGTTGTCCCGGAATATTATTATTATTATTTAATATCTTCCGCAGCCGAGATGGAAGGTCAAGACCAGATGGAGATGAAGTTCAGCGGCAACAGCGAGGTCGGTGGGCTGGAGCTGTGCATTGTCTGCGGAGACAGAGCCTCCGGGAGACATTATGGTGCTATCAGCTGTGAAGGTCAGCTTATTTATACTTTATACACTGTAAGCAATAGGTACAGTCAAGCAAAAATACGTATACACTAAACACTAAGCAATTCTTAATTGATTTTCTTTTCAATTCTATATTGGTATTGTAAAATATGTTTAGTAGTAGAATTTATTTAAAGCAATTCTTTAATAACTACATAATATGTTTCTTATGCGTTAAGAGAAAAGGGGAGTGGACATTTTTCCATACAAACGCTCTCGTCTGTTTTCTCACTGGTTTCTGAACTTAGGGCTATGATTTTTTGCAGTAATATAAATATGAACTATATCTATGCCCCTATTTTTTCCTTTTTTGAGATAATTTTTATTTAAAGGAACTAGAACCTTATTTTGACCGCAGTTTTCAGACGCGTTTGTTTCGAATTTGACAACAATAATCGAAAAAAGGAAAAAATAGAGGCACAGATTATTCTTTTCTCATGCAGTATATGAAATATCTTTAAAATTGGTTAAGAATTGGGGGAGAAAATAGACGAGAGCCAAACCTCGATTTTTCGTCAGTTTATCGGTCTGAGCTGCAGTTGTCTTGTCCTTATCGCACGAATTAGAGGGCGGGGGGAATTAGAGCGACAGCAATACTTTCTCCAAAAACAAAAATGTCCGATCCCCTTTCCTCTTAAATGTTATTGGCAATGGTGGTATAACAAAAACCAAAATATATTTTCTTTAAACATAGGAATTTTTATTTTCGATTACAAAATAGTATAAATAACTTTATGTAAATTAGTCATCACTTTGTATTATGAAGTCTTGCAGTCTAATAAGTAAAATAATGTGTTGAACATATCCATTGTAACTGCAAAACAAAATTATTAAACAACTTATTGTCAATTAAAAAAAAAGTCAAAAATTCCATGGATCGTTTTTCTAATAGATGATTGAAATTTGACTTAATTTACCATTAAGTCAATGTTACATCTCTGATAGGGAAAACTATCTGCAGATAAATAATGAAATTAGCCACTAATCTCTAGTAAACATGACCATCTCCGTTCCACAGGCTGTAAAGGCTTCTTCAAGCGGTCCATCCGCAAGAAGCTGGGCTACCAATGCCGCGGCAGCATGAACTGCGAGGTGACCAAGCACCACCGCAACCGCTGCCAGTACTGCCGCCTGCAGAAATGTTTAGCGTGCGGCATGAGGAGCGACTGTGAGTATCTGTTGGTTTTAGATAGAATAACTATAGATTCTTCTTCTTGAAAATTTAAGGAACCACCGATAAATACTCGAGAATTGATCATAACTTTCAAAATACTGACTTCATTACGTTAGCTTTCGAACGAAAAAAACAAAATCAAAATCGGTTGATGCGTTCGGGAGCTACGATGCCGCAAACAGACAGACAGACAAATTAAAGTTTAACACCACGTTGTGTCGGGTGATAAAAATTGGAACTGCCTGAGAGCCCTAACACATGGCAGTTGGCAATAAAGTATACAAATATTATGTTCTCTGTTCTGATGAGCAATAATTCTTGCACTGTATGCGACAGCGGTCCAGCACGAGCGGAAGCCGATCGTAGACAAATCGAAGGGCGAGCAGCGAGAAGCAGGCATGCACGACCGACAGGCTGCCTACTCCAAGTTCCTGGGGCTGGCGGGACAGGCTCAGGCCGGGCAGGTGAGACGCTCAGCATGTATAGGACTCTAGCCCAGCGGGAGGCAGGCACGGCCGACAGGCTGTCTACTCCAAGTTCCTGGGGGTGGCGGGACAGGCTCAAGCCGGGCAGGTGAGACGCTCAGCATGTACAGTGCTCCAGCACAGCGGGAGGCATGCACGACCGACAGGCTGCCTACTCCAAGTTCCTGGGGCTGGCGGGACAGGCTCAGGCCGGGCAGGTGAGACGCTCAGCATGTACAGTGCTCCAGCACAGCGGGAGGCATGCACGACCGACAGGCTACCTACTCCAAGTTCCTGAGGCTGGCGGGACAGGCTCAGGCCGGGCAGGTGAGACGCTCAGCATGTATAGGACTCTAGCCCAGCGGGAGGCAGGCACGGCCGACAGGCTGTCTACTCCAAGTTCCTGGGGCTGGCGGGACAGGCTCAGGCCGGGCAGGTGAGACGCTCAGCATGTACAGTGCTCCAGCACAGCGGGAGGCATGCACGACCGACAGGCTACCTACTCCAAGTTCCTGAGGCTGGCGGGACAGGCTCAGGCCGGGCAGGTGAGATGTACAGCATGTACAGTGCTCCAGCACAGCGGGAGCCAGGCACGACCGGCAGGCTGTCTACTCCACTTGGAAAAGGCACCAGGAGCTGAAAGACAAACTAAATACAACACTTCACACTACTTGTGATAGTCTTTATAGTACCAAACCGATATCACAGAAAAAGTTATTTGCTTTTCGGCACTAGAAGAACGCCCGTTTTTCCTTTTGACAATATGCTCGACGGGAATGCTAATTGACTTATGTTTTATAGATAAATCCTAAAGAAGAGCCGAGCGATGCGTTCGGTGCGGTGTCGCCGGCGCCCGCTATCAACTTCGCGCTCGCCGCCGCCGTAGCCTTCAATAAGGGTAACCCGGGTATGTATTTTATTCACGCGAATTTAAAATTGAAATATACCAATGATGACAAATCAAAAATTCTTTGAAGTCGAAAAAGTTCTGCTTTTGTAATTTGGATAGAAATCTGCATATTGAAAACATTCGCAAACGCAACCGTTCCTACAGTGTACGAGTTAGCGTATACCCCGACGAAAAAGTCATAAACGTTATTTATTTTCAATTAAAAACTAGCAGCAATATATATATATATATATATTATGATACACACAGAATATTGCTGAAATGGGGATTTCATATTTTATTCTCATTATATGCCCTCTCCATTGATTATTATACCTACTATAAATTTAAATTTGACATTAATTTGTAGCTCTATCTGCAGTTGCATTATCGAAAATGGCCGTTTAGTCTTTTTCAGTAGTGTTTTCAACCATATGTTCTTTCATTAGTTTCTCCGTACTTAACGCCTGGCAACCCTAGCGACATCGAGGGTGCTCGCCGCCAGCAGCTGATGCTGCAGACACAGCTCGCCAAGAACCTCTTCAAGATGGGGCAGTTTGGTGAGTGTAACTTACGACTATGTAATGTTGACTACGCACATGGTAGAAAACAGTAACCGCAGGGCTCAGCTAGTTAGCCCAATATTCAGGCTGTACTATACACACAGGGGCCCGAGTCCGCTATTTTAAGTCAGTGAGTGGCGGGTTAATAAACGTTCCAGACGTTCCAGTGTACTTGATATAGGGCTTAATTTTCGAATTCAGATAAGAACAGTCCCTTGCAATCCTACAATGACAACAGTGGCAAGTAGGTGTACATTTGTCATTAAACTAAAATTATCTGAATACGAAAATTAGGCACAAAAACAAGTACACTGGAACGTTTATTAACCCAACACTCGCTGACTTAAAATAGTGGACTCGGGCTCCAGGTTATACTTGACAGGTACAGCTAGAAGTTCCTCAAGAAAAAAAGTATTTTGATTAGCAAAAATTTAGTTTGATAACCAATTGCATTTTCTTGCTGATCATTTGTATTATCTTGCCCAGCATTTGTATTAATAATATAAGTGTACAAATGGAAACTCTTATTTTTTAAATAAATATACGGTATGTAGGTTTATACTGGTGTATTTGTTTTGAAGTGCGAAAATAGGATGACTTCTAAGAAATAATATGAGACCACTTCTGAGATATAAGCATACCGTCTAATTTAGAGCCTCCTCTTTTTGAAGTCGTCTATATAAGTAAGTCTTGATGTTCACTATCTAATCTCGACGACCTTCGTGGTCGAGTGGCGTACGCACCGGTTTCAAGGTGTCGCTAGCTCTGAGGTCCCGGGTTCGATCCCCGGACGGGTCAATGTAGAAACCAAAATTTTTCTACATTGCCTCGGGTCTGGGTGTTTGTGGTACCTTCGTTGTTTCTGAATTCCATAACGCAAGTGATTTAGCTACTTACTTTGGGTTCAGAGCATTGTATGTGATGTTGTCCGCATTTATTTATTTAATATTGGTTCAGGTGCAATAAACGAGTATCTACAGTCAGCGTACGGTGCGACCCCGCCGGAGGTACCGCTCGCTGCTCTGCACGCGGCCGCGGAGACACAACAGGCTGAAGGTAAAATATTATTTATATAGGTACTATTACAGAAACCAGACATGAGATGGAGCAGTTCTAAGAAATTAAGCTGATATAAACTTATGTATACTCAAACTTTGTATATTGGTGAATTGTGGAATTTGTGGTTTTCTAAATGGCGCACCAAAAGTATTGTTGTGTGAAAAATGTTAAATCATGAATTGTTAAGAGGAAAGGGGAGCGGACATACTTTTGAAAATTCGGTTTTTGAAGAAAGTATTGCTGTCGCTCTAATTCGTGCGATAAGGACAACTGCAGCTCAGACCGAGAAACTGACGAAAAATCGAGGTTTGGCTCTCGTCTATTTTCTCCCCCAATTCTTAACCAATTTTAAAGATATTTCATATATTGCATAAGAAAAGAATTATCTGTGCCTCTATTTTTTCCTTTTTTTCAATAATCGTTGCCAAATTTGAAAAAAAAACGCCTTTGAAAACTGCGGTCAAAATCGGCACTTTTTAGAAGGTTCTAGTTTCTTTAAATATAACTTATTTTAAAAAGGAAAAAATAGGGGCATAGATCTAGTTCATATTTATATTACTGCAAAAAATCATAGCCCTAAGTTCAGAAACCAGCGAGAAAACAGACGAGAACGTTTGTATGGAGAAAAGTCCACTCCCCTTTCCTCTTAAGCTCTTTCTGGAAAGAATAGGTAATTTTTAGGAAATCGAAATGATGAACTACAGTAAACAAGGAAATACAGAAAAAAATAAAAGGCTTTTTTTGTAGCTTGCTTAAAAAGTGAACTAGTCATCATCCCGCTAGCCTAACGTGGTGGACCAGGGCAAAAAAAAACTTTTAGGATTGGTCACTAAATTACTCCCCATTTCTGGCTAGTTCCGCTTAGGTGGCGATAAGAGGGGTGGTAAAGGCTCAGACCTCGCTAGTCCCGCTAGGCTTGGCAGGGTTCCTAAGTCGTGCTGGAGACTGCGTTAGCTTACAGAGCTTTCGTGCAAAACAGCTCCTGGTGATGACGGAATTAAGACAGAACTTTTAAAAGCGAGCAGGATGCTTTGCTAAGAAAGCCTGTCTGATTCATGCCCGTCTAGCTATTTACGTATGGCGTTTATTTTATTTAGGTTTAGGTTTATTTAGGTTGAACTGGATTGTGGATGCCGTAGAGCCGGGTTGTGTGGGGAAAGTTGGTAGAGGCTCGGGGAGGTTCAGAAGAAAACCGCGATAGCCTGAGATGATTGATGGGTCTAGTTGAGATTTTAAAGCTACAATTTTTGGGTGTAGGATGCGGCGAGTCGATCCTCAGCACGCCGGAGTCCCAGCAGCTGTGTGTATCGCTACCAGGTGCTGCGCCCCCGCACCTGCGCCTGCACGCCGTGTGCGAGGCGGGCGCCAGGCTGCTGGCCGCCGCCGCGCGCTGGCTGCGAGCCGTGCCCGCCGCCGCCGCTCTGCCGTGAGTACACACAGCTACATGTTACTCAGCTACACCCGCCGCACGCCGTGTGCGAGGCGGGCGCCAGGCTGCTGGCCGCCGCCGCGCGCTGGCTGCGAGCCGTGCCCGCCGCCGCCGCTCTGCCGTGAGTACACACAGCTACATGTTACTCAGCTACACCCGCCGCACGCCGTGTGCGAGGCGGGCGCCAGGCTGCTGGCCGCCGCCGCGCGCTGGCTGCGAGCCGTGCCCGCCGCCGCCGCTCTGCCGTGAGTACACACAGCTACATGTTACTCAGCTACACCCGCCGCACGCCGTGTGCGAGGCGGGCGCCAGGCTGCTGGCCGCCGCCGCGCGCTGGCTGCGAGCCGTGCCCGCCGCCGCCGCTCTGCCGTGAGTACACACAGCTACATGTTACTCAGCTACACCCGCCGCACGCCGTGTGCGAGGCGGGCGCCAGGCTGCTGGCCGCCGCCGCGCGCTGGCTGCGAGCCGTGCCCGCCGCCGCCGCTCTGCCGTGAGTACACACAGCTACATGTTACTCAGCTACACCCGCCGCACGCCGTGTGCGAGGCGGGCGCCAGGCTGCTGGCCGCCGCCGCGCGCTGGCTGCGAGCCGTGCCCGCCGCCGCCGCTCTGCCGTGAGTACACACAGCTACATGTTACTCAGCTACACCCGCCGCACGCCGTGTGCGAGGCGGGCGCCAGGCTGCTGGCCGCCGCCGCGCGCTGGCTGCGAGCCGTGCCCGCCGCCGCCGCTCTGCCGTGAGTACACACAGCTACATGTTACTCAGCTACACCCGCCGCACGCCGTGTGCGAGGCGGGCGCCAGGCTGCTGGCCGCCGCCGCGCGCTGGCTGCGAGCCGTGCCCGCCGCCGCCGCTCTGCCGTGAGTACACACAGCTACATGTTACTCAGCTACACCCGCCGCACGCCGTGTGCGAGGCGGGCGCCAGGCTGCTGGCCGCCGCCGCGCGCTGGCTGCGAGCCGTGCCCGCCGCCGCCGCTCTGCCGTGAGTACACACAGCTACATGTTACTCAGCTATACCCCAACTCAGCCACTTCAGTCGAAACTAACTCTTATTCTATGCCTCTTAGGTTCGAGATCCAAGTGACGCTCCTGAAGAAGTGCTGGCCGGAGCTGTTCGTGCTGAGCCTGTCGATGTTCTCGCAGCAGCTGTCGCTCACCACTCTCCTGCCACAGATGGTCAGCCATCTGCAAGCGGTGCTGAGGGAGAGAGCGAGCAACGACTGTGTTGATAGGTCCAATGATATGGCTATGCCAGAGGTGAGCTACACCCATATCTTTAATAAACTTCGGTCCAGTACCTTCCACTTCCATCAATTATGGGCCTCTCTTTTAATGTGACGTTCACTCACATGACCTCATGCAGCATTAGCGCCTCTAGAGGGTTTTGACACACTTAACTAAACCCAAAACGTACGATTGTAGCTAAACAAGCATTTCTTGTGCTCGTGCGATCAAGTGCGAGCTTTAATTAGGAAACTCGTCAAATATTAATGTATGCCCGTCGTCGGTCATGCGATAATCGCCTCATTTCGCGTACGATCTGAAACTGAAGACAAACCTTACTAATAGAGCATATATTTCTAGATAACAGCAGCGGACTACTCAGACGAGCGCGTGTCGGAGGTGAGCAGCAGCCTCTCGCGGCTGCAGCAGTTCATCAGCAGCATGGAGCAGCTGCGCGTGCAGCAGCGGGAGCACGCGCATCTCAGGGCGCTGTGTCTGTTCTCACCAGGTATGTACTATAAAGAAGGCATTTTTCCAAGTAGCTTAGAGTTGGCTTGGGTTAT
Source organism: Autographa pulchrina (assembly GCA_905475315.1). Classification (NCBI taxonomy): domain Eukaryota; kingdom Metazoa; phylum Arthropoda; class Insecta; order Lepidoptera; family Noctuidae; genus Autographa; species Autographa pulchrina. The sequence goes on from FR997787.1 coordinate 8,071,367, forward strand.
CGTCTCACTAGATTTACCAAGAAACCATTGCCATATGCCTAGCCTTTACCCAAGCTATGATGGAGTCGGCTCCCAGTCTTACCAAATTCAGGTGGATACCATTTTTTTGATCGAGCAACTGCTTAACGACTATATAACCTCTAAAACTCATTGTCATAGAAAATCCTTGGTATGAATGGTTGTCAGAATTCGATAAATAATATTTAAAACTATTTGTGACAGATGAGGCGAAGAAATTAATGTGCTATCCGAGACATCCAATTTTCCTAAATATACCACTGTAATACCTGGATAAGTATCGGTATACTCATGGATCCGCGTAGCAAACATAGCGAATGTGAAGCAACATTTCATTATCTGTAAAGCCTTAATGATTTTCAACTTTCTTTCATATATTTTGTGCTCTAATTTTTCAATTTACCAAACAACATATAAGCTAACTCCCTATTCTCTCCACAGATGGCGTCCCCGACTTCCTAACCCGCAAGTTGCAGGACTACCAGATCAAGGTCCTGCGGTCCCTCCGCGCCTCCTGTCAGCAGGACGAGGACCGGCTGGCGACCCTGCTGCTGCAGCTGCCGGTGCTCAGGACCTTCTCCGGACCCTTCCTCGAAGACGTGTTCTTTGTGGGCTTCGTAGGGGATGTTAGCATCGACGACGTCATACCGTATCTGTTGAATGCTGAACGCTGATTGCGTTTCGTTTTGGTGGTAGGTAGGCCGGATGATGGTGTCTATAAGAGTTATATAAAGAAATATACAATAGGCCGCAGACTTAAAAAGTAATTTTACTAATTATGTTGTTAATCCTTTCTTTAAAATTGTTAAGCGTTATTGGTATAAAAAACAATTTTAGTTCAGAAAAATGCTTATATGAAATGCCTATTTTTCGCACTAAAATGTTACTTATGTATTTCTATATTTAACTAGTAATAGCATAATTTATTATTTTGTTTGTTTAGACAACTCGTCATCCGGCCTTCGAATAAACTACCATTCAACCCAGTTTAAAATAACGTAATACTTTATTAACTAGACCAATATGGTCACGCAATACGTCGCTTTGAATAAAGCGATCATTCCTTCCATAGATATAAGTTTAATTATTGTTTTAATTATTTTAAATAATATAAAGCAAGCTTAGTGGCTTGCGAACTGTATTTTGTAGACAAAAAGGTTTAAATAAAATAAAAGTATTAATAAAGTAAACTTGTCACAGTGAAAAAAACCATAACTGTACTGCAATCTATACTACTAATAATAAATCTGTAGAAGTGAAAATTCTGTACATTGAAAATATCAAAAAAACAAATGGCGGGGGGTGTTACTAGACCGATACCGAACCCGAAAGTGCGAAAAAAAAAATTGACTGTTTGTCTGTCGATTACAATGAAACTTGGTATAATTATTCTTTATTATCCTGGGCACCACACTGGGTAGTTTTTATCCCGGAAAAGTATAAACAATAAAAAACAAACTTAATTTTGCGGTTAAAAACTCATTGATAAGTTTCGTCATCCACGCGAACGAAGTCGCAGGCACAGCTAGTAATAAATAATATTGTATCGCAAGGTATATCAGTATAGCACACCTATTTATATTCTTTTGAAGATCAAAAGCAGTGTAAGATTTTTTTATAAATATGATCGTATTTATTAAAAAGAGATAAAGCTATCTCGTCTGTATCGCTCTATCCCTTTTTGTCACTGCGACAATCATAATACAAGAACTTGATAAAATATTTAAGAATGTGAAATAAAATCAATTTTATATCAGAATGTTTTATGTAAAATTGGAACAGAATCCAAATATCTTTTGACTTAAATTTTAATGTAAATTTATTGTTTAATGTGTAAATCAAAATGATTAATTAAAAAAACTGGCCAAGTGCGAGTCGGACTCGCGCACGAAGCGTTCCGTACCGCCGTCGTATGAGAGCCCCCTTAAATATTCATTTTATGTGGTTTTTAGTATTTGTTGTTATAGCGGCAACGGAAATACATCATTTGTGAAAATTTCAGCTTTCTAGCTATCACGGTTTATGAGATACAGCCTGGAGACAGACAGACGGACAGACAGACAGCGGAGTCTTAGTAATAGGGTCCCGTTTTACCCTTTGGGTACGGAACCCTAAAAATGGTTTTACTACAGCAACTTATAAGAAAAATAATGTATTAGAATGTTTTTAATGTATTAAAATGATATGTTTCGAGCACAATAAAACACATATTTTATGTAATATAACTTTGCCGACCTATTAAAAATAAAATGGTTGCTAAATAAATATATTTTTTTGATATTTACTAATTTAGAAATACACCTAAAGTATTGGTAAGAATTTATGAAATAATTATTAATAAATGTTGGCATTATAAAATATAATTATTATTATTGTGCTGTAGATTATAATTATCAACCAGTGATTATGGAAATCATTAACTTAAGTGCCTTTGACTAAAAGATCTAATAAATTAGTAAGATTTTTTTTTCCTTGTTTTATTTTTTAAGTGAAAACTTCTTTAGCGGCGTTGTACACTTTTTTTGTAATGGGTAAAAAATGAACTCGCGTCAGGACACGTGACCTGATCGAAAATTCGTAAGACGAAAACTTTAGCGGCGTTGTACACTTTTTTTGTAATGGGTAAAAAATGTTAAACTCGCGTCAGGACACGTGACCTAATCGAAAATTCGTAAGATGGATGTCATGTCATGTTTGTGTACGATAGCGCAATAAATAAATATTGTATTCTACCACATAAATTATAGTACTTTTATACTGATAATTAAAGCAATTCGTGCAAAATTATTCCCTAACCATTCCAAAATATAAAAAATGCACAACGTTAATATTCAAGTTTTCACTTCTGTCGGCACTCCCGGAGTGCAACCCGTCGTTTTTTTTTAAGTTTTTTTTTATACGTACTTATGATGTTATGTATCTCCTTAGAGTATGCTTTAGTAATTTCTCTAAGTGTATCTCACAAAGCTGCTAGCGATTTCACTTTTTCCCTTTTTCCATCCATTTTACTATTCCTTTATAGTTAAAACGATAAAAATCAGAACAAAAAGTTTTTGAGTTACCTACCTACATACTCAAAAACTTTCGACATATTATTTGACTTTAAATACTATTTGAATTAATTCGAAAACTTGGTCAATAGTTTTGAGGCGGCCTTTCATGTTATAATTAATTATGGTTCACGAACTAATACGGATAAGAATATATTATGATTCAAGCTCTTTTAAGATTAATATAATAAGTACTGATTGCTTCAAGTGACGGACTAATCGGACTACTTGAAACAATCAGTATATTTAATACCTACTATTTATTGGTTGGCCTCAGAGTTTCGAAGTCTGAGTTTATCTATCTACTTTCTTTGATTATATAATGTCTCTACTTTACAAGTTGATTAGATAATATATTACTTAATATAAAGCGTTGCAAATCTCAAGTTTAAGCCTATCAAACAGTTCACGGCTACCCAACCTTTTGTTTAAGATTTTGTTGGGCATTTTGCCTCTACTAATAATATTACTGCAATCTGTGCTTTGTTGAACTGTCATTTTAATTCATTTATTGATGACAGTCTTGTTACTTTTCTCTATGGTCTTGGTTTTGAACTTTTGACGTTTTCTCTGTTTTGAACTTGTTTGCTGTTGAAAGGTTTTAACGTAATTTTATTTCCTGAAAAATGGCTTCAAAAGTAGCTGTAGTAACCGGCGCTAACAAGGGCATTGGCTTCGCTATAGTACGCGGCCTCTGCAAGCGCTTCGAAGGCGTAGTTTACTTGACTTCCCGAGACACAGCCCGAGGCAAACAAGCCGTGGCGGATCTTGAGAAAGAAGGTTTAAACCCTAAATACCATCAACTGGACATCACAAATAACCAAAGTGTGGAAACATTCAGAGATTACATCAAGAGCAAATACGAAGGGATTGATATTTTGGTGAACAACGCTGCCATCGCGTTCAAAAGTCAGGCGCCCGAGCCGGTGTCGGTGCAGGCTGAACAAACACTGTTCGTCAACTACTTCTCTCTGCTGTCTACCTGCAATATACTGTTTCCTATCCTTAAGAATGGAGCAAGAGTTGTGAACCTATCAAGTTCTGCTGGCCATTTAAGCAGAATCCCAAGTAAAGCTTTGAGGGACCGTCTTAAAGATGAGAAGCTGACTATTCCTGAGCTGTCGAGCCTGATGCAGCAGTATGTGGAGGCTGCTAAGCAGGGAACACATGCTGCAGAGTGGGGCAACTCCTCGTATGTGGTGTCCAAAGTTGGAGTGACCGCTTTGAGTAATATTCAACAGAGAATGCTGAGTGACAGAGGTAAGTTGAGAAAAACATTTTTAATATTACCCACTTAAGCTTTATAGACAAGATCAAAGCTTTAAACTCTAAATTATTTATTTATACATATATATGCTGCCAAGTACTTAGTACTTTTTGAATTTCAACAATATAAATATTTGTATCACCCTGATTCATTCTTTACTGCTTTCTAAGTATTCTGGCTGTGCAGAATAGACATTTCTGTGAAACGGCATTATGTGATCTAACCAGCCTAAATACTATTACTAACGATTTATGTTAAGTTTCCCCGACTTGAATAAGCTAAGTACTAAATAAAAAAAAGTTCATTTTAGTCTCTTCATTTATATATATGTGTTAAACATTCTAGAATAGTATTTTAATCTCAAAAAATATAAGATATAGTAAAATTATTATCAATGTTATGATACTATATTTTATGTACTTTGATTTTTGATATTAGGTATTAAAAGTGCAAGTAATAACAGGTGATAGGGATTAGAATAAATAATAATATACATATATGTTATATGTATATAATATAACTAGCTGTTCCCCGCGACTTCGTTTGCATCAATTTCTGTTATTATGATCGCCATTAAGAAGACAGACATTTTGTAGATCATTTAAAGAGTAACATCATACATATTAGGTAACTAACCGTTTACGTAGCGCACGCAACGGAACCCTTCGTCATGAATCGGTTTCTCAGTTTTTGCAACATTTTTCACAGCTGCTTCGCTCCTATTGGTCGCAACGTGATGTTATATATCCTAAAGCCTGCCTCGATAAATGGGCTATCCAACACAAAAAGATTTTTTCAATTCGAACCATTAGTTCCTGAGATTAGCGCGTTCAACCAAACAAACAAACAAACCCTTCAGCTTTATAATATTAGTATAGATATACATATAACATGGGTTCATAGTCTAAAGATCTATTGAAGTATTGCCTAATAATTGTGCAATACCTAAAAAAGATGATTCATTTTACCATGGCACCATAATGATGAAATCTTTATAAATATTATTTTGTTGAGGGAGATGTTTATAATAGGGTCTCTTTTACCTTGATAAACCAAAAATCTTCAAAACTTAATAATGTTAAGTCTTGAGTGATTTACATTAAGGTTTAAAATTGAATATAACCAAACTAATTCTGTTTATTACTTCCCTGCTATAGCCCTATCCCAAATTGCTCTTTCATCACTTACTTAGTCACTAAACTGCATAGCGAGGGACTGATAAAAAACTGATATTGAAATATCAATATTTTTATAGATAAGCACACCACAACCTATGTTTGTTATCTGTGGTATATTGAACCGCATGACAGTGTCTTTATTTATCATTATCAGTACCTACAGATATATATTTAAGCACAGAATACATTTTGGGACAGTAACCTAAAATTAATTGGCCTGCTAGGAGCTAATTATTTTAAACATAATTATCAGTACTATTTTGTTTGACAAAACAATATAACTCAGTTCACTTTGATAAAGATTTAGTGAGTGTTTAAGAACTATTTCGTGAAAAATGGCTACAAAAGTCGCCGTAGTGACCGGGTCCAATAAAGGCATCGGCTTTGCTATAGTCCGCGGCCTTTGCAAGCGCTTCGAAGGAGACGTTTACTTGACTTCCCGAGACATAACACGCGGCCAACAAGCCGTAGCCGACCTTGAAAAAGAAGGGTTACACCCAAAATTCCATCAATTAGACATCACAAACAAACAGAGTGTGGAAGCGTTCAGAGATTACATCAAGAGTAAATACGAAGGCATCGATATTTTGGTGAACAACGCTGCTATAGCTTTCAAGAACAACGCCCCGGAACCGGTGTCGGTACAAGCTGAACAAACAATAGCCGTCAACTACTTCTCTTTGCTTTCCACATGCGAGATACTCTTCCCTATCCTCAAGAATGGAGCAAGAGTTGTGAACGTGTCTAGCTCTATGGGACACTTGAGCAGGATTCCGAGCAGAGAACTAAGGAATCGCTTTAAGGATGAGAACCTGACTATCCCAGAGCTGTCAGGTCTCATGCAGCAGTATGTTGATGCTGCTAAAGCGGGAACGAATGCTCCCGAGTGGGGCAACTCCTCATATTCAGTGTCCAAAGTCGGCGTCACAGCTCTGAGTAATATTCAGCAGAGATTGCTCAATGACAGAGGTAAATGTTACTAATTTTTTTATGTTTTATTCTGACTGATCTTTCATCGGTTGTTAGTTTAAGGATGACGTAAAAAAACTTGTACTTATTGATAAAGAAAAAACTGGTTAGATATGACTAAGAAATATGTCAATAGCTGAGCTTTGCATGAGTATATAAATAATATCCAACATATTTAATTTGTAACATATTTAATGGGTTATTTAAAAATTAAAAAAAAAGTGGTAAGTACCTGATTGATAATTACATAATTTTCTTAATTTTCAGACGTCAAAGTGAACTCAGTGCACCCTGGCTATGTAAACACGGACATGTCTTCCCACACGGGGCCCCTTACCATCGACGAGGGGGCCGCAGCCCCCCTGTACCTGGCTCTGGATGCCCCGGACTCAGTCAAGGGCCAATATGTCTGGTTCAACTCTAAGATTGTCGACTGGGATAGTGAGAAACCAGAAGAAGGATGACTATCCGTTCATTTTTTCCGATTTGATTTTATTAGAAGAATTTGTGTTTTTGTGTATAATAACTGGAGACTCAAATAAAGATACAGATTTGTTTATTTTTATAGTTATTATCATGATGATTATTTGTTGTAGAATATAAGATTAAAATCTATATTATATTTTTGATATATGCATAATTATACAATTTATAAGCATTTATGTTTGAGTATTCACCCTTTTTGCATTTCATATTGCTTTTTAATGTTACATGTACACTGTTGTAATGTTTATTTGTAATAAAACTATTTTTCGTAAACTCTGTTTATTTATTTTCTTCTATATTCTGTCAGCATGGTAATATTATAATTACCATGCCGACATATTTATATATACCTACTTGGATAGAATACCAACATCATTCATTGCATTAAGTGATATAAAAGAATTGTTTTTTTTTATTATTTAAAATTGTATTTAATATATTTAATAAAAAAAAAATTAATAAATGTTAAAAATAAAACTATTTTATTAAAAATTTAAGTAGACTCGTAAGTAAATTGCAGTGTATGTTTTTTGTTTTGTAATTTAACTTAAGATGTTGTTATAAATTTGCATGCCGAACTAAGTAGGCGAAATATGAAGTTCTGTATTAATTTGTAAGACCTGTAAACACCATATTTCAAGCAAATAAATAAATTCTTATTCTATTAATATTTATGCCTGCAACTAGAGTCATTTAACGTTTTAAAAGAGCTTCAATAGGACTACTTAAAAATAAATGATTTTTGTTTTTTTTTTTATCTTCCTCAGATATAAAAGTGAACTCCGTCCACCCTGGGTACGTGGACACTGACATGACGTCACACAAGGGGCCCCTGACCATCGACGAGGGGGCCGCAGCCCCTCTGTACCTGGCGCTAGATGCCCCGGACTCAGTCAGGGGACAGTACGTCTGGTACAACTCTAAGATCGTGAACTGGGAGAGTGAGAAGTTAGAAGAATGTTAGTTATATACATATAAAGAGGTTTGTATAGTTGTTTGTATCTTGGCACGATGTTAACCGGATTAGGGAAAGGATATTCATAAAAAAAAAAACTATAGTTATTGCAAAAGAAGCGTCGGCCGTCCCAGAGCAAGAGGGGTCGACTACATAATAAAAAATTCTGCTCTTGTGGCACGAAAATAGAGGCCTATGCCAGCAATGTATTATGTAAAATAGTTGCATTTTTTTATCTGTAAACCCGGTTTTCGTAGGGGTGATACAAAAATACAAAACAATAATATAGAAATAAGTTTTGGTGATATGGTACTAAGAAAGGTTTTAGCTGTTCTAATTTATTTATGAATCGCACAGATATTAAAAAAAAAAAAGACAAGTTTTATACATGAGAAAATTATGCTGTTTTTTTTGTTTATTGCCTAAGTTATGTGTACTACAAGTTTAAAGTTGAGTTTTTAAATAGCAGTATAAAATATCTTGTTATATTTAATTAGTATGTATTGTTGTTAACTATGATAATAATATATAGTATGGTTTCAGGCCTAAGCCATGACAGCGTTTTCAGTACTCTCTTGTTAAGAAATTAAGTTTCAAAAATATGTGAATATGTGTATTTTTCGAGGCACCGTTTAAAATTGTTAAAACACAATAAATAAATGTTTTGTATTTACTTTAATATTGGTTTCAGTGTAACCTTTATTGCTAGCCTAATGATAAATTGTAAATAGGGAAAACCACATAATCTTGGAAATTATGAATCATACTAATTAATTGGTTAAAAAGGATTTTTAAATAAAAATACAAGGTTACTTATACAATTACTTATATTGTCGTTAAAACAAAAATAAATCCCTCTTTAAGAAATATTAACATTAAAATAGTTTTCGATTCTAATGAACCAAATTTTAGGAACATCATAAAAAAAGTAAAACAGAACGACAGTACTTTGACAACATATTAACGTTTAACAATGAGGTATAAAAGTTGTGTTAGTTTGTTACATTTGTAGGCAAATAAAACATAACTTGGTTTTGACGCGCTGAGCACGTGTCTGAACAATGCTCTGCTGAACAGATATGATACTCGACTGTTGGTTGCCGCGGGCAATTTTACGCAATAACCGAATAGGTCATTTTATCTGTGATCTGCCTTCACAACTTATTTTGGCTTCTGCACACCAAAGCCTGTTGACGACGTAAAATATCAGGGTCGGTGCATCAAAGCCCGCACCCCCTCAATTTTAGATGCCAGTCCCTACTCAACCACCACTTCTATGCTCAAAAAGTCCGTTAGCCCTAAACCGGTGCAACACGCCCGCAGGCCACATCCCGCCGTGGACCCCAAACCCTGCCGGCCCAACCCAATTCTATACACAGAAATCCGTCGGCCCCAACCCGCCATGGTCGAGAGCTCCAACACGCTAAAACCTGCCCGTCAAACCTGCTTCTGCACGCCAACCCTGCCGGCCCAACCCACTTCTATATACAACAAATCCGTCGGCCCAACAAGCCATCGAGAGCTATTGAGACCCCAAAACCTGCTTGCCCAACCCACTACTAAACGCTAGTCCGTTGGCCCTACCCCATAGTAGTGCTCCCACACGCCCCACCCTCTTCTGCATGCCAAGCCAGGACATTCGTCCATAACCCGCCGTTATCATCGTCTTCTAGACGGTACTACCTGCCGGCCCAACCCACTGCTATACATCAAAAGCCCGTTGGACCCAACCCGCTATAGTCCGAGGCTTTAAGATGCCCTAACCGACTGCTATACAAATAGTAACCCTAAAACAATTCGACCTGAAATCATATTTGGTCAGTTACACATAGCTCATTGTTTTAGTTTAAAAAAAAACATGTTTCATGAAAACTCACAGTCTGACTATTGTATTGCTTGGTTCGTGAATACACATATAAAAATTGCAATTGATTTTGGTACATTAATATAACAATCACTCACTTATTCATTTTACAATTACAAAAATGTATTAAATAAAACATTCACACTCGACAATTTTTGGGGTTCTGGCCATAACCTTGTACTTAGGAACCTTAAAAACTGCAACCTTTTTTACAAAAAGTACAAGGCCCTGCGCAAACGCTTATAGTTTTTGTTAACACAGCATATCATTACAGAGACCAGTAAGTGCCATGTCTTGTCCGGTTGAGTTATTCAGTCGCTAGTTGCCTGATACCACCAGCACACCACTCGACACCGTAGCGGGAACTACGGTTTCGAGTGGTGTGCTGTTCGGTCTCAATCGGACACCCACCGGTTGCTATTTTTGGTCACTAGTACAATCTATTTGCTTGTCTTCATTCAGTTTCACGATGATAAAGAAATGTTTTGCTTGTTGTGTCGATGCCAACGGTCTCTTGTGGCCGATTGACACACATTTGACACAGGATACGGACATCGATTACCACTCGTCCGCTTCTAAGGAAATTCGTAAATATTGCTTGTCTTCTGCTGACGACTTTTTAGTTTATTGTTGCCTACATCAAAGACTTTGATTTGCGATCGGTATATGTCAAGTGGAAGCAGCTGGATATAGATTATGCTCGTCTGCGCAGGGAATCTCAGATTAATTATCAATTATTATTGTATCCTTCACAAGACATTGAAGTGTCTACGTTTGCGCGTAACGCCTCGGTGTGCTTAAATGTTTTTCATCGTCTTATATATAAATATATATATATATATATATTTTATGTATCAATAGCGCTTTTACTTGCGATTAACAGCAACCAGTGCCTTGCAATCGTATGTACAGGTTATGGCCGAAAATAAAACTCTCCTCTCTCTAAATTAATCAATTACCTTCTTCAATGTTATGATACTAAACCTCTTCTGAATAACAGATGTAAATCCACTTGCCTTGCTCTACAGCATTATGGAATATTGCGTCGCAGCTTTTATTAATTCCATCTAACGGGTAAGCCTTAGATTACGTAAGTATTCTTCACATTTAGCGTGTCGGTCAATGGCAATTACTTTGTACCAGACAAATACCCAGTCATCTAGCAGGAATTTCCTAGGGCCTTGGGTCACATGGCTTAGGTTTGTTGTCAGCCCACCAGAATATTATTTTCTTAAAACCAGTCTTGGGTCTGAAATCTATTGAGACTCACGTCTATTTTATCCAGTAAAATTTGTTGTGGATGTCAGATTGGTCAATATAAAATACTGGTATTCAGCTGCATACAGTGAGATTGGAAGGCGACTAACATAACTTGAGAACAGTCGACACAAACTGTCGATAACAATTAAAAAATAATACATTTCATTTAAAAAATTGCCTAAAAATATATTGAGATCTAACCTACGATGGCGCCGATTCTATACGCAAACTTAATTTAAATTAGTCCATCGCTATCTTCTACTAACATACAGCGTTAGAAAAGGACGACAATAGACAAAGACAACATCACTGCGTTTTTAATGCACTGGTATTTGCGTGTCACCAAATCCGTATGAGAATTTTAGTCGGAACTTTTGACAGCTCTAATTATCGTCTGTCCTTTTCTAATTATGTACAAGTGAAAGAGATACCGATAGTCTAAAATAAGTTTAGTGTGTGTTCAACAGAATCGGAGCCATTGTCTAATCCGTTTCTACACTCACTGTGTCTTGCTCTTCGGGTTCCAACTTAACATCGACTTCTATCATCAAAGGGTCTTGAGACTGGTCATCCGAACAAGGGATAGGTACCAAAACCTCTGAACTACTTACACTGTCATGTATATTATTCTGAGGTATCTTATTCTTATTGAGTTTCCTCTGAGCCTTGATTTCTGCCCTCGTCATGTTGAGGTGTTTGATTTGGTAATGCACTTTGACATAGGGTTGAGTTTTGAATAGCAGGCCGCACTCGTTGCAGGGATACATCTCGTTGGAGTGGCCCTTCTTGTGCCGGTTCAACACTTGCTTGTTCTGAAACAGACATAGTCTGTGAAGTACGTCGGTTGGTATTTGTAACTATGAACTAACATAAAAAGTATTTTTTTTAATACAAGCAAATTTTTTAATACATTGCACTAAATTTGATGCAAGTGTATGCGAAAATATACCTTAGTCTGTAAAGGTAAAGTATCTTTTCGCATAATAATCTATTAAACATTGTAAGCGGTTTCTATCGATTAAATATGTAATAAACAAATATGTATACTTTAATATATATATTTGTTTATTTACACCAATATTTTCCTACACTAGGGCCAAAGAAACGTTGATACAATATGAAGCCACACATATACATACCTACATACTATAACAATCCTAAGAAACACCAAAAATTACCACACACAACATTATGGTGCAAAAGTTGCAAAACATGCGAAATTATACCTTATCCTGTTAAAATAAGGTATACTTTCGGTAGCATATCAAATATAAAAGAAATACCTTAAGCACACAGAAATCTACATCATCAGCAAGTGCGAGGACAAAAACATACCTTGTTTCCTAAGAAATAAGGTATGTTTTACAATGTGTAAAAATCTAAGAAGCATATTATAAACACGTAGTACTCAGAAAATAGTATATATAGGGTCCATGCAAGAGCAAAATATACCTTATTTCCTAAAAAATAAGGTATATTTTGTTCGAAGTTATTTTAAAAAGTAAACAGTCTATTGATACATAGCCCATGCAGAAGCGAAAACATACCTTGTTTTCTCAAAAATAAGGTACATTTTCAATAATAAACACATTAAAAACACACACTTCGATATATAAAGGGCCTACGCAAGAGCGAAAACATACCTTGTTTTCTCAAAAATAAGGTACATTTTCAATAATAAACACATTAAACACACACACACTTCGATATACAAAGGGCCTACGCAAGAGCGAAAACATACCTTGTTTTCTCAAAAATAAGGTACATTTTCAATAATAAACACATAAAACACACACACACTTCGATATACAAAGGGCCTACGCAAGAGCGAAAACATACCTTGTTTTCTCAAAAATAAGGTATATTTTGCTACGACTAAGGGCCTATGCACACCACGTTTTTTAAACGCGCCGTCGACGCGCGTTTGTAGCGATACAGACGCGATACGCACGCAAGTCAGACGCAGCCTGTTACCTTTGCACACCTGACGCGCTTGTGTAGCGATACAGACGCGATGCAAACGCGCGTGTGTAGCGATACAGACGCGCGTGTGTAGCGATACAGACGCGCGTGTGTAGCGATACAGACGCCCGTGTGTAGCGATACAGACGCGCGTGTGTAGCGATACAGACGCGCGTGTGTAGCGATACAGACGCGCGTGTGTAGCGATACAGACGCGCGTGTGTAGCGATACAGACGCGATACAGACGCGCGTGTGTAGCGATACAGACGCGATACAGACGCGCGTGTGTAGCGATACAGACGCGCGTGTGTAGCGATACAGACGCGCGTGTGTAGCGATACAGACGCGCGTGTGTAGCGATACAGACGCGATACAGACGCGCGTGTGTAGCGATACAGACGCGCGTGTGTAGCGATACAGACGCGATACAGACGCCCGTGTGTAGCGATACAGACGCGCGTGTGTAGCGATACAGACGCGCGTGTGTAGCGATACAGACGCGCGTGTGTAGCGATACAGACGCGATACAGACGCGCGTGTGTAGCGATACAGACGCGATACAGACGCGCGTGTGTAGCGATACAGACGCGCGTGTGTAGCGATACAGACGCGCGTGTGTAGCGATACAGACGCGCGTGTGTAGCGATACAGACGCGCGTGTGTAGCGATACAGACGCGATACAGACGCGCGTGTGTAGCGATACAGACGCGCGTGTGTAGCGATACAGACGCGCGTGTGTAGCGATACAGACGCGATACAGACGCGCGTGTGTAGCGATACAGACGCGCGTGTGTAGCGATACAGACGCGATACAGACGCGCGTGTGTGCGTTCCCAAAACGCGCGACGACGGCGCGTTTAAAAAACGTGGTGTGCATAGGCCCTAATATAGTAAGCAGTCTATTGAAACCATAAACACATAACACTCAGAATATAACAGGCCTATGCAAAAGCAAAACATACCTTAATTCCTCAAAAATAAGCTATATTTTGCTACAACAAAAATGTTAAATGTAAGCAGTCAGACATAAAACACTCAGATAGTATATAAAGCCCATGCAAGATCAAAATGTACCTTACTTCCTTAAAAATAAGGTACATTTTAATAAGTTAACTAACTATTGATACAATAAACACAAAAACACTTAAAAGATAGTATATAAAGGGCCCATGCAAGATCAAAATGTACCTTACTTCCTTAAAAATAAGGTACATTTTCATAAGTAAAAACTATTGACAAAATAAACACACAACACTTAAAATATAGTATATAAAGGGCCCATGCAAGATCAAAATGTACCTTACTTCCTTAAAAATAACGTTCATTTTGCAAGTATACAGACTATTGATACAATAAACACCACACTTAGAATATAGAGAGACCATGCAGGAGCAAAAACATACCATATACTTAAAAAATAAAAGGAAGAAAAAAAACAAGAAAGAAATCAAACCAGTCACCTAACATTTTCTACCATCACCATCTCGTAACCTGTATATACTCATCTAACAGACACACAAACAAACAAACATAGTAAACGAAAGGATTCGCAATGAGATACACAAAAATAGTGCTTATAGGAAAGACTTTAAAAAAGATTATGCAGTGTCAAAAGTACGTCGACGATTCTCGAGTTTTATAGAACCAGAGAAAGAACGGCGAACTTTAACGCCGATTTTAAAAACATATCCATAGATGGGTTCCATATCTTTGACATAAGCTGTCAAAAATTCTTCGTCTACTTGAAGAAATATTAATGGATATGTTTTTAATTAGGCAATAAACATTTAGTACAAGCTTATCCAGCGTAACTAAGCAGCATAGTATCATGCAACACCATGCAAACGTTTCAAACCACTTATTGCACTCATTGAAACGTCGCGAACTAAAATATAAAATCTTCTGCCAAGCTTTTTTTCCCAAATTATGTTGATTGTTGGGGTCGGCTTCCGGTCTTATCCGATTCATCTATCTATCTGAATACCGTATTTAATATGGAGCGACTGCCTATCTGACCTCCACAACCCATTTTCCTGGGTAACACAGTAACTAAAATCTAAAATAAACCGCGATATAATCCGTAAAAAGTAACTCTATCATTTCAAAGCACACTAATCGATTGAAAAATCTGAAGACGCTGACAGACGATTCTGTCGAGTAGGCGAGCTATCGAACTTCAGGGCCGCGGATAATTGGAAACTCCACGACCCCTAATTCGATGGTTAACCAGAACGACACCAACTGCTCCCAAAAACAAAAATCCCTATCAAATTGGTGTCGGCATTGATGAGAAAACATTAGTGAGCAAATTGGCAAATCAGCAGGCACAGATTCGAGGCTACCGATTTAAAGTGGCTGAAGACTTTCGACCACGTAAGACGAGACTAGCTTCACTTAGTGTCGTCTTAAAGACCTAGGTCTTGTGTGGTGTCTTCAGCGCATTCTGAAGGACAGCTCCGGGAGGAGCTTACTGACTGGCCAATTTCTCCACCACGATGCTTACTGCTGTGCCGAAACGACAGATATCGCTAGAATGGGTGTACCCGTATTTCAGGGGTTTCTGATGATGATGACACATGTATATTACAAAACACTAAACATTTTGTGAAAGAGTTTTATTTAATTGAGCTTTTTTCAAGTTCTTTCCTTTCGTGTTTTTAAATAAATTTTCATCACACTGTTTAATGTTTTATAGTTTTTGATTCACACAGTTATACAGAAATTCACATAGTTATAAGCTGACAAACCTGCGAAGAACTATCTAGTAAAGCTCACATAGATTCGAAATCAAAAAGACATGGAGCCGTACATCACAGCTCCATATCTTTTTCAATAGTAAAAGCATATTCTAAAAAGTACACACTGAAATAACTACTACGTTTAAACTACAAGATTAAGAATTGATCATAGCACATTGCATGCAATAGCCCGCACGTCACTGTATATTTTTTAAATTTAAGTTTACCGTTTTTTTTTTACTGGTAGCTCTAATAGATCAGGGGACGATCGACGTTAATAAACTACCAGTGATGTGCTGTCCATTGTGTGCAACATTATTTTAAGTATACACTAAAATTAAGAACGTGTCAAATATTTCTTCAATCAAAATTAATTTTTACCTTGGCTCTAGTAAAGAAAAGAAAATAACTCAGTTAAAGATTAATTTTGTTTCTTTTGAGTGTATACTAAAAACGTCATAATAACGTCATAAGCTACAAACATAAGCCGACGTACCGCGAAGGCCTTCTCGCAGACGTCGCAGGCGTGCAGCCTCGGCGGCGGCTCGGCGGCGTGTGAGCGGGCCACGTGTCCGCGCAGCAGCGAGGGCGAGCGGAACACGCGCCCGCAGCCGCACGCGTGCCCGCCGCGAGCCGCGCCGGATAAGTGCGACCACGATATGTGCGAGCGGACCTCCGCTTTTGTTAAGTAGAGACGCTGGCAGTGGTCGCACTGGTATCTGTATAGTAAGTTTACAGTATGTGTTAGACTGTTAGTTCTCAAATATTAGTACACAGGACAATTCGGATTAAACTAATAATAAAGTCCTCGTGACTGGACTTTCACCGGTGACCGCCAAAATATAGATTTTCTATTGTTCGCATTCAAAGTATAATAAGGCAGTATATTCTGTCATACCAAATTTTTTATCAATTGGGCAACCCTAGCTAAGCAAGACAAATTTTCTGAAAACTGATCCATGGAAGCCATGAAAAAACAGCAGAATGGGCAAGGTTTTTTCTGACAGTAATAATAATCATTACAAAACTTTATATCCCTGAATAATAATAATAATATTCCGGGACAACTCACACACGGTTATCTGATCCCAAGCTAAGCAGAGCTTGTGTTATGGTAACCAGGCTACTGATAAACATACCTATATATTTCTAAATACATACATATTATAGATAAATTACACCCAGACAACCAGAACAAATGATCGTGCTCATCACACAAACATTTGTCCTGGGTGGGAATCGAACCCACGACCTCCGGTATAGCAGTCAGGGTCACTAACCACTAGACCAACAGGCCCGTGAATAATTAACGCAGTCTAGGTAACATGTAATATTTGACTTACTTTTTTGTTCTATCGCTATGCATTCGTTTCATGTGTCGTTTGAGAATCACTCGCGTCGCGCACACCCTCATGCATTGAGGACATGTCTGCTCTGGTGCCCTGAAAATAAATTACATAATAAATAATACTAGGAAAGATGTTAAATAATATATTATAAAGCCAATTTCAAAACTGTTTAATCAAATTTTATTGGTGTACAATCTTATGGAACTTATTTAAAATGATAACTTAATAGGTTGAGTTACGATGTGTCATGGTTCAAAAGAGTCAAAAAAAAAAGTATAGGATTTTGCCTGGGAAAGTTTAAGAAAAAATAGAAATGGGTTCTAATTCAGGCTTATCACCTGTCACAAAAAGATAATGCAATTTGGATCAATAAATCACCCATATTAATTTTTTATGAACTACTATACAGGGTGTTAAGAAACCCCTGTCCGACCCGAAAGGGTGATATAGGGTTCACAATCACATGCCCAAATAAAATATGAAATTTGGAAAATTCATGATAGAATCAATAATAATGGATTTTGAAATGACCATTTTTTGCCCCGAAATTCCCTAAATGTGAGATTATAACAAAAACTACTACACCAATGTCGTCGGTATTTTTGGGGGTCTTTTGTTTGGTAATTAGGTAGCATCTGTGACGACGCCGACTCTCTCTCTCAACTTTTGAGAAAAAAATATTTTTAGGTTACCTATAATTTTTTTTTCT
The DNA here is from genome assembly GCA_905475315.1 of Autographa pulchrina. Lineage (NCBI taxonomy): Eukaryota > Metazoa > Arthropoda > Insecta > Lepidoptera > Noctuidae > Autographa > Autographa pulchrina. Next base: position 8,089,174 of record FR997787.1, read on the forward strand.
TTTTTTTTCCACATTTTTATAATCAGATATCGACAGGGGTTTCTTAACACCCTGTATATTTGGGCCTAGCCTGTGAAATTTAAGTAGTAAGGAAAAACATAATTTTTTAGAACTAGCTAGATAAGAAAGTATCAGAACAACTTACCCTTCATATTTCTCATTATGCACCTTCAAGTAATGCTGCGCTAACGTGTTCCTATTCTTGCAGGTCTCGCCACACAGCTCGCAGCCAACATCCTCGTTCTCATGTGTCAGCAGGTGCCGCTTCAGGCCCTCCTTAGTCTTGAACTCCCGGGAACAGATGTCACAGGTCGCTGGAACCTTGACTGTCATGGCGCGAATCTCCTCGTTATGAGATCTAAAGGGAGATATAGTTTCAGGTGCGAGTTGGACCCGTTGCAGAAAATTTGGCACTTGTTTTGTTTTTGTTTTGGCAGTAAGGTTTGGTAATACACAGGTAATTAATATTAAACAAGTATATTTTTAAATGAAATAGAATCTCTCCGTGAAAATGAGAGTGTATATATATTTCGATAGTATTGCTTTTTTTTATTTTTTGTTATTTTGCTAATTATTTAATTACATGTAGTGGAAAATGTCCCGGATCGAAATATGTGGTGATACGGATACATTGTTTTATTTAAATAGCAAATAAAGACTGTATACCTGTTTTCTCAGTCACTTTTAATTTAAATTATTAACCACCAGTACCAATTTTTCCGCAAAGGGCTGTCATCACCCTCACATTTCCCCCCTCTTTCCGTCGCCCCGTACACAAGACCAGGTGTGCACCTACCTGATGTGTGTCCTATACCAACCCCTCTCGTGGAACACGCGCAGGCACACGCCGCACTCCAGGCGGAGCGGCTTCGTGTGGTGCTGTTCTACGTGCCGCTTGAGATACTGCGGGCGCCTGGAAGACAGGCAGGCTTGTTAGTTAATTGTAGTAACATATTTCTATAACGAGCTGTCAGGGTATTCAAGATTTTCTGTAAAAACACATCCTACTTTGTACAATGTTTGGAATATAATAACTGTTTTGAAATAGGATTAGCTTTTCTTCGTTGGTTTGTATTTATTATGCATAGTGATTGAATAATTACTTTGAAACATGACTGGGCAAGATCAGGGTCCAAAAGGCCCGAAATGGATCTGAGTTGCTTTCGGGACAGAAACTTATGTTTTCCGAAGGTCAGTAGAGGATTCTCTTTCAGGTCATGGGAGACCATTATGCCTTTAGATTGTGTAAAATGGAAGACCTGCATATTATTCTTCTGAAGAGCCAGTCTCAATGCGACCTGTCCAAAATGTGGGCAACTTACTTGAACAGTGCTCGCACTCGAAGGTCTGCTGCGCGTGATCGTTCATGACGTGACAGGCGGCCGTGTCCTTGTCCTTGAAGCTAGCCTGGTGCATGACACACACCATGTTCCAATGTAACCTGTCCAAAATGTGGGCAACTTACTTGAACCCCTTCCCGCAGTGCTCGCACTCGAAGGTCTGCTGCGCGTGGTCGTTCATGACGTGACAGGCGGCCGTGTTCTTGTCCTTGAAGCTAGCCTGGTGCATGACACACACCATCTTCCAATGTAACCTGTCCAGAATGTCGGCAACTTACTTGAACCCCTTCCCGCAGTGCTTGCACTCGAAGGTCTGCTGCGCGTGGTCGTTCATCACGTGGCAGGCGGCCGTGTCCTTGTCCTTGAAGCTAACCTGGTGCATGACACACACCATCTTCCAATATAACCTGTCCAGAATGTGGGCAACTTACTTGAACCCCTTCCCGCAGTGCTCGCACTCGAAGGTCTGCTGCGCGTGGTCGTTCATGACGTGGCAGGCGGCCGTGTCCTTGTCCTTGAAGCTAGCCTGGTGCATGACACACACCATCTTCCAATGTAACCTGTCCAGAATGTCGGCAACTTACTTGAACCCCTTCCCGCAGTGCTCGCACTCGAAGGTCTGCTGCGCGTGATCGTTCATGACGTGGCAGGCGGCCGTGTCCTTGTCCTTGAAGCGCGTCCAGCACAGCAGGCAGCGGTAGCGGCGGTAGTGCCGCAGCCGGTGCCGGTACAGCATGTCCGCGGTCTTCATACGCGTGTGGCAGAGCACGCACTCGTGCTCGCCTGACTCCTGCGATTGGAAGACTAATTTAATGTTTTATTTAATGCAAGTATACAAACAGTAATAGACTGTACAGAGTGAGGTAATAAGAGGAAAGCGCAAACTTTACTTGCACTTGACTTGCTATATGAATACAGGGTGTTAAGAAAATCCTGTCCGACCCGAAAGGGTGATATAGGGTTCACAATCACATGCCAAAATAAAATATTAAATTTGGAATATTCATGATAGTATCAATAATAATGAAGTTTGAAATGACAATTTTTTGCCGCAAAATTCCCTAAATTTGAGGTTTAAACAAAAGTTACACCACCATTTTCGTCGGTATTATTGGCGGACCTTTGTATGATCATTTGGCAACACCTGTGATGATGCCGAATCTCTATAATGCTTTTTGAGAAAAAAAAAAAAAATTTAGGTTATAATTTTTTAAATTTTTAAATTATTTTTACATTAGTGCAATCAGATATCGATACCTAACAATACCTTAACGGATCGGACAGGGTTTTCTTAACACCCTGTATATGTAAAGCACGATTTTGAGAGCCAGTCTTAGTACTTCTTAAGACGTGAGACTTACCGGGGAATGCACCTTCATGTGCACGAGGTACGCTTGCTTGAGCACGAAGCCGAGCGCACAGTGCTCGCACACGTGCCGCATGTGCTGGCGCGACTTCTTCGTCTCCTCGTACTCCACCTGGCGCTCCTCCTCGCTGATGGTCACGATCTCGATGTTCTTCGTGATCTCGTACGAGTACATCACGGGGGTCTCCACTAAAAGACATAAGTCATTATTGAGGTTTAAAAATTAAAATCAAGTTTTTTTTTTTAAGTTGTCCTTTTCAATCACTTTCAAAACGTTAAATGACTCTTTTTGCGTTACATATTGAACGGAAATTTTCGTAGTGAAATAGATACATATACTAACTAAACAAATACCAAGTTACATTATAGCAGAATTAACATATTTATGTACTAACTCTTCGGCTGCTGCTCTGCGGGCTGCTTCCCATCCTCCTCGGCCTCCTAAAACACGTGGAACCTTTTACTAACATATAAATTATCTCTAAACTGCCTAAAAATCACTATTTAACAAAATTATGTCTCAAGAGTACATAAGTTAAATAAATATGAGGTAATCTTATTTAATTAAATAACATGAATATAATGAGAACCCTGAGTATGACTCAATAATATCACCATATAGTAAAAAACAAAGCATCCCAAAAAATTATGATCCTCTTCATAGACTAACTAACCCACTAACAACTATTCCTCCACAGTACAAATATCTCCTCACAGTAATACTAAGGCACCACTATCTCTTACATCTCTACTATCCACCTCACAGAACTACCATCCAACACACAAAACAACTATCCCCCACTATCCTGCTAGAGGCTCTAAACACTATAGTTATTCCACTGCACTATTTAAATATTTAAATTTATAACAAATCTACATGAAATCGAGAAAGAGGTATAAGGTGATGCAGCTAAAGGGGAGGGGCGGGGATTCTACAGAAGCGCGTAGGCCCAGCATCCGCATCCCCTCCCCTGCACCACTGCGCTCCCTCCCCCGCACCTTCCCTCCCCTCCCCCGCACTTTCCCTCCCCTTTCACTCCCCTCCCCTGTACCCCGCATCCCCCCCCTGAAGCTTACCCCCCCTCCCTCCCCGTTTATTTCCTCCCCACCCCTGTACCCTTCGCATCCCGTTTCGAAACTGAACACCTCCCCCCCCGTTTATCTGCATCCCCTCATACCCCTGTGGTTCTCTACAGCCACACCCTAGCCACACCTATGGCCGATACATAAAAATGAGAGCCTACGAATATGAGACGAATTTTGAACTTGTTTTTAAATACCAAAGTAGACGCAGCAGAAAAAAAAGCTCCGGCAGGACTCGAACCCGCGACTACCAATTAGTAGTCCAGCACCAGTCGAATTTGCACTTATCAGAATCAGAAACGTTTATTTGTGAAACATAGGTATTTACATAAGGATCTTAAGTTATTATAAGTGCTCTATGTTTTGCCGTGAAGGCGTACAAATATTAAAATAAAATGAAAAAATTTAATAATTAAAAACTACTTACATAACAAAAAACAAAACTAAACTCTTACATTTTAAAAGGACTTTAAAAATTTATAATAAAAAAATAAAACAAAAAAGAAACAGTCTTAAAAAACTCAAAACAACCTCAAGAATTTTACTTATAGGTTTATAACTAAAAGAATATTATAAATTACTATCATTTAAAAAATCTTCTACAGTATAGTAACACTTTTCCATTAATAGTATAGTAGAGAATCTTCTTAAATTTAATTAAGGGTAATTTGTTTTATGTTGTCGGGTATTTTATTATAAATTTTCGGAGCTATGCCAAAAAAAATCTTTTTCCTTAAAGCGGTTTTGCATTTTATGTTGCACAGTTTGTTTGCATATTGAGAACGCATTGGAGTTTTTTTGACATCAGCTAGTTTTTGAAATAGATGTAGGTAGATTGATTTTGACAAACAAGGCAGTTTCGTAAATGTACATAGCAGGAAATGTCAATAATTTTAAAGATTTAAAATGAGGTTCACAACTTTCGGTAGTTTTTAAGCCACACATGGACCGAATACATCGTGTGAATCATAAAAAAATTAAACGATTTTACAGATTATATAAATTAAAATGGACTCAAAAATTTCATTGCCGATATCGCGTACAAAATCTAGCATCTTAAGTCTTTAAATAAAAGTTAAAGTGACCACGGAAATTCAAGAAAATAGGAAGGCGATGAAGCCGTCTAAAGACCCTTTTACCTGTTGCAGTACTACGACACTAAGAACAATCTTTTAAATAATCACTTTGAATGCTGACTTGGCTAAGACAATAGGAAAATCTTGATTTTACGTTTTTCACTTAATACAGAAACATCTTACCTTATCTCCTGGCTCCCCTTTGACTTCCCCATCACCTTTGATCTCCCTGTCGAGCCTCTTCTTAAGTGGTAACCACGACTTACTCTCTGAAAACCGGAAAACGAAATTTAATTAGGTTTTGAATTTGAGTTTCCTTCGCCAGCAACTTAAAAACTACTGCGCGTATGCATGCCTTAAAACTAAGACTAAATACAGAAAAGTGCGCTTAAAAATGTGTGCAACGCCGCGAATTTAGTTCGATGCATTACTGAATGCGCCGCGCCGAGCGCACTCCTTTTATACCTTCTCCCCTCATTTAGGGACAGATCAATATCTAGGTAACCTGCAGCTTCCGTGCGCAGGTCCGTTAGCTCACAAATATATACTACATATTTCATGGTTAGGCCATCGGGAGCGGGTATCAATCAATACAAGGATTTATGGCTACTGCACATACTTGCATACAAAGAGCTCGCGCATCTGGGCGGAGCCAATTAGCCACCCCTGTCTGTTTTTATTAACGTGATGTACTATGATATAAAATAATTTCGTTACCGATGCTTTCCTTACTGTCTTTATGTTTGCGTGAAAATCAGTAGGAAATAGTACGCTATAATGATGGTCTACTTATTCTAAGAGAAGAGAAGACGTCATAATATATAGATATTATGACGTCGCGGTAATCCAAATTTTTGCGGACCGAATTTATTTACAAGCTCTAATTCTGGCAAATAACAACGTTAACATAATATTCCAAAACCCGATATTTTTTACTACAGGGCAATTGACTTAAATTGCCTCTACTACAATAGGATTTGCAACAGAATATCTAGCGAAATGCGCAACAGACATATTATAGTATACACCGCAGGAACGTAAGTGGACTATAAAAAAACCCATACATACCATCACGCCTGTATCCCCGAAGGGTTAGGCAGAGGTGTACCAATGTACACCCACAGTTCGCCGGTATGTTTAGGTCCTATGTAATAAGGGGCGAGCCTATTGCCAATAACCGGGCACAAATCCAAACTCCGAAAAAAACCCTGGTCTTCGAAAATCACGTACAATGTTCTTTAAAGTTTTTTATTTCCTTGGCAGTCGGCCGAATTGGAACTACGGCCCGGCCGCTGAAAGAATGCGTTTCTGACAGTTCACGATGAGCAATACGAAATAACTTTGATGAGGCGAAGACCTGACGACATATATTTTTTAGGGTTCCGCATCCAAAGGGTAAAAACGGGACTATTACTAAGACTTCGCTGTCCGTCCGTCCGTCCGTGTGTCTCCAGGCTGTATCTCAAGACCCGTTTGTTTTACTTATTTGACCTTTTAACGAATAATTTCATTCAAAACTATATACATATATCAAATTAGAGTTAATGTTATTATTTCGCGTTTAATTTAACGTACGTTTTTGTAGTAATGCGTCGAAAAGAACTAGGCAGTCTATACTTTATTTGTCGTTATAACTTAAAATGATTTCACAATCATACAGGGTGTTAAGAAACCCCTGTCCGACCCGTGAAGGTGTTGTAAGGTATCGATATCTGATTACAAAAATGTGAAAAAAAAAGAAAAAAAATATAATCTAAAATATTTTTTTTTCTCTAAAGTTGAGAGAGAGTGTCGGCGTCGTCACAGATGCTACCTAATTACCAAACAAAAGACCCCCAAAAATACCGACGAAATTGGTGTACTTAGTAGTTTTTGTTTTAATCTCAAATTTAGGGAATTTCGGGGCAAAAAATGGTTATTTCAAAATCCATTATTATTGTTTCTATCATGATTTTTCCAAATTTGATATTTTATTTCGGCATGTGATTGTGAACCCTCTATCACCCTTTCGGGTCGGACAGGGGTTTCTTAACACCCTGTAGAGTGAAAAATAAATTCATTTATTTATATTCAACCTGTGCCTTATATACACCTAGGTTGTCCTTATAGTAAATCTGTTATTCGGGGCGAAAAAGAATCCAACAAATAAAACATTAAGAAAATAGGTCTACTCGTTCTTGATTTAATAGTGTAACTAACCCGAAATTATTTTATTTATTAATAATATCTCGCGGTATCATACCTTTCCACTCCATTCGTCCAAATTCTATGCAGGAAAAGGGAAATATCTTTTTTTAACACTTAAGACAAAAAAGTATCCTATGTCCGTCTCCTAGTTCTAAGCTACCTTACCTTCCTACCAATTTTCAGCCGTTCTTGAGTTATAAATAGAGTAACTAACACGATTTTCTTTTATGTATATATAGAAGATATAGATATTCATCATATACCTAATATTTTATTTATTTATTTATTTATCAACTTGACCTATCATTACAGGGCAGTTTGTCCTAATGCAACAGATCAGAATTTAAACTAAAAACTAAAATAAACTATATTACACTTTTAACAACTAAATTCGAAAAATACAACTTACAGAATTATTAAATTATAACACAATAAATTATTATTAACTAGCTGTGCCTGCAACTTCGTTCGCGTGGATGACGAAGCTTATCAATAAGTCTTTAACCATTACGCGACGGAAGCTTAAAAATTGATTAACTTCTCCCGTTTTCCCAACATTTCCCTTCACTGCTCTGCTCCTATTGATTGTAGCGTGATGAAAAGTATACTATAACCTGCCCAGGAGCATGAAGAATAATTGTACCAAGTTTCGTTAAAATCCGTAGAGTAGTTTTTGTTTCTATAAGGAACATACAGGCAGACAGACAGACAGACAGACAAAAATTTTACTGATTGCATTTTTGGCATCAGTATCGATCACTTATCACCCCCTGATAGTTATATTGTAAATATATTTAATGTACAGAATTGACCTTTCTTCAGATTTATTATAAGTATAGATTAATTATTTTTCTTATAACATAACATAAATAGTAATGCCCTTGCGAATTCACCCAAAGAGCATGTAAAAATATCTATTTGAGTTTGAAGGTCGTTGATCGTACGGATAGCTCTGGTAAGGGGTGCTTTAGCAAGTAAGTTGGTTCTGGCTGTAGGTACCAGCAGCAGTGGCGGGCTGCGCCGCCTCCACACGTAACGGTCCGGCACACATAGACTCAAGCGCTGCAATACTCTCGGGTTACTCTCCAACCCACGAAGAACCTTCACCAAGTAGGCCAACAGCGTATACTCCCGTCGGACATGTAGTTGGTTATAACCAACCATGCCCAAGACAAACAGAGTTGGATACATCAGTGGGTAAAAAGGATATATAATGCAATTATAAAATAATAAATTAATTAACAATGTATTGGGTGCCTAAAGACGGACGACGCTGCCGAGGCCGTCCCAGGAAGAGGCTCCTTAAACACAGGCCTATTAGGGGTAGTTTAGTTGAAAGCAGTTTGCTTCTCTACATTTCCTGATTTTACCAAATTTCATTTACACCATATTACTTTTGTTATTTGTTGTCATTTGCATTTAAATAATGTATTAAATACACCTAATTACGTATAATCATGTATTTTAATGATCATAGCGAAAAATACCTACAAATTAAAACAGTTTGTCTAAGCAATGCATACTACAATAAAAACAAACCAAATATTTTAAATGTTTTTGAATATCATTACTTCACCTACGCATTTTTATTTACTTACACTACTTACATTTGGAAATTAAACGTTAGACTAACTAGCACAAAAAACTCGTTTTTTAATATATCTAGACACACGGCAGTGTGTCCGCCAAGTTCGAGCAAAATAAAGCGACACACCGGCCGTGGGTTATATTACACGAACCATTTCGGGCCAATTTCGACCACCCTATAACTCAAAACATATTTTATCTACGCATATGAAATTTCGAGTGTCTGTTGACATCGCCTTATTTGTCTAGAATACAAAATTTCATTATTCTACCTATAGCAGTTCTTGAGATATTGACGTCAGAAAATCGCAATTTTTACTATACACTCACTGACTCACTGATTCACTGACTCACTGACTCATCAAAAACCTAGACCACTTCCAATGGTCGTACTGACTTGAAATTTGGCATGGAGATAGGTCTTAAGGTCAAAGTAAAGGGAAAAATCTGAAAACGGCCAAGTGTGAGTCAGTTTTAAAAATAGCGAAGGTGTAACTTTGTTCTACTATGAAGTTATAATGAACTAAATGGGTCTATCTTCCAATGGTCGTACCGACCTGAAATTTGGCTCGAAGGTTTGTCTTTAAGTCGAAATAAAGTAAAAATCTGAAAACGGCCAGGTGTGAGTCAGTTTCGAAAACAAAAAATGTGTAATTTTGTTCTACTATAAGTAGGTATGGAGTGGAAATGAGAAAAGACTTATTTAAATTTAGATACTGTTTGTCTTAAAGACAAGTACAATAAAATTGTTCACCACTCTGTGTGTGTCTGTTGCGGGAACCGAACCCACGATTTAAGAAGTGCAAAGCAGGTCACTAGGTACACTAGGTGCGCTAAATCAGTCAAACAAAAATGAAAAGACTATATTTTCTCGCATAGTTTAAATAATTTCTAATTTTACAACTAATAAAATCGCTGATTCAAGAACATGGAAATCATATATACTCTAAGATGGAATTATATATACTACTGCCCATCTCACCCTCCGATACGCCACGGGATGAGATGGGATGGTGCACTTCTAGGGCTACATAATAGGCCACCAATTATAATACCTACTGGTAGGTAGGTATTACCAAGCAAAAGTGATAAAAAATAATAAAGAACCTACACCTAACAAAAATAAATGAAATCCCATCAAAAACATAAATGTGAAAGGCTGCCAAGTTCGATACTATGGGAATGCTTCGCCTATAAAAGAAGTGAGATCTGAATAAGTACCAAGTTCCATAAAAATACCTCAAATCATAAATAGTTATAGGAACGCACACTTGATTTCCAGCAGTTTTTAAGGTACATTTTGAATAAGTATCACGTTACATATAAATACCTAAAATTATAATAGTCAGAGAAACGCACACCGGTTTTTTAGCAGTTTCCTGATAACATTTATTATTTTCAGTACTTTTTAATGATGTAACTTGGCAAGTTTTAATAGAAAATTATATACTTGACACATTGCAGTCCAAAGGTGTCGATTCATTGCATTGAAAAGGTGTGTGGTGTGTGAAAACTTGCCAAGTAACATCATTAAAAGTACTGAAAATAATAAATGTTATCAGGAAACTGCTAAAAAAACCGGTGTGCGTTTCTCTGACTATTATAATTTTAGGTATTTCTATGTAACGTGATACTTATTCAAAATGTACCTTAAAAACTGCTGGAAATCAAGTGTGCGTTCCTATAACTATTTATGATTTGAGGTATTTTTATGGAACTTGGTACTTATTCAGATCTCACTTCTTTTATAGGCGAAGCATTCCCATAGTATCGAACTTGGCAGCCTTTCACATTTATGTTTTTGATGGGATTCTATTTACAACACGGGTCGTTTAAAAAACGTTATTTAATTCCCTCTACTAGTCAAAACTGTCATGTGTCAGGGACGCATTCTTTCAGCGGCCAGACTGTAACTTTTGTCTCTTACATGGTGGTAATGTGGCTTTTTCAAAGTTATATGTACTTTCTTAATTATTCTAAGACACTACTGACAAACGGTGAAGGAAAACATCGTGAGGAAACCTGGATTCCAAAAGGACATTGCCCATTTTATTAGGAGGTTTACCCATAAAAGATTGTCGTGTCAGGGTGATTTTCATTTTGTTTTGTAGATAAATACATTTCCTTTCATATTATGCAAACGATTTTCGTTTATTCACCCTGGTTCAAGAGGAATATTTTTTTTAGGTTGCTGAATTTGAGGTTATAAAAGTTAAATTCTTCAAGGTTTATCAACTTCTAAATAGATATTTGTTTACTATTTGAATTGATATTGTGGTTAATGCTAATGGTTTTCACCTTTACAGACATTTTCATGTTAATAAAAATCTCCGCCACCAAGTGAATGGGGTCATCGAATCAAAGTGCCATCCCATTGGGGTGGTTATGTTAAAATGCATTTTAACTAATCCTAATACACAGGTTTATTAAAACAACAATTTAGGCACCGGCGAGAGAGTGGTCGGTTTGTCCGATATCGACCCGGTGTAGACATTTTCTCGTTAAAACTAGAGTCAATTCGCACACTTAACAACAAAACAAAAGTCCGATATCTCACAACAAAACCACTTGAGGAATGTAAATGCTCAACTCGATTCCAATAACACGTAATGTAACAGAAGTAAATACGGAGGACTATAATACAATATTATACGAATAACCGGCTAATTATTTGACAGATAAATCTACCCTACTTTTAAGTTTATTTTTCTTTGTATGTAAAAGTACAAATGTGCGGATGTAGGTACTGAGATTCAATTAAATAAACATTTTTTACGTTTTTCAATGCTAGCGTAAAATAAATGCTAATAAAAAACACATATTCATAAAAAAATAAGATATGAATTTTGTATATCATAAAGTTTAGACACGGCGCCACAAAGTGGGCCTGTCCGTGGGCAATCTCCTTTGGGATCTGAAATCGCCAATCCGCAGAGAGCAAGCGTGGTGATCAATGCTCGTGCCTTCTCTCTACGGGAAAAGGCCTGTGCCCAGCAGTGGGACTTTTATAGACTGGATTATAATAATTATTATTATTATGGTGGAATGGTGGCATGTATTCCAGTCTTCTACCTATGCAGTCAATTTATTACTCTAAGCTCTTAATCAATTCCTTCGCGCCCATTAATTTAATAAAACTAAACATGAAATTTTAATTGTTTGCTTGGTGATCTGTCTGCGAGGAGCGGCTTTGAATCCCAGACATATTCTTTTTATGTTTGTTAATTAATATTCTTAAAATAGAATTTGATATTACATTAAATGTTGTTAGATTTTTAAAAGACAAATCTAAAATCAACTTAGCGGTATGTGTAATTACTAATTACTGATTACCAGAGATTCGGTCAGTCCCCTGATATACCGAAAAAGTCCTCGATTAGAAGTCGGTTGTAACTATGCCCTATGTATAGCGAAAACAAAATATTGTTCAACAATTATCACCATCATTGAAATCACAACGTGGCTATAAATCAAAAAGTTTGTTTAACTGCATAGCCAATCAATAAATGCATTTGTATTGCGCAGGTCCGAGCGCCGCGCCGCACGGTGGACCGAAATGGGCCGGTAGTGGACTTAACATTGAAAAAAAAAAGTTGAATGATTTTTTATTTTTGAATATAGGGTTGCATCAACCTATTGATTATAAGAAACTATTTCGGATGCGATTTTTCAGATAACTTAGTATTTTCGGAATTATTAACACTCAAACTTATTTTTGTATGAAGCAAAACAAAAAACAATCAAAATCTCGGAATTCTCAAATTTTCTCAAAGAATTGACTTTACCTATGCATAAAACATATTTTTGTCCTATTTTATCGCCTATGCTCGTGTCCCGTTTTTTCCCGTTTTGGCCGCAATTTCAACTTTTGTTCTTAATTCCACACCACCCTAGAGGTTAAGAACTAGGCGCGTTTTATTTTTTGTAGTGGTGTCGTCATTAATAAAGAGTGTGAAATCTTCATTTCTCCAACTTCTGTTTCTTTTAAATTAGCAATCTCTTCTTCAATAGCACTTTTTTCCCGCAATATTGTTATTTTGTTTTCTTTCATAAATTCGAAAAAGATTGGACGACACCAGTAAGATGAATTTGGTGAATCATTTTGCCAATCTTGTTCGCCGCAAACCAATTTGATTGGTACTAAACTTCCCATGAATATACTTGTATCATCAAGTTGCTTATCCAAAGTTTCGTCGTCTGTTGAGATTTTTTGCTTGTAATTGGCTTGATTAGAAGCACCATCGAATCCCCACTTACTAATGAGTGTTAATTTTTTATTATCATCGTCTATAGTGAGAGGCATCATTATTCTTTTTGTCGTCATATCCAGTAAAGCTTGTAACTTTATTTTGGCGGAAGTTTCTGTAATTGTGATATATTCTTTTGGAGGAAAGCATTCCATTTACGCGTGTTGCACTTGATAATAGGATGGAAATACATTCCTTTCTTTTTCATTAACGCTTTTTCTTAAAGTAATATATTGCCACTTGGTCAGCTTAAGTGATAAAAATAACCCCAAAGCTTCATCCGGAGAAAACGCAGCAGGTTTACTTTTTTTAACAGATATGAACTCCTTAACTTTTTTCACATCTTGTGGATTCTTAAGTAAATGTTCTACTATATCTGCAATATCTTTATTTTCGTCTGCTTTTAACTGCTCAAAATATGCATATTTTATTTCGTCTGAAGATAAATGAAAGTTATCTGCTCGTCTTTTTTTCTGTTTTGGAGCTAATTCACAAAAAGGTTTTCTAGGGCTTTGCTCGGTGGATACACTTACAGAAACTTTTGCTGGTGGCACAGACTGAGTTGATGTACTGGGCACTGAGCGATCTTCATTACTGCTTATTAAACTCTCAATAAAGTCTGGCCAAATAACGTTTTCTTGTAGCCACACGCCATTTTTCGTTTTGAAAACCTCTTCTCTCTCGTGAGCTTTTTGCCATCGTCTATTTAAATTAAAACAATACTTTGCACAATACGATTTCAAGGCCTTTATATGTTCATCACTTAATTCGACTAACAGTTTGGACCTTATCTCATCGAACAAGCCATTATTATTTTTAATACTACCACTGCCAATGTTTTTAAGAGTAACGAAGAGATCAAGGTTTGTCACAAAATTTGGAAACATCTTCACAAACGCGGTTATCACAAATAAATATAAATAAATAATTACAAATTATCACAAATTATCACAAATAATTACAAATTATCACAAATAATTACAAATTATCACAAATAATTACAAATTATCACAAATAATTACAAATTATCACAAATATTGAATAATATGTAGGAGTAGTGCGTCTATTGCGTTGGATAATAGAACACTGAAGTGGATTTGAATGCAACTGAATATCATGTGCAATGTTGATGCACCAATCACGTTACGACACGTCATAACTTGTGGTTGTGCACGTGCACTCTTATCACTTAATTCTCGGAAATATGTGTCAAAACAAATGACGTCATAGGGTGATGTGGAAAAAGTTGAACATTTTCAAAACTTGATTGAACACTAGGTTATGTAAAATGTTCACGAGGTAGTTTAGTATAAGTTATTGTAAGTTTTATTTCATTAGGTACACTCTGTCAAACGTCTCTGCGAATTATGAAACAAAAAAAATTTTTTTTCTTTCAAAATAGAAATGCCTATATCTCCGAAACTACTGGTTAAATAAAAAAAAGTTCCAGATGAGAAAAGTTTATAAATTATGCCTAGATACCAAAAATATACATTTCATCTCTTAAGTCCAAACCTTGTAATATCAGCCCACTGTGCGCCGGTGACCCAACCCTCTCCCTTTAAATCAAACATATAACTACTCATATTATGGCTAATGTTCCAAGGACCAACTGCCGGCTCCAACGTTTTATTTAAAATTCAAATCATAACACGGTTAGTGTTAGCAGCGCGCTCAGTGTTGTTTCAGAGTGAACTTCAATATTAAAACATTTTTTTTGTGTCCTTGTGATTGTAAGAAACATTTCCTGAGTATATTCAAATTTTATTATCTGTGTTACACCACCGTGTACCATTTCTCTGCCTGATGTATGACGTTTTGCCACCGAAAGTGGGATGGACCACGAGAGGCCACTACGTTGGTTTTCTGAAAAAAAAAAACAAGTAGCGAAGACGGTCCTGTATATCGCCCCAAAATCATATTTCCGGCAACAACAAGTGTTTACAAGTTCTATTCCAAAGTACCCAAATTTAATCCAGATAAAAGAAGACCATGAATTTCGAGCAATTTCTTAACATAATTGACGACTTCGGCGATAAGTTATCATGGAATGATTACGACCGCTTTTTCGTCATGCGCGTCCGTTTACGTGGCTCCGCAAAATTGTGGTTGGACCAGAGTCAACTGGAACAAGTACTCACATGGCCACAGTGGAAAGCAAAATTAAAGAGTGCGCTCAAATATTATGCACATTACACCGATAACGACGACGACATTATTTATCGTCCGAAATACGAAGATGAATCTATTGGTGTTTTCATGCACGACAAAATGGCTCTCTTCAAGAAAAGCCCGAAAGCGGAAACAAAAGAAGAAGAGCGCACGCGAACGATGCGAGCTGTTCTCTGGTCGCTCGAGGAAGATTCGGATGAAGAAGTTAGCAAGAAGAAAGGTCCGCGACCGTGCTTCATCTGCAGCGAGGATGGGCATAGAGAGAGGAACTGTCCCTTCAAAGTCCCCCACCGCCCTGATGGTGCCAGCTCCTCTAGCGCTGCTGCTGCTAGCGGCTCCGGCGCTGCTGCTGCTAACGGCTCCGGCGCCAGTGAGACGCAGACGCATGCTAAAAGCAGCGTTGAAAAGGTACGAAAACTCATTTCACTACTTTTGTTGTGTATAGAAAAGGAGGCACACGAAGTAAAGATAATATTATAACGTTAAAACGGTCGATCACTTCAAGCTAAAAGTGAAAAAGTACAGTTAAATTTACGTATATATGATGTATTTATTTATACGCTTAAATAACTAACTAAGAAACATAGAGGAAATTATTTCTTGGAAAAGTTCCCTTATGAATAATTAATCTATTTATATGCTAATGAGATAAACAAAATTAGTGTACTTGTAACGCGACCACTTCTTTAAAATTTTGATAATGAGTCATGTTTTATGCCACAGTATTGTTTAAACATAACTATAAAACAGAAGGAAATAAGTTACCTACTCGATCCTATGTATTTGACAAAGCCGACGTTTTGATAATAATAAAAATATAATAATAATCCAGCCTATAAACGTGCCACTGCTGGTCACAGGCCTTTTCCCATATAGAGAAGGCACGAGCATTGATCACCACGCTTGCTCTCTGCGGATTGGCGATTTCAGATCCCAAATTTTGGAACGTTTTGAAAACTTCAAACAATTTATATTCTGGTTCGACTCTGTTAATATTTACCTTATCCTAGTGGTTTTATTATTTACTTAACACAGACCTTTAATTATCATAAATTTCATGAAATAAAGTATCAGAGATCTGAGTAGGTTCTTTTACCACTAATTTGAATGAACAGAAAATCTTTGTTTTTTAGAAGCAGGTCGAGTATCTTGCGACGGAAGACGGCTCGGGTGATGGCCAGGACATAGAAGAACCAACTCCTGAGACCACCGAGTCATCAGAAGAGGAAGTCACTTTGGAACTAGAGTCAGTAGTTTTTAACGTAACGTTTCTTAAGCGCCTTTTTTTTGGTTTACAAGAAATAAAAACTTTTTGATTTGATTTTGATTTTGAAGGATCTAAATAATTTGACTTCTTAATCATCTATTATTACTAGCTGTACCCGGCATGCGTTGCAATGCAATTTTTTCTACCTTGCACCTGCCTACTACCTACCTGCCTACTAACTACCTACTACTACTTAAGGGTATGAAAAAATAGATAGTAGCCGATTCTCAGACCTACTGAATATGCATATAAAATTTCATAAAAATCGGTCAAGCCGTTTCGGAGGAGTATGGTAACTAACATTGTGACACGAGAATTTTATATATAAGATACTACTTTTCATATTTTTTTAATATTTATATAATAATCGTTTTTCTATAATATTTCATAATATCAATTTTTACTATTAGTCATTTTTGGAATGTGTGATTTTTTCTTCTTATAATGTGTGTCACTTTTGAGATTTACATAATATGGGCGGGTAATGTAAGTGCGCCCATTTCTGTGTCCGATTTATCTAAATAAACTTTTCCTTAATACAACCAAGTTTTATTATCTGCTTATCTCAATGGTTATCGTTTCACGTACCATTATAATTAATTGCCTAAATGTTTCCCAAACCGTGATACTGGCTTCCACTCTTACCAGAGACAACTGAACCGTGTTTTACATAAACCGGCTTAAAGTCTTATCTGAGTCTATGGAAAAGTGTTTCCATGAAATGTGGCTATCTTACCTCGACAATGTTTTCAGAAAAGACTAGTTGTGACAACTTTAAGGCTCTTAATTGATGTCAAAGGTCAACGAAATTATCATGTCGCAAATCAAATAAATACTTCATTGATGTATGTGTGTATTGTAACTAATAAAAAAATAATACACAGAACTGAACATAGCTACAAAGCCATGCCTTAGGTTGCGTCCGAATCTGACGAACGAGCACTACACGAGCAGCTCGCGAGCCGTTCGCGAACCGCTCGTGGCATGTTCGCGAGCCGCTCGCGAGCATGCCGCGAACGCAGTAGTGTCAATTACGCCGTCTGACAGACGTGCGCGCGCCACTCGCGGCATGCTCGCGAGCTGCTAGTAGTGCTCGTTCGTCAGATGTGGACGCACCCTTACAAATCATATGAACGACATATAAGTCGGCCTTGTCTGAATTAAACAATAAAGTCTTATTGCTATTTAGTAGCACAAGGGACAAAGCCATTTCAATAGGAAGCACCACAAATTGTAAAATTGAACATATAACCAACTTCAAAAGGAGGACGTTTACAAATCGTTTTTTTCTTCCTGTCCAGCAATTTAATAATCTATTTCAGAAATTATAATTATTTTTGTCGTCGATAAATAGGTATACCTCAGAGGTGGTCCCATATAGGTTGTTCCCTTTTTAAATTAATGTGTGGTTAATCATGAAATTGGCATTCTTTGTGGAAGACAAAAATTCAATCCGTTGAATTATATTACTGTTAACATGCAGCGCTATAGTTGAAAAGTTAGCAAAAATCAATAACAGACAAAGGTGCGGACCCTAAATACACTCAGAGGCACAATTAACCGGTCACTAGCGAGCTGTTTGTGTAATGCTCGTTCGGTGCGCGTTCGCCAGATGAGGACGCACCCTTTAGCACACCTTTGTTTTTGGTTAATTAATCGATAATCTCAAACTTTCTTAGATTGTTAAAAAGTAAAGCTATAGCAAACTTAATTTTTGTAGTTTTATATCTTTTTATATATTTATTCAATAAAATAATTCCTAAATGATCTGTTACGTCGGGAAGTTAAGGTGGCCGGTTCATTGTGCCTCTGAGTGTATTACGATGTACAATACGTATAGATAGGGCTTGTAAATCCATCATGGCTGACCACCCCATGGGGGCAGACAGTACCGTATGTAATATGTACGATATTATTATGTACAGATTGAAATCACATCAAAGCATCCCCTGCAGGTGTGCTCCCAGCCTCCCTGTCTGGCACGAGATTATGTACCGTCGGCAAAAAAAAACATCTCAATTTTTTATTATGAAAATAAATTATAACTAGTAAAAACATTTGCTTAAACATAAAAGTAAGAACAATTTGCTTTGATTGAAGAACAAAAAAGAACAATTGCAGGAAAGGTAATTTTTGCTATTTTCTACCAAACTATTACCAGTAACGGAATGTTTTTTTTTAATTTAAATGGGACCACCTCGAAGTGGTATAGCATATCGATGACAGAAATCATTTTCGAAATCGTTTTACATACACTGAGGATATCGCGTAGCAAAAAAAATTGTCGCATTAAGCTGGCAGGGCAAAAAAACGGGTTCTGACGTCTCTTTGGTGTCTAGATAAAATGAACACTCGGGCTTCATAAATATGTTGCTAGACAAATGGTATAAATTTTTTTTTGAAATCGATAGCCAATCGTGGTTAATATCGCGTAACAAATATAGATTAAAATCATTCAGTCGAATTGAGGTGGGTGGCCAAAAATTTGCTTTTCATCGTCGTTTTGATTGAGATTTGATGTAAATAAAGTAACAATTCATGCGTTTCAAAAATCATATAAAACAGTACTGTTCGACCACAATTTTTTAATATAAAAAAAATAAAACATAAAAATAATTTGGCCACCGTTGGACAAAACATCAAACTAAACTTCGATTGTATAACGACACGATCATTGCAATTTCAGTTTTCTTTAATACACGACATTTTTGTAAATTTTAAAAAATAATTGCAAAATACAATAAATCGTATCATCTGTTTTGCAGACGGTTTGCGATTCCATTAATTACGCTCCGCTCGGATTCAAATAGCAGACAGGGGAGTATCGATCAATAATATGAATACTAGCCCTTTCCCCTGCGCAGAACTTTAAAAATATGCGCTGAATAACATGCGGATGAATTTTTAGATAATATTATTTTACGACGATAAACATGAAAATAAAGTTTATCCGTCAAATCTAAGAAAGCGAAATAAACAGAACTGTACTCTTTTAAGACGTAATTAGACTAATTACTGTATTTCAAGCAAATAGGTAAATGATTCTGTTTTATTTGAAGCATAAAAATAAAAGTAAGAATTACACTATTTAAATTAAGAAGGCAGCCGGGATTATTTGTCTTTTTGATTTTAAAAGTTTTTAATGCGGATCTTTGATTTCATGAATTCGCATAAAACATCGGATAACGTCTCGAAGACGGACGGGTAAAAAAGCGGATTATAGTCGCCTATTCCCGAAATAACGACTATATAAACGAAGTTCGCAAATAATACTAAACGATTTTAGAAGAAAGTGACCAGATTAATGATCTAACAGGGATGCTAGGTTTTATTTTAAATACCAAAACCGAACATTTCGATGCCTTCTATGGATAATAGTAGTGACCGACCGAAACATGTTATTTTGCCGAAACCGAAACCGAAACCGAAGGTTCGGTTTCATTGTAGTTTCGGCCGAAACCGAAACCGAAACCGAACCTTTTATAAAAAAAAAGTCCTTAAAAAGTCGAAAAAATGTTAGTAAGCCCGTTTTTTTTCTAAAATTAATATCTCGCCGACCTATAATTACAGGTTTCTACTTTCAAAGATTTATCACAATGAAATTTCAGCACAGTTACATAGGTTTTGAAAATTTAACTACCCTATAAAGTGAAAAAAATACATTATTTGTAACACAAAGTTAGCGATTTTTTAATGGTGGTATAAAATAAAACAAATTTATTATTAAAATATGATGCTCATATATTATGTTTATTTATTTTCAGTTACTTACATTTTAATTATACTCACAAATATCACAATCAGTTAGCCTCGAATGGCTAATTCAAATATAATTAGATAATCAAAATAATCAAATTGATCACCTTTGGTAATCATTTTAGCGAACCTTTTTTTTATTATGTAAGGTGCATAACATAGGTTATGATAACAAATCAACAAGTATAATATAGTAACAAATCTATACGTATACTTTTTATAACTAATTATTATACGACGCCATATTGCCAGCCGTGCCGAGCGCGCCTGACGTTAGCCGAGCGCAACCCGAAGGTACGATGTTGTAAGTTTCGGCACGGCCGAAGGGTTCGGCCGTTTTTGGCCGAAACCGAAACTCGGGCCGAAACTTGATTTTTTGGCCGAAACTGGCCGAAACCGAAACCGAAACCGAAATTTCGGTCGGACACTAGATAATAGTTTAGAATTTAGTAGAAAGTTCTCTAAATGATTGCTAGCAAGATTTTGATTTGTAAATGACAAATGAATGACATTACGTGATATTACGTAGTGTTTTATACTTAGGTTCTTACTATACATATTGGTTTCATAACACTGTCACCTAAAGTTAATAGGACATAATTGATAAAGGGATTTTCCGTGACATAACCATTTTGGAAGAACAAACTGTAAAGCCTGAAAAGTTATACACGTAGATACGCAAGTCTCGGTTACTCGGTGACTATAGTCTGCAAATGACTCAAGATACCGTCATAAGTATCGTCTTTCATACTTCCATAATCCATAAATAATAATAAATAAATATATAAATAATAAATGTGGACATCACATACATTGCTCTGAAAGTATGTAGCTAAAGCACTTAGTTTGTGTTATCCAATTCAGAGACAACGATGCAACCACAAACAGACCCAAAATAATGTAGAAAAGTGATTTTCAACATTGACCCGTCCAGGTATCGAACCCCTCAAGAGCTAGCGAGACCTTGAAAACCAGTTTTTGCGCCAGTCGACCACGGAGATTGTCATCTACGCTAATAATATAAGGAGTAAGTATTTTTATGTATGTACGTATGTATGTTTGTAACGAATAAACTTAAAAATAATAGCACCAAAAAAAAACACCATTAAAATGGTACGCTATATCCTGAGTAATATGGGCTATATTAATTACTAGAAAAAATTAAGGTTCTGTGCTAGAACTTCAAAAAATGTCTGTCATCGCATGAGCTGCGTAAAATATTGATGCTAGAACTAGAAAATGTCTAGTATTAAAGAACATATCAATATATACTTGAAAACTTCCACATACAATATGCCCAAATATTGTAATTTTGACACTATAACTACTATTTACATTTTAAAAGTTGACAGAAATGCCGACCAAAATCAGACTGTGTATTTATATAAACCTTTGTAATTATCCTTATACAAATAAATCATTTCTTATTTAAAACTGTTTTAATAGGTACCTATAAATTACTTTTTGAATTATTAAAATCGGACATTCTATTTAGAAGATATTACGAATTTAAAAATGGCAATTTAAACAAAAGTGTGGGTGTGGGTCCCACGCTGCGTAGCGCGGGGCAACGTGGCGAGGGAGGGAGCACCGACGTGCGGGAGAGGGACGTGCGCATCTATGAAAAAAACTTATTATATCCTGCATAAAGATGCATTACTTTACGTATATCACTACCAGGACGATAAGTTAATAATAATATTATAAATATAAAAGTACCTCGGTCTGTTACAAAATCAAAATGTTTTTATTTCTTATAAACCAAAAAAAAAGACGCTCAAGAAACGTAACGTTAAATCTACTGACTCTAGTTGCTCGGTTCCAAAGTGTCCTTCCTATGTAGAAGAGCCGGCAAGAAACTCCATAGGTTACTCTTTTAAAAATTAAATTGTTACAATTATTTGTACATTATTGGTAAAATATATGCGTCAACAACGCAATAAAAACTACGATAATAAAATAAAGAAAAAGAAGAAACGTTACGCGTTCATAGCTAAACCGCATTACCGATTTTGTTGAAACTTGGTATGGGTAAGCTTGGATCCCAAGAAAGAACGTCGTCTACATATTCTCGCAATAACCAACACCCACGCGAGCGGAGAAGCATAAATGTTTCGTGTAACTTGTCCCCACAGGGTCTATAAGTGTTCCTTCATACTAGCTTTAAGACAACTTGTGAAATAACAATGTAAGTTACAGTATTAAAATATTGTGTTTTATTCAATACACACACATGCAAAGAATAAAGTTAAACGTATAGGTACGGTAGTTTGTGATAGCAACCGCCAGAGGCGCCACCGTAGCAGCAGTCACACATAGAAATTAGAGTTGCGTATGTGTGTTTACAGTAGTTTAGGAACAATAGCACTACCATTTTGGAGTTACAAATTTTGGCCACGAGAGGTCTCTCTATACCCTATGTACTTTAATGTCTGGGTAAGTCTATAATATTATGAAAATACAGTAATATAAACAGATTTCTAAAGTCAACCTTAATTCGTAATATCATTATATCAAGGCCTTTGCCCAGTAGTGGGACATTTAGATTAGAAATATAATTATTTTATATTATATTATTTTATTAATTTATTTATTCTAGTGATGTCAAGTGCAATGTATTCTTGACTAATAAACTGAAGGGTTTGGGGTTTTATTCCCACACAGAACAAATCTTTGTGTGATAAGCATGCTCATTTGTTCTGGTTTGGTGTGTAATTTATATATAAATTATGTATTTACAGATAAATTATATGTTACTGGTTACAATAGTACAAGCTAGGTAGAGCAGTTTGGGTTCAGATGACCATGTGTGAGTTGTCCCAGGATATTATTATAACTTATAATTTAACTTAAAATACATATAGGGTTAGTATTTAATGAACTGCCAAAATTTACAATAAGGATCTAGATATTGAACTGAAGGTATATTTTGAATATAATTGTCAAATGCTCGCTTATTTGGGCATTTTCACTTATAAGTGTACCCTGTTAAAAATACGTACTTTTTTTTAAAGTTGTGTTTTTAATATGTTTAAAGATTTCAACCTGTACTTCATAGTCTGACGGACTGGAGATACTATTTTATTTTTAATTAATTGGGTGTTTTCCTTATTAAAAACGGAAAATAAATGGACATAGTAGTGAAAAAGTGGTCAGTTTGGTGACGAGATAAAAATCATCCTGTTTTATTATTTTAAGTAATATGACTCAATGTCTATTTTCTTTTGCTACGGAATATTATAACTCATCGAAAAAAATTGATACTAACATTAAATTAAAAACTCATTTCTCTAAAATGAGTTTTTAACTTCTGTTTTGTGACAAGTGACGCTACGAAGATCGTTTTTTTTTAATTCCCTTGATAAAGGGCTTAGTTTTTTTAATAAATGTATTTTGTAGTGTTAGATATTGCAACAGCCTAAAACAATATTCAAACAGATATAATAAAACAATGAAACAAAAGTTAAAAAAAATATATTATGTTCACATACAAATTGGGACAGTCACCAAACTGACACATTGAAAAACCTTAAGCTGAGATTACATGATACAAAGTAAAACATAACGTTGGTAATTAAGTCTTTATTATTTCACAAAATCTTGAATTTTACGGGCTACCACAGTGGAGCCACATTTATCTGATAAGTTATCTTAGACAACTAAGGAATTTTGTTTCTCTTTTGTTTCTCTCGGCTGACCTTTTTATTTTTTCTCCACTCTTCCCTTTTTTGTTTGGCTTCTTCTGGCGTCAGTTCTGAAATTTCTTCTTTTTTTATTTTTGTATTCCTCAGGGCGTTAGAATTTCAGTTTTTCCCTATATCGTTTCGTTCTTTCCGCGCCACTTAGTGGCATAGTGAAAGTTATTAAAAAAAATACCTGAAAATAAAATATTGCATATTGTAGCTATGTAATCCTAGCTTTATGTGTCAGTTTGGTGACATTTGTAGTCAGTCCTATATGTGACGGAATAAAAATGTCACCAAACGGACGTCACATTCGCGGGTATAAATTAAAGAAAAATGTTTTCTAAACACAATTAAATATTTAATAAGAATAAAACATGTCAAAATATTAGTAAGTTGTATCTGATTCCGTTGAAACAGTTGCAGGATGTGAAATGTTGTATATTAACTAGGAAATAACGTCACTAACCTGACAAAAAAACTGGAGACATCTGCCAACACAAACAATAACACCCCTTCACTCGAGATACTGGCCACGGGGGTGAAACTCTCATACAACGAAGATTTCGCAAAAATGGTGCTGCCATCTATATTTTGTGTTCCGTAATTTATATTTTGGATAAGTTTTCTGTGGTTTAAAGACTGTCAAGCGTAAACAATATTTTTCAAAATTATTTTAATAAAATAATTAAAATAAGATAAATACATTAATTTATATACGGTTTTCACCAAAGGACATTCAGTAAAAAGGTTTTGTGTACATAATTCGTTAATTAGTTTTGTGAAAATTGTGTTTGTTTTTTAAAATCGATAAAGTGGTTGAACGAGAAGTGTTCGGTGTATAAATTCATAAAAGTTTCGTGTGAATTGTGCCCCAGAGGGTCTATAAGTGTTCATTTATACTAGCTTTAGAGCGACTTGTAAAATAACAAAAAAAAAATACATAATTATAGTAAATTATTGTTTTCCTACGTACTGATGTTGCTTTCTTATTATTTTCTTTGATTGTTCATAATTATAGATGTTATGTTTGATGTTTTATAACATTGTTAGCAAACAAATAATTGTGCAACAATGATTGTTATTCCTTGCTCCCTATATGGTTCATCATTAAAATTTGTTCATACGTACTGGGGCCCGATGCCGCTATTTTAAGTCAATGAGTGGCGGGTTAATTAACGTTCCAGTGTACTTGTTATTGTGCCTAATTTTCTTATTCAGATAAGAACAGTCACTTGCAATCCTACAATGACAACAGTGGCAAGTAGGTGTACATTTGTAAACTAAAATTATCTGAATACGAAAATTAGGCACAATAAAAAGTACACTGGAACGTTTATTAACCTACCACTCACTGACTTAAAATAGCGGCATCGGGCCCCTGATGTTGCTTTATGTCATTATGTTAGTTCATAAAAATGTTATGTTTGATGATTTATAATTAAGGTTTTATAACATTGTTAGCAAATGAATAATTGTGCAATAATGGTTGTTATTACTTGTGCCCTATATGGTTTATAATTTTTTCCTTCGTACTGATTTTGCTTTATGTTATTATATTACATATTATTTCATATTTATATACATATTTTTTCATAGTTATAATAACTATTAAATAATATTACATATTATTTCATAGTTATTATATTCATATAGATGTTATGATATATTATGTATTGATTCTTAATTTATGTTTTTTAACATTGTAAGAATAACTAAATTGTCCTATTATTATTAAGTTGTACATACTAGCTTTAAGACTTGTAAAAAATAATTTAATAAACTTTACAGTATTAAAATGAATTATTGGGTTTTATTTAATACATACAAAGAAAATCAAATTACGTATGTGTGTGTAAACGTATACAGTAGTTTATAGTAGCAACCACCAGAGGCCGCTACTGTAGCATCACTCACACAAAGAAAATAGAATTGCGTATGTGTGTGTACTGTGTACGTTAGTTTTAATGTCTCAACTACCAGAGTTCGCTCGCTTGCTAGGGCGACACGTTTTAGCCACGAGAGGTCTCTCTATTCCCTACTTAATTACTTTTCTCTATGATACTGGCGCATAACCGACGTTTAAAAACTCTGGCCGTGATCTTCTTCACTTAATGTTGCCATTTAAATTATTATGAGTTCCTTTAGTAATTATTTTTAACAACTGGACCCGTCACTAAACTGACATGTCCGACCGGCTTCAATTTCGAACATTTTTTGAAAACGTATTTTGGCCTATGTTATTAGAGTTTGAATTGTATAAATTTAATTTATGTGACGACAAAGACATACACTATGAACACACCAAAAATTTTAAATATATTCGTACTAGTATTTTAGTAATTTCGGTCAATTCAATGTTGGCAAGGGGTGGGACATGCCAAAAACAGTTACTCTGAATATTTGAAATACGTATAAATTTATAATTTAAACTTTTTACCTTGATTTCTGATGAATTCGTCAATTTAATTAATAATTTACACTTTTATTCCTTAAATTAAACCATATGCCCATTATTTATCTTGCTATAACATTTTGAATAAGTGGGACAGTCTCAAAATCGCGGGTACACTTAAAAGTGAAAATGCCCATTTATTACTGACTCTGAACCAGCACTGACAATTTGGATGGTCATTTAAAAATAACCCTGCATCTGTTCCGGTTTGTGCCTCGTGGCTATCACATGTGGAGTTTCTTCTATTAACCTTTTCGGCAGTAGAAGTGCTTATTTTCGATTTTATTTTGGGTGTTTTGTATTTATTTGTGTGTGCTTTGTCTGTATTGTGTTTTGTGTGTGTATTGTAGAGGTAAGTACAGCGTACTGACTTGTTTTATGCGGCGGACGCCTTGTAAACATGGACGTTGGTGACCGGCCTCCGGGCCGCCCGCCAGATCCCTATGTTTCCCCCCAATCTGACCCCAATCCCCAATCCCAAGACTTGTTGATATATACCCCTGTGGTAACGGCCCCTCTGTCCGCCTTCGAGGCGATGGAAACCCAGGTTACCCAACAAAAACGCAAGCGTCAAGCGACAAACAACACGGATACAGAAGTCGACCCAGAATCAAGTGTCACTAAACGTGACAGAACTGTTGCTCCATCACTCATTGCTCGCGCTAAGTATACTACGACCGACGTTGCCCCCTATATAGTGTTTGTGTCGTATGCGGAGGTGGACCCCAAGGTGGGTTCAACTTTGCATCCGGTAAGATTTGGCCAGTTGCTGTTAAAAAATAAAGTTAAAAACATCACTGAGGACGGTATAAAAAAAGTAGGCAGGAACCGCGTTTCTGTGGAGTTTAAAGCTCCTGGGGATGCCAATGCTTTCCTTGATTGCTCATTTTTAAAGGAAAAAGGTTTCTCTTTAATGATCCCGACATTCAACATAACCCGTATGGGTGTTGTTAAGGGTGTCCCAGCTGACTGGTCAGACCTGGAATGCTCCGACAACTTAAGTTCCCCTTCTGGATTTGGTAAAATTTTAAAAATAAGGAGAATGAATAGAAAAATTACCAGTGACGGAAAATCGGAATGGCTACCTACTTCCACTGTAGTCCTAACCTTCGATGGCCGTGCCCTTCCTGAACGCGTCTTCTGCTGCCACAACTCCCTGCCCGTTGAGCTGTACCACTTTCCTACAATTCAGTGCTTTGGATGTTGCAAGTTCGGCCACACCAAGACCCAATGTAGGTCCAAACCACGGTGTTTCCGCTGTGGTGAGGATCACTTTGGAGATGGCTGTTCTTCCGAGGAGCCCAAATGCTTATATTGTGATGGTCGCCATCTTGCCACTAGTCGACAATGTCCGGAGTACTCAAGACAACGTAACATAAAAGTCTACATGTCCGAAAAAAACGTGTCCTACTCTGAGGCAGCTAGAATTTTCCCCCCCGCTGTAAAGTCCTTTGCTGATGTCGTAGCATCAGCACCTTCTGCTCCCCATCCCCTCCCCTTATCACAATCAGCTCGCCCTACCAACCCACGCCAGTCTCCCTCTACCACATCCTACAAAAGGACCTACTTTCTTCCCCCAAAAACCCACGCACCCCTAGCCCCTGGGTATGACCAGCGCGCCCACCAAAATCTTGTAAACAGTTTTGCCTTCCCCCAACCTGCGAACGGCTGTGCCCTTAACAATAACCCCAGCTCTCCGAATGAGAACGTCTCAGCTGTTGAGCAGATAGTGATGTTACTTACTTCAATCCTTTCCTCCTACCCCTTACCGGACCACGTCGCCAACAACATAATGAACTGTTTCCGCAATCGCAACATTCCATCTCCTTCAATGGAACGCCAGGAGTGTCCTCCCGAAAAAACATGAGGTCACTCACCTGATTAACTTGTTCAACCCGGCAGTTTTTGCCATTTCAGAGACGTGGTTAACTCCTCGTCTCCATTTTAATATTCCTGGGTATAGCGTGCTTCGTGATGACCGTTCTGACGGTTATGGCGGGGCGGCTATACTTGTAAATAACTCCATCTCTTTTTCCCCCCTGTCTCTTCCCCCTCATGGTGATGAGATTAATGCCGTGGGTGTCAACCTTCTTGGCATTGATATTATCTCCATTTATATTCCTTCCCCAAATCCCTCTTGCTTCCAATTTATTAAGAATATTTGTGCCGTCCGAAAACCAACAATAATTTTGGGTGATTTTAATTCTCACCATTCCCTCTGGGGATCCGACCACTGTGATGGCCCGGGGTTAGATCTTGTCGATTTAATGGACGAGCTCGGACTGTGTGTCATCAACGGTGGATCGGTGACCCGTCTTCCAAGACCAGGCCACAGTAGAAGTTGTGTGGACCTTACTCTCTGCTCGGCCAGCTTGACAGGTCTAATGGAGTGGAAGAGATTGGATCTGACACACGGTAGTGATCATTATCCAATAGTTTCCACTCTGATTAATAGGTCATTGCCTAAAAAGAGCAAAGCTCCTCTCCTTAAATATAAGCTTCCAGGCGCTAAATGGGATTCTTATTCCCAAGCCCTGGACAACCTAGTCCTTTCCCTGCCACAAATTTCCCCGGACAACCTGGACGCCTGTATGGAGCAATTTTCCGCTGCTGTTTCTTTGGCTGCTGACCATAGCATCCCACTAAAAAACTCTGCTTCGGGGAAGTTGTCATCCCCACCTTGGTGGGACAGAGAGTGTACAGAGATGATAAGAGCCCGGAAAGAAGCGGAGTTTCGCTACGTTGGGGCTATGTCAATGACCAATCTGATGGAGTATAACCGGATTGTTGCTAAATCCAGGCGTCTATTTAGAAAGAAAAAACGTGAAGGTTGGAAGAAATTCTGTGCATCCCTATCTCCTTCATCTCCATCTTCCGTCATTTGGACGAAGTTTAAGGGGTACAGCCGTGGCTGCTCAGCTCAAAATCTTTCTACCATCCCGCAAGACCTAGCAGCTTCCTTTCTAGATAAACTCGCCCCTCCCTATGTTCCTCTTAATGAGGAATGTCCTTCTTCCGCCATGCCCCCCGCCTCAGCCAACGACCCATTGGACCTACCTTTTTCGTTGCGTGAGTTGGAAGTAGTTCTAAACCACGTCCACGACTCGGCCCCAGGGGTGGATGGTTTTCCTTATTCCTTTTACAAAAAATCTAGTGTCCATAGTCGCCAGTACCTCCTATCCCTGATCAACACCTGCTTTTCTCTCGCCTACATCCCTAATAGCTGGAAAACCCAACTCATCATCCCCATCCTGAAACCCGGAAAACTTCCCAATAGCCCTAATAACTTCAGACCGATTGCCCTGTCACCCGTCATTGGTAAAATTCTGGAGCATCTAATTAAAAACCGGTTGGAGTGGTTTGTGGAGAGTCGTGACCTATTGGCAGAGTCTCAGTTTGGCTTCCGTAAGGGATTCAGCACTATGGATGGCATTGGTGTTCTCGTTACAGATACGCGGATCGCATTTTCAAAAAACGAGTCCGTTTTGGCGGTCTTCCTCGACATTTCAGCTGCATACGACAGTGTCCTTCTTTCCGTGCTCAGAAGTAAATTACGCCAGCTGAGCATTCCGACAAAGATGTGTCAATGCATATGCAATCTTATGTCTGGACGTAACGTCAAGCTTCACATCCCTGGTATAATTTCTGACCCCAGAACGGTTTGGAGAGGCCTGCCTCAGGGTTCGGTCCTCAGCCCCTTGCTCTATAGCATCTACACTTCCGACCTTCATAGGTCCCTTAACAGCAACTGTCAAGTTTTGCAGTATGCGGATGACCTGTGCCTTTACCTACCAACGACATCCATCGACCAGGCTGCGGGGTCCATGCAGGTATCCCTCAACTCTCTAAATCACTGGCTTGTCTCTCATGGTCTCAGTTTGTCAGCTCCTAAAAGCTCCGTAACAGTTTTCACTCGGAAAAGAGTAATTCCAGATGTGCATCTTGAAGTTGATGGGTCTCCTATTAGAGTCGATGACCAGGTTAAATTTCTCGGTGTCATCTTGGATTCCAAACTGTCCGGTGTTTTCCATGTTAACTACGTCTACAATAAATGTGAGAAGAAGCTTAATTTGTTGCGGGCTCTCGCAGGTGTTTGGTGGGGTGCTCACCCCTTTACTCTTAAACTCATTTACAATGCCACAATCCGAAGCCTTTTAGATTATGCCACTTTCTGGTTAGAGCCTTGCAGCAAAGTTGCAATGGCTAAGTTGGACATCATCCAGTCAAAGTCTCTCCGCATTGTATTGGGTTGCATGAGGTCCACCCCAACAAACGCATTGCAAGTTGAGAGTGGCGACCCTCCCCTTCTCCTTCGTAGGCAATACCTTGCTGATAAATTTATGTACAAGTCTTTTTTAAACGTCAAACACAAATTATTGCCGAAGCTGTCCACTCTGGACGACCTATGCAGACGTAGTACATACTGGAGACACAAGGACATACCGTTAGTTTTAAAATCTCTAAGAAAGATACATATGGTTGGAGGAAATGCCCCAATTCGCCAGTGTAATAAATATCCAGTATTTTCCTCCCCTTACAATTCCCTACATTTTCTACCCAATTTTGTTCCCAACATTGGTCTGAATAAGGAATCTATTCAGGCTAATGATCTTTTTTCACACATCGTCAACAGTAAGTGGCCAGATCATTATAAATTTTATACGGATGCGTCTAAACTAACCCCAGATGGTAGAACTGGTATCGCAGTCTATAATTCCAATTCCAAAATTTTTCTTCAATTCCAATGCCCTCCAGAGTCATCTGTTTTCACTGGAGAGTGCATTGGTATCTTAGAGGCATGTTTATATATTTCTTCTCATTCCAATATTTCCAAAGCGGTTATTTTCTCGGACTCCAGAAGTGCCCTGGAAGCAATAGTTAAAAATTCTCTAAAGGATAATCTCCGCAGCTCAATAGTCTCAGAAATTAAAAACATTTTGTATTTTCTCTCCAGTAAGGACATAGAGGTGATATTGGTATGGATCCCGGGCCATATGGGCATCGCGGGCAATGAGTGTGCAGATGTAGCTGCCAAAGCGGCTGTCACGAGCAGCTTGGCAGACAGGAAACACTTCAGTATTGAAGTTTATGACTTGATCCATAAAGCCAAAGTTGATCTCTTCAAGGCCTGGCAGTCTTACTGGTCAGAGACCAGTAAGACCAAAGGCGGAGCGTTTGCAGCAATTCAGCCCTCAATTCCCCCTAAACCATGGTTCTACAAATTCAAAAAGGTCCCAAAGGTGGTTACGTCCGTAATATGTCGTATCCGCATTGGTCATTGCTGTTCTCCAGTTTTCCTACACAAAATCCGAGTGCGCGATAATTCCCTGTGCGAATGCGGTCTAGACGAGGGTAACCTGGATCATATTTTCCTTGACTGTCGCAGTAACGATGCCTACACTATGGACCAAGTTATAAATAACCTAAAGATCCAAAAACCGGTAAATGTCCGCCACCTACTTTCCTTTTTCCCCAATCCCCAAATTATACGTGCTTTTATTAAATTTATTGTTGCTAACAAGATAAAGTTATAATGGTTTAATATATTTAATCTACATGTTTGTAAATAATATCTATGGTAAGTACTAGTATCTACTAACATTTATATTTTAATGGTTACAGGCATATAAATATTGTCGAAAATAGTTGTATTAAGTATAATAATTATTAGTGCCGTTTATTTACCCATGTGTGGTCACTACACGACACTGGCAGAAATTACTGTGACCTGAGGCTGCAGTGGGTTGCCAAAAATCAAAAGAAAAAAAAAAAAACCCTGCATCTCTTACTTACCATTGCAGCTCTTGGAATTTTCTCCGGCATCCTCGGCTTCAACCTTTATGGTTACTTTCCCCTGTCCATCTTCCTGCAGAGAATCTTCATTTTCATCCTCTTGTTTCTCCGGTTTGATCCAAATCTCTTCATGTGATACTGAAATAGAATATATAGAATTAAG
The DNA here is from genome assembly GCA_905475315.1 of Autographa pulchrina. Taxonomy (NCBI): domain Eukaryota; kingdom Metazoa; phylum Arthropoda; class Insecta; order Lepidoptera; family Noctuidae; genus Autographa; species Autographa pulchrina. Next base: position 8,121,349 of record FR997787.1, read on the forward strand.
TATGATGAATTAAGAGTGAACATTTTTAATGAATAAATAGTTTGTTGAGGGATAAAACAGTCTGTACTGATTTGAAACATTTATAATAAATAAATGCGGACAACATCATTGTTGCAGCACAGTTGTAGCACATACATTGTTCTGAACCCAAAGTAAGTTGCTAAAGCACTTGTGTTATGGAATTCAGATACAACGAAGGTACCTCAAACACCCAGACCCGAGACAATGTAGAAATGTGATTTTCTATATTGACCCGTCCGGGGATCGAACCCGGGACCTCAGAGCTAGCGACACCTTGAAACCGGTGCGTACGCCACTCGACCACGGAGGTTGTCAGTTTATTTAGAGAACAGCATGATTAGTAGTTGTTTAAGTCTGTCAGCTAAATTGTTGGTGGTGTAGATATTGTTTAGAATAAGGAGTTTATTTTTTTTAAGATATTTAACTGACTATGATATTTGAAATGATAGACTAATAAATACTGTATACTTTATGTATATTCTTTTTGTACAAAATAAATTTGATTTTAAGTGATTTTGGTCAACATCAAAATATTTTTGTTTATTATTTATTTCATGTTTTATTATTTGTAATATCTGCATGCAATAAGTAGCATTCAAGTCTATCGAGCTATATTGTTGGCTGACTCAAACAAATTTTATTTAGTGTGTAGAACATCAATTATTAAGATGCTATTATAATCAAAGATTGTGAGTCTTCATTCAAATTTTTGCCTTCATACTTACGATTTAGAGATTCGTTATTTCTATCATCATTATTTTTCTCACTTTCTTCATAATCTATTGGTTCAGGTTTCACAGTTACTTCAACAGTTACTGTCTCTTCCATGGTTGACTTAACAGCCTACTTTTAAACTTATACAGTTACACCTCAGAAAGTCGGCACTTTTACAACATTGTTTTTATTGTTCTGACTTACACAATATGTTTTATGCACAGAATTAGGCATAAAAGCTGTTGTTTTAGTCAAATATACACTAACAAAATAGCTTTCGTATGTAATTTTCTAATGCAGTTACCTATGCGGCTACTTTTTATTATTTATTCTACACATAAAACAAGTTTAATACTACACAGATAACTTAAATAATCTTAAAACTTTAAGTATACACTATTGTTTATATATTTAACTATTGTAGTATCTAATTTTGTCTCATTTTTAGGCATTTTTTACCAATATTAGTAAAATCGATTCGCTTTTTTTAGATTTCACTGACAGATAGTTTGACATTCATCTGTCAGGCAACTTTGTTGTCAATTTGGAACGTTCAGGTTACATTACACGCAGAATTTAAAAACGGGTCTACACTTTTCTTGGTACATTTTGTTTGAATTTTACTGTCATTTTTATAACTCAAAAACAAATACGTTGATGAGGAAAACAGGTAGGTTTTTTCATGTGCCATAGACGATAGTGATAAATACATCCTAGAGACCTAAACTTGATTTTGGAGCACGCTGGAGCGTCATTAGAAATCTGTTACTGTAGCACACCTACCATTTTACCAACTTTTTTCACGTAGGTATAAAATCATAGCATAAGTTACTGTTTCATGCCAATACTAACAATATATAATTACACAGAACAAAGTAGCGTATAGGGAACTTGCAATGAATGAGCACAGTTGCAATATTTCCATTTATTTTATGAACATAACAATATTTGTGTAATGTGCGGATATAGAATATTCCCATCTTAAGTTCAAGAGTTGTATTGTATTGTATGTAAGATTTGCGTTGTCTAGTCCTATGAAATTATAGGGACAAAAATATTGTTGAAACTAAAAATAAAACCAAGAAATCTTTCCTAAAATTTATTTCGAACCGTTACACATAACTTAATAAAAAATTAGACGATTTTTATATGACTTAAAAGAGTGTACAATACATTATTATATGACACATAATCTCAAAATATAATGGTTCTATACAATGACAATAACATTTGGTATGTACTAATCCCGAATTAAAAAAAAACTACGACGAGCCGCGTCGATCATTCTTTTTTTTATCAATCAATACTTTCTTTTGACGTTTGGTTGGGCCAAGATGACGAAAGTGTTGTTTTTAATTATAAAAATTGAAGGTTAAGTTTTTATGAGTTGCTAGAAGTCTGATTATGTAAAAGTAAAAACAATATTAGTTGAATTTGGCTGAGTAAACATAGATTAAAATGTTTATTTACGTAACATCTTCAGCTAATCTTTAGAGAAAAAATATAACAGAAGAACTCAATCTAGTTTAAAATCAATGAAAGATAATACATCTTTAGAAGAATATTTATAATTAATTGCAATCGAATCATTTGGCCAACTGACTAATATTATACTAAACTAAATACTTCTTGCACCTGCGTGATATAAAAATATTGACTATAGTATATTTTGGAAGATCTCCCCATTTCTTGAGGTCGTATACAAAAACAGCGTAAATTAATCATCAGATACATGTAACAAGTTATGAAAATTATATTTCTTAAAATATGCACTTTGACAGGCTCTCCATCGAGGTACTTCACGGAAAAAAACTGTTTTTGTATACGAATACTCGAAAAAAAGGATACACTTCAAAAAATAACTCAAGTCACAAGAAATGTCGGGGAAAAATAATATTTACAATAACGTCAACACATTACAAACAACTATCAACTAATGGTAAAAAATTGGAAGAACGCGATCGCCTGTTTTGGTATAAAAGAAAAATAAATCTGGATATAAGAAAATATACTTGTCATACTAAAATAGACTTTATCTTAACATTATAGAGTACATTATGCGTTATCGCCTGTGACTCGAGTATATTTTAAATAGTACTAAATACATATAATATGTAAACGAGTTTTGAATCGAGTTCTACACTTACTAGTGATTTACATAGAAATGACTTTTGTCGCAATTCCATGGTTAATTGTAAACTGAGGTGTATTTAAGCACTAGTTAAAAACATGTTTTTCACATGCTCTATCTCATTCCCGCCAGTGTGAAAACGTGAGGTATGAGCGAGACAACATGAGAAACATTAAAGCTTATAGCTTGATTATTTAGTAAAATTACTAAAAAAAACTGGCCAGCTTGAGAATGAACTCCTTTTGGCTCTGATTATATTAGCAGAAACACACAGATTATTTAACAATTAATGTTATAAAGATATAACTTTTACGGCATTATCTACACCTCAGTGCACAAGCCGCCATTCCAAGATGGCGGACGTCAACATTAACTGTCAAAAATGTACAATACATTAAAAAACGTTATAAAGCTAACAGTCAAACAACGTTCGATGTATACAATATAAATATCAATTCCTAATGGAAACAATTGTTGGGATTGTTGGTCAAACATTTATTTAACTAAAAAAGTAATTGGTTATCTTCAAATATCTTATTTTAACTTATTTACGGTCATAGTTGAAATAACTTCCAACAGCCAAACCTACTCACTGAATAGATGTACGCTTTAAGTCTTTGATTATATAATGTCTAGATGGACTGTCAAGTGCGCGCAGACCCGTCAAAAAATTACAACCAAATTTGGTTGTTAAGTATTTTCCCGCAATTCCCGCCAACCAGTACAGATCGTGCCGCTTTCGTGTCACTACGTTTTACGCGCTCTAAGGAATAACCACATAACAGCGATAAAATGACAGTATGTGCTTTTAAAGTGTGCCGGAATTATAAAGGAAGGCTAAAAAATACTAAACACATCACCTATCACGTAGACAAGACACCAAGAAACTTCATATTTATTTTAGTTTTTTTTTATGATTACCAAATTACGCCATATTTTATCAGTGTTGCCAGTTTCCGTTTCTTATTCTCCCATTTTTTAGGGTAATTTTTCTGGTTTATCATTACGTTTATAAAATTTCGTTGATGTACTTCGAACGATCGCCTGTAATTAAAACTCATTCCTAATTAACGAGATGTGATCTATCATTTCAAATTTCAAAATTCTAACTGCTCAAAATATTGTACTAACTTAGTTGATTTAATACTCCATTCTAACACACAAATCTATTTTTTTTTAATTATTAAAAAAAGTAACTACTTAATAAAAATACACTTAAACTGAATAATACCACATAAGTACATAAAACTAAAATATTTTTTATTATTATAAATTAGTCTTTATTTAATGTTGATTTATGGGAGAATTTGTAATAGCTGGTAACACACACTTGAAATTTTGGTCTCGTTTTTTTTTTATGATTGTAGGGCGACGCTCCATCTAGACATTATATAATCAAAGGCTTTAAGTATACATAGTTCTGACTATTACATGTCAATCAATGTCTAATTTATAACAGTATATTTTTGTAAAAAAATGTATAAAACAAGCATGCTACTTTGGCAATTCCTAATTTCCTTTACATGCTGCGCTACTGCCTGCATTTTTTTTTATCATAGATAAATAAATGTCTGACCAACAAACTAGGTAACTGTAATTACAATTATTGTGTATTGAGTAAACAGTGTATGCTTGGTGCGTTTGTGTCTTACAACTATAGTTTTAGATCAGGAAACATGTCAAATTAATTAATTCTCGTCTTACAATACCAATCAATTTTATAATGTACATTTGAGACGATGTAAATAGACTCACCATCTAGCTTCTTGCCAAGATATGTTGGGGTCGGCTTCCAGTCTTACCGGACTCAGCTGAATACCGTATTTTACATAGATCAACTGCATATCTGATCTTCACATCCCATTTACTGGGTATTAGAGTATCCTAATAACTTTAAACTATCGCGCTGCATGTTCATAGTAATAATTATTATAGAACGGGGATTAGCGCGTCCATGCTTATATACCTTTAGGGCTTGACGTTCCGATCGGGTTACACAGGCCGTGGTCGCAAGCAGACTCTTTTAAAGTAAGTAAAGTCTGTATGTGTATTTAAGCATGTACGCGCTAATCCCCGTTCCATATTACTATTAGAGTATCCTTTCCTGAGACTGGTTGCTTTGCTCAAAATAGGAAAATGAAAACTATAAACTTCTTTAAATGCCATTAAATTAAGATTACATAACATTAAATGCAATGTAACCTTAAATTCTTTATTGATTGGTTGGTTTTGTAAATCGAGATTCTATTCACAAAGTAAATCAGTCCCTGAGTAATAAATAAAAAACCTCCTTGTAAAGGAAGATTTTACATTTCGTTTTACAGGTCTGATTATATTGAGGTTGAAACTAAGATATACTTAAATTAAATTATAGCTTATTTGTTTAGGTAATTAACTAATATTAACTTTTGTTTAAAGTCATGAAAGCCGACCTCAACATACCTCGGGAAAAGGCTAGGCTGAAGAACTTTGTAAATTAACTTGTAAACTAGTTTTGCTTACATAATTATACAGTAGCTTCTCTTATGATCTGATAGTAAATAAAACAAAAAAATAACAGAAAATATACAGTTACCTAAACAAATAAACTATAAAAAATCAAAACATCAATGTACCATTAATCAATTGTTACAACTTCGCTTATAATTTTGTTTTAAAGGACTAGTCCTTATCCACCGTACATGATTATGATCAATTGATTTAATTAAATGTTAATGTCTATTTGAACTAATGTTAATTGAACAAGCCATACGATTAGTTGCTAGACATTTAAAAATGGTCCTTTTAGCCGAAATAAGCTTTTCAACATGATTCTAGAAATTATACATAATTATTTTGCTATGTCAAAAACTGTAATACTAAAAAAAATACTATCTTGTACAAAGTGTTACCGAAATGGTCTATCAAAAAAATTAGATATCAATTATTAAATTAACTAATTTCGAGCTGAATTTTTGTAAACTGACTCTAAACCAGATGTACTCTTCACCCCTTTTGGATAGATATACCCTTTCAGTAACACTCTGTATCTAAGCATGTTTATCAGTTGTCTGGTCGACTCCACACTTGTCGCATGTGAGTGTGGTGCCCCGTCGCAGGACATGGCACACCTTTTGTCCTGCCCGTCCTGCACTACCACCTGCACTCTCCAGGACGTGACGCAGGCCAGCGACCGAGCCATCTAGGTTGCATCTTTTTGATTAGATAGAATTTGAAAGTTGGATCTTTTGACTCGAGAAGAAGAAGAAGTAGTTGTCTGGTTACCATACTACAAGCTCTGCCTAGTTTGGGATCAGAAGGCCGTGTGCCTATCTTGCCTCACGACTGGGAAATTTACTGAATTAGATACAATTATGACATAGCATAATAATAATGTATGCTACATACAAAATGTCATACATTTAAAACGATGATAGATTAGGTAAAAATGATTTATATGAATTAGAAAATGCAGTAAAATGCAAGATATTGAAATAAATACACATTAAAATGAGTTTCATATAATCTCAATAATGTCGATTTACAATTTTGTTGTAATTTTAATGCAAAATAATATTTTATACACATTTTTTGTGACTATATTACGATGTTTTAGAACCAAGATAGTTTTGTACCGATGTTATACAGACAGATAGCATGACTGTTTTTCATATCTATACTAATAAAATAAAGCTAGATATCTTTGTTTGTTTTTATCTCTGATATTTCAAGTTGGCTTCCAAAAAATGTAATGTGTACAAGTTGTTATTCACAATACATTAATTGCCAAAGCGAGTGAAGCCAGGTACAGCTAGATTGTATAATATAGCTGACATAGGCAAAGAGGGTTATCTTTATTCCATAAGAACACACACTTTACGTCAGTATTAATAAATTTAACTAGAATGGTTTTAAAACTTCATAATATACTGCTAATATATATGTAATAGGTATACATGTTTGTGCGTCCTGCGTTTATAAGTATGTTTTACAAGAATGTGTTAACTTAATGTTGTCAGCACTTATTCTTTTAATTGCTATTTAATCCCATGTTTAAAATTTGGTGGCGGGTAGTTCCTTTCTGCTTTCCTAGTTGTAACATCGGTGTCATATACCGATAGGTTTACTATTACTGAGAAAGTTATGTTTAAATCGAAAACCAACCCATCCAATTCCAAACCGCAGCGAAAGTTGCTTAACCTACTTCCACATTTTAAATATAGGATTAAAAATACGTAATAAAACTTGTATATTTGTGCATAAAAGCCCCAGAATCGGTGGGCAGAGTCCATTAGCCTACCATAGCCGTACCATAGAGTATTTTCTATGGCTGTGACGTCAGTTTTAACTGGTCGTATTCTCGTCAAGGAACTCGACACATGTGAATGGAAAATGACCTACTTTACCGTTCAACTCGCCCTCCCATTGGCCGTTTATGTTGATTTTTGTCACCTGAAATAGATATGACTATTATTAGTACAGTATGTGTGGAATTATGTGAGTAACCGGCCATGACAACCTATTTCCTTTTTTAATTGACCTATAAATACATACACAATGACGCGTTTATAATAAAGAAAAAGAAAGTAGTAATATGAGAATATTTAAACATATTGCAAATACGACTTTTAAAGATGGAAAAATATTGAGTTCTGAGGTTTACGCGAATGTTAGACATTGAAATAAACTACTTTTACGGATTTTATCGCGGTTTAGAAAGAAAGAAAGAAAAAACGTTTATTCGCCATGATTATGACGCATAATTAAAATACACGAAGGAATAACAAAACGAAACAAAAACAAAAGTAGGAAGATAAATATGCGTCACAAACACGCGAAATGGCCCACCGCTCAGCATATGCAGCGACCCTATGCGAGACAGTGTCGCGGCGCTGATTTTCAGCGGTGGCCGGCACTGACATGATGACGTCAATCGGTGAATTTAATAAGTTCGGTTTGTATTTAGATTTTAAGTCTCGACGTTTCGACACCTTTGCAGTAGTTTTATTTCAATTGAAAAATATTGTTTTAAGCTGGAAATTGTTGTTGCAGTCTATAATCAATTCTTTTAATGGTTACATATGGTGTAGTATGGCGAGATAAGTTCTCAGCGTATTCTGGCTGGCGTATTAGCAATGTCTCGCCAACTTAGTCCGGTAAAGCAGTAAAAGCCTCTACGAACTAAAGCTAACTGCGGCAGTTCTCCACAAAAAGAGATAAGTTCTAGTCAGTTTATGAACCAATGATGTTTACAATCATACTGTGCCTCCTATAAGATTATTTTTTATGTGATTTCTCGTGAAATTCTTTAGTTATTTTGTCAAATATTATAATAAATCATATGTCTTACTTTAATAATGTCTCCCTCCTCTAGTTTGAGCGCAGTCTTGTCGTACGCGTTGGGCACCCGCGGCTGCTTCACCCGGGCCAGCGCGGGGAGCGTGCGCTGGAACACCAATTATTTAGGTAAATAACTTAGCATTAATAATAATAATGCTCTCTGATGTGTTCGCGAATGTTAGACATTGGAATAAAACTACTTTTAACGGATTATATCGCGGTATATATAAGGTGTTAATAAATTAACTTTAAAAAAATTACGAGGATGCTCGGTATCGATAAACATGACTAAAAAAAAAATTTTTTTTAACAATTTATTTTTTCACTAAAATAAATTAGGAAATTTTTAAAATATTTTTATGCACACTGTACGCGGGGCTGCGTTTCGGTGGTGGAGCCGACACGGAACTCTCCCCAGCGCTACCCTTTACCGATCGTCAGTCGTTTGATATCTGCCGCGCGGGAAGGGTTTGTCGCTCGCGGCAAGCGGGACTTAGACGGCCTAGGTACGGTGCGCATATATTATTAGGTTATTTACGCGTAATGCAAATAATTGCGTATCTTTTCAACGGTTGCTTTTTTTTTTAATATTTCTTCGTGATTATTTATTGAATACAATTTTCAACAACTTAAATTTCTTAAAGTTAATTTTTTAAAGCCTTATATAGGTTTGAGTTCCAGATGTTTCGCCACCTTTGCAGGTCTCATGAGTTATAATAATAATAAGTTATTAGGCGTTAAGCAGATACAGATAAATTTCTTTTGAACAGAAATGACAGCGCTTCAGTATTTGCTTTTGCGAGCAAGTTACCACACGGTTACAAGGAACCACTCGAGCAGTTTGGCTTCTACGAGCGGTCCTTGTATCCAGTCTGCTCGACCTGCTGTCCGTTGACGCAGTGACGTATGTCCGTGTCCTATCAGAGTGCTTATTGTTTTATCGAGCAGTTGACAGCGAAAGCTCGAGCAGTCCGTGTATATTTATCACTGGCTACTATACTGGGGCCCGAGTCTGCTATTTACACTCCGTGTTACTATGATCATAGTGGGATGATAGTGTCAACCCAATATGTGCCTAATTTTCGTATTCAGTTAAGCCAACAACAATCAGCATGAGTGGCATGAGTGGGACGCGGTGTTGTCAATTTAAATTAAAAATAAAAGTATCAAACATTTTGTAATTATTAATAGGCAACACCGATTGGCACTAATTATTAATAATCGTTTCTTATGTTGCAAAAAATTGTATTAATTGTTTTTTGAATACTAATTAATTGTAAAAGCCCATACAATATGTAATTTCTATTAAAAACTTGTAAATAAGGATAATTATGTTTTAAAAAAGGAAAGTTTTCGTTGAAATTGACACATTGTCTATGAAAAATAAAAAATGTTTAGCCATAGATATGATGCAACTGCTGTCAAAAAATAGCGGAATACGAAATTGTACCGGCCATCGGTCATATTCACTCAACTCGCGGCTCAATCGTTCCAATGGCCAATTGTGACGTTTTGACAGTTAGTAGAATGCCAATTATCGTAAAATGGTCCCACTAGCCCCACCCACTCAGACGATTCAAGCAGATGTAAATAGCAGACTCGGGCCCCTGGTAAATTTTGATCATAATTATGTGTATGTGAGATGTATCGTACCTGCATATTGGTCCGTGGCTGCGGATGCTTGTTGGCGGCGGCGGGCGGCGAGGGCGGGTCGCGCACGTGGCTCAGCGCCTCCGCCGGCGGGTACGGCGCTCCGCACGGGTCCAGGATCTACGCCACAAATAACACCATTTATTTATTATTTATGCACATATTGGCTACCTTTGGCTAATGTGAGGTACAGCCAGGACAAGTTTGCCTCTCTAAAAGAGTAATCCGGGCTTGGTTGGTGGCTGAAAGGCCATCTATTGATATACTGAGAAGACACTGACGTGCTTTAGAAGCGTCGTAAGCTTTTGGTCCTGACTGACATACTATGATCTGTGACAGCAGTCAAATCACTACAAACCTGATAACCTCTTATAAGGCAAAGCCCATTTCCCTTAATTTGTATAACCAATCTTAACAAGAGTTACTTAATTACCCTGTAAAATAGGTTATGCAATTCACATAAGACTGTTTTTACATTATCCAACAAGATATCGGTATCGGCCTCCGACACCATTTCGGGGGCTAGTAAATGTATGAAAAATCCTTCTTTTAAATTTATATATGCAATGTGAGATGTATATGTTGTTGGAAATAAATAAATAAAATACGAATCCGATACATCGGTATCGGATTCGTATCATGTCGGTGATATAAGAAGAATTTAAGCAGTCGCTTCAAGTAGAGTACTGCATACCATCTAAATAAGAGACCTGACTTCTGACCTCAACAAAGCCTACGAAATGGCTAAACATATAGGTACGTTATGGTACATTACCCTCTGCACATAAGGCACGGGTATAGACCCCGTCCGGCCGAGACTGTTGCGCGCCGTCCACCACTGCTCCTCGTCGCGGTTGATCACCATCAGCCGCTCGCCGCGACGGAACGGCAGGTCGTCCGCGTCCTGCAAGGAATAATAAATATACTATGTGGTTCAGGAGGTTTAGTAATGAACAATAATACATAATTAGTAGGCTGAGCAGTCGATACATAATAATGACTAGGTATGAGAGACAAACTCTATTTAGTCCGTCAGTAAAACAATATCATGTATTTATCTTTCAAATAAGAAAAAACTAAGTAGGTTAAACGAATCAAAGTTCAGGAGTGGGGGCTAATGTAGTCATCCTTTCGCACAAATTGCAAAAATAAGTGACGTTCAGTGAGATATAAAATCAATGTTTCGTCGTTAGTATTTGTAACAGAAAACTAGATGTCTAAAGTTTTTATTTATCTAACAGACATTAAAAAAAAAAAAAACCCTATGCTGTCGTCTAAGCCCGATCGCTCTTCACGTTCAAATAGTAATAATAATAATTATGATCACATCAGTCAGACATTAGTTATTGAATGAAAAACAACGTATTGCTTATAGCGAAAAAAAGAACGTAAAAATATTTCGTCTGCCAAAAGTCGTGGGCGATTCTATAAATATATAAACGTCAAACGGGAACCGAATCTACTATGAAATATTCACAAATATCACTGCGTCAGTTGAGCATAAAATAAACAACGACCATCTGCCATAAACTCAGTTACTTCCGAATTATTTTTATCTAAACATATTTGTCACATCAAAATGTTATACAGAAGTTCTGCTATTTACTATTTTAGTGTATTACCTATAAAAAAACCGACTTCAAAATAAGTCTTATATTTACTTCTTATGGATCCTGTTGTCAAAACTGGACCAAATGGGAAACACCAGCTTTCGAATAAAAAAAGAATCATCAAAATCGGTTCACCCAGTCAAAAGTTCTGCGGTAACAAACATAAAACATAAATACAGTCGAATTGAGTATCTCCTCCTTCTTTGAAGTCGGTTAAAAAACGGAAATAAATATGGCTGCTGGCTATAACAATTTTATATGTCGAGTCAAGTATTATAAAACAATAAAAGTAACAGTTTTAACTCTAGTTAAAAGCTGTACGTCATCCCATAATTTTACCTTAAACATTTTATTTTTAACTTTTAATATTTTTATTACATTTTGTTTAAATTTGGCACAAAAAAAAATATCATATCATTATGAATTTCTGTTCGTTAGTCTCGCTAAAACTCGAGAACGGCTGGACCGATTTGGCTAATTTTGGTATTGAATTATTTGTGGAAGCCCATGGAAGGTTTAAAGGGTGAATAAATATGAAAATGTTCGGAATTAAATAATAAAAAAAAAACAATTTGTTTTAAGTTTATTTTATACAAAAGTTTAGGCTTTTATTTATCGATTGAGGCAGTACGAATATTAAATAATAAATAATAATAAATAAATAAATGCGGACAACATCACATACATTGCTCTGAACCCAAAGTAAGTAGCTAAAGCACTTGTGTTATGGCATTCAGAAGCAACGAAGGTACCACAAACACCCAGACCCGAGGCAATGTAGAAAATTTGGTTTCTACATTGACCCGTCCGGGGATCGAACCTGGGACCTCAGAGCTAGCGACACCTTGAAACCGGTGCGTACGCCACTCGACCACGGAGGTCGTCAAAATATATTATACGAAGTTAACTTTCTGCAGTATACCTTTAGTTTGGCACGTAACCTAATATGATTGCGCCAGATAGGGAGAGCACATACCTATGTTTTACTACTAATATTTTTGTTGTTCCTATGTTACGAGTTTTTGTAACCATACACTTACGCATAGTAATGTGTCAACGGTTGAATATTTATCAGATTTTGTGCAGTAGTTTCGCATTCCTTTTCATTATTATTTCTATTATTCATCAGTAACAGCCTTTGCCATCCCACTGCTGGGTCTGCTGGACAAACGCCTCTTTTTATGTGCTTTTTATTTACTCTTGCTCTAATCATTTATTTTCACCTTCCTATTACTTGTGTGTTTTTCTTTCACAATACTTGATAATTTGAGACACTACTTCAAGATTGAATAAATACTTGAGTTGAGAAATTTCCCTAAACGTACAATTTCTTTCTTGTATTTTAATTACATACATACAAACACGCTTACAGAGACATAAGACCACATAATTACTTCACTACACTTGCTATCTTCGTCCTAATATAGGTGTATTGATGACTTTCAGGTAAAAACCCGTACTTGCACCTTTCCTTAAGCGTCACTGGCTCCTAGTTCTAATATTAGAGCAGACTGGAGACCTGGTTTTTGTGCGATGTATCATCTCCGTTTCTTGTATAAACGTATTTAAATTTAACTATGTATTAGTCATGTTACAGACAGGTCTAAAAACGTTTTTTTAACGTTTGACGTAGTTTTATGTTTGACTTTTGTTGTCTGATTCTTAAGACAGTTTAGGAGTCTATTCCTTGTACATTACTGGTTTATCACATACCTACTTAAAAACGTACATGATATGCTAGGATATCGTTTATGTGTTGAACTTTTTCTAAAATTATGTAGCCTACCATTCATTTTTTTTTTTTATACTGAGGTGACCAGGCGCAACCAAAGCAACTCTCATAAAATGTCTTTCGATACCACTATATATTGTATCTACCATGTTCAAGATCGATTTAAGAATCATGACTACCTTTCACCCTGACAGCACTTTAAAAGCCACCAAACAGATTTTCTACCATATCAGTTGACTTTGCTCCTTAAAAACAAACCTTAGAAACATAATTCTAGTGTAGCATCCAAAGAAGTAATTTTTAAAATTTAAATTACAAATTTTTAAAAAGTACTCACATTTCCTGAGAAGTCAAACTTAGCGATCACGAGCTCCAACACCTGATGCGGCTGCATAGGCGGGGGCGCGGCCACCTTCGCCAGCGCCTGCGGCAGCGGCCGCACCAGCGGCGTCGTGTCCAAGTAGTGCAGCCGGTAGAACGCCAGCAGCGCCGGCATGTCCGCGAACAGCTGGTCGCCGATGCGGTAGCGGATCGCACCGTCGGCGGACACTACGCGGTTTATTATGTAGTGGGATACGCGGTCGTCTTCTCTGAAAGGTTATGTTAAATGATTTAATTATGTAGGCTTAATACATGCTAAGCACTTTATGAATGGATGGACAACGTACTCAAATATACATTATGCGTGATAAAAATGTGAAAATTGTTATTAGGTAATAACTTTCGAAAAATTATAAGATATTGACAAACTTCTCGGCAGGTTCGGTTCTAAGGGGATGAAGAAGACCAGTAGAATATTTCAATCGTTGAAATTAAAAATCTGTAGTGGGGTCAACGTGTTTTATTACACTCATATTATGCACCTATGTTATTCAAATAATTAGGTATAGTACTTGGGAAAAGGCTAGGGAGAAGCCAGAACTGCAGGCAACACTGTCTTTTTACATGCAGACGAATCTCTAGTGATTTTATTAAAATTATTCAAAATGATGTTGTTTACCAACCTGACGCACAGCACATAGTCCCCGGTGATGGTCTTGGAGTCCCTGACCAGGAACACTCCGCTCTCCGTCTCGTTGAGCAGCAGCCTCGTGGCTTCGGCTCTGGACAGCTCTCGGAAGTACCAGCTGTTGGATGAAGATGGTTTATGGATTAGTTTCTAGTTAGTACAGAAATAAGTTGACGAAGGTAGGTAGTGTAAATTATATATCTGGATCTGTAAATCGCGCCTTTTCTGTATGAGATGAGGTCTTTGCCCTGCGGTGGGGAAATTATACAGGATTACTAGCTGTACCCGGCATGCGTTGCAATGCAATTTTTTCTACCTGCCTACTACCTACCTACTACCACTTAGGGGTTTGAAAAATAGGTAGTAGCCGATTCTCAGACCTACTGAATATGCATATAAAATTTCATAAAAATCGGTCAAGCCGTTTCGGAGGAGTATGGTAACTAACATTGTGACACGAGAATTTTATATATAAGATTGGTTATACGTCGGAAACCCGAAAAGGAGATTAAGGGGAAAGTCTTTTAAAACCAAATATACATTTATAATCCCTATGCAAACATCAATAAATACGAAAATGTAAATTTCATATTTTGTGTCATTTCTTTTTTAGGTAATATGTTTAACAAGTAAAGTAACTAGAAAACGCCTAATATTAAGGTATATACAGCTAATTGGAAGGATTATTTAAGAATACAGAATATTAAGAAATGATTGAAGGGATAATATTCTTTTTAATCCCTATTGCTTATTCAATCTATGTTAAATCGTAAGACAAGGAATCAGAAGCGTTTTTATAAAAGTACTAGCTGTACCCGGCATGCGTTGTAATGCAATTTTGTCTACCTAGCACCTGCCTACTACCACATAAGGGTATGAAAAATAGATAGTAGCCGATTCTCAGACCTACTGAATATGCATATAAAATTTCATAAAAATCGGTCAAGCCGTTTCGGAGGAGTATGGTAACTAACATTGTGACACGAGAATTTTATATCTCGTGTCACAATGTTTGTCCTCAATGGACTCCTAAACCACTTAACCGATTATAATAAAATTCGCACACCATGTGCAGTTCGATCCAACTTGAGAGATAGGATAGTTTAAATCTCAAATTATAGTCGCAATTTTAATTTATTGCTAATTATTTGTCTGTTATTATATACAAAGGCACCGGGAACGGGACCTAGGTATTCACGCGGGTGAAACCGCGGGACACAGCTAGTAATAATATAAGATTTAGAGTTCTATTTATAGAAAAGATAATAGCAAATACTGTCAAAGTATTTAGAGTTCTATTTATAGAAAAGATAATAGCAAATACTGAAGGCCTTTACAGTATAAATAACATATCCAAACTTCAGTTACATTAGAGTAAGGAATTAACAGTTCACTTAAAAGTACAGTTCAAGGTCAAAAATGTTAGCTAGTAATTAAGAACAAAATGTTTTTGTTGTATACTAGACGTTTTTGTACAAATTAGTAACGGTGACTTGGGAAATATCAAGGCTAAATTTTTATAGTATTTCAAATTATGCTCAGTTTGGTGCAATAATTTTAGCATCTCATTTGATTTTTTTATCCAACTGCAGCAAAAAGATGGTTGTGTTTTTTGAGTGTATATTTCTTTAGCAGGGCAGATAATTTACTTAGGAAAAATATTTGTCTCGTGAGGGGATTGAACCTAATTTCTTTATCTAGTCTAATGACCTAGGTGTTATAATAATATGGGGTCAAAGTATATGTTGTAAAATAATGGCTAATTGCATGATGTACAAGAAAACAAGTCCTTGTACACAAACTTTCAAACATTTAAATATTTGATAATATTTTGTGTATAAGAAAATATACTAGGATCACACTTACTATATTATGGTTCTTATGATATCCATTTTCATAAGCCTTGAATTGGTATTCATACACAAATAGAACAGGTACCAGGTACTCAAATGTAAAAAAAAACAACTAATATAGCTAAAATTTTGTAATTATCTAAGATGTTATTGTGTCCAAAACAATCGTTTTCAATACAATAGCTCTAGTTTACAATACTAATTTATTACTCATACCATTAAAAAAACACTTAAAAGTGCTTTTGTTTTGTCTCATGAATACTTAAATCTGTTTTCATTCAGTAATTTATTTACCAAAATATAACACAAATAAAATCTATTATACCTGTGTGTGTCAAAACTTCATTTGTTATGCTAGGTCTGTTATTTGTTTTTTATATTATTTGCAAAGAAACAGGGTTTAAAGTCAATTGTAATTTTTTATTTTTTTATTTTTAGCAGTGTTCTAGTAAGTCTTATTTAACTAAATGAATCATCTCTTATCAATGAAATCACAATAGGTCATGATTAAAATGTGTTTTTAAACTTGAAACTTGCAGATTAAATGATAAAAACCGTGTTGACAAACTTACTTGTTGCTAAGGAAAATTAAATGTAAATAACTTGCAGGACAATAGTTTTTAATAAGGAATGAAAATGCCAACTCAAAGAAATTGCCTTCACAAGGCTGCCCTTGTATCTCTTCTATATTTTCCCTACTTTTTGTGTCAATAAATATATATTTTTTTATTATATTTCAATGCCAACTTATTCTATATTCCTAATGTCAATTAAATAAGCAATAGAATGATGTATAAATATAATAGTGTCTTATTGTCTGTCAAAGAATTACATGGTTCTCAGAATGCACTGTAACCAATTAACATCATGTATTTCTTAATTATCCTATAAGCTTGTATTTATATACTTAACTATTTAATTATACTCATGGACACACACACATACATGCACCCACACACACACACACACACCCTCTCTGACACAAATCTAGTTTTACTTATTGACACTTCTTACACTTTGTATAAGTGAGAATTTTAAATTTAATGTCCATTAATTTTTATTTTATGCACTTACAATTTGTTTTTTTTTTTTATGTATGATAAGTGGTTTTGTTTAACTATAACAGAGCCACAAGATACAAGCTCTGCTTAGTTTGGGGCTTGCCAATTTGATGTATTGTTTTATTCTACTTAGGGAGGGGCTCGTGGCTAAGTGTAAGCCGTACGGTTTGACCGATAATACAGGTTAAGCCGCGCTCGCCGCGGTAGGTCCGTGGATGGGTGACCATTTATAACATACCGAGACCCCTCCGTGTTTCGGAAAGCACGTTAAACAGTAGGTCCCGGCTGTCATACATAGATCTTTGACAGTGGTTAAGTCAATTCTGATAACCAGTCTTACTATGGGATACTGTGTTCCCCAGTAAAAATGGGTTGTGGAGGTCAGATAAGCAGTCGCTCCCTGTAAAATACGGTATTCAGCTGAATCCAGTAAGACTGGTAGCCGACCCCAACATAGTTTGGGAAAAAGGCTTGGCAGATGATGACTATTTATAATTTATTACTGTACTAGAATAAATGAGGAAGTTCCTTACTCTGAAATCTAGTATTGTTTGAATTTCTTTTGCTGACCTTGTGACAAGACAATAATAAAGTTTTAGTAGTATACTCTTGGAGTGTTGTTAATATTGAGATGCTATCAAAATTTATAAGTAGCCATTTATATGTTGTGTGTGTTACTATGGTGACTTATTGTAGGTACTTCATATACTTATACTTATTGGATTGGTTATAATATAGACAAGGATGATTGAATTGACTGCAATGATAGCCAAGTGGTGTATATTAGCATGCCAACTACCAGCGAGTGGTGTGCTATGGACTCAACTCTGCAACAAACAGTTGAGAGTTGTTGGGCCCAGTATCTTTATCATAATAATCCAGCCTATAAACGTCCCACTGCTGGGCATAGGCCTCTTCCCAGTATTTTGTGCATGTGAATTGAATATTTGTGGTATATCCAACTGAAATAAACTGTGGTTTATAGAGTTGATTGTTGGCAAGACAGCTATGCTGTAATATGTTGAGTTTATTAGTAAATAATGCCATTAAGTAATAAATCAATCACATTCATATTAACACATAAAGGTATTTAATACAACTACTTACTCCCTTTAGAAGAGACTAGATTTAGATACATTATGTTATTATTGATCACATAACTTTTTCATACAGGGTATGAACTTTAGATATCAGAACATAGGTAAAATGTAAATACAAAGATAGAAAACGAAATTTCATCTAGACCTAGTTTACTTTAGTATTTAAATGAAACCCAGATGCATGCTTGATCTGAATCTCAATGTTTAACACATAAAGACTTTGTTTATGACTTATTTATCGACACGCTAAGAAGAAGATGACTTATTTTGTATGAAACAGAAACTTATTGAAGTTTCTAGCAAAACTGGATGCAATGAAGGGGAAACTATGGCAATAAAAACAAAAGCTTTTCATTTACAAATAGTAGGCTATGTGTCATCTTTTGTGGTTGTTTGCCAGACAAGTTTTAGTATGTTTCACATCTATCTAGCCTATTTGTAACCACAGAATGGATTTACAATAAAATATGTATGTTTAGGCAACTGCGTCCTTATAATCAATAAAAATGAAAAAAGCAGTTATATGTATGCAGTAGTTAAATTATCGTAAAGTTAAAAAGATGTAGGAGGAAAACTGCATACAGACACTGGTTAGATACTTCAGTGAAGATTTTAATATTGTCGTAGTGCTGACCTGGTCATATCATTAGGGTCAAAAGAGACCCCGATCCCTGTGTTCGCCATGCTTGAACCGAGACCTCAGAACAACACAGCAGGATACTTCACCGGGGCGCCCACATCACGGTACAACACACCGGAAATGACTGCACTTTATCACTTATCACCGGCCACACACGAATCCGTTGCACTATTCAGCACTCGCACACGATCTCACAACACTCTTTTATCAGTCTTACACACAATTTCTACAGACATAAACTCTGATAAATTATAATTTTGTTGTCATGTATCATCATTGGATGTTCACATCAAAACACATGTTTCCGCATTCGTGGCGCGCCGACGGAGCGTCGCAGTCCACAAGCGCGCCGTACTAACTAAGTTTGGGATGTGTAAGTAAAAGAAATCTATAATTAAAACTGAATTATAAATAATCTTCCTTGATCACACACACGCGAAGTTTCGCTGATGATGGTGCATAGACAAATTTGCATGCTTTTTAATTTTTGACGCATAATCTTCTTCAATCGTTGTTGTCTATTATAAAGAACCATGTACACAAGGCAAAATAAAGCTATTTTTAGAAGAAAATCCATTTTGTAAAATGGCAACACCAATTTCATTACACATCATCTTTGAAATTTTAGTCTATGGTTTGTGTCCATTGTTTTTCTACAATGTTATTTTTCTGACTGCTGCTGGTGGACGAAAAATTGGTTTCGCTGCGTCTAGTGTGAGTTTGTTCTAGTGTTCGTGTTCGATATTGTGGTTTATTAGCAATAGATCACGAAGATGTCGTCACCGAGCGCTGGGAAACGACGCATGGACACCGATGTCATCAAACTGTATCCTTTCTTTGTTATCGTCATTACAAAGAACCTATTGCGTTCGAGGGCCACCATGTAAATAACTAGCTGTAGGGCCATCAGCTGATTGTCACGACCCCTTATAAAATCAATATGGGGTGTGTTTTTATTAACATTTCTTTGTTGTACAACCGTGAAAAGTTATTAATAACATTTTATTCGAAGGTTCTTATTGATGTGGACCTTTGACTATTTGTCTGGGTAAGGAGCGTGCATTCTTTTCACGTCTCCGTGGGCCAACGTATCTATATATAACGCGTTGATAAAGTAGGTAGGTGCGTTACGTTAGCACTGTGTTCTTCCGTGTATACTGACTATTTCGTAATTCATAATGTAGGCCATGGTCTTGATTGCGCATTTTTTTTTCTCTACGTTTTACGGCCTCAAACACTCGCAGCGGATTACGAGTCTATTATGCGTAAATTAATTGTTAATGCATGTAGATACACTGTTGCTTGCTATTTCTTTGTGTATGTTTAGTTCATTGTCAACTGAACAGGTTTAAAATTGCACTGAAATAATTTATTTTATTGCCTTGTTATGTTCATTAACTCTAAATATAACTTTCATAGGCATAAACAACACCAAAATCTGTAGAAAAGCTTTTTGAACTTGCCAAAAATATCTTTATGATATTCCTTGCACTCTGAATGCTATAAATTCTGGTCTTTATGTGATTATTGTGGCTCACAAGACATTATATTTATCTGTTAAAAGCAATGTTATATAGAAAATTAGTTATTATACTATGTAATGTGTAGAAACTGTTAAACAGAACTGTAATTGTTCAGTGTCAAACATTGATCTCACTCTTTGTGTTCTTATGTGGCAGCATTTTATACCTTATCTCTTAAAATCAATATTTCTAATAGCAAATATCATTTATTATAATATATCATTAATAATTAATTTAATAATCATAGTGTGGGTTAACTGTAAATCTATATATTTAACCAAACAACTATGCTAAAATGTTTCATGTTCAATTTATGCTGCCAATAACATTTTTCCTTGTTTTTGTATTGAACATAATCTCAATTATGTATCACAAAGATAATTATCAAGGCAGTCTCATTATTAGACTTGCTATTATTTCCCCTTTATTTGCTGACTAGTAAAAACTTCAAAAATATAACTGCAAATACTTTTTATATTAGAAAACATTTTTAATACATAACATCTTTACCCCTTTTTAAGCTCAACTCAAGGTAAATCTTTGTATTTTTAAGATGAATAGTGTTTCAGTTGTTTTTTTTTAATCATGATTTTTCCATGATATCCATTCTATATTTTGTTTAAAATGTTAATATTTAAATAGTGAATAGTGAACACTAAATAACTACATTAAGAACATGTTTTTTTTTTCCATTAATTAAATAATTGTCCCATTTTTTTAGTCAGTATAAAAGATTCCTGTGCCATGCTGAAACACTCATATTTTATTGAAGTCTATTTTATGATAAAATTAATGACCCATGTTTGTCTATGTACATCAACTTCTGTAGGTCAATAACCTAGCATAATTAATTAATATCTTTTCTGATGCGTAATAATAATCGTCATAATGAAATGCTATATTTTTATTAACCTATGATATTATTATATCAGTCGTCGAGAAACAAAAGCTAATAATACAACTATTTTCCAAATAAATACATTTCGCTTAATTAAAAAGTTTTCAATAAATTTAGGCGTAATTTTCATTTAAAACCATTTCTTTAACTGGATCTTAGTAGTACATGCTCATATATTTTTACTATTAAAAGGGCAGTCCCGTAACTTAATACTTTATAGGTAGTTTTACAAGAAAATAACCAGAGTTTTTATTGAATTGAATGCAAAGAATGTACATAATTAAAACCGATTTTTTTATTGTTGATTAGAAGTATATGGCATAAACGTTAAAGACTGAATTATCTTGTAACCTTTCGTAAAAAAAACGTAAGCTAGCTTTTTAAATATTTATTGGTGTTGTTCTGCCTTGCCAGACACAAAAAAGCAATTACAAAAAAAAAATGCTTGTTTAACTATGTTCTGTAGCGTGTTGTTTAGCCTGTATATTATTACCGTTAATAACATGTGCATAATATAACACACATTACTAGTTACTACACGTGCGGCACTTATCGAAAAAGTAACGTAATAATCCATAGTGAACGTATGGTTATTGCGTGACATAATTCATTTACATAAATTGTTTTTGGTATTGCAATAAAAGGAAGCGTTTAAAAACTTTTCTGTCTTGGCGGTCGATTTTAATTCTAGATTCAAAACTACATTTTAATTCTCGATTAAAAATTATACTAAAAACGTATTTTTTAAAAGTTGGATTGAAAAAAAACGGTCAAGTTCAAGTTGGTCTATCATATAGCAGATTCCTTAACATCTTACAAGATGTAACTCTATGTACTTTTTATTACTTGGTGAAAGAGCGACCCATAGAAATACACACGGTAAAGTTCAACTCCACCCATTGTTTTTCATGAGATCCGTCCGCTGTTCATCTGTCTGTCCGATCCCGTACACAGACTGATGAACAGCGAAGGCAAAATAATAAAATATTCTACCTGCTACCAATATTTTTCCGGTCCAAACGACCAATATACTAGCAGTACAGCCTATTGGCAGGTTTCTCTGTATTTTATCCACAATACCGCATTGGACGTAGTACTAAACATTGAATTCTCATCGCATTGCGGGTTACAAAGTAGACCGCAGCTGTCTAGGGTAGGCTTAAGTCTAGCCTAAAAGCTCGCTTTTTTTCGTCGCGTGAAAACTTTTTGGAGATTTCGTACTCTTACAAAGGCCTTGTGGAATACTGGCTGTTTTCCGAAAAACCGTGTTTACAATAAGTTATGTTTATGATGTTTGATGTGTTAAAAACTGTTGCTAAATAGACTAGATTAAAAAATATAGAGCTCTGCGCTCTCAAAGTGAAATTAAAATGCTAATGTCGTGAAATTGCCAGTTAGCATTCTAAAACCTTTTAAATTAGTGTTTCGTATTTTAAAAACGGTCAAAAAAAATTAAACTTAATCGGTATCTTTCTTGAATAAGACCCTCCTTTTTTATCATAAGCTGACTTCATTACCATTATTATTCTTCTGTTATTTGATGATCACGACGAATACGCGAGACTTAGGTACCTATAGACTTTTATATTCAAAGCTATTGACACCTCTACATATACCAAGAGATTTTAAATATGGCTGTCGTATATCACGTATAATAGCGACATAATAGCAGTCGCACCTGGGTCTTATTGATTGACTCGATTCAGACATTCATACTGAATGCACATTGAATTAAACAGAGCGAGAAAATCAATGGCGATTTATAACTACGATTAGTGTATGACTAATCAATATGTACGAGCTATTTCAATTAGGATTGCTGTTATAGAAATTAAATAACAATCATCATCTCCCTGCCCTGTTCCCAATTATTTGGGGTCGGCACAATGCGTATTCAGCTTCCATTCATCTCTACAACTTGTCATCTCAGTATTCACTCCTTTCTTTCTCATATCATCTTTCACACAATCCATCCATCTCTTTTTTGGTCTTCCTCTGCATGTATACCCATCCACATTCATACTCATAACACACATAAGAAATTAAATAACAATAATTTTAGAAAATAGTAAAAAAAAAAGTTTTTACAGAAACATCAAAATATGTTTCCGGCCAGTAATTTCCAATTCAATGTCCAATGTCTCCTCTCATATTAATAGGAAAAGAGATCATTCTTCCAAAACCAAGAAATAACATCTTAAGCCAACCCACTGCTGGGTATAGAGTATATAGACGCCCTTTGTATTTTGTCTATGGTCGCTCTTTATTCTTGCACTGAATAAGGTTTGATTAAATAGTAATACTGCTATGTACGTCCTTCTAAGGGTTAATTTTAAATGTCACTAAACTAACGCCCATCCCTGTCTGACCTTGTGTAGCCCTGCTTAACCTTTCAATCGATTATAGTTCAATGGTAACAACTGGCGTGTTTCGGAAAGCACGTTAAACAGTAGGTCCCGGCTGTCATACATAGATCTTTGGCAGTCGTTAAGTCAATTCTGACAACCAGTCTAACTATGGGATACTGTGTTTCCCAGTAAAATGGGTTGTGGAGGTCAGATAGGCAGTCGCTCCATGTAAAATACGGTATTCAGCTGAATCCGGTAAGACTGGTAGCCGACCCCAACATAGTTGCGAAAAGGCTCGGGAGATAATGATGATGGTAACAACTGGCCCTAAGCTTATCAATTAGGGTAAAGTCAGAATTAATTTTGAACCTGGCCTTAGTTTGTAATATAAAATCTATTTGTTGTCTTTTGAAGTAAAAATAGATATTTTCTCATGTCTTTATCTGTAATGGTCGTTGGATTTCACAACTAAACGCAATGCGTACACTATATTATTACTATCGCTCACGTTTCAAGTAATCGAAAGAAAATTAACTTGTGAAATATAAAAAAAGCGTTCAATCAATAGAGTTGTCTAAAAACCAATAAAAATGAACCTAAACGACTACTCTTAATACAGCTATTAATATGTTTAGAAATAGTTCTATTACTTTAAAAGAAAAAGAAAACCATTCAAGAGAATTAAGCTAATTTTAAGAAGAGGAGAAGGAGCATTATTATCTTTTCGACCCACTTAACACTTCAATGTGTTAGGATTGGCCTTCCCATAACTTAAAACAGTATTTTTTTTATAATTTCTTAATAACGACCTATACAGACTTCATACTGAACCCAAAAGGGTCTAAAGGGCCATAGCCTGACCCATACTGAAGTGCAGGTCAAATGTTTCCCCTTTGTTCCTCAAAGTTATCGTTTGACCTTAAGGTCATATACCTCAATTGACCCCATCACGGCGATTTGAGCTATAGAAGTTTTATTAACTTGGATAAGAAAAAAAATACCGTATTAATTGTGCTTTATATTAGAAGAAATAAAAGAAAACGTACTTTAGGGTCTTTACTGTACCATATTCTTACAAATAAATATATCTTTAAAAAGTTTACAAGAAGACTGAAAACTTTTATTATTCTATAAAAATAATAAAACTACGATATGTATTTTTATTTCTTCCGCTTGGTACAGTCACTAAAGGACTGGACTTCGACGCTTAGGAATGCGGGATCGACTTCCGTGCTTGCCTCAAATATTTGTTCCGAGTCCTCACTCTCGAACGTGTTATATTTTCATTTTTGTATGACTAACAGACTTTTATAAGGACGAGACATTTGAACTAACTTTAATTTGTCCTAAATCAAGGACCAGTAAAACTTTCAAACCAGTGCAATTTCCAGCTAAAGAAATAATTATATAAAAAAATGTTAATTTTTTCAGGTTAAAGAAATATAAACTTGTATAAAACCATGCCTCATCTCGTGAAAACCCTTTGTTACCATTTCTCCGTTTTCGCCTGGTTTTTCTGTCTGTACCCCAAATTAATAAACACAATTTCGAGACTGTCTGGAAGGGAGATCCAACAAAACGCACCAGTTTAATCCCAATAAAGGGCATTGCTTCCAGAGCTTTCCAAGTCAAGGTAGTTAACCTCGATGTATCCAGGGGGTCCCTGAACTCCCGCCCTCTTTCAGACATCGGACAGACCAGACAGAATCGATTGTCGTCGACTTATCATTAATATGCATGTTTCAGCAAATATGGGATTATTGTTTTTTAACATTCACACGCCATTAAAAGAAGATCATTAAATAGTCGTTAATAGCATTTTTATAAAGGACTAATTAGAATTTAGAGCAAACATTAGTCGCATAGGTGTTTTACTAAAACAGTAATCAGTTTGAATGAAGAAAATAACTTAAACGAATTTTAACAATCCACAATGATAATATAATCACTTTATATTTCTCTCCAACGAATTTTAATTACTTTAGAACGGACTTTCGACCCCGATTTTCAGTAAACTAATAAAATACGAAAGCCCCAAAAAGTTAACAGGATTACTCATAATTTTGTTAACATTAAAACAATTGTAACGATGAATAATGTACGTACTTTTTTTTTGGGTAATGTTGAATTTAATTGTATGGAATATCCCGTTCCAGTGATAACGGCTCTGTTCCCACGATAATAACTTCTTATCTTTCGTATTTATAAAATAAATGTGGATAACATCACATACGTTGGTCTGAACCCGAAGTAGCTAATCAATTGTGTTATTTAATCAGCCACAGCGCATGTACTAAAACACTAAGATGCGAGACAATGTTGTAAAGTGGTTTCCTACATTGACCAGTCCGGGGATCAAACCAGGGACTTCAGAGCTAGCGGCACCTTGAAAACCAGTGTGTTCGCTTTGCAACAAAGGTCGTCTATAATTTATTACTATACAAAACTGTGTTTGCCGTAAAAAATAACTGTTATCTTTATAGCCCTTTGTCTCTCCACCAAGTGGGATTAATTAGGATATCCTCCTTATTATAATATTAAGTCCATGTTCTACTAGAAACACTACCAAATCGCGACGAGAGCCGTACATCTAAACGACCTCGAAGTAAGACCAACTTGGACACACTACACACACTTAAAATCCTACCCGAGTTACCATATAAATTTTGTATTTACTTTTCCGAAATATCATTTTCATACATAAAGGCTTTGTCCGTGATTTTCTAGCCCGTAACTTCCCCACGTAAACTTTTGTCCTTACCTGATGACAGAATTTAATACGTTTTAGCACCATCGCAATCATTATGACTTGTACACAAACATGTAACTATGACGCAGCGGTTTCGTTTGAGATAATTTAAAAAGTAGCATGTAACTAGTTTATAAAAATAATCGAGATGGCTCCATTCGAATCGGGAGGGGCTCGTGACTAAGTGTAAGCCGTACGGTTTGACCGATAATACAAACCGAACTAAATCAAAATACAAACCGCGATAAAATCCGTAAAAGTAGTTTTATTTCAATGTCTAACATTCGCGTAAACCTCAGAACTCAATGCGATAATACAAGTTAAGCCGCGCTCGCCGCGGTTGGTCGGTGGATGCGTGACCATTTATAACATACCGAGACCCCTCCGTGTTTCGGAAAGCACGTTAAACAGTAGGTCCCGGCTGTCATGCATAGATCTTTGGCAGTCGTTAAGTCTTTCTGACAAACAGTCTTACTATGGGATACTGTGTTTCCCAGTAAAATGGGTTGTGGAGGTCAGATAGGCAGTCACTCCATATAAAATACGGTATTCAGCTGAATCCGGTAAGACTGGTAGCCGACCCCAACATAGTTGGGAAAAGGCTCGGGAGATGATGAGTAAATATAAAAATAATCACTACATTCGCGTAAACTTCCACGATTACGTACCTAATAATAGCGATAATGAGCATGATTTACGAAATATTGCCCTATTTACTGCAGTATAAAGTTTAAATTGTATATAATCAAGTGCCATCAACTGTTCCTAAAGTAATACTGAGCATACGAGTTACACGTCCCATTCATATCTTGAGCAACGAATATCAATATTTCGTTTATGGGTTTTACTTCATGATTGCAGTTATTTTGTCTATCTACTTTCAAGTCCAAATTCACAGTTAACTTAAAGATACTCGTATACCTTATTCTGCTACTGCCGTCCAATAAAAATAGGTCGTGTAGGTGAGATAGAAGTCGCTCCATGTAAAGTACGGTATTCAGCTAAATCCGGTGAGACCAATTCCAACATAGCTTGGGAAGGGTCTAAAAGCAGAGAAGTGAAAGAGAAGGCTAAAGCCAAAAAGCAGTTAGCTTCTTTTGTGAATTTATTGAGGGCTACGCTAAAACGCATTTTAAAAGACTCGACTAGACAATATCCTTCTAATCTTTAACAAAGCAGACAATAGTTAAAATTAAACAATAGATATTACTCATCAATGATTCACTGCGTTAATTATTTCAAAAAATCTTTTTTTTACTATAATGCTTACAAACATTTTCGTCTTATACGCATACTAGGTCACTGTAACTATCAGAAGTTGCGTTGCAATCTTATCTTCGTTATCAGAACTTCCTTTTTAAGTAAATACCTATCTTTGTGAATATAAATAAAGTCGAGTATTTTCGAAACGCAGTGGCGTCGCGATAGCGATTTGTTGATGTGCTGGTAACGCTAGCTCAAAAACAGGTGATACACTATTTGTAGCAGAAAAAAATAATTATGTACCAAATTAAAATACACAAGTTAGGTCTTATATCTCAGGAAAACTCGAAATCTAAACTAATTGTTAGAATGCCCTGTGTGCGTTTATCATGTCTAATTTGTTAAGATGCGACTTCTCAAAGATTTTCGTAAGATTTACTTAAAAATAATTTTATTCCAAGCACCATTTATTCGAGTTATAAAGCAAACCAGACAGGAACGGGATATTTATGTCTATGATGGATCAATCGAATTATTATATACTTTTTTTGGAAGCGTAGTACTTCTCAGATGCTAATCAAGTCAGTTAACATAACTATCCCATGCGGCAATGCATTTAGAACGATTATACTTTGCAACCTCTTCGCATTTTAATGTCGAGGGTTGGTTTGTCTCGTGCGTGACAGTTAATGCATTTCGCTAATGAAAAACGATGCACTACTGTTAATTAAATAATTCATACTAATACTAATAAAAATAACTTTTTTGTGTGGTATTTTTGTTTTACAATTCAGCCATATTTGCTATGGGCACAGCTTAAAAAATCGAAATAATGTGTTTAGGGATCAAATCTCAGGTTATCGATATCATTTTAAAGATATATATTTAATGTTTTTTTTACATTTCGCGTTGTATTTGAACAAAGCTATACCTTCATGAAGGTCCAGGGGTCATAAACCTTAACGGTATTAATAAATTGAATTTCAAGGTTGTTTGTGTCAATTACTCACCTCGAAAAAGTTTGGCCCTTTTTGCAACTTTGCTAACGGGCGTTCTTATTTTTTTTAAGTTTTATATCCAATCTTGTTATGACCCTTCTTTTGAAGGAGAAATTGTAAACTCGAAGACGGGAATACCGGATCAAAACAGTGGGGTGCTTCTCATTTCATTTTTACCGGGACCAGGTGGAATTGTATTGCAAACTACAGCAACCAACTGCATTTTGGTTGATATCAACAGCGCTATCTGGAGTCTTTTTTCAAGTAGCGCTATAACTTAGGTTCCGCTGTCCTCTCCTTTTCGGAACTAAATTGATAGTAATTTACTATATTTTACAACCGACAACAAAGAGAGGAGGAAGTTTCTCAATTCGTCTGTATTTTATATTCGCGATTTCTACGTTAATGATTATACATTTATGTGTGATCAGCAAGTTAACTATAACTTAGGCTCCGCCGTCCACTTTTAGTCCGAACTATATATATTTTTTCTTTATACGTTCTCTTTGTACATATTATAGATAATTATTTCCTTAATATAATTATATCAGTATTGAAAGTAAACACGAGGTGACGATATTGGGAGGCCTGAACGAGTTCTGCGTGAAATTCTTTGGACCCCCCGGCAGTAAGTATTATTTAATATAATTATAATTTTAAAACTAGTCCATTATATTATAATAATAATCTTATATAACGCGTTTCGCAAACTCATTAGATTTTACTTTTTAGTTTAGTTAAACTTTCTATGAAATACTAACTTGGGACTAGCTAAAATTTTGGCGTTCGAGATTGAAATTCAACTTTCATTTTAGTTTAGTAATTTTAATAATTAACTGTGATAATTTATATAAATTACCTCCGACTTAAAACGCTGCCGCGCTGGTACATTACAAGGCCTTTTGGTTATATAAAAATGAAACGTGACTTATATTAAAAAAGTTATTAAATGAATCGATAAATTTTTGTTTTAATCGATAATAATGAATATCAGATTGATAATATTTTATTCAATGAAAGTTATCATTCATTAATAACAATTTTGAAAGCATTGATTGCAGGCGTAATTGTTATATGAATCAACATTACCCGCTGGCTCAATGGTCGAGATCGCAAGCATCTGCCGAGCTCGAGGTGTTGAGTTCGAATCCCAGGTCGGGGTTTTATATCTAGGTTTTTCTATAACTAGCTAGCCCTAGGCCAAATTAAAACAACTTAAATACAGGAACGACTCCTGTTCTTTGGGATGTTTAAAAAATTATGGTTCTAGATTGATTTGCTTTTTCTACTAGCATAATAAAATAGGTAAATTAAAATTATATAATAGATCTGCCTTTGACTTTAGACTGCCTCGTTGGCCTAGTGGCGCTAACCGCGACTGCTACGCTAGAGGTCTTGGGTTCGATTCCCAAGTCGACCAAGGTGTTATTGGGTTTTTCTATGAAATTCTCAGTAGCAGGTCGGAGTTTGGATTTGTGCCCGGTTAGTGGCAATAGGCTCGCCCCCTATTACATGGGACCTAAACATACCGGCGAACTGTGGGTGTACATTGGTACACCTCTGCCTAACCCTTCGGGGATACAGGCGTGATGGTATGTTATGTATGTTATGTTAATAGATCTGAAATTATACCATGACGAAAATGCAGTTTGTCATGATCTTCTGCTGTTCTCAAGAACTAATGTGTCCTACGTCTGGACAGCCCATTCAGTTTCAACCTACGCAAAAGTTTCATCAGTCTTATTCCAATTCCAGCACCTTACGAGGGTGGAGTATGGCGCGTGCGCGTGCACCTCCCCGACCACTACCCCTTCAAGTCTCCGTCCATCGGCTTCATGAACAAGGTCTACCACCCGAACATCGACGAGGTCTCGGGCACCGTGTGTCTTGACGTCATCAACCAGGCCTGGACTGCACTCTATGGTGAGATGTTCTATACATTTTTTGATTATGTGATTAAATGGTTGTCTCAACCAGAGCAGTAAGTTGAGATGAATGGTAGCACAATAAAATTGCACCGAATCCATGTGATTGGGTAGGGAGATAATGATGTGATCTGTATGTTAGTGAAATCTTCACCAGCAATTTTTCTAGTGTGGAAGAAATTAAAAATAGTTTTTTTTGTATGCTGCATACCTAAATTAGGCTACTACTCGGTCAAACTATCAAATTGCATTTCTGAAAAAGGTGGAAATAGGATACTTTAAACATTAACGTCTCCCATCAAAAAAAAACTCTCGCTATAAAAGTTTCGATTAAAAAATGCTTACCTTGCAATGACTTGAATGTCGCGTTGCATCGCAACAGATGAGCAACCACAGAATGCAATTCAACCACGTCGCTGCGGTGCAGTTGGTTATAATAATATTATTAGCCTAAAATAGATGCAAGGATGCCGCTGCAGATTTAAAATAGACTTTAGATTAGATGTAATTTTTATTTTTTGTTAAAAAATTCTTGATATCTTGGCCTAAACTCTGAGTATAATAAGTTCTTTATTCTTCGGTCGTAAATAAGCTCAAATTGAAACTTTAGATTTTTTCAAGAGGGCTTTTGTTTTTTGTGTCTCTCCATGTAAAATACAATATGCAGCTGAGTCCGGTAAGTCAGGATACCGTACCCAACATAGCTTAGACAAGGCTAGACAGCAGTTCTGCCCCAGCATGATCTTTATATCACTTTCTTTCACTGGACCATGTTTAAAGCTTTAAGGTACTAGCTGTGCCCCGCGGTTTCACCCGCGTGAAATCGTGAATACCTAGGTCCCGTTCCCGGTGCCTTTGTATTATTAGGGGCGGAGATGAATCCAACAAATCACTATCGTAACAAAAGTCAGGATTACTTAATTTGGTCGTTGAGTATTCTTCAATTTCCTAATTTACAGCGCAATTTTGCAATTTTTTTTTTAATAAGAACCTTCTCCTGACAATAACAAACACAAGAAAAAAAGAATTAGCGAAATCGGTCCAGCCGTTCACGCGTGACGCCGTGACCAAGGGAAATAGGGATTCATTTTTATAAGTATAGATTTAAAATGAAGAACTTATAAAAACTACAGACTGGAGTACAGAAAAGGTTTATTGGTTTTGATTCCTCTGTTTCTTTGAGTAATTTGTTGTGGACTATTAATTTTTTCAATGGCTCTAATATGAACCTCCTATGTTTCCAGACCTATCGAACATATTCGAGTCGTTCCTGCCGCAGCTGCTGACGTACCCCAATCCCATCGACCCGCTGAACGGCGACGCCGCCGCCCTCTACCTGCACAAACCTGAAGAGTACAAGAAGAAAGTCTCAGGTATACCATGTAACAGTTATTAGTTTAATATGCACTACACATGCCCGGCATATACCTGTACTAACCTAGGGAGATAATCAGGTAAACGATTACTTAATTATCTCAGCAAAAAGTTCGGTAAAGCAGTAGGCCTGCGCTCAGGCAAACAGCTTATATCTCTTTAAAAATACCTCCACAAATATTATTTAACTATAGGTTATTTGAATATGCTAATGTCTGAAAATAGGTAGGATGATAGCTCAATTTTTGACGAGGAAACCGATTGAAGATATAGGAAAGGGTGAAATAATCAGACTCAGATACTCAGACTGATTTGTGGTATAAGCAACGATATGAAATTCCCCAATTAATCGGTTTTCAAATTTCTCTGTGCACGTAATTTCAATGCTTATACATTTTAATACAATAAATAACTAAATAATTTACCTATATACCTATTTGTGGTTTTCCTTGACAAAGTTTAAAGTTTGGACATAAACGTCACCCAAACTAAATCATTTCTCAGATACAGAAATAATTCTACTAATAATTATTTGTTACTTATTTTCATTCCATACAACCATTTGGACCTGATAACAGGCAGGAAAATGCCTACAAACAGTTACTAATGAAAGTCAAGTAATTTTCCTACCAATTATATTGTTAAGGAAAATTATAATTCCTATAAATCTAGATAATAAAAGCAGGCATCTGTTTTATAATCAGCTCTTCAATAAAACGTGGATTAAATACGTTTATGGACTTCCATTGACGATGGATATATGGCGAGCTTCCAAATTATTTTACGGCATACACTAACGCGGTTTGACCATGTGGGTGTTTATTTTCTGATGGAAATAGTCTTGTTTTGCTGGACACATGTCACTCCAGTTTTGGATATCTCAAATATGATTTTGCTGGTCATTGCCTTAGTATAGAATTTTGATTCATATAGGTGGAATCATTTAATAGATCTTGTAGGTTATTTAGATACAATATGAAAATGTTTTATTCATGTTAGATTGAAATATTTTTGATAAGCACCATAATAAGTTAATAGTGATGTTAGATACCTATAGAGCCCTTCTTGAAAAACATACAAAAGAGCTATTTTTTTACCTTTTTACAGTCTTATGAAGCCTCCTAATATTGAAGTAGTCATAAAATTTTATGAACTGACGCTTTTTGAAATTATAATAATAAGTTATCCAGCCTATAAACGTACCACTGCTGGGCACAGCCTCTTCCCTTATAGAGAAGGCACGAGCATTGATCACCACGCTTGCTTTCTGCGGATTGGCGAGTTCAGATTCCAATTTTGGAATCCAGGTTTCCTCACGATGTTTTCCTTCACCGTTTTTCAGAAGTGTCTTAGAATAATTAAGAAAGTACATATAACTTTGAAAAAGCCACATTGGTACTTGCCTGGGTTCGAACCTGCAACCTTTTGCATACAAATCCGTTCATTGAACCACTAGGCCACCACGACATTCCAATATTTTAAATTATTGCCATCGACTAAATATGAAGGGTCATATGGTTTTTACCAGGTTTGCAGCACTCATTGTCTTCATTTTTAATTCCAGACTACGTCCGAAGATTCGCGACCGAAGAAGCTTTATTAGAAAAGGACGCGATCACGGGCATGGGGGGCGCGACCCCCGCGTCGTCGGGCTCCAAGCCCTCCAACGGCAACGCGAACAACAGCGACACAGAGAGCTCCATGAGCGAGTTCAGCGACGACGAAGCGCAAGACATGGAGTTATAACATAAGTTACCAGGGATAAGTAATACTTGCTCACTCCTCACTGCCTTGTGTGTTTAATGTGGCTGTTTGTGGTCTAATCTTGGTATCGGGAGCGGTGTCAGCTGTTTTGGCAGATGTTAAAATTTGACAGCTGTCAATGTCATCAGTTGAAGTTGGCCCCTGTAATAGGGATGATGACTAATTTTTATGTCCATCTTTTAGATAAGAAAAAAATATTAGACACGTATTTTTTGTTTAGTCCCGTAAACAAAGAATTACGAAGATACAGCGAGTACAATTCTTGCGTGACGTCACGTTTGAGTACAAATTGTACCTAGCCGTGACGTCACAAGCCCCCACTCCTGAACTTTACAGCGGTTTATCATCGTATTTTGTAATTTATTTGAGAAAAGAAAAAATATGTGTCTATTACAAGAACAAACAAAGACTAAAATTAAATCTTATATAGATAAATAAAACTAACACGCGTCAAAATACTCATCGTCATCCTTGTCAATGGCGGGAAAGGTGCCCAGAAGGCTGGCAGCATTGCCACGTTGAATGGCTATGCCGATTCTCTGTGCAAGGAACAAACCAGCTCTCTGATCACGAGTAGAGTCTACCAAACGTTTTGACAGTTCTTTAAAAAGATTTCGTGCACTCGGACCCCATGTGTCTATTATATTTTGATTATCTAAATGGCGGACTAAATAAATTTTGACTTTTCATACCTAGTCATCTACCCTATTAAGTAATATTTCTACAAGCGTGTAATACTACCATGATTGAGTTAGCTCTAATGTTTAGAAATTACATTACTTTTTGTAAAGTGATTTAAACTTGTCATTTCTATATATTTGAGTGATTTGATCAGCGGTATCGCTTGTGGAAATGCTACTTGGCTAGGGGGTTGTGATAGTCATTGTTGCCAGTTAAAATCTGGTTACAATCTTCAATGTTGCCATTTGAAAGATATTTGGGATGTTGTGTGGTTTTGTCAGAATCTGAATTACTATTGTTCTATATAAATGCGGTATAATATAGTAGGAGTTTGTTCAAAAGAGATGTTACTGTGATTGGATTACAATATAAATACAATGAGACAATGAAGGTTAAGCCGTGCTCTCTATATTGTACCTCATTTATACTTTGATACTTAGCGGGAATACTGATATTAATAGGATTGTTCAGTGTAATAAAAAAACAATATAACTATATGAGATACAAATGAACTGCCAACTTAACTAATACAGAATAATCAAATTTTAACAGTATGTCTGCTAAGTTAATATTATATGAACATTTCGGGACCGATACCCACTTGGCGTCAGGAAGACTTGTAAATAATTAGTGTGATAAATTAAAATTAATCCCGTAACACAACTTTTAATATATCGCGTGTATAAAATGTATCGGCTTATTTTAATCTCGTTCAAAGACTAATCGTACCCCATGTACTAAGCCATAGACCACGTTAGACCACAGACAATCAAGTACCAACAGAAGCCAGTTATCTGTATTGATACAGAGGTTCGCTGCCAACATAACGAAAATATCTACAAAATAAATGGACCACGAACATTGCCAATTTAGAAATAAAAAAAAAAGATGCTCAGATATTTCCAATGGCGGCGAACAAAAAACGCTTTAAATATATGTAAATATGAAAAATATATTATGCATGAGATCGTAATTTAAAATAATATAAAAACTAACTTTTTTAGTCGTTCGATGTCGGAATAAAGGTTACTTAGGGGCGTGTATGGCTTCTCTTAAATGTGTCTTTATGCTTAAGATTAGCAGCAATACGTTAGACAAAAAAAGTGTTCACGAATTCGATGTTAAACGTAGATGGGGTAGGCTTGGAAAATGATGGGGTGGCGTGATTACGGAAACAACTAATGATTCTTTAGTTATTCGAATATCTAAGAAATTGTTAGTTGTTTCAACAGTAATTACATTTTTGAATGTAGGACTGACTGGCCGAATTAGATTGCTTCGATTTATATTGATTCAAGAGTTGGTCCAAATATAGTTTATATTAAATTTGGACTAACGAAAACCAATCTGAAATGAGACTAAGTGTTGTCTTGCTCGCTCTTCATATATCTGCATGTGAAGGAGTGAGACTGAGATACAATGAGGTTTCAATCTTGTCTCGCTTGCTCTTCATACATGTGGATGAGTGAGATGGAGATACAATGAGGTTTCAATTTTGTCTCGCTTGCTCTCCTTACATGTGGATGAGTTAGACAGAGATACATGAGGTTTCAATTTAAATTGGTTTTGAATCAATTTTAAACCTATTAAGGTGTTTCTTAGATGTAGAAGCGGTCAGTCAGATTTGATGTAGGTATGGATTTGTCTCGTTATAAATATAATGTTACAAAGGTTTTTAGAAATTATATCTAAATATTTTGCAATTGGTCTTCCTTGGTTTGATGTGAAAATATGAAGTGTTTCCTTTGTTATAATACTTACTATAATATAAGCCACTAAATGTCTTTACCAGAAATAAACCATGTGTTTGATATTTTTTATTAACTACACGACTGCCAATTTTGAGATCATTAAATTCTAGCTTCATAACAGTGCTCTTCTTTTCTGTGTTGTGTCCTGATATCTTAAATAATATGTGATAAAGTAAAATCTTGAAAGTCCTTGTAACATTAAAAGTTTGGCATGTGCACGGCTCTCTATGTAACGAACATAAATATTAGATTATAACTAAAGAACTACGCTATATTCTTAAAGATAATTCGAAAAAAAATATATTAATATATATCATAGAATTAACCTCTTTAGTTGAAGAATTTTACGGCTGGCAACACACGCGGTGTGAGTGAGCGAGATAGCATTTTGTAAATATCCTATCTGTCCCATAGTATATTAAACCAACTTAATATGAGCCCGAGTCGTCGGACTGAAGTCATCACTATATCTCATAGGTATTTAATGTTTTTTTTTATTATTATGATTTTAGTTTTATTCGAAGCATGATGTGTCGTGTCTAGCTCCCTCTACGGCGATTGGTTTGGGCGAAATTGTCGGCTTCTTTGATAAAGAATCATCATGCCTTGATTTTATACTTTTTTTTTCTTTGATGTATTAATTCTTGAACTTTCATTATTATAATGAGCTTAACACGTATAAATAACTATATCGATCGATGTAAGCATTAGAACGCTGTGCCGATTATTTCGACCCATATTTTACTGATGGCAACATTTGTCTATGCTATCCAATGTTACCTGTTGAAAAATTGTTTATGAGTAACAAACTGTGATTTCATTTCTTCCTTTAGCGAGTGATAAAAGTCAATTCGTCGTGAGGTCTTGAGCTTTATATTTTAAACTGTACTTAGTCTAATTGCTATTCGACGCTTTTAGATTTGTTTGTCGCTATATTTTTTTCGTAGCACAATCATTATATTTTGTATGCTTTGAACACCGCCGGTTAGGTTTCAAATCGAATTTTGATTTTATTTTATGCTTTAGCTTATATTACCAACATTACTTACTGTATTAAACCTTAATATTTGGTTAAATTTTAAGTGGTTTATATAGTGTGACTGCATTGCTGCAAGTGGTTAATTTGACAATATTCTTTACATAATTATATTCATTATGTATTCAAATACATTGTTATGAATTTCGCGTATTACCTTACCTCTAAATTTTCAACTTTACTTCAGTTTTGAAATAAAGAGCTAGTCTTGTTTTTTTTGAGATTTTTCTGTTCGTTCTTTCGTTTTTCTGGGTAAAACGTGAAATGGTTAATTAATACAGATTGTGGCGGTGTTTCAAGCTTTGTTGGGCGATCTACGCTTGCACCACATTATAGCATTTTGTTAATACAGTATGCAAGATAAGTTATTTGAAAAATTTACTTTTTCGTTCATGTGACAAAGTAACTTTACTAAGTTAAAAAGTTTAGTATATTTTTCAAATGAATTATGTTTTAAATCAATGACAAGCGCCGATCCTACCAATTGTTGGTGTTTTAGCATATTTTGTGATGTTCTTTTTGTTATATTGTCTGAAATATATTGTCTTCTTATTAGTAATGTCTACTATATTACTGTTTTAGATGAAACAGCTAGATTATAGTTGTCCCTGTTCTTGAAGCCTTGTTAGACAAAGATGGCAATAATTAATCTATGATTACCAAGGACTGACGTCACAATGAAATTCGTCGTAACGTTGGTAGCGTTGTTGATAAGTGGCGTGTTCATGATAGTGGTGCCAACATTACAGCGAAATAAGGTCAGAGTAAAAATTCTGTGTTTATCAAGGTTGTATGTTGTTGTGAAGTCACTTGGCAATTGTAGATCTAGTCTAAAAGGCTCATCAAACTCGCGCCAATATGTTTGGCCACTAAACAGTCTATCCAACCGTCTGTTACTTAATATAATTAAGTATTGAAGTTTTGATTACTGTTTAAATGTACAATTTTATTCGGCTGACTGTACCAACCATTTTTAAAACATGACATTTATTTGCTTATGCGTATTCATTTGATATTTGTGTACATATCAGTGAGTTGTTTATGCGCATAATTAAAAAGAACATTTCAAAAATAAAATCAAAATACAGATCTCTATGAGTTCTCGTACGGAATGGTTTTCTGTAACATCCAATGCTTGTTCGCATACAAGGCGTCTGTTAAAATAGTTAGTTAATTGTAAATGGACGTCGAAT
Organism: Autographa pulchrina; assembly: GCA_905475315.1. Taxonomy (NCBI): domain Eukaryota; kingdom Metazoa; phylum Arthropoda; class Insecta; order Lepidoptera; family Noctuidae; genus Autographa; species Autographa pulchrina. The sequence continues at coordinate 8,159,632 of FR997787.1, forward strand.
ATGCGGCCAACATGGGCCATTGTGTACAAGAGCTGTTATGTTTGACACATTGCGAACTGTAATTGCAATCGTCTTAATCGTAAGTCCTTAGGCTATAATAACATAGAATTTAAAACACGAAAAAAAATTAATTAATGATAGACATTTATCGTATCTTTGAAAACTCAGCCATAATAATATATTATATTTTTGGTATTAAGGAATTAACAAGTTAAAAATTATTAGTTTTATTTTCTCAGAAAGTTGGGTTGACAGGATTTTCTGATTTTTTATTTGTCCACCCAGCTTTTGTTGGTATGAATCACACTGTTAGAATCAAGTTGGTGTGGTGTCGATGTGTAGCTTATAATACTTATGAAAGAGGACTGCCGGGAGGTTTAAACGGCCAACAAAGAATTAACAATAACTACTAATTGCGCAGGTGACGACGCATTGTTGCCCGTTTAAAAATCTCTGTCGAAAACAATAGTGGCGTGACATCAATAAAAAATATTTTTATTTTTTTTATTCTTTGACAAGATGGCGTCGGTCACGTCGCGATTGTTCGGTATATGGATATAATTATAATCGAGGTTGAATATATTACCAAAATACGGTGGGCCATCCGCCGGCACGGAATCATTTATACATGTAACAGAATAAAAGTTTATAATATTATATTTTTATTTCATTACATGTAATAAACTTACGTTATTTTTAAACTAAATCTGACTTTTATTGTTGATTATAATTATCTTCCTTACACAATTTCATAAAAGGGTCAATACAATTTGAAATGATCATAAAAATACGTTTAGATAAAAGAAATAAAACAACAAATTGATTTATTAACATAACTCTATTAAAAATAAACATTTTAACAACAGGCGCTATGTACATTGTACAGTATGCCATAATCTATCTACACTCATACAATAAGAGCGAGCGCGCATCTGCGACAAAACTGTCTTGCGACTATTTATTTTAGATCGTTCAGATCATTAGTGGAATATTTGGTCAGCTTTACCTAGCACGAAAAAACGTTTAAAAAGATTAAGACTATATAATATAAAAAATAGAACATTTTTGTCGCAAACGTGTGCTGGCTTGAACGCCGTAGCGATGGCAGCTAATATTTGACACAGGCTCGTGCCCGGCACCCCAATGTAAGGGGAGGGAGAAATGAAACTGGGACGGTCAGCTGGCCAGGGGTCCCGGTAGAAGCTACTCACTCTAAGGAAGGTTTATACCATATCTTAGCTAGAACAATGTCTTTTAACGTGTTAAAGCACAGTTGCCTTAGATTAGTTATAGTTAAATAACAACTTCACCTCACGAATGTATGCTAAACATAATTATGTTAAATTAAAAATAAAATAGATAAACGTAAATAATAAAATAGGCAAATAAGCTATACATATTCTATAGTCAGGAGCATAATAGACACATTTTAATAGTAGTATAGAATTGATCCTAGGAAGTTGCTATAGTCTAGCCCTATCAAATTCAATGTCTTTTTCCGGGCTATTAAAGTTGTATTCCATTCCTTAGAGTGAGTAAATGTCATAAATGCGATTCTGGTGTTTCAGCAGAACAGTATAGCGTTATTAAAACAACAAAAAAAATACGTAAAACGTAAGAAAAAAGAACAATTAATACAATATACCGTAAAGTAATTCATATACACAGTGTCGGCTCAGAAACAGTACATCCACACAATAACTTGCGATATAATTAATTAATTAGGAATCATAATCATACATTTTAAAATCTACATTTTGGACTTGCATTTTTTAGGTTCATGTATTAAAACACTGGATTTCGATAACTGCAATTATTAATACATTCGAGACCTGGGCCCAACCAGTGTCTAAAAGTATTTATGCTCTATTTTATATCACTCAAAATCAAGTAATTGAAATTGCAAACACAATCAGCCATATCTAACCATACATGTAAAAGTACTCCAACTTTCCTGAGATATTTAATAGTGTACATAGGCTTCATTTTCATCCCTGGAAAGTCACAATCAACCTTATAAATCTAAACCAAAAGCGATCAAAATTCGTCCGAATATACGATCACTATCAAAATGTAAGTCCAAAACACAATTTGCCTAACACCAAGTCAATATTTCAACTAAAATTAAAATTACTTGACACATTCAAGCTAGTGGCTAGTGTATTTTCGAGAAACGCACATTGATAAAAGTTAGTTATATAAGTATAATGACACGTAGATTATAAATAATTAAGATTGCCCTACATATATTAATTAAATATAAGTGAGAAATGTTTTGCACATTTATAAGTTGGTGAAAGACAGCATTGTGGAGAGGCCTGGTCTTTGTGTGATATCGCCAACAGTGGTCAAGCGTAGTGATCAATGATTGTGTCTTGTGTGTTACGAGGCCTTAGGCTAGTGGGAAAGTTTTTAAAGTCAGAGAGATTCTAATATCAATAACTCTAAAACATTCATACAAGATTACATCATTCTGGGTGCAGCAATATTCCTAAAAAATTACATTAAACTTGGCATAATCTAGTCTTGTGCTTGAATATTCTGAAATTTGAAACATCACAACTATGTAGGATTGTAACTACACAAATAATTACACAGATGCTTATATTTCTGAATTCGCGTAATATTGCATTAATTATGCACTAAATATGTCAAAGTACACCTATGAAAAGGAAGCTTATAAAAAAAACTTTATTTTAACATGCATATGGATTAAATTATCTTAAAAGAAAGTAAATGCTACAGGTGTTGTCATATGAGTAAGCCAATCCATAGGTGTGCAATGATATTAATAGACATTTAAACAAGAGATATTTAACATTGTATTCCTTGATAAAGTTATATAATAAGTGAATAGCCAATCTCTCTAAAATTAACAGCAAGTAGTGACTGGATATTAACATAATTACTTAAGCCTGACCAAATTATTTCGAGACAGTTAGTTTACAAGGTAGAGAAACTACAGTACCTATGTAGGAATAAGTTTGATATTGGTAAGATACATTAATAATAGCAATATTCAGTCACTACAAACCCTAAAACAGCAAAACCATACCACAGCTCCTTGATCTTCGAGACTTCATAACACTAACACTGGCCACACTGATCACTAGCTTGAGTACATCACTTAGTCATCACCGTTCGTGGTGATCGGGTGGTTAGCCGATGATGAGCCCGCAGCCGAACTTGAACTGTTGCTTAGCCTGGTTCGCCATGCCTGACAGCGCGAATGTGAATGGCAACGGCTGCAGTTTCTTTTCGAGGACCGCGCCTATGTTCCAATTTGAGTCCACCATGCCTGGAAATAACAAATATTTTTTGTGATATGGGAGAACCTTTAAGTTTCGTAATAAACAAATCTTTCCATGACAGTGACCCTAAATCTATAGAAAAAACTGTGATCAAATTCTCTTAAACTCAGAAATCATTATTCGTAATGGTAAAATTTTCGCATTAATTTCAAAGACAATCCTTAAACTATATTGGTATTCATTTATAGATTTTGATTAACAATTTAGATGCTGTCAAAAGGGAATAAGGAGAAGAATTATATAGCAAAATATTTTCAATATACAATAGTATATACCTCTGAAGACTAGATCCGCTTTGGGTATGTTGACCTGGTAGCCGACGGTGCCCACCGACTCCATCCCTCGGAATGAGGTGTCCATTTCTGCTACCACCTGGAAATTGACGCACATTATATGCATGCACTTCACATATTAAATATGTTTTTGTAAGTAAGAGTGGCACGTGAAAAGTTACCTGTAATTGTTCACTGCATTGCTTGAAATAACACAAGTGCAAGTTTGCTGTGCTCAGGGTGGCTGACACTTCAGAGTCTGTAACATCAAATAATATTGTCAAACAGGTTTTCCAAGAAGATTTTTTCTATATTTTACGAAGAACAAATCTTTATTTCACGCTATACATTATAACATCACATGGATTAGTGAAAAGATTTCTTTACCAACAGACTAATGTGAATATCACAATGAAAATATAATTAAAAAAGTAATATTTTTTACATAGCGTAATTATGTAAATGTGTGACGTACCGTCCATGGTGTATCTCGCGGCGGCGGAGGTGATGGCGATCTCCCCGCCCATGACGCGCGCGCCGGACTGGTACACCAGCTCCGTGCCCAGCGCCAGACGCTTCGTCACCGACTGGGACACAACATATAGGTTTTATCACTCTGAAGGGTTAAGCTGGTCTTACCAAGGGCAATATCTGATTTGGGAAAATTTACCACTAGGAGAGATTTATAATCTCTTCTGGTCACAATACAAATAAACCAAAAATTCGAATGTATCCTCGTAAAAAAAAAAAAGAGTAAGTACACACTCTTGTAGATTATTTTATAATATTCGACAACCTTCTATGCATTTTGACTTAATAAGCAGTCAAAGTAAGTGTGTCAACACTGAAGCAATAATTTTTAGCATTGTATTTAAATTAAGTTGCAGCTTTTTTATCGTTAGAGTGATACACTATTGCTTCAACATAAGCCGAGGGCAGAACGTAGAATTTGTCGGAGTTGTACCGACTAAAATACCCTGGGGTTCCATGCTTCTCTAAGCCAATAACTTGAGATAAAAACGCACAGACCTGTAAATAATGCCCAACGAAGACGGAAGACTTCTCGTTGAAGTCGGGCTTGCCGACGGCCATCGCGAGCGTGTAGTCCGCGCCCTTGTACTCCAGGGTGCCTTGTGTGGCCGTCAGCTTGCATTCTTGCACCTGGAATGAGAAATTAAATGTTAGTAATAAATAAATTAAATCAAAATAAAGTAGGTTAGTGCATAAAGACGATGATTACAAAAATATGTAGTCATTGGATCTACCTCATTTTTTTATTTAATCCATCATGCAAAAATATTATAACATAACAGTCGGACTTATTGCCTAAGGGATAGTGCCATTCTCTACCATTCTACCTTAGGGTGATACCTCACAAATCTTGCGAAGTCGAAGATAGGCCGGACAAGTAATATGGCTTGTCCATTGTCTACACACTCGATAGCTTCCTCATTTAACTAGATTATCAAATTAAGTAGCCTAAATGTTTGAAAGCTAAAGGACACATAATAGACATAGTAAAAAAAAAATCTGAAAGAAGATATAGATGTTTTAGGACAGATCTCACCTGTGCAGCCCCCTTGAGCCGTATCTCCGGCGTGAGCTGGTGGATGAGACTGAAGTTGACATTCCCTGCGGGGTCCACATCTCCCAGGATGACGGGGAAGGCCTCCGTGGGGGAGATCTGCTTGGTGCCGATGTACGTGGCGCCCAGCTTGTAGCCGTTCTGAGCTGAACTCATTGTGAAGGTGTGCGACATCTGGAAGTGGAGATAGAAATCGTTTTTGAGAAATAAAACACATCAAAACCCGCTGGTGAGCAAGCGGATTGACGTAAGCGGCCCATTTCAAAAGTATCATGTCCACAACCAATCAAAACTTAGCTGCCGTGGGCTATGTCAGCGTGTTTGGTGTGTAGAATCCTTAAGAAATATTGCATGCAACTAACTGCTATTATTTTCGAAGATACTAATACCTAAGCAGGATACCTAAGCAGAAAGCAGTATTTTGGTTCTATTATGCTGCTTCTATATAATTTTTTATGTATACAAAAGTAAATAAATAGAGAATAGAACTCTTTTTTGATCAATGGGGCAACAATAGCTGCTGAGTGAATAGATTTTTATATGAACTATTAAGACCTGTTGATCTATTATATACTAAGACATTTATAATGTTACGAAAGTGGTAATATGACAAAAATTAAACATTGTACAATTTAACACAAAATTTCAGTCAAAGATATCTTTAAGCTTGATATAAGATAAGATTAACTATACTGATAAGTACTTGATTGTATATTTTTTGTTTGAGTTTAATAAATATGAAACTTGTGGAGCTTGAATTATTTCGTAATGAGTTTAGTGCTACAGACTCAAGTCAATCCACTGCAAGACATAGGCCTCTTTCCCAATGAATACCTTTTTTAGAACTTGCATTAAATATTACCTGGAAATGGTTGGACAGCCCCCTATTTACCATCAGCTTGCCACCTTCAAAGTTCACAGGCATCACATCTGAAATTAATACAAGATAAAATTATAAACAACTGGAACAGCACTTTTTTTTCTGTAGTTTATGCTGGTTTTCCCTCAAACTTGATTATAGACTTTGGGTTATTGTTTTTATATCACATAATAATAAGTGTTTGGGTGTTGGAAAGTAGGCCAAGTTTGGCTTAAAGGCAACCTTCTCCAGCACCTTTAGACCATCAGTTTAAGATCAGGGTGACTTTTTGGTATAATAGAATTTAATTTTGTCTCATATCTCTTGGTAACTCATTGAAGGTTATAACTAGGTACATTTTGCATCAAACCATGCCGGCTATTAAGTTTTTAAATCCACCTTATATTTTAAAATTGATTTTTTTTTCTGACCTTTATTAGTTAAATCTTTTAGAAGATGGTCTCTTTAAGTGAACCTTTAAATTCAACAAATAATACTTGTTACATATTCTCTATTAAGTAACTTCATCTACTATTATTGCTTGTTTAGGTCAAGGTTTGCATCACAATAAGTTTAATACCATCATACTGTATCATAAATACTTTTTCAGTTGGGTTGATGTTTTAAAAATTATATGTATGTAGTGTTATAGCTCTTAAATAGTGTTAACCATTGAAGATACTTTATTTGACATAATATTATATTTCTTGCATATCTTATAGAACCTGCTGTAGATTATAACTTTAAAATGTATTAATGTTTTCTATGATTGAAACATTAATAATATTAATGTAAACCATTATAACAATATTGCCCCGTAGGGACAACGTGGGCTTAATGTAAAATGAGCCAATTAATCTTATTTGATTGGTCTATCTCTTCAGATGCAATGCATATTTATATACAAAGAACATTTTGCTGTTGAATAAGCATTGTAAAATTTTCTTATTAAATCTAAAAATATTTTTTTGTTGACAATTATAACTGTTTTTAATTGTTATTTCGCAGAGTAACTAGGTACCTATATTGAAGATAATTACTAAATTCCATTAAGAGTTGCGTGATCTCATTTGAGATGCTGTGCAATAAATTTGAAATCAGAACGGTTGGACGTTAAAGCGATTGATAACAGTCTTATCAAAATGCAAATATATTGGATGTATGAAGTACAAGTCAGAACTTAAACTAAAGTTATGATTGAAACTGTGTGAACATGTTGGCTATTTCTGCCTCAAAGGACATTTATCGAGGTCTGTAGATGTAGATATGTCGTATACCGTAGTAATTTATCTATTATTACATCACAAGATAACCCAACTTTTGGGTCGGCACATAATTATGTTTGCCGCCGTTTTCTGACTGAAGGCAAAATGTCAATAAGTTTTTCCTAATCCAAATAAGATAGTAATCACTTTTGACATACATTAAAATATCTAAAACATGTTTTAAAAATACCTTTGGTCTTTTTATGTATCTCATCTAATGTTCCTGGATTTTCGCGTTTGCTGTCACTTTCTGTATTTTTTGCATCGGTGCTTGTGAGTCCCGAATTGTAAACACGGAATCTGCTTGATATACCACCCATTGTACAGTTCAATTACCAATACTTTCTCTAAATTCAACAGAAATCGATGAACATGTGCAATGAAACACAATTCTGCAGAATAAAAGACAATCGCAGAAGCGTGAAGTTGACAGCATACGGTACCAACATAATAACAAAATGTACCATAACCAATTCGACAGTTTACTTTATGATCTTTTATTTCTTATATTCAAACAACATTATTCAATAAAATTTAGGCAATCCTATGTTTTTAGACGTAAATTAGTTAATATAGATTACAAGGACATTTTCATTGCCTAATTAAATGCCATTCAACGCCAAAAAAGACATTTTTCATTATAATAGAATGGTGGTCTTTTTGCTTGTGGTTTCTTGCACCAACCTCAGAAAAATAACTTAATTTTTTCTCGTAGACTTTTCTTAAATAAAGCTATATATTGTACCGTGTGAACAGAAATCAATAGTTTAGTGATATTTTATTTTATGGTTATTTCATTAAATTTGTATTTGTTGTAATATAGTTTTTACACAGTTTAATCATGACAAATCATGATTAACACAATTATGCAAGTATATTACCACCTTAACTTATAGAAAAAAAATAAAATAGTTGTGTCTATTGTTCATCTGACAGAATTGTCATCAATGTCAATTATTGTCAAAATGTGAATTAGTCTTGCGCATTATAGTTCGCGACCGGGAGCGATCAATTTAGTTCGCCGGTCTTTGGCGAACTAGGTCGTTCTTTTAGTTCGTCCGCTCCTTTCACAAATTCCGGTTAAATAGATCAGTCCGATACTCCGATCAGTCGTTCGGCGTTCGCTTCGTCGCGCTGTTTTGTTTATTATTATAATGTTCATCAATCAGCTTGCAGTAGTAAATTACTTACTATTTCAGTATATTAATAAAATATAGTGGATGAATATTGCAAATGGATTCGTTTATTAGTTGATTGCAGAAAAGAAAATTATATTAGCTGTATTAATATTACGAATGTGTTTATTTATGATAGATAATGAATAAATAAAAATAAATGTATAAAGTATTTTAATAGTAACAATAATATATTATAAATCATATGATTATAATAAATCATTATAATATAATAACCATTTAACATTACAAATACAAGGTAGTTACCTGTTATCAGTTATTGTTGTATTTACCATAACAAAACATTCGCCACGCGCGCACCGCTCACCGCTGATTGAACGAACGATGAGGAATGCATGCGCGGCAAACTCGGGCAAACGGTGAGTCAGTCAGTGCCCGCTCTTGCTCACTCACAACAAATCCGCGCTCCGCGCTCCGCGCTCCGCATCCGCGCTCCGCGCTCCGCGCTCCGCGCGCCGCGCCGCGTCGAACTAGTGAACTAAGGAGCGGTCTCTCTGCGACCTAGTTCGCGTAGTTCGTACGAAAGAGCGGTCTTTCGAACTAGGTCGTTCGCGAACTACACTTGAAGACTAATGTGAATGCAGTTGTGTCAATTGTGAGGAAATAGAAGTGTCGATTTGTTATGTTACAAAGTAAAAAGTAAACTTGTTTGATACTATATATAACATTAGTTATCGTGTAGCAAGGAAGACAGGCTACAAAGATTTTCCTATCCTAATCTTTGGAAACTTGAATCACCATGCCTAAAGTAGTTTCAAGGAGCATAGTCTGCTCAGACACTAAGGACCAAGAGGAATATAATGAAACAAAGCCACTGCACATCTATTACTGCCTCTGCGGCCAAATGTCTCTCATTCTGGATTGCACTATCGACCGTTTACCTCTCCGACCGACTGACGGCGCACGAGTCATCGACGGCTCAAAACACGCTCACAAAATAACGTCAGACCCCGACGAGACAGTGTACTTAAAACGTGACAAAGGCATCGAAAGACAGTACCGAATGAAATGCAAGAAGTGTGCTATACCAATATACTACAAACATGAACAAGACAATAATGTTGTTTTCATCATGAGAGGAGCATTAGTTCAAACAGCTGGCGAAGGTGGTGTCACAGATATATACAAACAGGTTGCTTTGACACAACCTAAGAAGATTATGGTTACCAAACACACAAAGAACATGGGTAAATTCAGTTCCGTGACAGTCTCCACGATAGATGAAGAAGAAGATGAAATAGAGGCTCGGGAAGTAGCGGACAGTTATGCGAACAATGCGAGAATTATTGAGAAGCAGTTGGAGAGGAAAGGCATGAACAAGAGACAAGCGGAGACTCCAGCACAGACTACGGAGAAGAGAGTGAGAGGGACACTGATTGAGAAATAAATGTTTTATATTGAAATTGTTTATTATTTTGCCTAATTTTGCAACCATAACATTTCAATACTTTTATTGTATTGTGTGTAATATTGCTCTAAAATAATAAATACCCTGAAAACCACCCCATTTCATGCATTAATAACATTAACTTAAAATCTGTTTCCCTCTCCATATCAATAGTATGTGCAAGACAGCACATTGCCTCTGGTTGTTGTGTCAGGTGAGCTGTTGGCCTATTTCTCTCTTTATTATTTTAAACTACTGATGAATATACTTGGCAACACATTCATAGAATTCAAATATATCAGTTGATAGAGTATTGTACTTAAGAGCCTAGCATACTACCCTATGGGACCCATAGTTTAAATACCAATGATAGGTAATTAATTAAATTAAATCATTTTAAAAAGTGGTTACAGATATCTCAGACTGAAACAAAAATCAAATCAGAATATATTTTAGTCCATGGGCCTATTATGAAATATAGGAAGATCTAGTAGCCTTATCAAATGGTTTTGCTTGATCAATGCTACGCTGTATTGTATGGACACATAAAGTAAATTAAATATTACATAGCTAAAGTAGGAAATTTATGGAGAAAATAAAAATACAGAATGTATTTCCCACTTTTTTTAATTTATATGAAAACAATTTTACAATGTTCATTTTTAAACAATAAATATAGGTAATTAATAATGTCTCAATTTTAATATGATTGACGGAATATATATATCTTTTACATTTTTATTTACACAAATATTTACAATCGAGATTTCCATTACTGCTAGCGGTTATTACGCTAGAAATATAAAAAACGTACTTAAAATTTCGAGTTCTTGAGTACAGATTTTCAATTTTGTACATTATTTACAGAAGAAATCACTAACAAACGGATATTTTATTAATCTTAGACTTAAAATTGTTCCAATTGTTGTTAACTGTAGGTAATCTGGGGTTTGAAATTTCAGACTTGCATGTCTGACTTTTCTTAAATTTGACTAAAATCATTAAAACTCCACCAATAAACTCTTACATGATAAACAGAACAGACAACAGGACAGGAATCAAACAAGTACTTATATAAAATTGGCAGAAAATATAAAGGCACCTTTAAAATTCAACAATAATAATTAACAAATGGAGTATTTAAACAATAGTTGGCACCAGAAAGTTTAGGGAAGCATTGAATAATTTAGGCTACAATAACAACAAAGAAAATTAGAGCCTAATTCATAAACATGTAATACATAAAAATTATTATAAAGTGTATTTTGGGTGTAGTACATTATTCTTGAGCAGATCTAAACTTTTACTGGGGTCTGGGGTCTGGGCAAAATCGCCAACGTGCCATTTTTAACGTTAATGCTAGCAATACTGCTAATAATGTTGCCCAGTAAAAATAAAGCTCAAACTGTTGATGGCGGTCACAATAAAATCTATCGGCTAAACGATCGAATAGGAGCTACATAGTATAATATATACATTTAGAATTTCATGAACATCATAGTCATAATTTGTGCGTTACCGTCCCACAGTACTTTGCTGCTGTAGCCTAAATGGATAGATGTAGGTATTGGAAGCCGCGTACATATAATCTTAAAAATGGTGAAAGAAATCGCGAAACGGGACGTACTTTAGGTTTGGGAAAATTGAATTTATAAAAAAGTTCGAAAAGTACAAATGTAAGTAACGCTTTGTAAGTAAATAATCAGTGTGTTTTTTAAACAAGCAACATTGTTATTTTTGACAAATTATCGAGAACTTTTAGTGCATCTTATGACCGTACAGAAACCGAGTGACTGGTGGTTTGGTCACGCAAATACACAGCTTCCAGAATGATAATTCTATTACCATATTATCGAAGAGTGAATAGAATACAAAATGTTCGGTTAGATTTATCTTAATTCTAGAGGAATGTGGATTGTGTGACGGTATATGGATTCGCTGACGATATTAACTACTCTACATCGCATTATCGAAAGTTTAAAAGGGCACTTACTAGGGGATATCTTATAGAGCTAAGATTTTTTAAACTGGCAACACCTTGTACTGAATTTATTGGTAACACCAACAGTTTGTTTCTTCTTAAATTTCTATTGAACGTATGAATTATGAATGATTTAGAATCTAATTAGATTTTAGAATGAAAGATAATATTATTAATTAATGATTTTACATTATTGCTCTCAGTTTAGTTAAGTAAAATTGTTTCAGTCTAGTTCAAGATGTTGCAAGTTCAATTAAATTTAACTATAGTTAAAAACTAAATAGATAATTGTTTACCTAACTCCGCTGTCTAACTAATCGAGACAATCAGTAAATGCCTCTTCGCAAATACACCATTACGTTTTTACTGTCTTTTATTTAATAAATCAGATAATTTTATTGCAGTTCTATCAGCTTTACCTACTATGATAATTATAACTAACTAACTAAATGAAACATACAAAGAGTAAATATAGTAGTCACTACAATTTTACCTTTTTACCGACTTCAAAAAAGGAGGGTCACATTGACATAGAGCTATTTGTCTTTTTTGCTCTAATCTCTATTTACCATCTTTTAGTGTAAAGTTGATGGAATTGCAATACCTGTTGATGATGTACATAAATATTTAATATTTAAATAAACTCTCCGAGACATCGTTTCTATGGATAAAAGCGAGGGTGTTAACTATTAAAATTATTGCCAATATATTTAATGATTTTTCTAATGTAGCAACGGACAAACTATGTTCCCATACTAAGCTCATACGTCGGAGTTAAAAAAAAACCGTTGAATCTAACTACCCGAAAAGGACATGGATGGAAAAATCGTATATAAATCGACCCACCTATAAAAATCTATTAAAACTTCAAAAGAGTGCTTACATTAATTATGTTGTAAAGTTACTGAAAAGATGAAAATCAGACTTCCATCTATAGTTTCATCGTAGGCGTTGATCGAGCCTAAATTTTACTCTACGATTGTTAAGTGTCTATTCTAAAAGTGGTCGAAGCTACTCAAAATGCTGATCTTATAAAAATTACGGTGTCAATAACTTGCCTTGATACCGTCTCAAAAACTTTATTTAATCTGTTAATTTTTATAATGCCAGCTCTTTGGTTAAACTACAGAAAATTGGATTTCCCCACTCCGAGGGCAGTTACACAATCAGTTCGTTAAAAGTCTTCAAATACGGTATTGTCTTGGATCTGTAGCTATAAAAAATGAACGCCTATAGGTACAATTTAATATCGAATTTCGCTAATCAATTTCATTAGCTTCCCACATAATACTGAATCGTAACAATTAAAGCGATTTTATTTATAAAATCACACCAAATTTTATAATTCATCACAAAAGCCCTAGCGTTCGAGAATTTAGAAAGTTTAATTTATTAATTTAACAAATATTTTTTAATAGCTAGAGAATTGTTCGCATTTATCAAATATACTTTAACTTTAATAAATAAGCTTGTCTCATGCAAGTTTTATAAAGGAGATTTATTTAATTTGTTTAATTAGAGTTACAATTTCATTTAGGAAAAGTATTTAGAACTATAACTTGCACAAGACAACGCTACTTTGCAAAATATAATTTTAAATACGTATAAAGGATAAAATTATACGATATATACTTAATTACAATTATATAATTCTAGCTATTATTGTTTTATGAGATAATAATTTTCTGTCTCAGAATTTGAAAAAAATACATTTTCTAATGTAAGATTTTTAAAAGGGCCAATATAGAAATATCGGCATTAAAAGTACCATACAACTTTAACTAGGTACTAAAACGTGTCATCGTGTTCTTTGGCCCTAAAATTACTCTAGTTTACCTAAACAACTATCTCACTTTAACTGCGATAACCACAGTGTAGAAATTTAAAAGTACTTACGTACCTAATCTTGTTCCGCCTGTTCGAATTATAGACAAAAAGAAAGAATTTGAGCATAGATACATGTGACGTCATCCAACTCGAGTAATCGAGTGAGTGATGACGGAAGAATAAAATTATAATGTAACCAATATTTATATAATAAAATCTCACTAGACCAGCACTGGCTTGCGTTTTCTTTTTTTCCTATGGTGCGTGTGGCGCGTGGCGTCCGCGGGGCGCGCGGGCGGGGCGGGGGCGGGTGCTATAACCGCTTGAAGGCGGGCGGCGGAAGGCTGGCCGGCTGGTGGTACGGGTGGTACTGGCGGGCTAGGATGTCGCCCTATAACCCAAATGGTACCCTATACATTGGTTATAAAATATGATAGCAAGTTGGCAGCTGAAAATGGATTAGTGGGCGGTTAGTAAAGCATTGTGTTAGTAATGCTGATACTTACAACTTGGGGTTGTTGGCTTTGAGCTTGTTTTATGTTCCTTTCTTTTATCATCAGCTGATGCGCGGCTCTGGAAAGACAAGAAATTCCATTAGCATCCCCTAAACCCTTACAAACATACTAAAATATTTTTGATGTTATTATAATTAATAATTTACCTGTCCATCTGCTCCTGCGTCATTTCGAGTGCCTCTTGCATCTCCCTGGACGTGTTCTTCACGAACTCAGGATCGCAGTAGTCCCCTAAGCCTTGCTCCGTTAACACCTGAAATAGAATATAAACTTATTTTAATTCCCTTGACATAGAAGGCTTAAGGAGAAATGGCAAGATAATCTTGACAGATTCTAAAATAATTGATTAATTTTGCGTAAGGAATTTTAAAAAGTTTGGCCCATTTTTGGGCCTTGAATCCGAAAGGGCCTGAACCAACTTTTAAGGAAACATTTGGCTTGCATTTAGAATATTGAATTATCAATGGTATTTTGTCTACTTACTCTTGTAACCAGACTCTCCGCGGATCCTACGACAACTGGTCCTGAGGAGTTGTTCCCTCGCGGGCTGCCGGGCAGCGACACCACGCCGCGCCCAAGGCTATCTCCTCCTGTAAGACCAGCACCACCATCTGTACCCACTGCCTTACGTCATAGTCCGTCTCAGTACCGTTAAGAATCATTTGACTTTGCAACCATTAAATTTCCATGAAAAAAATTAAATCAAATTCCATTTCAAACCATGAAAAAAATAAAATCGTACCTCCAGTTAAAAAAGTTTCTCAATCTATAAACTATACTAATATTTTCTAATTCCCAAAAGCTCATAAGCTAGCCTATAATGATTCTTAAAGCGATGAATTCTGATCAATTCTCTATACATTAATTCTAAATCAATAGTGTCCTCGTGAATTTTTATGATTGTTCAAATTTTCGTGCAAATCATACAAAACAAAAACTTTTTCTCAAAAATCTCTAAAAGCTTTTCTAAATCCTTAATCATTCTAAAAATGCACTATTAGCCCTTCAATGTTAGTTTACATGCTAGTTACGATGATGATTAATTGTGTCAAAAAATCTTTTATCAGTAGTTAGATATAAAAATTAGCCTCAAAATTTTATTTTAGTGCAAATTTTGTGTAACTTTTAATTGTGTTAGGTTGCAAAACATGAAATTTGCTGAAGCAAAGTGTGATTGTGTGTTTAAAATTATCAGTTGATACCATCAGGTTGCCGTTTGCCTGCAATGTATTCCTGTAAGTTTCGAAGATTCTTTGATGAGCGTTTATTATTCTACATTGTAGAAAGCTTCCTCCATTAAACAGAATATTTGGACTTCCTATTGACTTTAAAATTTCTTCTTGTACATAGTACTAGAAAACTATATTAGACTGTTACTGGAAATTAATATAAAATACATTAATTTATAATAAATTATACATATTTAGTTTCAAATAAATAGTCTACAGAAAATTGAAAACAATAACAAACGGAACATTTGTCAAGAGTTAAGAGTAAAGATAAATTGGGAAGCTCCCTAGCGTGTGGTGCGCCGTGCGAGTCGTGCGGACCTGGCTCGTGCGGGCGGTCTACTAGCGCGGGCGGCGGCGCATGCGGGGCCGCGCCCGACGAGGCGCTGCGCACCATCCGACCTGCAGCGCCGGGCGCCGGCCGCACGCAGCGCAGCGAGCGCCGCTCCCCGCCGCGGCACGCGCGCTCGGCAGCGTGCGAGAACGCGAACGGCAGCTTGGCCGCCGCGTTGTACCCGTACAGCGTCATGGTCCGCGACTCCGTCGTCGGCGTGCACGAGCTCGCCAGCAGCGGCGAGATCTTCGGCTGGATCTGCTCGAATGTGTTCGGAGAAGGCGTCTTATCCTCCATCGAAGCCTTCCGCGGTATCGAAAGCTTCTCCCGGGAAGATGTCGAGTCCTCCGGATGGACTTTCTGTCGCGATACCGTCGCGGTCGGCTTGCTCGCGGTCAGGCTCTCGCTCGGCGTCGACAGGTAGTTGACGCAGCCGAAAGCCAACCCGATTTGTCCTAGCATCTCCGGGTAGTTGGACTTTTGATTGCTGTTAGTACGTACCGTTATCCACACAGAAGCGGTGAAAGAAGATGAAAGCGTTAGACAGGTTATTTGACAAGAGTGCGGGTGGTGCAAACGGGAAGTTCAGAAAATCAACTACAAAACCACACTTTTGACTACCTTGGTAAATAGTGTTCTTTAGGTCATTTGTGGTTCTTCTGTAAGATAAGCATTTATTGTTTAGACTCTGACATGTATTAGGAGATTAAACTGATTTATTACAATGAATGTAATTTGATTGTATGTACCTATTTAAAAAGAAAACTATACTTACTCTAGCACTTGGTATATTTTCTCCGATTCTCCATTGAATATGAGAGGTCTAAGTGGTATTTGTTCTTTTGGTTGTCCATTGGCTCTGCAATTGGTAACAGTACAATTAGATCAGGTTCTACTTGGGGAGACTTCCAAAATATTTAGTTATTTATCATCACTTACAGGTTAGGCGTAAGAGGAAGTGGTCCGACACCATACTCCCGTTGCATCATCGAACTTAAATGGTTTCCTACTCCTTCTGCAAAACGTCCATCATCAATATTATATAACGTAAGTGACATTTATATTTCCAAAAACTATTTAATAAATATTTACCAGCAGGAGGTTCCCCATGTTTCCGATGTCTGTGGAAGTTTCGGTTTGGTCCATGCCTTCGTATACTAGACCAGACGCCTCCAAACAACGAATGGTTTCTCTGCAAGAATAGTTAGAATAAAACTCCCATTTCCCGAATTTACTTTAGTAGTTAAGTTTGTCTGTTGTAAGGATAATATTTACCCTATGCATAGGCATATCACATTCAGCGGAAATATCGTCCAGGTTCCCAGATATGGCTCTCTTCAGCTCTGGCCCAGCTTCGTGCAGCGTCCTCAGGCCCGCCTGCAGCGTCATCTGGTGGTTCTGCTCATCACTCTGCCTCATCTCCTGCTCCTTCCTCTTTTTGAACCTTGTGATCCAGAACATTAGGTTTAAAATCACTTGTACCATCAGGAAACCCTTTGCAGTACTTACGTAATCCTTTTGCAGTGCAACTATGCTAAGCTTGAAGTGATATCGAAAAATGTCTTCTAAGAATAGAAAAATTATTATCAACTAGAAAAGTTTGCAATGATGTCATCTACTATTTGTATCCGTAATCTAAGTCCCAAAAGAGAAAATTCAGATAGCAATAGCCTAAAAAAGTCTAAAGTCGTATTAAAAATGTTTCAATGTAAATATTTTTCATTCAGATGAACTAATTCTAAAATTATATTTATAACATAAATATCACAAAAACACAACATAGAACAACGGGAAATAATATAATGGATCAAATCAAAACTGGTTCTGGAATGTTGAAAACATCTTCATGCTTCTGGATAGCATCAAATTGTAAATGTGGGTACAAAAATGTTTTTATTAAGCTAAATCAAACATTATTTTATATTTATATATATTTAATAGCGTCATAGGGACATGCAGGGTAAAACAGTTCTTAAGAACCAATTTACAAAGTTTCGTCAGGAGTTGCTTTGACCTCTATAGTTTATTAGAGCTATTGCAAGGGTCATGGCAGCATTTGTATGAAAAAACACTAAAAAAGGGAACATTCTTTCCTACACATACGTATCTGTTGTTACTCACGCGTGATTCCTATGAAACAAAAATGTATTCGTCAGTTACCCGAAATAACATTTAAATTATACAAAAAATTAAAACAAGAAATAAATAAAGAAAGCTATTTGTTTTGTCCCAAACGTGTCTTAATTTTTGATCACGTTAGGATCCAAAAGCTGAAAGCTTTTCATTAGAATACTGTATTTTACCAATTTACCTAATTGTAACCGCCAATTGTAGAACCTTAAATAAAAACCCTTAAATACTACAGAATTAAACAAGATTTGGAATTTTGGAAATTTTTGACCGATAGTTTTAGCAGTGCCAGGCTTAAAATGGACCAGAACTGGCCATTTGAATCATCGTTTTTTTAATTTTGAAGTAGCCTCAGAATCAAATCTTTTACAGAAGTACTTTGTTCACGATATATTTTAACGTTATTTTAAGTGTTAGCTTAAATCAATGTACTAACCTCCTGAAGTAGTCCTGTATAAGGAAGGTCGCATAGAACTTGCCGACAGTGATCTCGTTGGGGTCCCCTGGTGGTGGCACTACCTGGTCCAGAAGCTTCGGAGAGGTTCGCTTCCAAATCTTCTTGATGACTGCTCTTAATTCAGTGTTGCAGTCGTCGATGTTCCCTAGAACATAATGAATTATGTGAGCCACACGTTTTGACGGTATCAAAAATTTGCGTTACCGTACATACTCGTGCCATCAGAATAGTTCTCTATATATAGCAAAAAGTGCAATAGCTAGCTTGTCTAATGTGTATTGTTAAATGTGGAATCTTGGGATGAATTTTCACAATGGACTGAAATGCGATCGCTCCTTGCTCTCGATATAAGGTAAGCAGATGCACCCCTATAGTTTAGGGTGGGTATGTCCTTGAAAATTTTCAACGAGACAGGGGATGGGTAGTCCTTACCTTCAGTTTTGATCTTTAAGGAAGTTCTAACGACCGCGAAGAGTGTGGCGTTGAAGAGAACGGTGCCATCTGAATTGAGTGGCATGTTCATGGAGACCAGACGTTTGCAGGCCACTCGGTGAGGACACAATTTGCCGAACCCTGGACACAGAGATAATACAATAAGACTTAAGGCAATTTCCAATACCCTAATTAATAGATGCATTAACAATCTTTAAAATGGAAGATAGCTCAGTCAGTGCAAAATAAAGTTAAAAAAGATACTTTTACAAAAAGTTACTTTAAAGATATTTTTCTAAGTAATGTATAGCTGTAGGTACTTACCTAGAGGTGGACTTATTTTTCTTAATAATGTAACTACATCTAAATGTTTAATTCTACCCTTTGCGTCTGGGTCGTATTCGCTCCATAATCTGAAAGTATTAAAAATAATTTTAAATATCAACCTTATAGCGTGCACAAAAGGTTTTAATTAGACAGATCCAATAAATAACAAAAATAATTATATCTTAGGTCAGTTACCTTATAAATTCATCTAAGTGGTGTGGTCCCAAAATTGACCAGTCTCTAGTCAAATAGTCGAAATTATCCATAATGACAGCCACGAATAAATTAATGATCTGAAATGAAACAGAAAATATCAAATAAAAACAGGTAAAGAATCTACATTTTAGTGGGTGGTTTAATGCATATATGTGTAATATGTGCGCTCTCTTCAAGCTTAAAGGGACAGCTGTCAGAGATATTTGGATATCGTGAAAGCAGAAAGATAATATGATTAAGAAATATGAGGTAGAAAATAATAAGATGATGAATGGAATAAAAATTTACCAAGAAGGAGCAGAGGACGTAGAAGGAGTTGAAGTAGGGGAAGACGAGCACGCTGCCGCACTTGCCGCCGCTGTCCTCGGGCTCCACGTTACCTTCGTGGTGTATGGTGATGATGTGACTCACCAAGAAGGAGCAGAGCACGTAGAAGGAGATGAAGTAGGGGAAGGCGAGCACGCTGCCACACGTGCCGCCACTGTCCTCGGGCTCCACGTCGCCTTCCTCGTGGTAGTTCTTGTCGCACTTCACTTCTGGCTCCGGGGAGACGCCCATCATTATGTCCTGCCATGCCTCACCTGCGGTACAGTAAATGGTCCAATTAGTAGCCATTTGGCTATATTTTGGGGTTGAACCAATGACGCAGAAGAAGAATGTACTCATTGTTGAATATATGGCCATAGGGAATGCAGCTAGGTGAATTTGGAACTATTCAGTGTCCATATAATCAAAAAAACTTGTACAAGAAAATGTAACATTCAATCGTTTGAAGCTTAGTAGAAGATCTTGTCAGATAAATTTATGAGTCTTCTAATTTTTAACTTTATGTTTTCAAATCGTTTTAAGTCTCTCCTTTTTCATTTTTCTAATTCTCATTCTGCATTTGAGTTAACAACTTACCGGTAGCAGATCTGAACAGCACAAGAAGTGCTTGAGGGAATGTCTGGAAGTGATTGTTTCTTGTGATTGGCGTATCATTATCTATCGCTATTTTTCCGAAAACCTGCAAACATTATGTAAGAGCTTAATTATAACATTATAGGTGGTACACAAGAAATGATAGATAGGTACACTTTAATTTGTGCAGGGTGACTGCTATACCATCAATAACACTTTTAAATGGTTAGAAATCCGTTTTCAATTCCAATCATAATTGATGTTCAAAATATGGAAAATAGTGATTTGTAGTTGTAAGGTACCAGTCACCCTGAATACATAACTCAAATTGAAAAGTTTGACAATATATTAAATCTGTTCGTAGGTTTGTACCTGCATGCCAACGACAGCATAAATGAAGAACAGCATGAGAATGAGAAGAGCTACATAAGGCAGGGCTTGGAAGGACTTGATGAAGGTCCAGAGCAGGGTCCTGATGCCCTCGCCCCTGGACAGCAGCTTCACCAGCCTCATCACTCGGAACAGCCGGAAGAAGTTTATGGAAGGTATTGAGCTCTCCTGGAAGGTTCGGTTAGTTAGAACTGCTTCTTGGGTCTGTATTCCAGAATGTTGAAGAATTAATTTATGTTTTAACTTTATTTTGTCGCTCCATAATACTGGCTTAAGAACGTAAATTAATGAGATCACTTTATATTTAACATTAATTCTCTTCAAGCTATGGTTTCTATGAAATATCAGGACAATCAAAACATTTAATTGAATTTTGATCAACATTCAGCAATACAGGCCCAAAATTGTACATGATCCATTTGCTTAAAATAAAATGAGAGATTGTTTTTCAAACAATAAATTATATTATAGGCCGACCGTTTAACTCGCGTATCGCCTGCGCGGTAAGAAGGGAGCGGGGGCGGGTAACGCTACACACGGAGTCAATAATCCAAAGATTTATCTCGAGATAGACATTGTTGGTAAAGAATAAAATAATAAGTATCTTTTTTTAAGTATTTATTTTTAAGTTTTACAAATATTTTATAATAGCTTCATAGGTACAAAATCATAAAACAATCATTAACTTAAAATTTACTTTAATTTAATTTAAAAATTACATTATTTTGTTCATTTCATTTCCTTCTTTTATTATTTTACATATGGTAGTCACCGAAAGTCCTGTAGCTTTAGCAACAAGTTTGTTTAGGTTTACGTCTTCAAGATACTCTGTAGAATTATGATCTGGTTTTCTGGCTTTAAAAAAGGAATATACATTGTATGCTATTTGTTTAGCTTGCTTGTTAATTTTGTTCGCATAACTAGAAGAGCGATTCATCTTGAGATTTAGCTTGGCAGTCGTATACCTTGTGCGTTAATGTCCAAGCGTCCGTAACAAAAATACCAACCGCGCGCTGCGAGCACAGCCAGCGCACTGCCGCACTTGACGTAAGCTCTCTGCTACGCGCTCCCCGCGCACCCATCCGCTAACAGCTCCCCCCGCTCCCTTCTTACCGCGCAGGCGATACGCGAGTTAAACGGTCGGCCTATAAGTGACTATGTCGATGATCATTAAATATTACTATAAAAATGAGATTTTAAAAATGTATTTCTTTATTTATTATGAGCATAAAATGTCGATTCTAGCAACTGAAACCCTGACCCAACATTTTCTGGACCTATGCTCTTATCAACAGTAACTTCAAAGCTTATATATGATACTAGTATAATTGCTGCATTAAGCAAATTAAGTACAGCTTCTACTTTGTAATTATTTTCCTCTGTGCTTATATGTGCTAGAGTAGTGCTGTGCTCGACTCCTGAATTTCAGAAGTTATTAATATTAATTATTTTCGCGTTACTGTCCCAAAGTCCATTGCAGACATTTAAAGCATTGTTTGTTAATGGCTTAACAACATTAAAAGCGGTTTTCTTTAATTTCTACTGGTGATCTTGATATACATTGTTTCCTTGTTGGTGATTTTTTGAATATACTGACTGGGGTATTATTCATTATTGCAGCAGATACTGTGTACATAATTTATCTATATTATTATTGCATAATAAATATATACATACTAGTTAGTTTTGCTCCTAACCGGCTTGTTGTTAATAGCTATTCCTTAAACATAATTATTTTAATGCGTAACTATGGAAATTAATATATTAGGTATGTGTTTTATACAGTTATGTTTATTCTATAAACTAATCTAATTTGTTTTAAACGTCATTTATGTTAACTCTTTTTAAACTAAACATCTCATATCATTGCTGAGCTTTGCTTCAAGATTTCCCTTCTAGAATTTTCTCTCGCAGATTTTTTTACTCTACGCATGGATTTAAAGGTCCAAAAGAAGTTTTTAACAGTTTTCAACCCGACTCGCCTTTTTAATTAATTCGTTCTTTTCATAAATGACGTTTACATAATGTTATAACGTTGAGCGTGAAAGCGTGCTTACCTTGACGACGTGGGCCCTTGGTATGCCACTTCCCTGAAATCACACGTTCCTTCAATGGTTGCCAAGAGTAAGTGAGCATAGCTGGTCTGTTATTACAACATCGATATATTGTCCATGCTCGGGACAGTAACTGTGCTGGCTGCCTTTTAGAATGATCAATATATTTATAGGGTTTTAATTTATATCTAGGTTTTTCCGATTTTCTATTTGTATCTACCCAAAATTAGCTTTTAGGTTTGTTTTATTTTATTATATTTATCAATAGATTGGATTTCTTAAAAAGTCGCTTAAAGTCATCAAAGGAGCAGGCGCACCTTAATTACTTATATCTCTATGATATAAACTAATGAATTTGGTTTTCCAACTAAACATTTTTTTTTTACATTTGGAAGAACGCGTAGAGGTCTAAAATCGCAGCAAGTAACGTTGATGTTTCATCCCTTAGTAAAGAAATCTCTACCCTGTTTTATGAGCACTTGTTTCCAGTTGCATGTAGAATAGTAGTGGCCAATTAAATTCAGTCATTCCAAAAGGAGACAGCACGAGAGTGTATCTAGTAAGTGTCTCTATAAGAGTGCTGCGTGCGTTACCTGGTTCTTGAGTTCGTTTACTTGGGAGACGACGATGTCAATGATGCTGCCCAGCACGATGATGAAGTCGAACGTGTTCCACGCGTCGCCGAAGTAATTCTACATTAAAATAGCTTTTGTATTATTATCATAGATATGGGAAAAAGTGAAAATGTGGAGAGATTGTGTCGAATTAGAATAATGAATGAGTTTAGTTCTAACTAAACATTTTTATGTATAATTAGTTTTAAGCATTTTTGATATATTGTTTCCGCGTAGGCCGAAACCATCAACTAGCAATTTAATCAAACATTACAAAAGTGAAAATACATAGATATGCCTTACAGTAAGACTACAATAGGTCTTACAATATAGTCTGAGGACCTATAAATACCAGCCATGGTCACGATAGAAATATTAAGATCATTGTCTTTCTACACAAAGCTTTCAATTTTAATTTTAACTTTTTCCCCATTTCTGTCCTTCTGCAAGGCAAAGGCCTATCTACCCTCCTTCCATTTCTCTCTTCTTAGGGATGTGATAAACCACTACTTATTGAAGAACTTTAAGATCCGAAACGATCAGTATCTAGAAAAGAAAACTGACCTTAAATCTAAAAGCAGCCAACTTAAATATGAACTCGAGGGCAAAGACCGCAGTGAACAGCATGTTCAGCAAGTCTAACGCCTTGCTGTACTCGTGGGGTTGGTTGTGGTACTTCATGGCCAGAGTGATGGTGTTGATCATGATCAGCACGAAGATCGCGTACTCGAACGGCTGTGACGTCACGAACCACCATACTTTGTATTGGATGCGGTGCTTTGGGATGTACCTGGAATTTTGGAATTAGTTATTTAGGTTTGTAATAAGATATTTTTTAGACTATATAAGAAGGAAAGGAGAGGATGCCGAGATGACGAGAAATAGAGATGAATGGAAGCTAAGTACACATTGCGCCGGCCCCAAATAACAGGGCAGGGAGATGATGATGATTTCAATCTCTTTGTACATGGAATGATTTATATCGATAAAAGGCTCTTCAATGGTGCTCAGAAAAATTATGACGATGGTGTTTCTAATATTATATATTGTGTGGCAAATAGAGGCAATATATAATGTGTGAAGTAGGAGAAACTCCTGAATAGGTACTATAAAAGCGATTAAAAATAATAAAATAAAATTAATTATCAGTTGAGAAGAAAATGTAAGGAATTGACTGCTGAATATTTTTAAAGGTAAGGCTTTTAGTGATGGCTAAAAATCAACGTGTCTTACCTTCGAATCGGTTTAGCTTTCAAAGCAAACTCGATGCAGTTCCTCTGATTCTTATCTAACTCACAGTTTTTATATTCTTGCTCTCCCTCGTTTTGGAATGTCACTATGACGAAACCCACGAATATATTTACCTAGAAACGTGAAAAACACTATATTGTAATATCGTCTCTTCTGACAAAGAGAGTCTATTACTCGACCAGTCCGCAGTAATTCATTTTATCCATTTCTTAGAATTAAATTTTCAGTGTATAGTAGTACTTTTTTTATATAATAATTATGTTTTATCACCGAGCCAAAGGATTGTAAATGTTACGCCATTATTGTCACGTGCATCAGACCACTTTAATTGTAAATTTTAATGTTAAATGAATGTGATGTGGCTGTACTTTTATTAATAATTAAGTAAATAAATAAATGTCTCAGCATTTAAAACTGAACTTAGGCACCGACACATAAAACACACATGCCTAAAAAACATTGTATTGCTGAGGTCGATGTCTTACCATAAAGAAGGCTATTATAATAATATAAATAATATAGTAGGCTGCAACAATTGGACGGAAGTTAGTTATGGGACCTCGGTCTTCAGCATTCGAGTCTATAGACACGTACAACAACCTGGAAAGACATTCAAGAATTAAAGCATTGTTAATAACTTGAAGAAGGCAAGTTTCATAGGCTTTACAATAAGATGTAATTTTATTTAGGCAATCACGGGCATTGCGTAATACCAGTGCTGTGACACGGGCATTGCGTAATACCAGTGCTGTGATGCTAATACCAACATCACAGCATTTGCTGAGCAATGTCCGGTTTGGTACGGGTGGGACCCGTGGGTGGGACGCACATTTTCCCTTGTTTTATTATCGTTTAGTTTTTGTTATTCTATCTTTCTTTCTTTTCATCTTTATAGTTTTTTATTTTTATTTTATTGTTGTTTTTGTGTGTTCTGTGCCTGTCTCAAATAAACTTTTTTTTCTTTCTTTCTTTCTTTCAATGTGGTTTCATCAGGAATCTTGGGTAACTTACCCAATTCCAAATATAGTTTAAGGTGCCAATTTAATAAAAATAAATGTGGATCATCACATACATTGCTCTGATCCCAAAGCAAGTAGCTAGCGTAAAATACTTGTGTTAAGGAATCAGAATCAACGAAGGTGCCACAAACACCAACTGCAAACACCCAGACACGAGACAATAGTGTTTAATAGAAAAGTGGTTTTCTACATTGACCCGCCTGGGGATCGAACCTTTGACTGATGCCTTGAAAACCTATGTGAAGCCTTGATCTATGGAGCGCATTGGGTCTTTATAAATTAAAATAAAGAATCATGTTTAAACATACCCTGGCCATCCTTCGAAAGTGGACACAGTAAACAGTGTAAGCATTCCCTTCATCACGTTATCAAAGTGGAAGTCGTTCCGTTTCCATTCTCTGTCCCTTACCAAATAGTTGCGGTTCTCAAACACTAAATATGTCCCCCTGAAAAATAATATAGCCTTAAAAAGGAGAAACCTTGTTTTTATTATTTGAAACACAACATTTTTTCAGGATAATTTGACTCGGTGAATACGATATAATAATATCCTGGGACAACTCACACACGGTTATCTGATCCCAAGCTAAGCAGAGCTTGTGTTATGGTAACCAGACAACTGATAAACATACTTATATATTTCTAAATACATACATATTATAGATAAATTACACTGGTGTCTGGACCAGAACAAATGATCATGCTCATCACACAACATTTGTCCTGGGCGGGAATCGAACCCACGACCTACGGTATAGCAGTCAGGGTCACTAACCACTAGACCAACAGGCCCGTCAAAAATTCCACCAGCTGATAAGATTTTATGCAAATAGAATAAAAAGCAACATACAGTATTTCCAGAATTACAATTAAACAAAATAAAATATTTTATGAAATAAATAAATAGTTCAGATACTCACTGACACTCCTCCTTTGTCATTTTAGAAATATCATTACATCTAAAAAATTTGCCCTGAAAAAAAAGTCTTTGCGATTAAATCAATGCCACATATAAAATAATATTTTAAAGGTTAGTTTCATGCCACATTGAGAAGTGTTGCAGCCAATTTCGGAAGGAACGATGCTACCCATTAAAATGGACTCATTTCTCATGATAATAATTTAGAAAAGCAAATTGTATTATGCTTAAGTTAAATAGTTTAATATAAGTGATCCATCCCTTTAAAAAGCTTACTAAATAATAAATCATGCAACATAGAATACATAAGGTAAGGATACGATAAAACAACATGCGTGATAGATTTTCTAGCTCCGTTTTCAAATTGAAATTAGGTATCAGCAAATAAGTTCAAATTGTTCAGCTAAGTCCGTCTATCTCTATATTTTACCTTAAAGTGACCGAGAGAGCATGACACTTAACAAGGACAAAATTTACGTCCTTTGAGTATTCAGCCATCGACTTTCAATTTCTTACAATTTTTAATTAAATCTTTGTATTAGAATGTTGATTTGCTGCTAGTTCTTAAAGTCATTCGTGTTGTTAAAGATTAGAAAGCTAATTATCGAACACAGAGACCTTTTGACTTTTGAAAGTTTTATGACTTGAATCAAGCTTGAATCGATGATGAGAATTAAGTACCTAACCATTAAAATCTCTGTGTACGACATTAACAAGATTTTATTTTCGGAAGAAGCACAAGAATCTCACCTTAAATAACTGTACACCAACCACAGCGAACATAAATTGTAATAAATACGTAACTAGCATAATATTTCCTATAGTCTTAATCGCTACTATCACACACTTCACCACATACTGTTAGCGGACCGTTAGTGAGGGTCATACATTACCAGGGAGGGGTCCAGGTCCGCGCCAGCCACGAAGACATAGGGGGACAAGCAAAACATGTTTATTCACATCGGATATTGTACAAGGGCTAACTAAGGTTAGATCCTTAATAACCGCCAAGGTAGGGGGATGGTTATTCTAACATATAGGTAATTAGTCATCTATTGGTTTCATAACTACACCTTTGGGTTGTATTAATATCATGCGACTAAAACGACATTTAAGGACGAGTATGATTGATAACTTCACCAAAGGACATAGTTCCTTTCGAACATATATCCATGGTTTTAATCAATATAGAAATGATTCTTGAAGAAACACAACACAACAGATTTATAACAAGTGTAGAAGTGAGCTCTCCGAGTATATAGCACGGGAGCTCTGACACATCAAGTGATCATTAGCACAAGAGTTAGTTCAAGCTTAAATACATCTGTATAATATAACAATGCTTTGGTTTTGTGTTTCAAGTAAAAATCCCAAAATTCTCCAAAAAATTCACCAGAGTTTTTTGAGTATTTGAGAAATTGAAATGGTGTATCGAAAAAAATCATGAGAAATGAGTAGGAAAAAGATAGGAGTGTTTACCCAAAGGTGTATTGGAAAGCTAGGTGATAAATATGTTTGTGTTCACTCGTGGCCACACAGGACTGTTCGGAGTGTGGTGCTTCTTGCCCCCTACCTTGAACATTTGTACTCCCATGACCGCAAACATAAATTGCAGTAATGATGTTACCAATAATATGTTGCCAATTGTTTTGATGGCAACGATGACGCATTGGACTACGTGCTATAATCACGGAAAAAATATGTCAGGATGTGTTCTTGTATGAATTAACGAAAGATACTCATCATCCATTTGTTTTGGTATCCATCAAAATGTATTCAATGAATTTTTCTTAATAATAATCTCTAATATCATTAATCAATAACGTTATAATAAGTATAAGTTATATTTTAGTTAGTGTCAAAAGGGATAACTGACCTTAAGGCCCTTGGCCCTGTTGATGGCCCTTAAAGGTCTCAGCACCCTAAACACTCGCAATATTTTCACCACCGATATACTTCCCGACCTGAAAGCAACATTTAATAACTATTAATTTTTACTACAATAGTGGAGACGGTAAAATTGTACATTTTAGAGCTATATGACTAGCCGTTACATGATTAAAATTTGTTTTTAATGATAATAAATCATTTATTTCTTTTTTGAGAATTTATTTATGCCAGTCATGGTACCTACTGGAAATCTGCCCTAACACTGAGTACGGACTTCCAATTTGCTCCTACATTATTATTTCACAGTTGCTGGGAGAATTCCAACCTATATTGAATTAAGGCTATATTAAAAAGAAGATAATCAAAACAACTAATTCTGATGAATAAAAGGGCCTAGCTCTTCAGTATCTTTACCACTATTATTTCTTGATTGATATCAAAATGCTCATATAGACTTACTTAAAACTCATAGAGATAAGCGAGACGCAGACGACGAGCATGTCGAGCACGTTGAAGGCGGATCTGAGGAAGGCACCCTGGTGGAGGATCAGGCCGTAAGTCACCAGCTTCAGGAACAGCTCCAGCGTAAAGATGCCCGTGAAGAACACGTCGAATTGACTCAGCAACTGGAATATTCGAGGATGCAGTTATATAATTATAATAATATCCTGGGACAACACACGGTCCTCTGATCCCAAACCAGGCGAAGAATGTACATGTCAACTAATAAACATATTAATATGATTTTAAATACATACATATTATAGATAAATTACTCCCAGACAAAATACAATTATCACACAAATTATATTTATTTATTTATAAATTAATGTACACACAACAGACAAGCAATAGTTAACACATACATAACAAGTAGGTACCAAGGTACTGCTTATTTCAAATGAAACAGAACATATTTAAAAGAGACGAAGACAGTGTGGAATAAAATAAATAATAATTTAACTAATAACATAACAAAAAACAACAAAATAAATACAAAGCTATTATAATATATATGGATATATATACATTAATTTTGACAAGAAAGAAAGTGTTCTCTTACTCGACGCTTGAAGGAAGATATATAGATATATATGTGGGAGTTAAATATTAATTTGGTCTCGAAGATATAGATAACGGCAAAAAAATCACAGATGGACCTAGTCAAGAATGGTGATAGACAGTTCCAAGATGTAGCAGTTAAAAAAATACATATTACAAAGAACAGTTCCAGTCTTTTTGAAGATTTTGTATTGTATATTGACAAACCGAAACGTAGGCATCATTAAGCGAGGTTTGAAATCCAATTAGTCATTCAACCATCTGGATCCTGTTCACTAATATACAAAATTCTTTTATAATTAAAAAAGTAGAAAATAATTCTATGGAATATATTATTTACCCAATTCCTAAACCCATTTTGCGCGGCATCCAGCGGGTCTTCGGCCGCCAGCATTGCTGATGACAGCATGATGCAGACCAAGATGATGTTCCCGAAGGACGATGATGACGACATCTTGTAGCAGAACACTCGGAACCTAGCATTCAAGAACTTAGTCAGGACTTAGGAGTACTAGAAGATGGCTAGGCTAAAGGAAACACACCAATGCAGGAAAACGCAAACTTTATAGATTTATTGAACCAGCGCAATGTAACAAACTATTTAGAAACATAATTTAAATTTTTGTTATGTGGCACAAAATAATAATTTAATTGAAGCTTTTAAATAGGTAGATTGTAACATTTTTAATTTTGATTTATTTACATAATCAGAAAACATTTAAAGTGTTTGATTTAAAATATCAGTGTGTTTCCAAAGAAATGCTCACATTTAAATACACATATCTATACACCTGTTACGAAAAATAAGTGATATAAGCGCATGCAGTAAATCGAGCAAAATAAATAGAATACGTCACAGATTTGCATGCAACAAAACAGAACTATAATTATTTCAATCGTCATTTTTGGCGTATAGTTTTTACTGAACCATGCACATACAAATCGATGCAATTTGTAGAAATCGTAAACGCTACAAGCCAATTTTTGACTTCAAAACTGAATTCATTGTCAATCTAAGGGATTTCAGGTCATGCTTTGAAAAACCTATCATCTAAACAATCAAACCTAGTTCGCTAATGGGAAACACAGATTTCGGTACCCGCTATACTCATTGCTGGTAGAAGATTTTCTTTAAATTTTGTTTATGCCACATATAATGGAGGTTACAATGTTCGTGCATGTGGGCGAATGAATGAAGATATGTTGGAAACGGTACTCGAAAACGAAGGCGATGAAATCATAAATTTTGAAGAACGAAAAGTTTTTAACGTAAATAAATAGTCTACTAGAAGTTTAGTTGAAATAAAATGGAAGACAGTCCAAGTTAAGGCTTAAGTATTTTACATTGATAACTATTATTGAAACCAGTGGAATCAATTAGGAAGCCTTTAGAATAAGGTGATGGGCAGACTAAAAGAAAATACAGTTTCCAACAGACACAGGGACAGTCACAATCTATGATGTAACGCTCACTGCAAGGACAACACAACGCCAATCGACACAATGAGACATGGGTACCAGGTGATGAGGGCCATCACCATTCACCTGTTCGTTGGTGAGAATATGAAGAAACTACTAGCGTTCGGTATAGGCGGCGTTTGATTTGGCATATTCAGTTCTGACACACGCCGTGGTCTGGCTGTAACCAGTGTCCCCTCTTCTTCAGACTGGCCACCATCTTTGTGAAGGAAAATTACAGATTTTTCTACACTATCGTCTATCACTAGAGTTATTTTAATCCTAAGTTTACCAGTATCGTTACTATTGCTATTGACCATGCCGAAATCCCTGTACCTAGAAGTCCTATACTAAATTATCAAGTAATTATTATAATGCTTAAAAATTAAACGCAAACACAAGTGTGGAAAGTAGCTATATGGTGTGTAAATGGTAAATAATAAATACTTTTTTAATAATTAATTAATTAAGTTGAAAGAAGAGAAAGACGTGAGGCGTTAAGTAGAAAACGTTTTTGTCTTTGATAGCGTCAATAGAACTGTCCTTATAAATGGTAATATTGATATAAGAATCGTGCTTACGACGCATGGAATATAAAAACCGTTAGCTATACATAACGATATAAAACTGTGAGATCACATGAACTAGAATCCTACACTTCATGATAGATCGAATGGAAAGCCTGAACGCCATAAGCACGTCAAAACCATCAAAGACAAATAAAACAAAATACGTAAAAAAAAACATCTAATAAGTCTGTTAATCCGGCCCTCCCTAACCTGTTGGTCTTAGCAAATATGAAGAAGGATGTGGCATCAGGGATAGGTTTCTTAGTGTCGCATATATCGACCTCGGAGAGGCGACGCGGCCGCGCCGATGACGTAGTGGGCTTACGTTTCAGCCGCGGCTCTTCATCCAACTCTGTATTCACTGTTTGCAGTTGGTTAGCTTATTGCAATATATGGTCCTTCACCTTGTGAAGTGGAAGCTTGGCTCAAATCAAATTATGTTAGTTTGAATTTTGTTTTACCTTAATGGCTAAATATTATTATTTTTTAAATTATTCATGTTTGTATCTTTACTATTGTTCATCATTACCTATAGGTAGTTTTTTTTTCAAAGTTAGCAATATTTAAGATCAGTTTTGATCATGTAAAAATCTTAATACCAAATACCTCTGCTGAAAGAATTTAATTTAGTCACAAATAACCTAAAATGTTTCTTTAACTTGAGCCAATCCTCAGTCATAACATATGTATACCTTAGTTTATGCATTATACCTATATGGTTCCTCTGATGCCCCTCCATCATCTCTTGGTCTTCTCTCTCCTGCTCTTCATCCACTCTTTCTATCGCTTCGTTCTCTTCGTCTATGATTTCATCCAATTCTCCTTCTTCGTCTTCTTGTTGCTCACCTTCTGAACCTGTTTCTTCGTATTCTCTTTCAGAGCTGAAAATGTTTTAGATAAATGTTTTGTTATTAAGCTTTACAAATATTAATCTAAGAATGTGTGAAACCGATGGGTATCGTCGATCTATCGTCTATTTCTAAGATTAATTAAGTTTATGTGATTATGTTTACTAAAGTTTTTTTTTTACAATATTTGTTTAGACTAGTTCCAGTTTATGAGACTAGTTTACCGTATTGATAAAAAATAAAGAAGAATATATACACCAAATATCCATTATATATTAGTAGGTATTAGTGTATTATTTGCAAAAAGTACTTACTTATCCGTAGTATAGATGTCATCATCATGTATATACTCATCATCAGTGTCTATGTGAACACCTTCCACTGCAGCCACACTACCACCTTCCTTTTCTTCTGGAGCCTAAACATCATAATCATTAGAAAATCGACCTTAAATCCAAAGACTTGCAGTTGAATTTGCATCACAACTCACCCCTTCTTCTTTTTCTATATTTGTTAATGATTCAGCGTCTGCTAAGTTGTCTACAGCGATAGCCAAGAACACGTTTAGTAGGATGTCTGTGAAAACAGGTGTTAAGGAAACTTTGATTTAAAAAATGACCATGAGAAATGGCATTAGCATGTATCATTATGCACATGTAGCTTTATTATGTGATCTAGTTTTAACACACAAAATCAGCATGACTTCTCTAAGATACCACGACAGAGCAACATGGTTTTGCTCTGTATCCAGCGGATTCTAGATGAACTCCATAAATTAGCCTAATGGTCATAACAGATCCTTATCAGATGTATCTATAATATGTATTATTATGTACTGTGTATTTAGAATCAGAATCATTTATTTGTAAAATATAGGTTATTACATTATAAGATCTTCTGGTAAATTTCAAGTTAAAAAGTTTTAAGTGCGCTATGTTTTGTCAGCAATGACATACAAATATTTATGTTAAAGTTACATTATGAAATATGTTTTATTGAAGGAAAATATATATTATATGTAATTACAATATTAGTTAAATTGTAACAAATTAAAATAAATATGAATAATCATGTTTTACAATTCAATCAAAAACTTGCCCAATGTATAATATCATTTTTGAAGTAGCAGCTGGTGTAGGGTAGGTTCACATAGTTTAGAAGTATATAAGTATGTTTACCAGTTGTCTGGTTAACATAGTACAAGTTCTACTTAGTTTGGGATCAGATGACCGTGTGTTAGTTGACCCAGGATATTGTTACATTTTTTTTTTTTATATAGATTTGGTTATATCCCCTTTAAGTGAGACAATAAGACGCGTATCAGATAATGATCTAAATAATACTAATAACTATAGGTTAAAGGATACAGTTGCCGCAGATGAAGAGGATGATGAAGTAGATGCAGGCGAGGATGCCGACGGTGCCGGCGCCGCCGTACGCCTTGATGCCCTCGTACATCACTGCGTTCCAGTCCTCACCTGTTAGGATCTGGAAATCATTATTGCTTATCATATTTGTTTTTGATTAAAGATAATTTATAAAACACAGATGCTACCTAATTACCAAACAAAGGGCCCCCAAAAATACAGACGAACTTTCAAAATCCATTATTATTGTTTCTATCATGAATTTTTCAAATTTGATATTTTATTTGGGCATGTGATTGTGAACCTTATATCACCCTTTCGGGTCGGACAGGGTTTTCTTAACAACCTGTATGTATATATTTTCAAGAGAGTGGAAGAAAAACTAAAAATGGAATATCTCCATATCATACTAATATATTTAAAAGAAAGAGATCCAAAACATACCTGAAAGACAGTCAACAACGCCTGCCAAAAGCAGTCGAAGTTATGTCGGTCCTTCTCCTCAACGGGATCATAGTTGAACTTTCCGCCGAAGACCTGCATGCCCAGGAGTGCGAAGATCATGATGAAGAGGAAGAGTAGCAGCAGCAGGGAGGCGATCGACTGGATCGAGTTAAGGAGAGACGCCACGAGGTTGGAGAGGGAGCGCCAGTATCTGGAAAGTTGGTTGGTCGAAAGAAGTTGTTAGGAGATATGTATTTTAGCTTGTGTTCTTGAAGGGTTAAATTACCCTCCTATTTTCTCTCTGCTATTAAACAAAACTTGGATATGAGGTGAATTCGTTCGCAATTAAATACATCGAAAAAGGAAATTATATAGTAAATGAATTTGATAATAACAATCCATCGCGTTTCAATTTTAAGTAAATTTTCTTGAATACTGGCGACTATGTGGCATGCTACATTACACTTTATTTATGAAATAACAGAACATTGTTGTAGAACTAACTTTAAATTTCGAGTTACACCTCCGTAAGATCATTACAATGTTAAACCACATTTTATTTGATGTTAAATGACCAATTGGCTTAAGGCTTAATTTGCGAAGCAGTGACTTACTTGGTGACCTTGAAGACCCTGAGCAGCCTGACACAGCGCAGCACGGAGATGCCGAGCGGCGGCATCACCTCGGTCTTGGTGAGCACCATCTCGCTGATGGAGCCCACAACCACGAAGCAGTCGAAGCGGTTGAAGAGGGATACGAAGTAACCCTGGAATAAACCAACAACATATGTATAGCAAACCATTCTGAGGTTAATATAGCGGAGTTTTTAGATGGAATACATTATCGCTGACAACCTTATATGGATCAACAGCTCAGTGGGTCATGGATCACTTGGGCAGTTACAATACTGGTAGTAGAATCTCTTTGCATAGAAAGTCAAGCCAATATATTTTGATGATAATCTGCGCAGAAGGCATATTATCGATATTATCACCATACAAGCTTTATTAACAAAACTGAATTTTTCAATAGATTCATTTGAAGTCGTGATTTTTTAAATTTTATGTCATAGTCATAAACCAATATCTTTACACTTACTTGTAAACCTAAGCTATACATCTTGACCAACATCTCCAGCGTGAACAGAGCTACGAAGAACGCGTTGCCGTATTCCTGGAACAGGTCCAGCCATTCTGGTTGCCTGAAAATAACATAGATCAGAATAAATCACTCAGACTACTTCTTATGAGGAAGAAGTAAATAAAAAAAAAACGCATTTATATTGGCTAATCAAAAAATTTAGGTGAATAAAAAAATAACTGCGAAAAAATTATGTCGATATCTCCAGTAGTTAATTTTTTATAAATTTTTCAATTTCGTATCCCCCGATAACTTTTTGAGCCGGCCGAGAACCTGTCGTGACGTCACGCCGCAGTACCGCAGGCGACGGGCGCTCGGGCCGGCCGGTGGTTATTTTAAAATTATGATACCTCCTAAGATGTTGATGGAAATCAAGTAATGTCAAAGACAATTTTGTTCACAATTAAATACTTGTGATTAATATTACTAACAAAATATGGACATTGTCCGAAATAAATGATATATTATTATTATTATTATTATAATATCACATTTATTTAGATAAGGATTAGTATAATTTTGACAAAACGCCTTCGCAAATAATTCATAATTTAAAACAAAGTTGATTTCCATAAAAATGCGGTTATAGTATTAAATCTTGAAAGATAGCCATATGTTGTCGCTGACTTTTTTTTAGAACTTTTAAAGAGGAACAATTTCGTCATACATGAATTTTGCCTAACTTCAACCGTTTACGCTGCGCACGCAACGGAAGTTCACAAGTAGGGATATTTTTCCGTTTTTGTTACATTTTCCATTGATGCTTCGCCCTATTGGGTGCAGCGTAGTGTTATAAAGTCTGAATCAGTAGTTCCTAAGATTAGCAAGTTCAAGCAAACAAACATACTCTTTAGCTTTATAATATCAGTATAGATAGGTAGATTTCTATGTTGAACATTTTACTCATGTTCGAGAACATGAAAAGCAGCGGAATGCTAAATATTCAGTAGTATATGTGCCCCAATGTTTCACAAAATCCCCTTTTAAAATAAATAAAATTTAAACTTCCTATTGCATTATCTATCTGTGACTGAAAGTTCTGTCAAAATCGGTCCAACCGTTTTAGAGATTTCGTTTCAGAGCCAAACAAAAAAATTAAAACATGTTTTTTTACGTAAGTATGTACCGTATTTGTAGTTAGTGTAATGCTGTTAACCTAAAGTGTGTTTGTAATTTCATATTAAGATATCTATGATAATATAAGAAAGAGGCAAGATTTGATTGATTGTTTCTTTGGTTGCATTTTGAATAGGCTACGAAATTATTATACCTATTTAAAAAAATCTTTCATTGTTGATTAGCTACACTATCGTTGCGTGAATTAGCCTATATTATATTAAAATAATAATAGGGATCCTTACTAAAACTCCAATAATGCAACAAGTGTTCTTTCATTAAAAAAAAATACAATGACGTCTCTGGAAATGGCGACCTTGTGTTTGACCTTGGTAGTAATCCTTATCAAAATAATTTGCTTTATATTTAAGACTGCTTTAATACCATTATATCATCATCATCATATCAGCCCGGAATCACCTACTGCTGGGTATAGGCCTCCCCTTTTTTCTGCTATTGTTATCTGTCCTGCTCTTATATAATACATTATATTATATATTATTATTATATTAATACATTATATTAATTCAAGTTATATAATACCATTATATAACTTGAATTTTTCAATTTGGACATTACATTTGAAAGATAACACGAGTTCAAAAGTGTAAATATTAGAAAAAAGTCGCTTGGTTAATGGTGGCCGCTCTCTCCGCTCGGCTAACTATGCGATGTAGACGTCACTGGAGTACGGGAGGGGAGTAAACTAAAATAAAATATAAAATGTAATAGAAAGATTCATAAACAATAATAAAAAAAGAAATAACAATCCAATTTTCTTTATAATGAAATTTAATGTACCTACTCTTTTTTTGTACCCCATTCAAAAACGTGTTTGTGTGAGTGTTTATTAAAATTAATATATTTTAAAATGTTTGTTAAATACTCGTGCGAAGCCGGGACGGGCCGCTATGGATAGAAATAAAGTTTTAGCATTATTTTTCACATTGAAACGATCTTTTCAAGAATGACGATTTGTTCTTCCTTTTCATTAATTTACGACAATATAATACACGAGCGCATACTTTTTTTTGTCATTTCGGGCACAAATCAGTTTTCAGTTTCTAATATAAATTAATTTTAAACACAAGCTTCAAATTTAACTAAGCTCACAGCAATAGTGTAGACTTATCAAACAAGCCCAAACGCGATGCGATTACGTCATTTAGTTAGAGAGTTCCTCGGGCCACCTTCTGGCGCCATCATCAGATCAGCTCGAAAGTACTATAAAATTATATTGTCATCCAAACTTAACAGATATATAAAATTTCAGCTCAATCAGTTAAAGATATCTGTTTCAAAATTAAGTTGCAAGATTCCACTCGTAGCTGTAGGTACAAACGTATACATTGAATGTTAAATAAAAGCTTGTAAAGATATATTTTTTGGCGTGCTAACTGTTGTATTAGTACAAAGAAACCTATTCAGTAACTTTAACTCTTTTTTCCATATTTAGCAAAATCTAGAAAAATATGCGAGTAACATAAAAATACTGCACGAGATCGTATGTACGGGAGCGGAGGACGGGCGTTGTGACGTCACGCGTTGATCGGGCGAACCAAAACTAAATTTAAGAATGCCCGACTTTAAAAATTCGTAAAAAATAGAGTTTTTGAGATATCGCTAAAATTTTTTCACCATTGTTTTTCTAATTTTTAGTTTGATTTTTCTAGATGATAAAAAAAAACATGCTCATCTTCCTCATTATCATATATCTTAATAAATACTCAAAAGATTCATATCATAATCACTAGTTTGATGTTTCTCAGGATCTTTGAAAATGGATGAAAAGAACAAAAAGCCATCATCATCATTCACCTTTTTTGTTCTATTTATTCTAGCTTCCACTGTAATATATAGTTTAGTATACTTTATTAGTAGATATTTAAAATGTGACGAACTTACGTCTTTGGTCTATCAATCTCCTATTAGCTTCGCGTCAGTTAAATTAACTTATAATATTGCACATAAAGTAATACTCACTGATAATGCTCACTGGCCAGTACCACCGTGTTCAGGAACACCAACACGATGATCAGCCAGTAGAATGTCTGGGACTTCACCGCTCGTCTGCACGCGCGCTTCATGCGACGGTTCACCTGAAAATATCAATATAATTAAGAACTTTCATTTTACGTGTAAATAAAATAAAAATAATCAGTAATCATCACGATCCCCTTTGACCATTAAAGATAATTATTCAAAATACAATCCTACTAGTAAAGTAATTTTAAGAGTAAGCACTTTTTTGATGTCTTAATTACAAAATCCTCGAGAATACCTGGAATTAACTCCTTTTTTATTTCTTAACACGATGGCGTCACGTTTACTTACTTTATCAAAATCCTTCTTCCAAACTTTACCCATAGCTACTTTCTGTTGTTCTATAGTTTCTATCCCTAAGTGGTCTGTCGAGTCGTGCTCGTTTTGCGCTGGCCCTGCAAATACACAATAATTATGATAAGCCATTACTAAAACAAATGACCTAAATACAATATGCTAACCAAACCCCGTCCGTCCGTTTTTCCCGCGAACTTTCCCAAATTATTTTCGTCAATATTAATAGCGGCATTTTGGTTGATCCTTTGGCGCCTCTGAGTACTAAGCTATCGAGGCTTCGACTCTCTATATTTTCCTTTTGAGATTTTTTTAGGTGTCATTTTTTTAAGATTATCCTGTTTTTTTTTCAGTTATAGAATCAGACATCGATTAAATACCTTCACGGATCGGAGAGGCTTTTCTTAACACATTGTATAAGATGCGAAATTCTGGCATACCTAAGTTACCTATACCATAATCTCTATTCTGATCAACTGGGTCATGCTGATCAGCTAAAGGCTCTAAGTATTCAGCCTGGGTGATCCAGTCTAGGTAGCCTTTCAGATCTTCTTCCAGCTGTTGCTTTTCTCGAAGTTTCTGGAAGTCTCCCCTGTTTTTTGCCTTCTCTCTTTCTTTGGAGAACTCTCTGAAAAATAAATGCTATTTATACAGTTTCGCATTGAATGTCTTTTTTGACGGGGTTTTTAGGGTGAGAAATATTTATGACTTCAGATAAAAACAAGACATATTTTAAGGTTTTAGCTCTGTATCAAAAATTCTTTAGTTTGATATGAGAACTGTAACTTACCCAGACAACACACCGAGAATTAGGTTCATGACAAAAAAAGCTCCCAAAATGACCATCGACACAAAATATATCCACTCCCAGCTGTTACCCATCGCATCTTGAATCTGGAATACCCACAAAAAATATATTATTTATAAGGGCAATTAAATTATTTGTATGCACAAAGGTTGCAGGTTCGAGCCCAGGCCAATGAACCAATGTGGCTTTTAAGTTATATGTACTTTCTTAATTATTCTAAGACACCTCTGACAAATGGTGAAGGAAAACATCGTGAGGAAACCTGGATTCCAAAACTTGGGATCTGCAGAGAGCAAGCGTGGTGAACAATGCTCGTGCCTTCTCTATATGGGAAGAGGCCTGTGCCCAGCAGTGGGACGTTTATAGGCTGGATCATTATATATATAAGGGCAATACATAAAGCCATATACCTTTTAATAGGAAAACGATAATATAATAAAATTGATAACTCAATTTTAAATAATAAAATCAATGACTAAAAATGTTACTACGTTTGACCCTGTGACATTTATCGGGTCTAATGGATGTGTGATCCAGATTTTTCCTACTTCCTTGTCTCTTTATTTCTTTCTCTTAATAAGGTATCGTCTATATACATCGTCTTCCTGCCTTGTTTCCAAGCTTTCACACAATCCATCTATTTCTATTTCGATCTTCCTCTGCAGGACATAGCGTATATACAATTGCTTTTTAACAATCCCTATCATCATGTTTTGCTCCCGTCTTCGTACTCACATTATACATGACATCAGTCCACCCCTCGAGCGTGATGCACTGGAACACGGTGAGCATGGAGAGGCCGAAGTTGTCAAAGTTGGTGATCCCGAAGTTGGGCCCGATCCAGCCTTCCCGGCACTCCATATCGTCGCCGATCATGGAGCAGTTGAAGCCGTTGTCCAGGTCGCACGGGTGAGGCGTG
Source organism: Autographa pulchrina (assembly GCA_905475315.1). NCBI lineage: Eukaryota > Metazoa > Arthropoda > Insecta > Lepidoptera > Noctuidae > Autographa > Autographa pulchrina. The sequence goes on from FR997787.1 coordinate 8,200,060, forward strand.
TCCATGATCTCATCTGGAGGGACATAAAAATATAGTTATTATGTTGATTTTTGTTTGTTTTCAGCTCTCGAACACTATTCCTTGTATTGTAGAGTTTACTTCCAAAACATATCGATTAATTCAAAATTGAGTCAAGTCTTCTTAGGCCTTATATTTTTGCACCATTGTTATAGAACTTTCTTATACTTCTTCGAATACAAATTAAATGCTTTTATTTGTTGAACATAAAGTATGTACATAGTAAAATTGTTATAAAAATATTGGTGTATTTTTTTGTAAATCCAAGGCTCGATTTTACCAAATTAGTACTCTGAATTCGGTCAGTATGTAAGGGCCCTTGGCAAAAAAAAATAGTGTGTATGTAAGTGTGTGTATAAAAAAAAACGGGATCTTCAAACCTAATGTTTGAAGATCTCAATTTTTTTATATATTTTTTTATTTGAATGTAAAACCAACCTGTATACTTATTGAAGCAGCTCTTATGCATCTTGCCGGAGAACAGCTCCAGGCCGATGATGGCGTAGATGATGATGACGAAGATGACGAGCAGCGCGATGTGCAGCAACGGCACCATCGCCTTCAGGATCGAGTTTAACACGATCTGTAGACCTGGAGGTTAAAAAAGCAATATGTTAGACCAGTTTTAATGTAATAATTTATGTTCTTTTGTTTTGCTGTTTGGGATTCGAGGGTTTCGAAAGTCCTAAATAGCGAAGGCATTTTTAATTTATTTATTTCTATAGTAATCAAAATATACTTGCAGAAGAATTCTAAACATACAAGTTAGTACTAAGTGTCCAGTCGATATTTTTTTGTCCTTGTACTTGTGGGTGAATGAATTTTTGAAGCAGGAATGTTGTCGTTGTTGAAGCGAGATGGCTTACTACACTGCGCGTAGCAACGTCTCGCTTACACACGGTAACAGTCTTGCTTTAAGAGCAGAGATGTTAAGTGTGCTGAAGTCTTTTGTTTCTATATATATAATATTAGTTGGTGATAAAAATTGTATGAGGTAAGTGTGTGCCTATGTAAATGTCATATTAAATAAACTTACTTGGCACGCCCGAGACCAGCCGAAGTGGTCTCAACACCCTGAACGCTCTTAAGGCTTTCACATCGAACGCATCCTTAAATATACTTGATAACACTGTGCTGACCATTCTGCAATCAATAAAATGTTTGTAAAAAATCACACCTATGTAAGGAGATTTTTATTTAAATAAGTCACTTGATACAGAAATGGGTAACTGTGTCATTTTCTCCAGACTCGGAAGACAATTAAAACAAAAATTAACTAATGCAAAGGCTAAAATTTCAAAAGCTGTTTTTTTGCATTTCTACTCCAAAAATACGTTTTAAGCCGTCAGACTAATTGAGTTAGTGGTCTACATAAAATTGATGGCTTGAACTGTCGACCGCTCTCGTCCGTCACGTGCGCCTTTTTGTCGAACTGCTTCAAGTAGCCCGTGTACACAATATAGATTTCTTTGGACGCACGTCCATATAATTATATTTTTCACCATGCAGTCGTACCTTTATGCAGGCGATACTCCCATGGTATACAATAAGGATTATTTAACTCTATTCCACACTTACCCAATGACTACGATGGTGAAATCGAGCAAGTTCCACCCGTTCCTGAGGTAGGATCCAGCGTGCATGATGAAGCCGTACGCTATGATCTTCATCACGCATTCCCCCGTAAATATTACTAAGAACACATACTCGATCTTTTCCTGTAAAGCAAATAAAATTGATAAGTTTTCAATAATCAATGAATGGAACATGGAGTAACTTAAAAATACCACAATTATGCATAAACATCATCATTATCATCATTTTGTTCATCTTGTTTTATCTGACTTCTGATACCTGGCTTTACATATAATTGTTTGTTTGAAAAAATAAAGGCATTGAAATAGTAGAATATCAAATATATGTTTATATAAACTTTACAATGAAAATCAGGCCTTTTATGTTTATATAAGGCTTGATTTTCATTAGGTCAGTCAGTAACCTCAGTGGCTAAATGGGTAGAGTGACTTCAAGACATTCGATTGGCAATCATTAAATGCCCAATTGGTATTGGATCAACTGTGTCAGCAGGGACAGGCCTCAAATTCGAAGTAAGTTACTAATTGTATATAAGTTTTAATACTTACAAGAACCCAGTTGGTATAATTGGAGTCGCTGGCGGGGTAGGGCGTGTAGACGGCCAGCGCGATACAGTTCGCGAAGATGGTGGACAGGATCATCCACTCGAACGGTCTGGTGCCAGTTAAGGAAATATCGAGGAAGAGTCTAGTGGAAGATCACCTAAAGCCAAGACTTCTAAAATTCAATGGAATACATGGAACTGAATGGATTTCAATAGAATCCCAAATTATACAGGGTGTTAAGAAACCCCTGTTCGACCCGAAAGGGTGATATAGGGTTCACAATCACATGCCCAAATAAAATATTAAATTTGGAATATTCATGATAATAACAATAATAATGAACTTTGAAATAGCTGCTAAAATCCCTAAATTTGAAGATAAATAAAAAAATACACCACCATTTTCGTCGGTGTTAATGGTGGCCTTTTGTATCATCATTTGGCAGAACATGTGACGACGCCGTCACATTTGTGAAAAAAAACAATTTTTAGGTTATAATTTATTTTTTATTTTTTTCCATTTATTTTTTACATTAATGTAATCAGATATCGATACCTAACAACAGACAGGGGTTTCTTAACACCCTGTATTTATTTTCGGATACCGTAACTTTAAAGATTTAGTCATAATGTTCTGCTTATGGTATGACCGTATAATTGTATGAATAACCAAATTTTTTACAAATAGGCGTTTCAAAATCTATACAAATCCTGTTATTCGTTTAGACTAAGATATGGAATAGATCCGTCTTGATATTTTAATTTAAACTTAAGAAACCTATTTAATATTAATCTTTCATACCAATAACTTTAATCAAACTAAAAGCATGTCTAACTATTCTGTATATTTCTTTGGCTGCATAATCTACTATGTGTACCACGTGACTGTAATAGCATTCAGAAATCAGGGCACAGGCGAGATGGCCTATTAACAGATAGGACCACAAACCAATCAGCATTACACACTTGAAGCTAGTAACAACAGCTGAACTGTTCCTTTGGAAACTATTACAGTTTTAGTGAAGATATGAGCCGTGCCAAGTTCCAACTAAATTGCATATTTCGATAGATTGATTTATAAACATCGATTTAGCATTTGCAGTTCGATCTGGCAAATGGCCGCATTATCCACTTGGAGATTAAAACTTGGGGCTTGGTTTGGGCTATGACAATCAATGTAATAATTATTGAAGCTCTCGTTAGGCATTTCGATAGTAAATTGGTCCGGTATTGTTTCCTAGTGCAAAAAGGAAAAAAAACTAGATCATCATCATCATCTAGCCCTTGTAAACCCAATGCTGGGCATTAGCCTCTCATTTTATTTGCTGTATTTTTTAGTCCTGTACCAGTCTCATCTAGATTCGACCCAAAACTTTGTTATATCGTCGACCCATATTGCTTCCGAACGACCGACGACAGTTCTATGTAAATACTATCTTTAAAATATTTTTCTTTTCATCGGGGTTAACGTATAGCTAATTAGAAAATTTATATTCTTTTGCAGAAAACACCAACACAAGATATGCAAAAATATGTCACATTTAAATTATCAAAGAATTACTACATAGTATATGTACTGAAACACCTCTTCCATTCTGTTTAGAAAGCAAGTTAATTACAAGCTAATTATAGATGTAAGTACCGCAGTTTTACGAGTACCGGGAAGCAATAGGGCTTTCCTGGACTTGTGTTGTTATTGCCGTACGTTGCACTACTTGCATACTACTTAATATACTGCGCATGCGTTCGCCATTCATGCGTTTATGAGAGAATCCTGCTATTTTTATATTACTAGCTTTTATATTACTTTTCAACTTTTATATAGTAGAGATAGGTTTGTGTTGGTTGTTAATCGCTCATTAGATTTTTTTACGAACCATCTTTGGCTGTCTCTTCGGGGATTTTAGTATGATGATTTGATACATGAATAAAACTTTTTAATTTAAAACAAATTCTTTAACAGATAATGGTTCCGTCTTTAAATATTTATCTATCTTAGCCCATAATATGACTAAATATAGTAGCTTCGTAGATCCTGAATTAACTTAAAATATTAACAATGTTATCAAATTATTAAAAATTAACTTCACCGACGAATAAATTGTTGGGTTATGTTAACGTGACTAAAAACAATAACAATCAAGCGTTACAATAATAATTCGTCACACTTGTTGCTATTCATAGAAATCTATAACAAGTCGTAATTATGTCGTGTTCGACTCGAACCCAGCACCCTTGACATTGCAAGCCAACAGGTCGCTATTCCCACTATTTCGGAAACACGTACGATTCTATAATTTCTGTCACTCATTCATACATTCCCGGCATAGTTTGGCAGGACGCCAAATTTTTTGAACATTACCGTCAATGTAGTACGTGAATTTGTAATGCAACGCGAAGTAGGATTGTAGATTTTACATAAAAATGGCTAGAATTTAAATAATCAAAATTGCAATAGTATTTTATAAATGTTCATCTGTGTCCTTCATATTTTCAACTTAGCCATCTGGTTAACGCTAAAATTTCTATATTATGCGTTATTGTTTTATACATGATTATGCAAAAACTGTTCATCATTTCGTAATTGTCATTTGACAGTCATAAGTTGTTGTTAATCTAGGAATCAGATTCCGCAAGGAATTCCACATTACGTAGGGAAAGCTAGTTACTTGTCAAATTCTAGTATTCAACTGAATGCAAGACCAGCTTTTTTCTTGTAAGTTTTTTGGGCATTTCCAGAAACTTTGTTTAATATATTCAGTTTAATCCGTCTTCAATAACCGTCGGATATTTAGACGTGGAAGTCATAGTTTGAAAATAGATGATTACGAGTGTAACCACTTCCGCGTGTAATGGAACGCATTCATTTTATTTTTGTTTTCAAGTGTCGTGGGTTTGAATGTTATTTATTTTTGTTTGGAGAAGACAGTTTCTTTGTAATGCACGATAAGTGGTGAATTCTGGCATGTTACTACGTTCTTTATTGATGGTAGGTATAATTATTGTAAAAAGCGGCACAAGAAAGAAGAATTTTGAAAAAAAATAAGTGACGTAGTTGAGAGTCCTTTGAGACGGATAATGCATAAGCTGGACAAAGATCCTTGACTACCTTTTTAATTAGAAAAATAGAAACAAATTGAAGAAGTAGAGTAGTCATGGTAATTCCTCGATATGGATCATTGAACAAGTTCTGATGTTGATTCAATCAATCTTGATACCAGAGTCCGAATCATACTATGAGACAAAACTAAAAGGACTAAATGGTTCATGGTTCATGTAATATGGTTCATGGTTCATGTAATATACAAGTATTATGTTTTTGCTATCTCCAAATAAAATAAAACCCGCATCGGTACATCCATATAATTCCAAACACATGAGTATTTCACAGCCGTCTGTCCGTCGATACCACAGAGTTATGGCAGGCGATTTCCGTTCAACTTTACGTACTGAGTGACAAAAAAATATTCCACTAATAATTCACTTTTATATTTAAGTGTTAATGTTTTGATTTATGTTCCGTAAAGAATAAAACTGGAACAGTTTGAGTTTATGTAAGTTTGTTTAAAAGTCGTGAGCAGTTTATGAAAAACGTACTGTGGCTTCCGGCTCAAAGGACCAGTCTTGATTACGTATATTTTGTTGGTCCTTATGTCGTCCGTAACAATTTCAAGGATTTGTGGTACAACAAGCTATATTTATAAGGCTTGTATTCAAAAACAAAACACATAATATTGTAGTTTCGTAGTGAGCGCGCGCGCACCTCTCTTAATGAAGTCATTCCCATAATTTAAAAATCTTTATGTTTAAACCACCCAATAGTTTAGATTACTATGTTTATTAAAAAGTCTGTTTATATTGTTGCTATGTCTTATAAAACACTAGTATTTTTGGTGATGATTTCCAATATTTCCTGGGTCAGTAGCTCTGGCAGCTCGCCAGCGGCTTCCCATCCGAGCCGATATCGATATTAAATATATCGATCATGCAAATTATTTATATCCTAATATTATGACGATGGGTAAACTTTTCGCGGTAATATTTTTATGTAATACTCATACTATGTTAAATTAGGTTTTATAACTGTTTTCGTTATTTGATTCGTGTAAGCAAATTAGGTTTATTTATTAGTACTTATATGAAAATTATATTCGTTTTTAACTATCCAATTAACGTAGCTATTTTTTTTTTGGTGGTTTGGAGTATAAATACACGATTCCATTAATAGATAAATAGATTTTTCTAGAATGTAACCTTGGGTATAAATTAAAAGTTTTATAAGCTTTATTTATATTTTGATCCAATTATTTTAATACTTATCTAGATAAAAAGTATGTTGTTCATATTGTTTTTCTCTATGTAGATAATAAATATAGAGATAAACTCCGTTATATACTCAAAAGACTAATTAAATAAATGCTTTTGTCCAGCTTGACATTACATTGTAAATGTTGTTCTTCTATCTGAGTACCTACTAATACACAATTCTTTTTATGTAACCTGTTTATAATGGCTCCTACACACAGTGCCGGCGGCAGTGCCGCCGGGCGAGCCGCCGCCGGCCAAGCCGTCGCGCGTCGTCACACAAACAAATGCCGGCGGCTCCTTTGTGCGGCTTTGAATGCCGCCGGGCGCACGGCGGCTTGGCCGGCGGCTCGCCCGGCGGCACTGCCACCGGCACTGTGTGTAGGAGCCATAAAACTTCTATAAAATTCTGTAACAAGGCATATTCAATAAAATTTACGACATAGTTTATTTCCACGGCTTTGTAGACTAAAATGTCGTGGTGGCCTAGTGGTTCAATGAACGGATTTGTATGCACAAGGTTGCAGGTTCGAACCCAGGCAAGTACCAATGTGGCTTTTTCAAAGTTATATGTACTTTCTTAATTATTCTAAGACACTTCTGACAAACGGTGAAGGAAAACATCGTGAGGAAACCTGGATTCAAAATTGGGATCTGAAATCGCCAATCCGCAGAGAGCAAGCGTGGTGATCAATGCTCGTGCCTTCTCTATAATATGGGAAGAGGCCTGTGCCAAGCAGTGGGACGTTTATAGGCTGGATTATTATTATTGTAGGCGATATATAAACATGATGCGCTCGTACCAACATGCTAATAAAGGTATCGATTGCTTAATTTAGTATGAAATGGTGCGTTCAGTACTGCACGTATATTATTGGATACAAGATAATTATGCTGACAATAATGACATAATGTAAAAATCAATTTTTCTTTTTACTCTAATTACTTACGTTGACATTTAAATTTTAGTTCATTACAATATTATTGATAATTAGACATGTTGTAAAAGGAAAACTCAAAACGATCAATCAATCAATCAATCATATTCTTTATTGTGGAACACAGGTAGGTACAAAATACAGATGTTATGTGGTATAAGTATCAGCTATGTCCTGCCTTCTAGGCATACAATAATTAAGTTAAGGTAAAATTTTTACATTATGTCATTATTGTCAGCTTAATTATTGTATGCCTAGAAGGCAGGACATAGCTGATCCTTATACCACATAACATCTGTATTTTGTACCTACCTGTGTTCCACAATAAAGAATATGATTGATTGATTGATTGATCGTTTTGAGTTTTCCTTTTAAATGTTGTCTATTTATGCCAAACGATACCATTTACCTAACTTATAGAAAATTAAATGACTTTAGCTATGCGGCTGGTTGTTTGCAAGTTACATGGTGGTGTTAATCTCTTTCGTATAGGTATCCATATTTATTAAGAAATATAAAAAATTACATACTGAATTTTATGTGACTTTCAACAATTATGAAACCTAAAGACACAAATCACCATACAACTCAGCAAAAAAAAAGCAAATGAATTCTCCACTACTACCAAAGTAATTTCCAAAGATCAACAAAAATCTGTGTGTATCTGAATCATTCAGATTATTTTCAAAGGATACTTCCACTCGACGATGTCGATACAAACTTTCCGCACAGGGTTCTTGAGGTTCAAACAAAACAGGGCCCTCTTGGGCCTCTCCTGCTGAACCTTGGGGCCCCTCCGGGGAGGCTTGCGGGGGGCCACTGGCACCTGTCGGAGAAAACGCTGTTTAATCATCCTTTTGTATTATAATGTTGTGGAATATCTGATCGGTGTCAAGGGGTTTTGTGACCAGTTCTTTTGTTTATAATGAGGTACGTTTTTCTGCTCCAATACTTAGCCAGGTAAACTTCGTCTCGTCTCGCTTCGAAACTCTTATTATAAGACTATAATATAATTATGACCCGTTTTAGGACGCAGACGCAAGTCTGTTGCTATGCCGAATTGTCAATAATATAGTCGGTCAGAAAAACCCCTAGTTATTGTTGTGGTTTATGCTAAGTCAAGATACTTGAATTAGGCCATTCTCCTAGATCAGCTTGGCTATTACCTAAATTATCAGCGTCAAAATGTCACGTAATATTTGAGCCTTGACATTTCAATATCGGACATCTATGTGACGGAATGGACGCTAAATGAAGAGATAGGTAAATTAGAGAATACTTCACCTAGTTACTACATACTATACAATAGATTAGGGCCTAGTATACGGTACCTGTACGAGGGGCCCAGTCCCGTCGGGCGCCAGGGCCGCGGGCGGCGTGGTGGGGGTGGTGGTCGGGGCCGTGAGCGCCGGCTCCTCGCCCCCGCCATCTACGACGCTCATCTTGTCCTGGAACAGAGACCACGCTTGTTAATACTGGTGCCTAGTGTTCTTGGAAATACTATGTCAAATAATAAAACAGATAAATAGATGTGGATAACATCACATACATTGCTCTGCCAAGTGGCTAAAGCAATAATTCAAATACAACGAAGGTACCATAAACACCCACACCCGAGGCAATGTAGAAGAGTGCTATTTTGCACTGTCCCATCCGGGGATCGTACCCGGGACCTCAGAGCTAGCGATACCTTGAAAACCGGTGTGTACGCCACATGACCACAGAGGTCGTCATATACACACCCTTTGTATATTAAGATTTCTAGGTAATTGGCATGTCGTAGAATAGGCAACTGATACACTAATGTTAGGACCGGAAAAAACATCTTGTACACAGATATAAAATTTTAAACACATTGTGATATTGCTTCTGTATAGGCCCTTAGCCCTTGACAAGGTCATCAAGATCCTACTCATAATAACTTTTAAACTATCGCGCATACATGCTTAAATACCTTTAGGGCTTGACGTTTCGACATGCATGTACGCGCTAATCCCCGTTCTATAATATTACTATCCTACTCATAATTTGTGTAATAAAAAAACAGCAAACTTAATCACTGTTAAGGTCACGCTCGTAATCTTAAACGTTCATTATTCAACAACCACCGTTAAAGATAAAATAAACATCAAAAATCAGTAACATGAGACCATTGAAGTTGTTTTACCGAAGATTTTCCCAAAAATCAGCCCCCGTTCGCTTCCGTGAACCAATTTATTTGCTAATACTATGATTCAACGAAGTGCCGATGATAACATCCACGAAATATCTATTGTTGATAAAATACTTCGGATAAAACAATTCACAGCTCATTCTTATTTCTTCACACTTAAATAGATGTATGATGTAAAGTGTGTGTAAGACATTGTTACAATTTGGAGATTAGTCTTTTTTTTAATAACATAACATACCATCACGCCTGTATCCCCGAAGGGTTAGGCAGAGGTGTACCAATGTACACCCACAGTTCGCTGGTATGTTTAGGTCCCATGTAATAGACATATAAGCTAAATATAGATCAGATAAACATTTCAGCTATATTATATAAGATTACTACTTAAAGTTAATTTATTTAATCTAAACATTTTACACAATTACGGTAACTTCCTTGCATCTTAGCTGTATCAACTATGTTGTACCTTCAAATGAGGTTCAACATCTTACGGACCTTGTTGGGCGTTACCTACATAAATTATTTTTAACGTCAAGGACCAACTCCTCCTAAGGAATATTACTTGTAAATAGAATGGAAGAAAATATAATTAATAAACGTGTACCGAAACGTGTCCTTGATCTAACAAATTATTTTCTGAAAACCGCATCAGAATCGGTTCAGCCAATCGCGGGATAATCGCGGACAAACATACATACATACATACAGGTCAAACTGAGAACCTCCTTTTTTTGAAGTCGGTTAAAAATAAATAACTGGTAAGTAAGTTTTTTATGTCCTTATGTATTTTCTTAAGTCCGCAGTTTTAGGTACGTCTTCGAAATAACCCCATTTAGTAAATAATGTAGCTAATTAAACAACCGTAATATATTCCGTTCCTGAATTTGCAGAGACGCAGACCGTTCAAAAACAAAAAACAATGTCCTCAACTCTCGTAAAACTCGAAAGCAAATAATGAATTAATTAAAAGTTAATGAGTCGACAGGTGGTCTCCGAATGCTGTACAATGACTCAATACACATTGACTCACTTTTCACATTCTTTTGACTCACTTTCAAATACATATATATATATATATAAATAAAACAAACACGGGTCAAAAAAATCATCGTCATCCTTGTCAATGGCGGGAAACGTGCCCAGAAGGCTGGCAGCATTTCCACGTTGAATGGCTATGCCGATTCTCTGTGCAAGGAACAAACCAGCCCTCTGATCACGAGTAGAGTCTACCAAACGTTTTGCCAGTTCTTTAAAAAGATTTAATGAATATATATATAATACATTGGCTTTGGAAACAGATTGAAATTAGATCACAAGTACCACAAACACGCAAATTTTGATGTTGTTTGAACGCAACATTCGGCACTTTCAATACTAAGATAATAATATGAAAATTACAAGTTAAGAAAATGTTATCACCGTCTTATTCCAGTTGGTAGAAGAAAAGGGGAAATTTAAAAACACTTGACTTAAACACAAATTATCTAGCATTGCCATACAACGTGGCAATGCTGCCAGCCTTTTGGGCACACTCCCAGTCGACAGCAATGTGGATGAATTTTTTGATGCCTTGTTTTAGTTCTTAGTTTTATTTAGTTTATAATTCTTCTTATTACTTGTGTAGGCTTAGTTTTTTATTATTGTAAATATTTTAAGTTTATTTATTTATTTATTTATTTATTTATTTATTTATTTATTTGGATCTCCAACAAGAAGTACACCTTACATGCTAATAAGTATTAATATCTATAAACACTTTTAGGTGCCTCCTCAATTACAGGAGACCACATCATGCATAATAATTATTTATAAACATTAATGAGAAGAATACAAAATAAAACATTAAAATCAAACATTAAAATACAAAATAAAATAAAATAAAACATTACATTAAAATATAATTCAAAAACAGAATCTAAAATTTAAAATTTAAAACTGGTAATTGGAAATATTCAGATTATTATTTAGATATGTATAACAATTAATTAATTAAGACAAATAGATAAACATTCACTGACAAATAAAAGCAAGTCAGCACTGATTTTTTAAACAAGAACAGATAAGGTACTTGAACTGACCAAGGCTATTAGCAAAGATGTCTATGTCCCCCGAGCTGACTGATATTTTGTTGTATTCTCCTATCATTCTAGCGATAGGGGAATGCTTGCCAAGGTTGGTTCGGGCTCGCGATGCTCTTAGCAATGCACAAGGATAGCGTGGCACCCGTGACGGCACATTTATATTAATTTTACTTAGCAGGTCCGGGCTGTCAATACCGTTGCGAAGCAATTTGTAAAGGAATATCAGATCGGCTAGAGTTCGACGAGATTTAAGAGAAACTTGTTTAAAGTATTCTAGTCTTTCCTTGTATGATCGTGCTGTGTACTTAACTTTGAACCTAAAAGCTAGGTGACGTAGAAGCCTTTTTTGTACTCCTTCTATTCTAGTTGTATGGACCTGGTAAGTTGGATTCCAGACAGTACTACAGTATTCCAGACGAGTGAGAACGTAACTATTGTATAATAGTATAGTGGTTGAAGGCTTTTTGAACTCCTTTGATGATCTTAGAATGAACCCTAGTGCCCGGTACGCCAAACTAAGCATGTTATCTATGTGATGTGTAAAACGTAGTTCACTATCTACGAGAATACCCAGATCGCGAATCACATTGAGTTCTGTAAGCGTGCTATCTTGGATGTTATATTTAGATTCAATTTTGTTTAATTTCATTTCATTTCATTAATTTTTTAGTTTTAGTTTAATTTCATTAATAAATAAATACCAATGGTATGTATTTATCTAGCTATTTCAAGATGAACTACCAATTAGGTTAGTACATTATATGCATACAAGCATCATCGTCAAAAAACTAGGTCAATAATTTCAGATGTGTGTCAAACGGAGAGAGTATGAAAAAGCGTAATTTTCTAAATGACTTGTAAATATCAAACGAAAGAAACCACATAAGATTACACTTCTAAGTTAATGAAGGTCGTTGCAAAACTATTAACAATTATATTTCTTTGATATCAAAGGGGAAAGACGTGATTTAGCTACCAATAACACTTTCCTGTTTCAATAAACATCAATGACACAACGATGCGCTTGCGCATGGCAATGAGGTTACAACGTAAATCATATTATATCAGGATTTTAAATTCACATGTAGGATATTGCATAAAAGTTAAATGTAATTTTCTGGCCTGACTTGATTTTTTCGGATAATGAAATAATATAATATAATATTCCGGGACATCTCACACACGGTTATCTGATCCCAGGCTAAGCAAAGCTTGTGTTATGGTAACCAGACAACTGATAAACTTACTTATATATTTCTAAATACATACATATTATAGATAATTACACCCAGACCAGAACAAATGATCGTGCTTATCACACAAACATTTGTCCTGGGTGGGAATCGAACTCACGGCCTCCGGTATAGCAGTCAGGGTCACTAACCACTAGACCAACAGGCCCGTCGAATGATTAGATAGTGGTATGTAAGAATAGTTTATGTAATGAACTAGCATGTAAATAACATATTTTAAACGTTTTTTAAAATTGACAATCGATGAACGCCAAAATGCCCGTTCCTTTATGGCATCTTAAAAAAAAAACCTTTTGCACTGCAGCGTGCAGCGGGCTGAAACCAAACCATATTATTGTGCTTTAATTATTCCAACCTAATCGGGCCTTTTTGTCTTTTATGGCCAGAAAACCATTAAACCACAACCAAATAATTACATAAGCTTAATTTTTTAACCTTTTGCACAATAGGTATAGCCAGACCGTCAAAATATTAATAAAGTTTACTCGACCAGCATGTCCAATAGATATAGTTTAGAGCAATGTTCTGACAGAAATAGGCCACCGTAGGATTATGCCTCTCATCTACTCCATAGTCCTCAATCACCTTTCACTGCACCCTCGGGACCAGAGGTGGCCTATTTTAGATAAAACCACACGAAAAATGCTAAAGTTACTTAAATTTTTCGTTTCTTTTTTATGAAATTAATTTAAAGAGACAAAAAATATTTAATAAATGCGACTGGCTATCTGACATCCACAACCCATTTTACTGGGTAACACACTAACACATACTAAGACTGGTTGTTAGAATTGACTTAGATAACGATTGCCAAAGATCAACGTATGACAGTAACGGCTTAAGGTGCTTTCCGAGGCACTGCGAGCAGACCACTAGGTATGTCCACTGATTATATTTTTATTCGAATTCTTATAGGTAAGGCAGCATTAAGGTACATTCATTTATCTCGCTTTCTTCCAACCCACATTATTCCATTGCCTCTTAAAAAACTTACGTAGGTAATGACGATTGCATCGTATTAAGTACCAATAAATTTCAAATACAACTCCACATTGCATCACGGACAAATCGTCTGTCTAAACTGTAATCCATTTCGAATCGTTTCTAAAAACTTACAGACGTCTAAATTGTGAGTTAAGAAAATTCTAGGAAAGCCTAAAGCTATGCCAAGTTAGAAAATGCTAGGAAACCTAAACCGATGGTATTCCCGGGAACAGATGTTGCATAGTGCTGTCACTGTGACCTCGATTCCGGGATTTATGAGCTATCCATTATATCCATCGTTTTAGTATGTAACAAATGATTTGCTTACTATTGCATCTAAGATTGTATTTTCTTCGGTTATAACTATACAAAAAACGTAAAAGGTTGTTTTTGATGGCTTTTGGCTCATCAATCTCGTCAATTATCACCACACGATATATGTCTGACCGACATGTCAATTCTGCTTGTATTACTTAATTAGCTTAATTAGCTTAGCTGACATATTAATGATTTTTACCGTGTTGGAAAAAGTAGGTTATTTTAATACACTGACGCTAAGTTATGTATGTATGATTGAGCTGACGACAAGACTGTCATCACTTGCTAATAACCATTAATTGTCGGTCCCGAAAATTTTAAAAGAATCCCGCATTTTCGGTGCGTTAAATTAATACGTCAACGCCCAATTCCCGGTGTCCGGGACTTCCTGTCGAGTGTACAACACTAGCTCACTGTCTCATTATTTATATTTAATCGTACAGACGCCCTTCGCTCCTAAATGTATTTATTTTTATAATTTGATCGAGTTCCTTGATGAACGAATTACGTACGATCGTTTACTATACCGAAATATGTTATGATTAGATATGAACGTAAATATTAATAGTCGTTATTGTAACAGCAGGCTGAATCCGCTGAATATGTTGGTTGTAGATTACGATGTGTAAATTCCTAACACATGTTTTTTTGATAGTTTAATGTTTTGACAAGCCCGTAGCGAGAAGAAAATTAAACGAATGTTTAATTCTTCCACGGAATGAGTCATTATGATCTAATAGACGAAGTGGCCACGAGAGTTAGATTCTATTTAGTTAGTCAGGAGTTCTATACGAACAAGAAAAAATGTGTGACTTTTAAACATTATATCATTGTCTTGATGTAGCTGTATTCGAAAGTACGTAAGGTATAGTGGTCAGACTCTACCTAATTTGGGATCAGACATCTAGGCAGTGCCTGAACTACGGTATCCAGACAACTGATAACGTCAGTTGTATTTGACGGGCCTGTTGGTCTAGTGGTTAGTGACCCTGACTGCTATACCGGAGGTCGTGGGTTCGATTCCCGCCCAGGACAAATGTTGTGTGATGAGCATGATCATTTGTTCTGGTGTCTGGGTGTAATTTATCTATAATATGTATGTATTTAGAAATATAATAAATAAATAAAATAAATGCGGACAACATCACATACATTGCTCTGAACCCAAAGTAAGTAGCTATTTAGCACTTGTGTTATGGAATTCAGAAACAACGAAGGTACCACAAACACCCAGACCCGAGGCAATGTAGAAAAGTGAGTTTCTACATTGACCCGTCCAGGGATCGAACCCGAACCCGGGACCTCAGAGCTAGCGACACCTTGAAAACCGGTGCGTACGCCACTCGACCACGGAGGTCGTCGTCAATATACAGGGTGTCCGGTAAATAGTCCGACAAACTGTGGTGGCTGACACCTTAGGTCAGGTCCTATCAAATGAACACAACATATGTTCCCCGAAAAGTTACAGGTTTAGAGTTACAATCGATTTTCGGAAATTTTAGAATTTTCTACCTTGCATCAGCCTTTTCCATTTTTCTTGCTGATTAATTGCTTTTGTTATACTTTTTGTACATCAAATTAATCTTGAATAGTTACTCTACGCTTTAGTAAGTCTCATATTTATCTAAAAGAAAAATATATTGACAAAAAAGCCATTTGCTTAACAATTTTCACTTTTCGTTTTTCTTATGGTTGAACTTTGAATTGCAGTGGTGAAAAATAAATGTATGTGGTAGTTTTGTACAACAATCTTAAAAACTTGCTTGAATATTGGTGATTTTAGGAAGGTACAACACTTGCGTATTTTCTTTACAAAATTTGACAAAACAAGCTGCTGAAGTATACATGGGCTTATTTGTTGAAATATTACTAATGTAAATCTGAGGAAGAATGAGACGTAACTTAACGCAGATCGTCATTGTCCAGTAAAATAAGGTATTTTCTTCTAGCGACTAACTAGTTACACAAAATAATTGTGGCCAATTTTCATTTAGAAAATATGGAAATAAAAAAAAATGCTCTGTTAAATTTTTTGCAAAGTTACGGAACCCTTCGTTGGCATGTCCATCTCCAACTTGACCGGTTTCCTAGGAGACCCACTCTTCGTAAATACATTCTAGGCAAGTTGAACGATACAATATGGTTTGGGGAAATGCGTGCTAAGTGCAGTATGGGCCTGAAGTAAAAGCCTCCTCTAATGAGGAATACCAGGGCAGATGGATTGGGCGTCCAAAACCAGCTATAATTTCATTGTTGTTGCATGAAAAATAAAGTGTTATAAAATCGATTCATCTAGTAAGAAAGTACTGAAGGAAAAGGTAACTTTACACTAAAACACGTTTTAATCTGACATAGAGAGTTAATGGCGAGAAGAAAATACCTAATTTCATTGTAAAATGACGATCCGCGTTAAGTTACGTCTCATTTTTGCTCAGATTTAAATTAGTAATATTTCAACAAAGAAGCCCATGTGTACTTAGCAGCTTATTTTGGCAAATTTTGTAAGAAAAATACGCAAGTATTGTACCTTCCCAAAATCACCGATATTCAAGCAAGTTTTTAAGATTGTTGTACAAAACTCTTACATACATTTATTTTTCACCACTACAGTTCAAAGTTCAGTAGTAAGAAAAACGAAAAGTGAAAATTGTTAAACGAATGGCGTTTTCGTCAATATATTCTTCTTTTAGATAAATATGTGACTTAATAAAGCGTAGAATAACTACTTAAGATTAATTTGATGTACAAAAAGTATAACGAAAGCTATTAATCAGCAAGAAAAATTGAAATGTCTGATGCAAGGTAGAAAATTCTAAAATTTCCGAAAATTGATTGTAACTCGAAACCTGTAACTTTTCGGGGAACATATGTTTTGTTCATTTGATAGGACCTGACCTAAGGTATCAGCCACTACAGTTTGTCGGACTATTTACCGGACACCCTGTATAAGTAAGTTTATCAGTTGTCTGGTTACCATAACACAAGCTCTGCTTAGCTTGGGATCAGATAACCGTGTGTGAGTTGTCCCAGGATATTATTATTATTATAAACGTACTTATACCCATATTAAAGGCAAAGAACACCCAGACACGGATTGTCTCTATTGTTTACTATTATTTTGGGTTTCTTTACACGCGTAATAAAACAAGTATCAAATCCGGTCTCTGATATGTCATACATTTTCGTTCTCTACAACATTGTTTTACTTACATAAGAACACAAAAGATTACCGCTTCGTATTGATTTTCAAAACAGCGGCTTTCCAGGTAAAATCGATACGTGAGGTTAATTTCAAAATGAAATGACTCTGTGACGTCAGACGTACTGAAATAGTAAAGAGTTCGCTGTTCACATGGTCTTCTTGATGACGTCATTAGTGGTAAGGTAACGACTATGGAAAAAGGTATGTTGTTGGGGTAGATATGTTGGTAATGTATAGGTATTTGTGAGTTAACAAGGTGTAAGGTATGATTAAATAAATAATAATATATAAATAAATAAATGCGGACAACATCACATACATTGCTCTGAACCCAAAGTAAGTAGCTAAAGCACTTGTGTTATGGAATTCAGAAGCAACGAAGGTACCACAAACACCCAGACCCGAGGCAATGTAGAAATTTTTGGTTTCTACATTGACCCGTCCGGGGATTGAACCCGGGACCTCAGAGCTAGCGACACCTTGAAACCGGTGCGTACGCCACTCGACCACGGAGGTCGTCATTCGTCGATTACGTTTTGTACATAAATTTTAAGAAGCATTAGTATACGGGTGCCTCTGCAATGTCCTTGAATTTGAAATACAGCTTCAGCCTATGGAAAAAAAAATATAATTAAAAATTAAAAAACACGCCTGCCATGTAAAAAAAAAAAATAAAAACAAGTCAAATATTTGCAGTCGGGGTCGGTTACTTGGAACAATTCATTAAAGGTCCCCCGACTGCAAATATTTGACTTGTTTTTATTTTTTTTTACATGGCAGGCGTGTTTTTTAATTTTTAATTATATTTTTTTTATTTAATACCTTTTAGTGAACAACAAAAAAGCATGACACAACACAAAAAAAAAATTCGTTCGGAACCCTTTGCAGTCGATTTCGACTCACACTTGACCATTTTTTAATGTCCACATAGCCTATGTCACTCGGGATAGTTCAAAGCTTCTAATGATACCACAAACATTGAAATCGGTCAAGCCTTTTAGAAGTTATGGTGGAATAAAGAAACTCACAAACATACATACATACATACCTACATACATACATACATACATACATGAACCCTGAAAACATAACACTCCTTTTTGGGCAGTCGTGTAAAAAGGTGGTTAATTTCCATGGACATGAATCATTACTTCAAATATGATCGAGTATTTCTGTAGCACATAGTACCACATAAATAAAGCTATAAGATTCATAACAATACAGATAAAACAGTAAACTTCCCAGACAAGGAACAATTATGGTTTGTTGGTTGTAAATTATATTCGTAGTAAAATTAAAATGTTTTCCTCAGAAAATTAGCTGCTGCAAATAATCTGTAAATGTGACTGTTAAAACCAAATAAACCGACCATAAACAGTCGAGTCATAGTTGTTATAATTACGTTCTATATTTAAAATGTTTTACTGGTCAATTAGAACGCGAAACACATTTCAAATTAAGAACGGGGACAGGTGTGACTTGAATTATAATGCTTTGGGTTCTGTATTTAGTTAAATTAACTGCCTCGTTGGCCTAGTGGTTCTAAGCGCGACTGCTACGCTAGAGGTCTTGGGTTCGATTCCCTAGTCGACCAAGGTGTTATTGGGTTTTTCTATGAGCATTTTCTATTCTATTTCTCAGTAGCAGGTCGGAGTTATGATTTGTGCCCGGTTAGTGGCAATAGGCTCGCCCCCTATTACATGGGACATAAACATACCGGCGAACTGTGGGTGTATATTGGTACACCTCTGCCTAACCCTTCGGGGATACAGGCGTGATGGTATGTTATGTTATTTTATTTAGTTAAATAGAACACATTTTCTTTAAGAAAACCTTTACATATTAGCCTTACCTTTACTTATTTGATGTTTTTGTTAACTTATGAGTCTAATTGTAAATTATTAAGGTGAATTATAGTGAACCTTGAAAAAAAAAATATCTTCCTCCTTTTTTGCAGTCGGTTAATCAGTATTGTTTTATAATAAACTAGCGACCCGCCCCGGCTTCGCACGGGTGCAATGCTGATACTAAATACACTACAGAAAAACTGTGAACGTTGTATATAAAAACATAGCGGCCCTTTAATCATACGGTGTAAAGGGCCATATAGATCTATATTAAATGAACAATGTATTCAAGGTATTTAATTGGTTAAGGATTAATGCTGTATTGGTTAAAATCGCTTCGAAAATTAGCCATTATTTGTCGTAAAAAGTAAATGACAAAAAAAAGTTATTGTGGGTTATCCATAAGAGATAGACATATACCATCACGGACTTTTCTGTAGACCTTTTCAATGTGTACAATACTTAGTACATTATTTTGATAAAACTCGTAGGGTTCAGCCTGCGTTTGTAATGTAAGCGGAAAAAATGTATTTACGACATCACATTAGAAACCTCAAAAATAACAGTACTTCTCCACTATTTAATGGATGTTATTATACATATAAACCTTCCTCTTGAATCACTCTATCTATTAAAAAAACCGCATCAAAATCCGTTGCGTAGTTTCAAAGATTTAAGCATACAAAAGGACATAGGGACAGAGAAAGCGACTTTGTTTTATACTATGTAGTTTTATAATAAATTATAATCATTTGATTATTAGCCATTTGGCCTTGTAGGATTTGTTTTATTTCTTTGTTCTGAACAATATTTTTAATAAAGACCATACAACACCATCCAACTCAGTAGAAAAAAAAACAGATTTACTTAAACGCTGTTTTGACAAATTAAAATTGAGATCGAATACTTAGAAACAAAAAAATAAGCGTAGTTTAAGGGCACTGCTTTTTAAATTTTCATTTTAAAGTAACGAATTCTAAATCCATAAACTCGCATTTAGCCCGGCCATTACTAGAATGTTTGGGAATGATGTTCATTGAGTAATACGCACATTGTTTCTCCGCGACTCATTCCGGAATCCGGCGCGCGTTTCCGATGACCGTGATTCATGCGCGTAAGCTATAAGCGGAAGCGAGTATTATTATTATCTCAGTACATAAAAATATACACTGGTTTCCTATGTTCTTTGTAGGTAGGTTTAAGGTGTTTGTTATTATTATGAACGCTAAGCTAATCTTTTAATTAAGAATCTAAATTGGTTTTCTAGTAGCTAATAGTATCTGTCTTTTGAGACAACCTCGTATTTTTATAAAAATAAAACTATACAAAAATTTATAACCCATTACGAAATATATAATATTAGCGAAAATAATTAATTAAAAAATAATCGCTCCCGCTCATCACAAAGGCTGCACAAACCGACACGTTCCACATAATCACATATTTGAAGAAGTTGCCACCGGAGTGTCGCACAACCGCCCCGACTGACGCGACCGACACGACCGTCACGACCGCCACGACACACGCGACATACATATTACCTGACACAACTACCGCTGATTGCTTAGTGACTCACCTAGAGGTTATTTGGTGACGAGTTTATGCATAACTATTTTATGTATTTTTATATTAGGTTTAAAAACTAATGTGAGAACAAATAAATACTGAACAGTACTGTAAATGTTTGCCCAAGAGGTTTAAGGGCCAAGAATAGTCTGATCGTAATAAATGAAGGCAGTACTTTATGGGCATCATATGCGCATAGCGAGTAATTTCAATACATTTTTTTAAGTATCAATATAATTTTTGTCATGTCTTCTTCCAACATAATTATTATAATAAAAAGGAACGGCATATAAAGTAAACCAGCAGTACCACGTTATAATAATATAAATAAGATAATATAGATATAGATAATAAAGAAGATGTAAAAGAAACATAAAATTGTATTACCACAATAATTAAAAAATTTGTGATACCATATTTAACAACAACCAAGTTTCTTTTGAATAAATTTCCTCTTACGTAGTACTGTTGACATACACAGGCCAATAAGCATAAATTTTAATTGTAATAATCATAAAGTCACGTAATTGGCAGAATAAACCATGCCACAGTCCAAAATACTTAAAAGTTCCTTGACAGATGTCAAACGTCACTTTTACGCGGCAAACGACGCCATTTTACATCAAATGTTACGTATTTGCTTCGTATTTGATAAAATACTCAATTTGTAAAGGTTGTTGCTTTTACATAATTATTTTGTATTTTATAAGCGTTTAATTAACATGCTAGTAATTAACAAAAGAGTTTTATGTAGAGTGCCACGCGAATACGCGTGTTTAGTCAATAATAATTAACATCAAGTAAAAAAACCTTTTTTAACGATAAATATTAGCTCAAAGCATTTTCAAAGGCCTTTTTTATACATTATTAATGGTGGATAAATAAAATAAAAAGTCAATCAGTTTCAATCTGTGCTTAGAAGAGGGATTTCGGAATTGTTTTTGTTTGAATTTATTATTTCAGGCACGTAACAGAGAAATATCGAGCGTCAATGTTTGCCGTTCAATTTCCTTATACTAAGCCAACAATACAGACCGTTGTTCAAGCATTAGTCTTGTTTAGTGATCAAAGGAATTGATTTTTAACCGACTTTAAAAAAAAGGAGGAGGTTCTCAATTCGGATGTTAGTATGTTTTTTTTTTTTTTTTTTTTTTTTTTTTTTATGTTTGTTCGCGCATAACTCCGTTGCTTTCCAACCGATTTGAAATATTTTTTCTTTGTTGGAAAGGGTATACTTCCCAAATGGTCCCATAGTCACCAAGTCGGGATCTGATGATGGAATCTTGGCGAAATCGAGGGAACTCTTCAAATTTTATAGGAAAACGTATAGCGATTTTGGTATTTTCTTCAACAAGTGAAGCATTTACGTTCAATAAGAACCATTCTACTATCAGATTTGATGATGAAGCCAAGATGACCTCGGGAATGTAGCGGGAATTTGTTGGATGTGAGATGCGGGGCACTGGATTTCGTTTGATATAAATTATCATGAGGATGATGAAAGGGTGTCAGCTGAAGGCCTACCCATATTATCTAAGATTAAAAATATGTCACTAAAAATAAACAAATAAAAAATTTTTTTTGCAAAAAAAAAAACCGACTTCAAAAATCGATAAAAGCACTAAAAAGTTAAAAATGATTCTATAACCTACCTATATTAATAAACCTAACCTAAACTACGATTAACCAATAATACAATTTAACATTTTTTTGGAGTCGGGGCCAAGCAATATACAAAACTTACAGCTTATAAATATTAATTCTAATCGGAAAACAACAAAAATACTTTATGACAGATTACCTAATATTAAGACACAAAGACAAAAGATTCTAACGTTTACACTTAACAATATTAATAATATAATATTTTTACAAACACAATACACATCAATATACTCAGGAATTACCAGTCGTTTCATTACTTAGCTTGGCCCCGACTCCAAAAATTGTTAAATTGTATTATTGGTTAATCGTAGTTTAGGTTAGGTTTATTAATATAGGTAGGTTATAGAATTATTTTTAACTTTTTAGTGCTTTTATCGATTTTTGAAGTCGGTTTTTTTTTTTTGAAAAAAAAAAATTTTTATAATGTTTTGTAATTGGTATTTCAATATTGATAGATAGGAAACAGATGTCAAAAGTAGGCGGAAGTTGTGTAATATTAGCACTTGTAAAAAAACATAAATGGCGCTAAACGAAAGGCGGGTTAGTTTTAAGTTTCGCTGAATAATTCGATTTTTTACTTAACACGATGTGATTTTATTTAAATATCTGAGAAAAAGATCTAATTTTGCACAGAGAAATTGCTTTCATAGTTGTTTTTAATACGTTTTTTATCGTCACGACACGGTAATTACATCATTAGGCTATCATCAATCTACCTTATCTGGCCTTGTGAGGTACGACACCATGCTTAGCTTAGCTTAGCTAACGAATTTTGGATACCAAGAGATAAATTCATCTTAGGTTAATGTCAGTGACACGTGTAAAAGGAGTAGGGTTTGTAAGATGCACTGTAATGTTATAAATAGATATTTCCGGTTAAAACGTAATTTGATGTCGTATGTCAAAAAAAAAAATGGAAAATCAGGAAAACAGGAAGTACCTAAGTAGGTATCGACCTCTTTTGAACCCCACCATTTTCTTTACATACTGTAGTAGGTTTTTGTAGATAATGAAAATCAGTATTTCTATTTATTTGCAGATCTAGTGCAAAATATATCATAAGGACACCTTTACGTCGAAATGGAAAAAAAGTGCTAAGTTAAAAACAATTACCAGTTGGCTATACAAAAACAAAAGAAAGCCTTCAAAACAATAACAAGTAGGTAGGTAACACAATGACCTAAAAAAGCAAGTCACAAAGTAAAATTATTCATAAAGCAGGCTTCTGCGCGATTAGTTACGTAAAGCGCGTGTAATGTTCCGCAGGCGAAGAAACTTCCGAACAATATAATTGCGGGGTAGCCGACCAAGTAAACGAATTGAACTCTGGTTTACGAGGAAGATAAGAGAAGAGGTTTGTTAGAAGAGGCGGTAGTCTTTGTTATTGTTATGTATTAGTGATGGTGAATGAGAAGTTTTAATGTATTTTCGATTTTCAGTGGATTTTAGGAGACGAACGTGAGTATAACCTAAATTGTAAGGATTCTAAAGTTTACGCGAATGTTAGACATTGAAATGAAACTACCTACTTTTTACGAATTTTGTCGCGGTTTATATTAGATTTTAGGTCCCGACGTTTCGACACCTTTGCAGGTATCATGGTCACGGGCAGACTGAGATGGCGTTCGTCTTGACAGTAGATGTTGCTCGTTCTACCTTCATATTTTGATTAATTATTTGAGATAAATAAATATTTCCGACCTACGCAGTATGACCTAAAATCTAAAATAAACTCCGACAAAATCCGTTAAATTAGTTTCATTTCCATAAAATTATAAGATTAGCTTTTAGAAGTGCTTTTAATCTGAAGAGGAATATAAAATGCATTTTTATGTAATTTATAAATTGTAATTGTAACCCTATGATATATTTCAATGCGCAGCAGATTAAAAATATATTTCGTATTTTTAATACATCTACACACACTTCAATTCACCACAACATGTTGTTAAATCTAGGTACTTAATACTATTAAAAGTCACAGTTAATAGATTACATAGCAAAGTATTCCATAAAAAAGAACTAACCACTATAAAATCATTTCCTTACCGCGCAAAATATCTACAATGTTCTCTCTTGAAACAAAGGCACTACACATCTTTACATCTTAAACCCTTAATATACTGCTGTAAACAAACGTCCATATAAGTCCTGTGATCTCCACTGCGCCCTGATTCCTGAGTCAGTGGGTGGCAGGTTAAGTAACGTTCCAGTGTACTTGTTACTGTGCCTAATTTTCGTATTCAGATGAGCCTACAATGAAGAGTCAGTGGCAATCTTACAATGACAACAGTGGCAAGTAGGTGTACATTTGTAATTAGGTAAATTAAAATATCTGAATACGAAAATTAGGTACACACTGGAACGTCCATTAACCTGCCACCCACTGACTTTAAAATAGCGGAATTGGGCCCCTGATCACAAATACACATTTTATTGTTTCCTAATGATAACAATTGTTAAATTTCAGCTTCAAAGAAAATCTCCCCGGTCGTCCGCTTTGGGAAATGTTCGTAAAACGAGTTAATTTGAACAGCGAGGAGGCTTTGTGTCATGAAGAATGAATTTCTTTAGAGGATTTACAAAGCACATCTATATTGAATAAAAAGATGCAGGTGTTATTGAGATGTTTTTTCCAGGTTTATGTCTTTATCATCACACAGCTATTTAAATAACAGGATATCAGGATCTTAATTAATAATAAAAATTGTGTTATTTAGATGAATATATTCCTTTAAAACTTACCCGAACATGAAAAGATAAGCTAATACGTAATAGTAAACTTAGAAACATGTATACTATACATACACATACTTAGTACTAGAAGTTTGTTGGTATAAGCAGGAAAAAAAAAGACTTTATAGAAAGAAATTTAGATACAAGATTTGAAATTACTATGATTCTGACATACTATGGCCTTTGTCCAGCAGTGGGACCAGGCAAGGAAGAAAAAACTCCCTGTTTCATAAACTCAGAACATCCTTACCTGTCTACATCTATGTGTCTCTATCATGTCATCATAAAACCCGCGACTCTAAAGACCGAAATCCTCATCCACAGCATCAACAAACATTCCTAATACTTTGTTATTCATGAGTAATGTAAGCAGTTATTATTATGAACGTAAACTTAAACAACGTGAACGCTTAATTGTATGAATCGTAAATACATCGGTTATGACCTAGCAACACGGTTTGTGCCGCACGGGAAAACATTTAAATACGAAGATGTTTTATGAATCATCCATAGCCTTTGTTATCCCACTGCTGGGCATAGGGCTTTACTTTGCGAATCAAACTCAAGAACTTGGATATAGTCGATCTGTTTTTAAACGTCTCATCAACATACACAAGTTTTGTTGTCCCACTGGTAGATATAGACTATATTTTACAAAACAGGAAAAATAAACCTTGGTTATTCAATATCTGTGGCGCTTAGATCTTACGGGATACCTAATATGTTAAATTGACAGAACTAGTATGTAGGTGTCTTGGTTATACAATAAAGATGAAATACGTGAGTAGTATTATTTATGCACATGCTGCTAAATTAACTTATAAACTAAGCCCCCACGGTTTCAAATTCCATCAATGCAGAACAAATATAGACACATGACTGTTTTTGCAACCTGAAAATTATTTGACAATGAAGGAATTTAAAAAATCTATATTTCCTTTGTAGTCACATGAACTTCAAACTACTGCATCTCTGGTCCTCTTATACGATGTATTAACATCATTTTGTGGTTACAAAGCAGGAAGTATGATTGCCAGCTATGGTAGTTTAATATGTCTACGTAAGTAAATTATATTGGTTTTTACTTTTACGCTAGCAGCGAGCGGGATTCTGTCGAGTAGAACCTCTTTATATTATTAGATATTTCATGAGCGCAAGCAAAAAATCTTAGTAGGAACTCTAAAGATTAAAAAATATTCTAAATTGAATGTGCGGTATATTGAAGGAGCTTATATTGCCTTCAAATTGACTGGAGAATCTTCTCGAGCGAATATACTAACTGCCACCCTTAGCAATATCCATCTAACCATCTTTGTTGATTTTCCAGAGTTCTCAGTTTATACACATAAGACGACATGAGCTGTTGTGTCTGAATTACTTCATAGTAATACTTCATTGATTCA
Organism: Autographa pulchrina; assembly: GCA_905475315.1. Taxonomy (NCBI): domain Eukaryota; kingdom Metazoa; phylum Arthropoda; class Insecta; order Lepidoptera; family Noctuidae; genus Autographa; species Autographa pulchrina. Next base: position 8,226,689 of record FR997787.1, read on the forward strand.
TTAGTATGGCATGAGAGGATTATTTTCTTTGGTAAATAGCAAAAGGGCCTCTTAGAAAACTACCTTTTATCATTATTATTTTGTAGACTACAACTTTTATGCCTACATTTTTAACACATATATATATTTTTAATATCCTACGTTGTCCCACTGCTGGGCAAAGGCCTCCCCCAAATCTTGCCATATTTCTCTGTCTCGAGCCACCTCGAGTATATTACTAAAACTATTTAATTTTGTAACAACTTTGCTAAATCATTTGGGTCTAAAACAAAAATATTTCGTTATCCGTTCTAAATGTTGTAAATTTATGTTATTAATAACTAGACCGTTAAACTCATAGCTATGAAACGCGTGTAACTAATTGTTTAAATTGTAAATACGTTTGTTACAGCTATTTCTCAGGACTGGTATGGGGAAACTACAAGCAAAAAACAAAGACGACGACCTCCGTGGCCGAGTGGCGTAGGCACCGGTTTCAAGGTGTCGCTAGCTCTGAGGTCCCGGGTTCGATCCCCAGACGAGTCAATGTAGAAACAAACTTTTCTACATTGCCTCGGGTCTGGGTGTTTGTGGTACCTTCGTTGTTTCTGAATTCCATAACACGCGTGCTTTAGCTACTTACTTTGGGTTCAGAGCAATGTATGTGATGTTGTCCGCATTTAAATTTATATTATATTTAAAAAACAAAGTTTGGTAGACTCTACTCGTGATCAGAGGGCTGGTTTGTTCCTTGCACAGAGAATTGGCATATCCATTCAACGTGGCAATGCTGCCAGCCTTCTAGGCACGTTTCCCGCTATTGACAAGGATGACGATTAATTTTTTGACGCGTGTTAGTTTTATTTATTTACATAAGTTTTTATTTTAGTATAGTTGTAAGTGTTTGTTGTTTTATTAGATTTAATTATACCAGGTTACAATGAATAAAAAAAGCAAAAAACATGTAACAAGAAAATTGAAAAATAAAAGTTGTGACGTTAACTTTGTTGAAAATAATTAAGAAATTAATATTTAGATCTTTTGAGACAGCTTATCAAAATCTAGATAAATAAGCCTTTGACCTATTTTCTTCGACCGATCTACTTAAGATCTAGATTAACATCATGAAGCGGATGTGTGAATTCCGATAAAGGCCTATTTAAGGGTTTATAAAATTCGAATCTAGACCAAATGATTGAGGTTTTTCAAATCCATTAATTTAAAAATATATTAATTATTTAGTACAGATATAAAACATATATGTAATGGTTCTTACCTATTCTTCTTTTTGTTGAACCGGAGACTCGAACCAACACACTGTAATTCCATGCGATATTCTTTACCACACTACCACTGTGCACATCACGATAATTATAAGATAATATTACAAAAGGTATTAAAACTGGTTTGCTTTACTATTTTAATGATTTTCGATTTATTGATGGGTGTTGGTCCCCTGTAACAAAGAAAAAGACAATTTTAATTACACAGAAATGATCAAATAAGTCTGATAAAGAGACCTAGAAATGGAGTAAACCTTGTTCAGCTATGGTCAAGAAAATGGCTTTCTTTCTTTCTAAAAAAATATGAAAAAAAAAAGAATTCCAACTATTACGCAAGTGGATTTTTTTTAATGGCATAAAAAGAAAATTAGGCTTTAAGTATTGTAAGTGTATACAATATTTGAAAATTATAAGGTAGGTATAACCGTTTATACGGCTTTGTAATGCTTTATATCCATGATATTGTAAAAATCATTAATTAAGACCAAGCCATACCATAGATAGATTCAGTATAGTCACGAGCAAAAATATGTATACACTCTCCAATTTTTTATTAATTTTTACTTCAATACTAGATTGATATTGTATAACGTGTTATGAAGAAATGATTGAAAACAGTTCCTTTATCATGCTCATATTTTTCTGATTTAGTTTCAACACAAAAATCTCGCTATCTTTGTTTCAGGATTTCGCTATATGTTTGCTCGTGACTGTACGAAAATTTTGCGTAATAAAACGTAAATTTCACACGAAAATTTACCTATAATAACCAATCACCACCAAATCCCTAAACCCCGATGACCCTAAGATGTCAATGACCTATTTTCGCTAAATTTCGAGGCTCAATGTGTCCCTACCCTCTGACAGTATTCAGAGCCGGTGATGCGAGAGCCGCATGGTCCACTGCCCACGATACATGCTTGTGTACAGAGCGAACGTTTTGGACGGTTTTGCATCATTTATTGGAGTTATTTTTGGAAAGGTTAGTATTTTTTAAATAATTGATAGAACATGAATGTTGTTTCGTCATCATACAAATGACTAAAATAAGATCGTTTAATTTCACCACGGGCAACACACGATGTTCTTATCGATTTTCAGCAGTGGCAATCACAACTGTTTTGACAGTTGTAATACGTGCCGTACTCGTTATCCGATTGGTGCTACTGCTGCATCTGTCATGACGTCACTACCGTTAACGGACGGACCGCCCCCCTATCGACAATCTTTTTCTCACCATCTTGCACGCGCGCGCACTTCGCGATTTTTCTCAAGAAAAACCCTTAAACGCGTCAACTCGACCGATATTCTGCTGGGAATCAATATTCCGAGCAGCTCGTGACATTCAGCAATCAACTGTGGTGGAATCATATCGCCGGCGGATCATCGGCAGCAGAAATAGCAGACCAAGGTACGTGCACGTATTATAGTTTGTTACTGCTGTATTTTCATAAGAACATCGTTTGTGTGATCGTCCAGCCACCAAGGCTGTCCCAGATGTGCGGTTAACTCATCGTTTTTATCGCGACTGCACATTTTTATGGTGCCGAAACCCGGGACCCGCCATTACGACTTATTTTTCAACCCAGTTAAGCCTTAATAGTTACTGTAGGATCTCAATATTAGGCAATCTATCTTCCTTCGGTGCTTAATATTATTCTTTTCGGCCTATATTAACTGTTTTAGGTATAACGTATCGAAAAAATATCGGTCATTAACATTCGCAAAAAATCCTTTGTTCGTGTGACATTTTTTATTCGGAGGTAGGTGTAACAAATTATCTCAACGTACCGCGCTAGTAGTCTGAGTTGTCAGCGGCTTGCGTTCGGATACGCAGCCAACACGTTCCGCCTTCGGGAAACGCGATAATACTCTTCGTGAGATTACCGTAAAACCAAGGCAAGACTACCTTAGCTACATTCCTTCCTATTACATAAAAGAAAAATTGTGTCAATAGGTATTACGAAGCTTACATCCGTTTAACTTCAAAACTTAATTAAATTAACATTGAACAAAGGATTTATGTTGCGCTTTTACACAATCTATAATCTGTACTGCAGACACACGACCAAAATTAAATAAATATTACTACCGATTAGCGTAAGTACTCGTGTTCTTATCTTGTTTACATCTTTGTAAGCAGACAGCGCCCATCTGTTGGAACCTTGTATCGCCGACTATTCGTTATCGGTAACCGATCTTGCTAATCGTTTTCATCATGTCATTGTTAAGTAAACATTCGTCTCGTAAACAAAGTTGCTTTAAGAAATCGAAAACCCACTCTACGGAGAATGAATATACAGTTCAAGATTTATCACAGTTACGTAGAAAGCGTACTTTAGCTATTAAGCGGTTGGATAAGGCATTGGAAATAGGTACATTGGCAATGAGTGATGACTCACAACGGAATTTATTTCTTTCTTATTATCAGGAACTCAAACATATTCTAGATAGCTTTGAAAGTGCTCATCAGATCGTTTTGGAGCTTTTAGATGATCCTGATCATGCAGATAATACGCTCCAGGATACATTTGACGATAAATATTTTCAAATCTTATCTATTCATCGTAGTTTAACTAAAAGTGAACCTCAAGTAAATAATAAAAATAGTCTTTCATCGTTGAATATCCGTTTACCGAAAATTGTTCTTCCAACTTTCAGTGGTGACATCAAGAAATGGCCTGAATATCACGACACTTTTAATGCATTGATTCATAATTCGAGTAGTCTTACTGATACGGAAAAATTTCATTATTTATTCTCATCGTTGACCGGCGATGCATTATCTGTTATCAAGGCATTCCCATTAACTTATGAGCATTACAATGATGCCTACCAGGCCCTTGTTACTCGCTATCAAAGGAAACGGCCTTTAGCTTTTACGTCATGGAAGGACCTTTTAAACATTAATTTTAATACTACTGACGGTAATGATTTTAGAAAATCATTGGACCTGTTTGAGGAAAATTTAATTATTTTAAAGAAAATTATTTTACCTGAGGACCGATGGGATTTTGTATTAGTCTACCACCTTCTCTCTAAGATGGACTCAAACTTGTGTCGCGATTTCGAGGAAAAATATCCTGATATTGAGTTTCCTCCATATGCACAGTTGAAGTCTTTCTTAAACTTGAAATGTGAAGCGCTTTTACGTGATTCTCATTTTTGCGACACTAATAATAAAACTTCGAGTAAGCCACAACAACGATCTGTAAAATCATATCAAACAAATAAACGGGCAAACGTTTCTCATACGCTTGTGGGCAGTACAGATAAACCTCAAGTTGCCACAGCTAGTACTACAAGCAGTAAAACTCCTACGTCACAACCAGTTAAGTGCTCGTTTTGTGGTGATACTCACTCAATATCATCATGTCAACAATTTCTTAATAAACCAGTAGATGAGCGGATATCTATCGCAAGCAAGAATAATTGGTGTTTCAATTGTCTTCGAGCTTCACATCAATTAAAAGGTTGTACATCTATTTTTAAATGTCGTAAGTGTAACCATAAACATCACACTCTACTTCATAAAGATAAACCGGTCGAGTCGAACCCAACCTCTTCATTATTTTCTAAAAACAATAACACAACTGTTTTATTAGCAACTGCCATTGTGCAAGTACGGGATGCGAATGGCAAGTTCGTGTCTTTTCGAGCTCTTTTCGATTCAGGGAGTCAGATTAATCTTATTACTGACTCAGCTGTCAAAATATTAAATTTAAAACTATCCAGTCCTACCACAACTATAAGTGGAATCGGTGAAGCCCCGGCTTCAATCTTAGGAGACATTAATTGTTCCATTGGTACTGGTGATCAAGTTTTATTTAATTTAAATATGCACGTAATGTCAAAAATTTGCGGGGACCAGCCAATAGCTAAATTAAATACATCGGGTTGGTCTCACATCAATTCACTATCGTTAGCCGATCCCGGTTTTGACATTCCTGGCCGGATCGACCTACTGTTCGGTGCGGATGTATTTGCGGAATCGCTTCGTAATCGTAATATTAAAGGAAAATCACATCAACCTACCGCCTTCGACTCAGTCTTTGGATGGCTATTGTTCGGTAAAACTCGTTTAGCTACTCATTCACTCGGCTCCCTACTGAACACTTCTATACAAAGTGATAAGGAATTAAACTCATTAGTTCAACGTTTTTGGGAGTTAGATGTATTACCACCCGCAGCATCCCTAACCCCAGATGAGATAGCATGTGAACAACATTTTATCACAACTCATTCTCGTGACTCATCTGGGCGGTACATCGTGCAGTTGCCATTCAGGGACGAGTCCGAGCCTATGTTCACTGGTTCACGTGATATTGCTTTGCGTCGTTTCTATGCGATTGAACGTCGACTGTCACGTGACCCCGAGTGTCATCGTCAATATTGCGATTTTATGTCTGACTATCTAACTGCGGGCCATATGTCATTGGTCTCTCCAGATGACGTAGGGAATGGGAAATACTATATTCCCCATCACTGCGTCATACGTCCTGATAGTACCACGACTCGCCTTCGTGTCGTATTTGACGCCTCTGCTAAAGATGCACGTTCTCGATCGTTAAACGAAAGTCAACACATCGGTCCAAAATTACAATCAAACATTTTGGAAATTCTATTACGCTTTCGTGAACACGACGTCGTTTTCATGGCAGATGTACGTCAGATGTACCGACAGATTATACTCTTCGGCGACCATCGTGACTATCAGCGAATTCTCTGGAGAGCTTCGCCTAGCGAACCTCTTTTAGAGTTTCGTCTGAACACGGTCACGTATGGCATCTCTTCGTCCCCCTATCTCGCTTGCCGTACTTTGCGACAGCTTGCTGATGACGAGGGGGATTCTTACCCGCTCGCCAGGAGTGTAATCTTGTCGGACACCTACATCGATGATGTCGTCAGCGGTAGTCAGGACTTCGCCACTGCACAAAGAACAAAAACACAACTTATCGCTCTTTTTAAAAAAGGAGGTTTTCATCTTCGGAAGTGGGTGTCAAATGACAATCGTCTTTTATCGGATCTTCAACCTGAAGATTGCCTAACTGATTCTGTATCGTTAGATAAAGCTGAACCGGCTTCATTCAAAGTCTTGGGACTCAAATGGGATCCCTCAACTGATTCGTTTCTTTTTGAAGTTGTATCTTCACATCGGCCATGTACCAAACGGTCTATTCTTAGTGAACTCGCAAGAATCTTCGACCCGTTAGGATTCTTATCCCCCCTGACAATTCATGTTAAAAGCTTAATCCAAAAACTTTGGATTATCGGTGCCGGGTGGGATGACGTTCCCCCTGACGAGGTCGTCAGTACATGGAAAAATTATCAGAATCAACTTTCTCAGTTGCAACATCTAAAAATTTCGCGTAGAGTCACTCGTACTGATTCACAATCCTACGAGCTACACGGATTCTGCGACAGTTCGGAAACTGCATATGGCGCGGTTATTTATTTACGAGTAACAGACGTATATAACAATTCTTACGTTCATTTCGTTTGTTCGAAAGCTCGCGTGGTACCATTAAAACGTACCTCATTACCACGTCTAGAACTCTGCGCCGCAGTTTTGCTTTCAGATCTGTACAAATTCGTTACAGAAAGTTATCTGTCTCGTATTCCTATTTCAGCTGTCTTTTTGTGGTCCGATTCCACTGTTACACTCTCTTGGTTGCGTTTACCCTCATGTCGTTGGTCTACTTTCGTTGCCAATCGCGTGAGTCATATTCAAGAAATAACAGCTATTGAATATTGGCATCACGTGTCCTCTGCAGACAATCCTGCAGATGTTTGTTCGCGAGGCCAATTTCCAAGTGAACTTCTTCACAACTCATTATGGTGGGCGGGGCCACGATGGTTATCCGAGCCGCATGAGTCATGGCCATCTTGTATTGACAGCGTTACTAATGACGAGCAGAAAGTTGTTGAGGCCGAGACTCGTAAATCTCCTGTGTTAGTATCAACTGTGCATCCTCGGAAAAAAGATGTTTCAATTATCGATAACTTATTAAATCGTTTTTCAACGTTAGAAAAATTAAAAGCCGCAAAGCAACATTTGTATCGCATAGTCGGTGATCAGGTTCTAACATTTGAAGAACTTACTACATTATTCGTCCAAATCGAGGCGGTTTTAAATTCACGGCCAATGTGCCCTGTTAGTTCGGACCCTAATGACTTGTCAGCGTTAACACCGGGTCATTTCCTTACATTGGAGCCTCTGACCGCTGTCCCCGATGATGATTATTCTAACGTCAATACTCATCGTCTTCATCGGTGGCAGTTGTTGCAAGCTTTCCAACAAAGTTTTTGGTCAAGATGGAAACACGAGTACTTAAATTCACTCACTCAACGCGCCAAATGGACCAAGAACTCAAGACCATTAGGGGTGGGCTCGTTTGTAATCATCAAGGATGACAATCGACCTCCTCTTGCATGGTCACTCGGTAGGGTTACTGATCTTCTTCCTGGCGCTGACGGAGTAGTTAGGGTTGCAATTCTTAAGACCGCTACTAGCAATTCTGTTAAGCGACCGCTGGTCAAACTCTGTCCTCTACCTATAGAGGATTAACGTATTATTTAACTTAATATTATTAAGCATCGTAGGTTAGGTTGATTAGATTCGTAGTTCAGTAACTATTAAGGTTTAACGTTTTCTTCCTAACTTTTCTATTTATATTTCGTATTTTCGAAAATACCATAGGTATTTTGGTGGGCGGAATGTTTCGTCATCATACAAATGACTAAAATAAGATCGTTTAATTTCACCACGGGCAACACACGATGTTCTTATCGATTTTCAGCAGTGGCAATCACAACTGTTTTGACAGTTGTAATACGTGCCGTACTCGTTATCCGATTGGTGCTACTGCTGCATCTGTCATGACGTCACTACCGTTAACGGACGGACCGCCCCCCTATCGACAATCTTTTTCTCACCATCTTGCACGCGCGCGCACTTCGCGATTTTTCTCAAGAAAAACCCTTAAACGCGTCAACTCGACCGATATTCTGCTGGGAATCAATATTCCGAGCAGCTCGTGACATTCAGCAATCAACTGTGGTGGAATCATATCGCCGGCGGATCATCGGCAGCAGAAATAGCAGACCAAGGTACGTGCACGTATTATAGTTTGTTACTGCTGTATTTTCATAAGAACATCGTTTGTGTGATCGTCCAGCCACCAAGGCTGTCCCAGATGTGCGGTTAACTCATCGTTTTTATCGCGACTGCACAAATGTAATGTAAAAAACTGGCCAAGTGCGAGTCGGACTCGCGCACGAAGGGTTCCGTACCACCGTCGTATGAGAGCCCCCCTTAAATATTCATTTTATGTGGTTTTTAGTTTGTTGTTATAGCGGCAATGGAAATACATAATTTGTGAAAATTTCAGCTTTCTAGCTATCACGGTTTATGAGATACAGCCTGGAGACAGACAGACGGACAGACAGACAGCGGAGTCTTAGTAATAGGGTCCCGTTTTACCCTTTGGGTACGGAACCCTAATAAGAACTCCAATTTTTATACTACAAGAATTATATAAAAAAATTGATCCCTGAGATACAGCGTAACAAAAATAAAATAAAACAAAACGTACTGTCGAACTGAGGACCTTATCCTTGTCCGAAAAATAAAGAATATTATTATTATTATCCTCTTGAAGTCGGTAAAAAAGCCAGCGTTTTTAGTATGTATGTTTAAGTAAATGGCGTCATATGTCTGTACAGCTTATAACTACCTATAATAGCCACTAAACCTAGTGGAGGTTTAAAACGTTATAATACAAAGGTTTGAAATTAATCAAACTTGCAAGATGCAATACACGCATCTGCTTACTTTACATATATTTTCATACGTAATTGATACTATATCATATCATGACTTGTTGTCGGTATGTAATTCTTTTGAATTGCATTATTATTATTATTAATTTATAATTAATTAATTATACTTCTACTTAATTGTACTTCCTCAAATATTAGTGCACCGGAAACGCCAGATTATTATGAATACTTTGTGTAACAGCTTTACTGTACCACATTCTTACAATTACATCTATCTATCTAAAAGATAGTATTCTAAATCGTGATTACACCATGAATATTCAATCCATCTTCATCAATTATTAAAAGCTCACTATCATGAGAATACGTCAGACTTGCTACGTCATCAGTGACGTGATGACGTCACCGAAGGACAACGTTTTGCTCCCTTGAGTTTATGGTATGACTATTATGAATATTATTACGTTTATGTAGGGTATGAGAAATAAGGGCTCGTTTTCAAGAAAGAAATGAGATTTTTGTTCTTCTTAATAAGTATATGTGAAGTAAATCCTATAAATATAATTATGGAAAATAGGGGCTTTGTATAAATTCGGGGAAATAATACGAAGAAGCTTTAAAATTGAATACACAAATAATAAACGAGAACGGCCGCTTTTGTTTGTAAAAAACGCTAATTAACTTTATTTAATTTTAATTTAACATTTTTCTAGGAATCCATTGTATATGTATATGATCGGGCTAGCATTCTTATAAGACTTTAAGAAATTATAGAAACATAATAGCAGCAGCTGTTAAACAAAACTTACTCACATACCAAGATCTGAATAATCTATAAACGTTTATCTGTTTAAAACTAACTAAAAATCTCGCTAAGACTATAGCGCCGGACTTTAGCCGCGTTAACCCTCAAACAATGATATTATAAATAAAAAAGAGGTAGATATCGCACTGGCGCGCAAAAGTTGTTGAGAACAAGTTCAGACAATTGTCATGATTTGTTTTAGTCGGTTAATAGCGGCGAGCGAAACGTAGCGTGTCTGTGTGCAACACACTACAGATAGCTATCTCTTTCTGTACCATACGTTCCCTATTATCCATCGCAATGACTATATCAAAAAATGACTATACACCTACGTCCTACATGTAAGTACATTCGTAATAACAACGCAACAATTTCTGGATACCGCTCAGTATGAACGTAACTGACGTAACGTAACTTCGCTTTATAATATCATTGCCCTCAAATGCATCTGGCGTCAGTTCGACAACGTCAACGGCAGCTGACGCGATGACGGGTTGACTAACAAAAGGTTTGAAAGAGCTTTGTTTTTGAATGTCTGCTTGCTTGCTTGTTTGAACTGCTCTTATAGATGGTGTTCATGATTGTTGGTTGTAGTTAGCTTTTGAGTTGATTGGGCGAAAGAGTATTATACAGGGTGTTAAGAAACCCCTGTCCGATCCGTTAAGGTGTTGTTAGGTATCCAAATCTGATTACAAAAATGTGTCGGCGTCGTCACAGATGCTACCTTATTACCAAACAAAAGGCCCCTAAAAATACGGACAAAATTGGTGTTGCAGTTTTTGTTTTATTCTCAAATTTAGGGGCAAAAAATGGTTATTTCAAAATCCATTATTATTGTTTCTATCATGAATTTTCCAAATTTGATATTTTATTTCGGCATTTAATTGTGAACCCTCTAATGCCCTCTATCACCCTTTCGGGTCGGACAGGGGTTTCTTAACACCCTGTATATTACTGAAGAGATGAAAGAATACCAAGAAATAACAAATAAATATGTACCTATATGTATAAATATTAATAGTAGGTAAGGCAAAATCACCTTCCGATTTAAGAAAAGTATAGTGTTTTGAACAAATGAGTCCTATGATCTTAACCGGTTTCGGAAAAGTATAAAAATGTCCTTAGATTTGTAAAATGGTGAGGTTTTATTACTTAAAAGCATTAATTAGTTTCTGGAAAGTTGTGAAAAAAAAAAACTATATGTGCATGACCTACAGCGGAGAAAAGCAATATGAAAAAATAATATACACCTTGGGGTGTAAATAGTTTCCTTGAGAGTCAATACAAAAGCTCTCTTTGATCTTATGGCGAATTAATTTTTATCATTAAAATACCGTAATTAAATTATAAGACTTAGATGTCAGAGATTGACAAATTTAAAGCGTGAGATGCGTCAGGTGATGAGATCCATTACAGAGCATGAATAGAGGCCATTATAGTCAACGATATCACTTTATGCAGTAGACCAAGTCTGAACAATTAAATTCTTAAGTTAATTTGCCGGTGATTTGAAGAAAACTTTATGTTGTATAATATATAATATGGTATGGCTTTATTTTACATTGTTTTCTGTATTGAAAAGATCCAATGGGCATCAATCTACTTTTTAAGCGTCAAAAGATGACGAGGTTCTATATTCTATGTATTTTTTTAATAAAAGAGATACAGATAGCACAACATTCAGAATTGGAGCACATACGGTAAAAAAAAATGTAAATACTTGTATAAGGCGACATTTTCCTCCGAGTTTGACAGTAACATGCCAAGAAAACTGAAAATACATTTTTAAGTATGTATAGATTGAGCTGCATTTGTTTTTAGCCTTCTGACCTTACCTATTGAATGGATCTTCTATTCTATAGTATATTAGCAAGCTTTTAGTTGCGGGAGAAGCTTCTAACGTGGCTCGGTCGCATCTTGTGTAGGAAATGAGATATTTTGACATAAACGGTCATTTTTCACAGCTAACTACCACTACCACCGTGACTTTAATATTAAGATAAATTATTGTTTGAAAATCTAACAATATATATTATTTATATAATTTGTTTTTTTTTTTATGTCAGATAAGTATCACAGGACATGTGATGTGTGAATAAGTGAAAAAGTACCAAACACCACAGTGTTTGGTACTTTTTCACTCAATAATTCTAACAAAAAAACAACAACTTCAAAATGAGTCTTATATTTGAACGAAATGGGAACCAAAATGGGACCACACGGGAACCCTGGTGCTTCTCTCTTTCAAATAAAAAAAGCATCATCAGAATCGGTTCACCCAGTCAAAAGTTCTGTGGTAACAAACATAAAGAAATACAGTCAAATTGAACACCTCCTCCTTTTTTGAAGTCGGTTAAAAATGACTCGAACAGATTGCAATGAACATGCCATTTGGAGATTAGATATTTCCTAGCCTGGACTAATAAATAGGATTAGTATTTTTATCGAAATGGTATATTTTAGTGGGATGATTTAGTAATTCCTAAATTTCGCTATTCATAGGTAGTTAATTATAAATCCATTTCAATTAAACAGAATTATTAATAAACCATTCAACTAATTACAGTTTCTACCTCCAAATCTCATTCAAAATTAATTGCAATATAACAGCTGTCATTAATAATATTGACTTTAAAGGCAACGTATGATCAAAGTGTGTGACGTCACGTCCTGTTTATAATTATGATAGTCGCATTTCCTTTACATGCATGCATGTGGTGACAGATTGCGGAAATAATAAAGCTGTGTGATGTACAATGAAAGGGGATAATAGTACTACTAGAGAAGATGAGAATGTTTTTTCTTGAAGTGTCAATCATCTGAATTATGTATATCAAATCAAATATCTTTGTACGATAAAAAAGATACAGAGAATGAAAAAAAATATAATTTTGCAAATAACTAAGAAAAAAGTAAAAAATAAACAATCATAAGACTACATACTTTTTTTTGTTGATCTTAGAGGATGTGCTCATACGTCTAATATGGTTGCTATATTGGCATATTTTATTCAAACCGTGTCTGTATCCATGTCAAACGTAAATGGTCTCTAGATTTTATATTTACCATAGAAATCTACCAGAACTTCAAGAACCAGAAGTCCAAGGGTTTGTCAGGGATTTGAATTCAGGTGATAAAGACGAGTGATATCCTATTATCATACGAATTCCTATCTCTAAAAGGGACACCAATCTGTAGATAGTACTTACTCGTATATTGGCCGATATATTCAGTCCTGAGTTAAAAAGCTGCCGTGTTGTAAGACTGTGTTATGAAAAGAAGTAGAAACTTCTAGGTTATTCTAGAACATACGATTTGTTCGATGCAGGTAAGTCACAATAATGATTTGGAATACAATCGCCGGCGCATGCACTGCGCCTATGACCTACATGCGCGGCAAAAATAGTGCGCGCGCGCTTGACGCTCATCTATAAGTAGTTGCTGTACTATTGATGATAATTCGTGTAGTACTTGTGTAGTAGTATTACTAAGGGCGAAGAATTATTCTTTATTGATGTATTAAAGAGGAATGAAAAAAAAAACTATTATCAATTCACCACGAAGTCATGTGTGAAAATATGATTAGATGTTGGTTTTGAAATATTGTCATATTAAAAAGTGTTGATTTGGACATAAAATCTAATAGCAAGGTTTAGCGCACAAGGAGTATTAAGAATTTCTAATTCTTAAAGGCAGTAAATGCCTAAATGTGGAAACCATGGTAGAAACTACCTATAAATAAATAATAAATAAATTCGGACAACATCACATACATTGCTCTGAACCCAAAGTAAGTTGCTAAAGCACTTGTGTTATGGAATTCAGAAACAACGAAGGTACCACAAACTACCAGACCCGGGACAATGTAGAAAAGTGGTTTTCTACATTGACCCGTCCGGGGATCGAACCCGGGACCTCAGAGCTGGCGACACCTTGAAAACCGGTGCGTACGCCACTCGACCACGGAGGTCGTCAAGAACTTTTACACTATGTAGTACCTAGGTATCTAGGTTGTTCACTAAAAATCATGTCAGACATTATATACTTAATATTGACAGACTTTATCTAAAATACTATCTACGAACTATACACCAACCTTTCCAAAAACCTACTTTAAATAGTGTGAAATCACTGACAGCTCGAACCCACATAACTGCCTACCTTTTCATGAAATAACAGCGCGATATTAACCAATGCTCACACAATAGTATCGGAGTTCTGATACAAAACACGACGAGAGAACATGTCTGAGAGATTGACAGAAGAGTTCTCACAAGTGTGCTTTAAATAAATAATGTTTCTTTATAGAAAATAACCTCGTTTATCATTATGTATGAGTCATGCATTTAATATTGTTTCCTGAATCATCGGAGCCAAGGTTGGATATTTAGTAAGATGAACGAGAGGTATAAAACCTAATAAGATGGGCTTGTTCAGCAGTGGGACAGTATACACAGTTGTGAAAAATTACCGACACTGCAAAATGCAGATATCTAACTTGCCCATTCTTATTGTCTGTGGTCATGACTCTCTTTAATCAGTCCTTTTTTAGATTGTCGAGCGTTGAACAAGGCTAAATTAGTAATTTTCGGGCACACCCCTAGTTGACAGCGATTTTGATGAATATTTTGACGCCATTTTAGGCTTCAGTTAGTTAACAATTTGGTTATTTTTATGTGTGTATAAACTTTTGTAATTTATAGATAGTAAATTAAATTTTAAGTGAGTTTGTAAATAAATGTATGTACTTGAGTTTGTTATAAGATATTTCCAAGGTTAATAATAAAACATTAGTAGGAATATTTCCCACGAATTCTCTTACCGTGGGTATAATCATTTTCACAACCATCAAAACTTAACTTACACATTTGAACCTCCACTTCCAAAGTAACGGTACCAGTATGACAATCCCGAACCACAACCATTGGAGACAACTCTCTTTGGGCCTTAGGTACTTGTACTACAAGTTTAGGGTGATCTTCATAATAGCAGACCCTCATCAAGCCTCCACAATAGGTGACGACAGTTAACGATAGCTGTTAAACGGCAGTTAATATTTAACCGAAGTTTAGATGCCTTTGAAGTGTTCCTTAGTTTGTGGTTCCGGAAGAGGTTTGAGTGAAAACTTGTGGGATCGTTGAATTATAAATGTTGTTTATGGATAGTTTTGTTTTCTGATTCGTGTTATCTTGGGATTAGATAGACGGATGGATGACTGAATTATGTAATTAAGTGTCGATATTTTCTGAATACATGGACACTAAACATAGAGACCACCATTTGAGTATAGCAACCATTTTCATGCTATTATTTTCTGCTTAACCAAAGTGAAAAGAAGAGAATTCTCACTTTGATGGAATGCTTTTTTTGGTTTGTTATACGACATTTCCGTCAATTGTGGACCTATAAATACCTATTATTTTTGACATCGATAGGAAATAGGTACCTCAGAGTTGGTTCCATAAAATTTTTGTTGAAGTCGATTCTTTCATACGTTTATGTGAAAAATAAATTAATTTAAAAATATTTGGGAACACAATGATATATTAAAATACATACGATCACCTAAAGTAAAACTTATCTTAGCAAATCCGTTCATTCACCACAAACGCAAACGCCCTCTAAATATTACACTAGAAAGTGTGCTGACCCCAAAACGATGCATGTCATGAATATGCAAAGTAACTCACTGAAGGAATAGATTGTGCATTCGACTCTGAATTCATAGCTTTGATCTTAAAACTAGCTGAATCGCCCGGCTCCACTCGGCTGGGCAGACAATTTTATGTCGAATTTAATGATCCGTGATTCTATTCATGGTAAATAAACTTTGTGGGTTTGGATAATATGGTTTTAATAACGACTTACTTTGATATTCAGTTTGAATATAATTAAGTTGAGAAATATTGAATTCTCCCCCAATAATTCTAAATTCAGACGTCTTTATTCATGTATGTTTTAACTTGGATATAAATAAGCAACAAATTATTAAAATTTGAATAAAATATAGCCTATGCCATTGTCTACAACCTCCCCCTCATTTCTGCAAAGTTTCATCAAAATGGGTTTTGCAATTTAAGAGATAAATCCGAACACACAAACAAACACTATCACTAATTAGACGTTAGTACATTGTCACACGAAGATCCGTCACTAAAAACTACAAGTACGAATGTTCAAATATATTTTTCTCTTTTGATTAAAAAATCATGTTTAATGTGTTACCATCACGCCTCATTAAAAGGGTATTAGGCAGAATTAGTCGATAAACAGCAATCTAATATCGGTTTCTATTCAAAAGGTCACGACAAGCTAACGTCGATTTTATTAACACTATTGATCGCTTGTCGTCGAGCTGGTGACAACTATGATCAAGCTGGTTGTGGTATGGGATAAGTAGAGATATGCGAGTGTAAAATATGAACTTATGAGCTGGACTTTTAGAAAAAATGGTACATATCACAGCCCTCGACAGAGATGGAATGTGTGTTTTCTGGCTTAGGGCTCCCACACATAACTACAAATTCGCATTGCATCGCAAATATCTGCGAGAAAGCGTTCCATTTTGAACTTTTTTTCTTCCAAAATGGAACGCCAGCTCGCAAGTACCTATTTGCGATGCGAAGGAAATTCGCAGTTATGTGAGGGAGCCCTTACTGCAGGGCAAAGGACAAGACTTTGCCCTGTAAAATTTAGAAGAGCACCACGAATATTTTGCCTAACTCTTGAGCTAATATGACATTGTAGATAGGTACATATTTAAGATCAAGGTACATCATTCCAGAACATCATATTATAAAAAAAAATTTTTTAGGAATACTGAATCACGTGTTAGCTAAATTATTTTTAGGGTTCCGTACCTCAAAAGGAAAAAACGGAACCCTTATAGGATCACTTCGTTGTCCGTCCGTCTGTCAAGACTATTTTTCTCAGGACCGCGTGGAGGTATCAAACTGAAATTTATATCTAATACTCAAGTCTACTGTCCCTTGGAGCTGTGAAAAAATCAAACTTCTAAGCCAAAGCAATCAAAAGATACAGCCGTTTATGCCGCAAATTTTCGCATTTTGCAATCAAAACTTAAAGGGAACTTAGAATCTTGAAATTTGGTACAAAGTAACTTCTTATAGTACAGATAAAGGAAAAATTGCGAAAACCTTAAATTTTTAGATTTCACAAAATAAACAATATTTTTGAAAATTTTAAAGTTACTACTACTTTTCTCAGGAACGCGTAGAGGTATTAAATTGAAATTCATATCAAAAACTCAAGCCTATAATACCTTTAAGCTGTAACAAAATCAAACTTTTATGTCAACGCAATCAAAAGAAATAGATACCTACAGGTTTGTACGGAACCCTCGGTGCGCGAGTCCTACTCGCACTTGGCCGGTTTTTTATTTTATTTGCACGGTATCGGTATTAAAATTAATTCAATAGTAAGTCTGCTGCATTGTATGTACGTGACTGATCACTTTGTAGTTAAGAGTATTATTTCATCTACGAGTTACCGAATATCATTGTTCATGTTCTGCATTTATGTATCTTCGCCTAAACTATTAACAAAAGTGCACTAAATGGGTCTCAATAGTGAAGCGGAATTGGCTCAAAAATTTGCTAAACTTAAAAAACGATGCCACCACATGTGAACAGCGATATGTTCGTTCAAACGAGCGACCATCATTCATTCAATCAATCAATCACTCGTTCATTCACTTAGCGCAGGCCTCGCATATTTTAGAGGGAGTTTTATTGCTTCCCTACAAAATTATGTTTTTATGTAAAACAATAAAATACTTCATAAACTCTTGTCAAGGTAATGTTCGTGTTCTTTGTTTTTCTAACGCAGTAGGTTTTTAACCGACTGCGGTAAAAGAAGGGTTATGTCTTTTTCTTTTTTTTCTTCTCTTTCTATAATTTCGTTTTCGTCGTAAATAAATTTGTTTTAAAAGAGCTTTGAAAGGCATATTTGAAATAAAAAAATATATTTTGGTTTGATTTGACATTGTATGTATTCGTATTTATTTTATACGCTTACACCCTAAACGGCTTGATAGATTTTAGCTTGATAGGTGTGTTAAATTTGTTTTACTTAAGAAAGTAACACTGATATAAATGGTTTTATGGTACTTTAATAATAATATAGAAATAAAACCAAATGTCCAAAAAAATACTTAGCAGTTGGGTTTTTTATGTCCATAAAGCTTCAGCATTTTATCAGAGGTGTATTTAATCACAATTCACATAATGTACCTACTCTTTTACTAAGACTAAAAAAGACTATCGTTTATCCCAGACTAAACCTCCCAGACATTGTTAAATAGACTAACTAAGCTGCTGGTACAGCAATATACGAGCTAAGGGCTGTGCAACACAAGATGTAAAGCTAAGCGATGGCGATGCGATGAATTGTTGTAAAAGAATGAATATTTGGTAGGTAGAGTCAGTAAGTGCATTTGTGATTCGGCGATAGTCAATTAAAACTTTAATTGTAACTGACAAAAACATATTCTGAATTTTACATAGACTTACTAAAGTTAAGCTAAATATTTTGACGCTTACCTTAACCAAGTATTTTTACGAAGATCGCATTTTTTTATGATTTATTGCATGTATTACAAAAATGATTATAATTTGAGCGCAACGCAGTCAATTTAAAATTCTCTTTTGTTTTTAAAATGCATAAGTTATATCTTCGCATCGCTGCACATAGCTTATATCTTTAAGTACTACACAACACTTACACCAGACAGTTTGGTTCTTAGAGTATAGATAAGAAACTAAAGAGTGAGCCTATCAGTGTATGAACCGTGAGCACTAGTATGAACCAGTTTTATCGTAAATTTTGTATCAAGACGGAGCGCGCCGTTTTAATAAAATTATCTAAAACCCTAATATAATCCTAACAATGTCGAAACCATCGATATTTTCGCATATAAGTCTGTCGTTGCGCGAAAAATAACTTTAAATCAGTAAACGAATGTACTAGATACAAACAAAAAATGCTCTCGCTTGGCACGAAGGAAAACTAGCGATACTATCGGTCTATATTTATCTATAGTCTAAGGTTTGGTTGCATCTAGAAGGGCAGGATTCAATCTATTTTATACTACAAACTCCTTGGTTTTACTATAACCACCAATACTCTCATATTCTTTTAGACTATGCATTGTTTCTTGCAAGTAATAGTTACTCTCTCTTTCTAAGGACTGTTGTATTATTCATGATATATTATATTTTTGATGTTTTCTGTTTTGCATTTGTTGGGAGTCAGCCATCTTTGAAACCAAATATATTTGATTATAATTAACATCTACTAATAATACAAAAACTTTTGTTGTTTATTAGGTAATCAAATCCATAAGGTTTTATTTCTACTGGACATTCATTTCTATCAAAATATCATCTATGTAGGTACTAATAATTATTTACAATTATATTTATTTCAATATTACTCCCTTAGATGACTGAGATGATGAGATTCATCTAAGATTACTCCCTATTATAAATAGTTTATGTTAAATACTTATGTCAAAATTCCTAATTCGATTCCAGACATTTTTACTTTGCACAAATAATTCAATACCAAAATTAGCCAAATCGGTTCAGCCGTTCTCGAGTTTTAGCGAGACTAACGAACAACAATTCATTTTTATATACATATATAGATGGATCCCGTTGTCAAAACTGGAGCAAAATGAAATGACCCAAATGGGAAGCACCAGCTTTCAAATAAAAAAAGAAACATCAAAATTGGTTCACCCAGTCAAAAGTTTTGCGGTAAAAAACATGAAAAAAATGCAGTCGAATTGAGTACCTCCTCCTTTTTTGAAGTCGGTTAAAAATTGATATAAATCCGAGCAAACCCGGGGCAAGAAGTTATTATACCATAAATCAATAAACGTCAACCGCCACCGTAACTCATTTAGCGTGATTCTAAAGACAAATTATAGAGATTAGCATATTAATGGTATTGTCATAGACGAGACGAAATCAAATCAATTTACTATGATATGCATGTATTATCATTGTTTAGTATTAATTCATGTGATCCATTAAATTAACATAATCATTTATACCAATGTACTTAGTAATCTTACTAGACAATGATTTATATCTCTAAAGGTATATGAGTCTGCCCGTGACCATGATACCTGCAAAGGTGTCGAAACGTCGGGACCTAAAATCTTAAAATAACCGCGATAAAATCCGTAAAAAGTTTTTTTCAATGTATATAGAGGTGTTTACTCTAACCTAGCGTTAATTGATGGAAAATAGTCGGATATTTCGCGTAACAAACAAAAATAAAGTCGAATTGAGAACTTCCTCTTTTGAAGTCGATTGCAAATAGAATGGCTGGTCTGAATTAGGTTCGAATTTTTAATATCATTTACACAAAGCCTTTACGATTATTTAAGTGGAAAACTTTATGTAAAATAAATAAGAAATTGATTAAAATAATTAATTATAATATTTGATTTATAGTTGTAAGTGTCTGTTGTTTTATTAGATGTATCGAATTGTAAATAAAAAGGAATAAACTAGAAATTGATTTACTTTACTACCTGAATTTTCCTTAGGAAAAGCTAAGTTATGTAAGTATTAGAGTTTTGTCCAGTGCGGAATGAGGGCTACCGTTTTTGTGCTCACCAGTTGGCGCCACTGGCGAGTGAGGTCCAATCTAAAGATCTAAAGTCTGTGGAAAAAGAAAAAACATAGCTGTAAACTCGGTAAAGAAGCTTAATTTCGACAAAATATTTTGTTTGTAAACAGTAAACAAAACTCTTAATTAGCTGTTTTTTCAGTCCACTTAACTTTGCACCTCTTTTTCTTAGTTCCACTTTTAAAGCACTGACATTCATTGACCCGTAACTCGTATTTGCCATAATAAGGATGTTTTAAATTAAATATTTTGTAATACCTCAAAATTAAACTTAAATGAAATAAATAAAACCGCGCAGCCCACCCATTAATGTGACAAGTGACATTTTGGAGACCTCACGCTACACTAGCGCCTCTAGCGGCGAATTCACACGCTTTAGCCCTCATTGAAACAGTATTTAGTATTTGTATCTCATTAGTTATTAGAGTTTCATATTAATTTCTAATCCCTATCGCACGTTGTTTTTGCTTGTACTTAAAGTATTTGCTTAAGTATTTAATTACATTAAGTGTGTAAGTAGGTTTTTCCGCGTTACATCACAAAAAATGTTCCGAAACTTTCTCGTTTAACGGGGTTCGTATTATTTATGAACATATTTCAACAACTTTTGGAGGGACGACAAATTAAAACGTTTGAGAGAAGCCTCCTAACATTTGTTCAAACTTTGAAATTTTTGCTTTTCAAAGTTACGTTGGGAAATGTTGTGAAACGTTGAAACGTGTCCGCAGCAGACTTCACGTTTCTATTATATTTTTGCTTAATTTTGTTTATTGTTGGTAATTTCATTTAACTTTTCAAGTATGCCTTCTGCATAAACATATTATATAGAATGTATTGAATACAACTTCCGGATAAACGGCCATGTTGCTTTAAGCCCTTAATGTTATATAATCATGATAAAAAGCTTATATAATCACACCAGCCTCTAGTTTATCCCAATGCTGGGCAAAGGCCTGATCTCATATAGAGAAGGTATATGAGATCAGCAGGTATACAAGCATTGATCAACACTAGCCGGACTCGTGTTTGAAGCCAGGTTTCCTCATGATGTTTTCCTTCACTTATTGTCATTAGTGTTTGAGGATAATTAATAAGAAAAATATCACTTTAAAAAAAATATTTAATGTTTATATATCATGTTAACACGGTTTGTAGACTAATTACATTAACACACACAGTACACTCAAAATAAGCCTTAAAAAGTAAAAAAAAAAACAAAAAAGACACCAAAAGTATCATAAACAATACACTGTTACACACATTAATAAAATGTGCTTGATGTTGATGATGTGCACAGAAGTGAAGACAAGTGCATAACAGTCTTGAGGTTATCAAAGTGACACAATTTTTTAGTGAAAAGTTAACTAAACACTAAACATGTTTCTTCTTCTTCTTCTTTTCCGGTTCGCTCTTGACAGAGCGGTCGTGGTCATCAAGTAGACTGATTGCGGGCAGCCGTAATCCGCTTCACGATGCGACGCCATCCTTCCCTGTCGGTCGTGATACGGGTGCACTCGACTCGTGTACGGGGCCGCCTATTGCAGATTTAATCTGGTCGGTCCATCGCATGTTTACTTTATATCAATACTAGCTGTGCCTGCAACTTCGTTCGCGCGGATGACGAAGCTTATCAATGAGTCTTTAACCATTAAGGCTGCACACGCGATGGAAGCTTAAAAAATTGAGTAACTTCTCCCGTTTTCCCAACATTTCCCTTCACTACTTTGCTCCTTGATTGATTTTAGCGTGATGAAATCAAAATCAAAATCAAAATATTTTTATTTCAAGTAGGCCTTTTTAAGCTCTTTTAAAACGTTAAATTACTGACTCTAGTTGCAGGTTCCAAAATGTCATTCCAATGGAGACGAACCGGCAAGAAACTCCATTGGTTACTCTTTTGAAAAAAATGAAAAGTATACTATAACCTGCCCAGGAGTATGAAGAATAATTGTACTAAGTTTCGTTAAAATCCGTCGAGTAGTTTTTGTTTCTATAAGGAACATACAGACAGACAGACAAAAATTTTACTGATTGCATTTTTGGCATCAGTATCGATCACTAATCACCCCCTGATAGTTATTTTGAAAATATATTTAATGTACAGAATTGACCTTTCTACAGATTTATTATAAGTATAGATTATAGCATAACTACCGTTTTAAAGATCTATTCATTTACTCCAGTCCCCCTTTCTACCTAAGCTAGGATCAGGCCGTGTTTATCGGATTATATGGCTATCAATAATTAATTAGATTAATGAGTACCTTGTAAAGTTTGCGCACCTTATATTGTAGCAATTATCACTACATTATTAAAAGCTATTATTAATTTATGCCCACTTATCCCTTTTTAACTGATTTATTAAAGATTATATTATGAAGTAAAGATTTAAAAGCTTACTTTGGGATGATGGAGGTGACATCCAAACTAATATTATAAATGCGAAAGTAACTCTGTCTGTCTGTCTGTCTGTCTTTCTGTCTGTCTGTCTGTCTGTCTGTCTTTGCTTCACGCCTAAACTACTGAACCGATTTGTGTGAAATTTGGTACAGACATAGTTTGGAACTTGAGAAAGGACATAGGATAGTTTTTATTACAAAAAATAAAATAAAAAATAAAATTTATTCCGGACATACAGCGCCATCTATTGGTCAAGCGTCGGCATCAATTCAGTACTGAAAATTCATCGGAAAAATGTAAATAAATAGTAAAAAGGTATGAAAATATAATATAATACAACTTTTAGTACAAAGAAAATGCTCTAACGGAGTATAGATAATTCTATTAGTACTACTTTTTGGATATAAATAATTTAAATTTGATCATGTTGGCGAGGTTAATAGAGGTTAATAGTTGTTTTTAAAATTCATAGATGGAGTTGCGCATTTTCTTCTATACATCTAATAAAACAGTAAATTACAACATTCTTTTGCCGGGGGTCAGATTTCATGTTACAGTATCAATTATGAACTACTGAATTGATAGCAGTAAAAAATTGAGAGAATGTTTTTGGTAAATCGTAGACGGTTGTTAGCTATTTTTAAACACGCTACTATATCTAGGTAATACGGGGTGGAGCTTTAAATTTCCAAATTCATTTTCTCATCTGCACACGTAAATTGGCATTATTGACATATAAACAAGAGGTAACTATGGCAGGCTACGGTAGCCATAGCGACCATTCTTCATTGTGATTGAAGTATACTTTTTGGAAAACTAGCTGTCGTAGTAAACAGCTTGGTGGTTGTAGGATTGGAAATGGATGTCCATGCTGCAGGTTCAAATCCAGTTGTTAATGATTGTATTTTTGTTCTTGAGTCCTTTTTGTTACATACGTTTGAATGTTTTGTTACTCAAGTTCAAGTCTCAGTCGAGCTAACACTTTTTGAGTTCTATTAGGTTAACTTTTATTAGTTTAAATCTTTGTATCATTTTGTTGTTTCTTTCGCAATGAGCAACAACTTTATGTCGTGCATTTTTTACTAGACCGATGCATAAGCTCAAAATTATTATGTTTGTACTTTAAATTTTAAGTGTGTTGCTCATTGCAGATCAAGCATGTCATATGCTGTAAAGAACGTCTGGCGTAAATGCCCTGACCATAGATATAAATCTATGGCACCGACATTTACTCCTGAATTGAAAAATAAGATTCCTCATAGATCATTTTATAGTTGTAATCTATGAGGAATCTTATTTTTCAATTCAGGAGTAACTTTTTTAAATTATTTCATCAAAGTAATGTGTAATGTTTTCTGTTGGTCATCTATAGAATTCCATGGACAAGTTTTTTTTTGTATTTGTAAATTTTTATTGTTTTAACTCAAAACCCAATGATCTTTTATGATATAATTTTTTAGTAAGTACTTACTCTTTAATATTCATTTTAAGGTAGCTTGCTACACGGGTTTTAATGCGTTGATCCAGATAAATCTTCTATTTTTTCGTTTACAAATTTCATTTTGTTTGTGTACCTATTTACTGGAAGTTTGGCCCAAAAACTAAAATAAAATAAACTTTCTATCGCATTCTCTACATTTTAAAATTAATATTGCATCATTTGAGCTCAGCACCTTATGCTGGGCAGTATCATCATCATCCACAGAACTTTTCCTCCCACTGTTGGGCATAGTTCTCCCCTTTTTCATTGCCATTTTCTACGGTCCTGTGCCAGCCTCATTCAGACTCGACCCGAGACTTTAACTATGTCATCGACCCATCTTGCTCCCGGACGACCGACGCTTCTTTTGCCATGCCTTGGCCACCATTCTGTCACCGTCTTAGTCCACCTGCCGTCATTTCGTCTGGGCAGCATAAAGCGACTTTATTGTTAAGGATACAGCCCCAGTCCAAGGCTTTGATCAGGGTAGAATGCGGTTGTCCTTGGTCTATTACTTAGTTTCCAGTCATAAATAATTTTAACCACAGTTTTGGTAGTTCTGATCCTGCGCCTCTCTATTATCAACGTTTTCTTTCAGTTTCACGGGTCTCAGGTAAATACCTTATTAAAATGGAGCCTGCTTATCTCAGTCGTTCATCCTTTTAAAAACAACACACTCGCACACTCTTTTGCCTTTCATTAGCAGCCACCATTACCAGACCACATAGTTCCTAGCTGCTAAGTTCCTTAACTTATTTCCACATATACTCTAGGCTTAGGCACCGCACTGACATCTGGTAGCTATTAACTAAGATGAGAACACTACCTTAGTCTTAAAACCGGACTTCACCAAACCAGGGATGAGAAGAGCGGAGCGTAATTAATAATATTGATATCTACTTTCAATTTTACTGCGTAGTTCAGTATTTCGAATTTCGGGGTTTCGAACCAAAACCCCGATCTCGGTAGTCTTACTAGGGACTGCTGTACTGACGAAATACTATTGCAAAAGAAAAAAAGCGGTAAATTGTTTTTTTTGGCACGTGTCAAGCAATATTTGTGACAAAACTCTAGGTTCCACATCTGATACATTTTGCGTATAGCAGACTACTTAGAAACATTCATCTAGCGAAACAAGATAATATTGAAGTGTTCATGTGTTTTGTAAATATTTAAATATATAAAAAGAACATTCTGAAGCCGGTGTCTAGGTAGTTCGTGATGGTGACCCTCTATACCACAGTCTTCTAATTTATATTTATTCGCACAGATGACTGATATGAACGCGAACATCGTCGCGGGTACAGCTAGTTATCTATATATATACTTATAATAAATCTGTAAAAGTGAAAATTCTGTACATTAAAAAATATCAAAAAAATAAATGGCGGGTGTTGTTACTAGACTGACACCGAACCCAAAAGTGTTAAAAAAAAAATTTTGTCTGTCTGTCTGTCTGTTTGTTCAGGTATCACGCAAAAACTACCGCTTCGATTACGATGAAACTTGGTATAATTATTCTTTATTATCCTGGGCACCACACTGGGTAGTTTTTATCCCGGAAAAGTAGAAACAATAAAAATCAAACTTAATTTTGCGGTTAAAAACTCATTGATAAGTTTCGTCATCCACGCGAACGAAGTCGCAGGCACAGCTAGTATTTTATAAGACTATGAAAACAGAAATGAAATGATATTGGGTAGTTATTATACATACATACATATGAGGTACTCGGGTATCAAGAGACAGTCTCTTGCCCTTGCCGGACTTAGGCCTGTCCCAAGGGAGAGGCCTGTGCCAGTAGAGGACCGCGATAGGCTGATTGATTGTTATAGGAAAGTTTGTGTTTTTGTTTTTATTCTACTACTAGCGGTCGCCCGCGGCTCCGCCCGCGTGGATGTCGGTTACCGCTGCAAAAAGCCTACCCAGGAAAGACACGGTCCCCTATTTTTTTCCAAAATAAAATTTAGCCTATGTTACTCGTGGATAATGTAGCTTTCGAATGGTGAAAGAATTTCTAAAATCGGTCCATTAGTTTTTGACCCTATTCATTACAAACAAACAAAGTTTTCCTCTTTATAATATTAGTGTAGATAGAGAAAAGTAATGTTGATGCATTACAGACATTGAAATAAAACACAAAATAAATGATTTGCGGGACTAGCTAAGCTTTCGTTGTTAAAAGCAATGAACGAACAAAACCTAGAAAAAATCAAGAAATGAAAAATTTAGATTATAATAATAATAATATCTAATATTCCGGGACAACTCACACATGGTTATCTGATCCCAAGCTAAGCAGAGCTTGTGTTATGGTAACCAGACAACTGATAAACATACTATATATTTCTGACGACCTCCGTGGTCGAGTGGCGTACGCACCGGTTTCAAGGTGTCGCTAGTTCTGAGGTCCCGGGTTCGATCCCCGGACGGGTCAATGTAGAAACCAACTTTTCTACATTGTCCCGGGTCTGGGTGTTGGTGGTACCTTCGTTGTTTCTGAATTCCATAACACAAGTGCTTCAGCTAATTACTTTGGGTTCAGAGCAATGTATGTGATATTGTCCGCATTTATTTATATTTATATTTATTTATTTCTAAATACATACATATTATAGATAAATGATAAATATTAAGATGTATTTTTAAATTCCGATACATAGAACACACTTTGAATCACTCATTTTGAAATATTCTGCATAGCTACTAAATACAAAAGAAGCCTTTAATAGTTTGAAATTAAATTTGAGAAAAAACAAACGAGATTATTTTACAAAATGCATGACAGTGATTAAAATAAATGAAACTGTTTTCACAAAAAAAAAAAAAAACAAAAAATATACGCGTCGAATTGAGAACCTCCTCCGTTTTCGTCGGTTAAAAAGATGATCTATCTCTGATGAGATCTATCTCTGCCTATCCCACAAAAAACAATAGCTTGAAGGCTTGAAGAAAAACCTCTTACATAGTAATTTTCAATTCGGAGTGGCATCCAGCGCTAGTATGTAAATCCAGGCTTTACCTACATCCCCCGAATTTGCTTAACTTGGGTACAAAAATCTATTTGCATTTTCTGCCTACCTCTATATGTAGGACATAGTAAGCTTCTGTACTACATCGTGGAGTGAATAATGCAATACTTTTTCTCTTTCTGTTGTTAGGATTACTATAGTTCAGTCGTAGTATATTACGTCTGTTTGGATGTTCGAGCTAATCTCGAAATGGACTGAACGAATTTTGTTGGAACTTTTGAAGCATGGAAGATTTAAATGTATGGATTAGGTTCTATGGGTACTTATAGAAAATTTTCATATTTTTAACTTCTTTTTCTTTTCTAAAAGTTTCTACAAAGTCACGTTGACTGTTAACTTGATGCTCTCTTTCTAGTAAATTTAAATTATTATTTTTTTGTTTAGACATCAAAATTTATTCGCTTTTCATGCCTTATCACAAAATATCCTATCAGAACAATGTCTTGTCAACATTTTTGAACATGATGTCCAATTTGCATGAACTTCAAATCTCTTTTAACGATGCTATCATTTAGCCTCCAAAATAAACACCTCCGCCTATTTTAAGGTCGGTAAAACCTTATCTTGTAAAACAAACACTCGCTTAACACGAAAAACCGTTTAATAACAACCCCTTAATCGCTCAGCCAACAAAATCTTCCCTTCCCAACGAAAATAAGGTTATATTTATATTATACACGTGTACCTCAAGGCCCTTATTTCGCCTTTATTCGAAGGGACCTCAAGAAAGTTCCGCATCCCGGATTATCCGGCCGAGACAAAAGTCAAGGTATATTAATTGTTCCCATTTGTCGTAACTAATGGCAATTTTCCCATCAAGTCCGCAGCTGCAGCCTTCCCAACGTAACTATCAGGAAAACTGATTAATGTCATTAACTATTCAGGTTTAGGAGAAAGGTATGGCCTCGTGCACATGGTCTGCTTGAAGCAATTCAAATGCCAGCGGTCGATAAAACAATAACCAGAAATAAAAAAGAAACCAGGACAAATTATACAAAATAATATATAGTCATAACTTTCTGAATTCTGAACATAGCATAAAAATAGCATCATAATCGGCCCATGCGTTTAGGGGCTACCATGTCACAGACAGGCAGACAGACCGCCACGTTATACTACCAATACCCCTCCTTTAGCGCCGTGAGTTAAACGTGCAAGATATTACGTCAAGTTTTTGTAAACATCAAGTCGATTTTTTTATATATTTATACCAACTTCAGGTCTTAGAGCTAACCACGAAACCTATCGTATAAGGCTGTGTCATATAGCCTGCACACGTGTATGCATTCGATTTATTTATCAGCAGACGAGATCGCATCGTTGAGCACGGATGCAACTAGATTATGGAGACATACGGACTTGTTTCCGCAAAGAAACGCCGCAGATTGTTTCGAGGTTTCGACAGTATTATGTATTAGGCTACAGGTTAATTGTCTCTCTAGATAAAATCTAATAGGTACCGTTCTGCTTTGCTTGAAACTAATTTTGACAAAGACAAATGAAGTGTATAGCCGATTATTTGAATTAAGAGGGCAATAATGACGGTCATAATATGGTGTGTTGATCTGGTTGAATTGTATTGAATTAATACAAAGAGATGCTTTAAAAATTTATGACATATCAGTTAATTTAAGAAGAAAGGTAGATACAGCCCTTATTTCCTAAATCTAGCTACATTAATTATCTAGAACATTTAGTATCTGAAACGTATGTTACAGATATGAGATTGACGTAAGCTTTTTGTTTTAAGAAATAAAACTTCAAAATATTTTTAAATTTAAAGGATAGTGATGCCTTTGCCCTGCAGTGGAATAGAAAAATACTAAAATAAAATACCACAGTTAAAGTATGCTAATTTGGTGAGCACCTGCAGGCACGCACCTAACACACCGCCGTATGTTTCCGATGACCCGGTTACAGCGTCTGTAGTGAATGGGACGCTTTATTGCACTTTTTATGCAAACACAGTGACTGGGGGGGGGGGGGGGTCGTGACGTCATCATACGTTTACAAGTACCACCTAATGATGGAAGCGAGTTGCGATAAACTTCAAATGTGTTTACATTTGGATTTTGTAATATTTTTAGCTTCGAAAGGAGATAGCTTAAAGCTTCATTTAGATATATTATTATTAGGTAATAGTTACACCTTAGAACTATAGCAATATATAAAGATAGGTAAAGGTGTTAATTATGTATAAATTAGCTTTCAAAAAATATGTATCATCACTTAGTCCTGAAATCACTAATTCGCAAGTGAGCAAGCGTGCAGCGTGGTGATTAATGCTCGTATATTATCTTTATGGGAAGAGGCCTGTGCCCAGCAGTGGGAAGTTTATAGGCTGGTATTATTATTATATTATCACTTAGTCTATCAGGGTAAAAAATACCTTTTAAAGTCGCCAAACCCACCAAATACTGTAAGCTTGCTACTAACACAATTAGTATAAAAAACAACAAAAGAAAATAAAACAAAGTCCCTTCTAAAACAGGGCAAGGAGGCTTTCTCAGAAGCCTCACTTTCCTGCAAACATTGATTTAATATGAATGAAACTACAGAAGGCATTTACGTAACTTCCCAAATTCCAACTAACTTTTGCAAACGTATACATAAGTCAGGATAATAGTATATTTGATTACTCAAATGAATATTATATCAATAAAATAATATGTTATGGGATACTGTGCTACCAGTGAAGTTTGTTGTGGAGGTCAGATAGGCAGTCGCTCAGGGCCGCGATTCAGCTACTTTAAATGCATGTCAGTGGTCGGTCAGTGTACTTGTCATTGTGCCCAATTTTCGTATTCAGATAAGCCTACAATAAAATCTCATTGAACTCTCGAAGGGAAAGATCGTAATTACCAATTAATGATCGTACTGATAGTTAACAGAATGTCAATTATCGTAAAAATTACCAAATGAAGCAGGTCATTCGGTCAATTCAAGCAACTCTTAAACAGCTGAATCGAGGCCCTGCTAAATACGGTATTCATCTGAATCCGGTAAGACTGCCACAAACCCCTTTTGAAGGTAGGCAGAATAATGGTATTAGTTATTTTGTTGTTTGGTTTCTTATTGCACTGGATATACTACTACCAGGCTGTAAAACATAGTCACCAGTAACAAGTAGAGAAAAGTATTTCGGTGGTTTAGAAAGTAATGACGAATTATTATCGCCGTCTAAAATGCATAACTTACAAAATATCAAAGTTATGTAAGTTCATATTTAAAACATCAAGTTTTAAATACCAAATATAGTACGTCAGATTTTCGAGGAAAATCGTGGAAAGTATTTGCTTTGTCACTGCATGTGGGTATATGCGTCTTTGTATATCCATCAAGATAGAACTTTCTAGAAACAGTATCAGAACTTCACAATAGACGCTAATCCTATGACATTCTAAAGAAGTTCAGCTGACCTAACGATACAATAGCAAAAAGAACCTTAAATCAATGGCGTTTAGATTAAAATCTGCCTGCCCCTTCGTGGAATCGCTCTATATACGAGAAGGGCCAATTGTTGAGAGAATGGCGAGTCTATCAGGCGGTCCATTCTGCAACAATACTAACAATGGCTGGCTGCCTCCGGACTAAGGGTATAGGACTAGTTTTAGAATAACCCTTTATGTTGTTGTTGATTATTGGGTTGGTAGACTTTTGTATATACAGTTTAAGTTGTAACTTGGCACCAACGCCAAAATTAACTTTAAATGTGATAGTCATACATAAATTTTTGTTTTTGTATTATACATAAGAAAAGAATTTATTTAATAAATAATTTATTTAAAATTTTGACGACTTCCGTGGTCGAGTGGCGTACGCACCGGTTTCAAGGTTACGCTAGCTCTGAAGTCCCGGGTTCGATCCCCGGACGGAGCAATGCAAGAAACCAACTTTTCTACATTGCCTCGGGTCTGGGTGTTTGTGGTACCTTCGTTGTTTCTGAATTCCATAACACAAGTGCTTTATCTACTTACTTTAGGTTCGGAGCAATGTATGTGATGTTGTCCGCATTTATTTATTATTATTTAAGACTAGCTGTGCCCCGCGGTCCCTGGTGCCGATAATTTTATTATCAGGGCGGACACGAACCAAAAGCAAACAACCAATCAAAGATCATCTAAATCGGTCCACCCGTTCTTGAGTTATAAATGGTGTAATCAACCCGAGTTTGTTTTATATATTAATTCGGATTCCAGTCCGAAATAAATGTTATTTCACTATAATATTTTATTTTATTTATTTACTAGTTGTGCCTGCGACTTCGTTCGCGTGGATTACGAAACTTATCAATGAGTTTTTAACCGCAAAATTAAGTTTGTTTTTTATTGTTTATACTTTTCCAGGATAAAAAATACCCAGTGTGGTGCCTAGGATAATAAAGAATAATTATACCAAGTTTCATCGTAATCGAACCGGTAATTTTTGCGTGATACCTGAACAAACAGACAGACAGACAGACAAAAATTTTTTTTTTTCACACTTTGGTGTTCTGTTTCGGTCTAGTAACACCCCCCGCCATTTATTTTTTTGATATTTTCAATGTACAGAATTTTCACTTTTACAGATTTATTATAAGTATAGATTAAAAGATTGCACAAAAAATACAAACCTCACATACAGTAGACCTTTAAAACAAAAGAGAGTTTAATTCAAAGTTGTGTTTACTTTCCTACCGCAGCCTTTGTGGGGTATAGGGGTGAGAAAAAAAAAAGGACATAGGGCAGCCCGGCGGCAATAGACAAATAGGTAATTATTATCCTTACCAAAGAAAAGAGAAACGTTGTATTCCTTAGAAATAACGTAATTGGTTCCCCAGAAAACTTAATTAGAAAGATTATGCATTTGGTCAGCAGTAATATAAATTGGAAATTGGTTTGGTAAGGTTAGCTCAGAGGAAACTGCCCCAGGGTGGAGTCTATAAGGCTTATTTCGGGTAAAACAAATGAGATAGGTAGTTATTTTTTTCTCCTTAGTCTATATAGACTAAAACATTATAATATTACTAGCTGTACCCGGCATGCGTTGCAATGCAATTTTTTCTACCTAGCACCTGCCTACTACCTACCTACTACCACTTAGTGTAGTATAAAAAATAGATAAAAGCCGATTCTCAGACCTACTGAATTTTATATGCATATATATGCATATAAAATTTCATAAAAATCGGTCAAGCCGTTTCGGAGGAGTATGGTAACTAACATTGTGACACGAGAATTTTATATATAAGATAATGTATGTGCTGTTATACTATGTCGTAAAATATATTTGTTTAAACAATTGTGTAAAAAGATCAACAATTTCATCCGTTTAAATGTCTCTTTAACCCCCGACCCAAAAAGGGGGACCAATATTTTGAAGCAATTTTATAAAAGTTTTCTTTTCTTAATTTTGTTTTTAAATTCATATATGTTGCTTAGTTAGGTAATAGACTATTTGTAATTAAGTTGTTAAGTTTGGAGCGGTCCCCCAACGCGACGTATTTTTTTTTTAATTATTAATGCATACTTAGGTACTTTAATATTGAGTTTTTTTTTATTATTTTTTTACTTTTTAAAGGGAACGTATATTTTTGTGTCGGGGTTTTTTTTTATTTTTTTACTTTAATAGGATATACTTTACAAAGTGATCCAGATCCAGTGATCTATGTACCTATCTTATATTAAAAAGTAATTGAGTTATTTTGATTTTTAAATAAAAATAACAGGAAAATTCAATTATAAAAATAGCGCATATTTCCCAAAGTCATTAATACACAAACTTTTGATTTTATTTTACTACATTTCCTAGCCATTTAAATATTATCAATTTTCTTTTACGAGACATGGTCTTATCCGGTGCAAGCTTTATCATTTACCCGGCATTCATCCGGTTCGTGTAACCGCACTTTGAATAGCCGGTAGAGACAACCCGGTTCTCGGAACCAGTGCTTATACATGGCGTTCCCAGCGCGGAGTTCCGGGAAATGGATTACCATTTTAAACATACTGTATGTTTGGGTTTTATGATAGACTAAGTGCAGACTGATGGAAAATCTTAACCACTTTGGAGATTAAAGCGATTGCATGTATATTAAAATACAAGTTTTGTATGCAGCTGCCCTACTACAAAGTAAATAATTATGTTTTTAAGTTCGTATAAAAATACTTCTTTCCTCCTACCTCTTTCTCTTCTTACCTCTTTCCTTCGTGTAAAAAGACGTTTTACACAAAGAAAAAACAATAAATGAGCAAGCTTGTATTATGTCTGTGGAAGTGATTTTAGATCGTCAAGTAAAAATATCTAACAATTGGACTTAAAAATAATATACATCAAAGAAAAAAAAACAAAAGTATAATACATTAAATTTATAAGTGTGTACGTGTTATATATTGACATATGTAAGTACAATAAGGAAGAAAAACAGGCAAGAGGTACATGAAAAAGATTATAAGAAAATACCTGAAACAAAAATATTTCCGGCTGTACCTTACGAAGACAATAAAAAAACTATGTCCAAAGAATTTGATGTACGATATGAAACGAAAATGGTATGTCTACCTGACATACCTGACGTACGCGGGAAGTGGAAATCCGTGGCTGAAGCCAGGAGAGGTAGCTATGTATAAGGAACCTTAGGTTATGAAGATCTACTGAATTACGAAATTGAACTTTATTTAGTTGAAAATAGGTTTCATTATTGATTACACATAAATGCTAAAAGAAACAGATTTCAATAAAATTTGTAAGGGATAACGTCTCGATTCACAATTGCTGGGGACATCGTGTAAAAAACATACAAAAAAAATATAATGTCGAATTGAGAACCTTACGTTTGAAGAAACAACGAATTACGAAATTGATCTTTATAGTTTTAGAAATAGGGGCTATTATTTATAAGAGCAGCGCAGGGATAGGGAACGGTTAAAATAGCTCCCCTTGAAAAGTATGTTTTTTAAGCAAAAAGGTATACCATTCGTAATTATGTACGCAAATAAAAGTACTTTAGAAGTAAAGTCGCTAAAATGCTTAATTAATTAGGGCTTCGCGATTAAACTAATCCGGTAGGTTCCCTTGTCTTGTACGATGTCAATTTACACCAATCAAGAGCAAGTAGCTTGTCTCTCATTGGTGGAAATTGACAGACAGAACTCATGATAGACTATATTTAATAATAATACGCTTTCTCATTGTAAGTAAATAAAAAGATAAATGTATTTCTTTTCACATCTGATTCTAAAATCGCGGATATTTTTTTAAGCACACACAAGATTTTGCAGAAAAATATGAAAAAAATATATTTAGAGACTAGTTCTTAGATATACTAAGTGCAGAAATGTTAAACTAATATGAATAATAAAATCATATAAAATATTTAAGAAAAAAAAAAATTAAAGACATTAGCATTTCACTCTCGTATCACGGTAAAGGCTCTTCTTAGAGACAAAATGTTAAAAGATAAAAAGGTAAGAGATACTTCATATTAGGTTACATTGGAATTATAACTTTTAAAATAACAATGCATAGTAAAATAAAGGTTATCGTCATTCAATTAGGAATAGGTTATAACAAAAGTAATCATCATTAACCTTACTATCTGATTAAATATTAATTAATTATTTTAACGTTTTAATTTAATTCAGTGCTGTATGAATAGTATAATTTATTAAGAAAATTGAGTAAGAATTTGCTATTACAGTAAGATATATACAGGTTGTAAATATTTAGTAACAGTGGGAGTTTTTTGCTCGTAATTGACAGTACAGCTCAAATCCCCGGGGACGAACAACACCCTTTATAACAAGGAAAAATATACTCACAAGGGCAAGACAGCTGGCTGAACAAACGACGATACAGTCACACACAACACAATATTTTATACACACCACAATCTTACAATACCTAGGTTCCGTACATTAAACGTAACATATTGTACCTAGCACTCGACTGACCCGCGCCGCGATACAAATAAAATGACCACCATCATTATTTACAATTTAGAATTTGAATTTTCGAGTTCGGTACACGCCTTGATTGTTTTTTTTTTTAATAATTTTTTTGAGAGGCAAAGGTTTTGGTAGCTGGTGGCGACTTGGGCGGTAGTGCCGAGGGGCGGCGCGCGCACTGCAGCTCACTTCACGCGGCTGCGCGGCGCATCGCGGCTAACTTCACGACGCTAACCTGACCTGGTTTCGGATGCGATGAATTATTTTCGAAATGGCAACGCACATGCACTCGCATCCTTTTTATTGTCAATTTAATTATAATACAACAATCACACACACAAACAATCTACTTAACCTTTTACTATGATCTCTACTTTTACTCTATTTTTCTTATTAAGGTTTTATTCAAATGTCTTGTACCAAGGAAAACGTTGTAAGGTTAGCAAAGAGGTCGCAAGGGAGCGTCGTTCAGACCTCTAATAACATTATAAAAAATAATTAGCGCTCAGAAGATATTTATCATTGGTGATGGGTGATTGATTTACTTTCTCTAGGGGTTTAGATAGATGTTAGGTTGTTGTTGTTATTTCTTGTTTATAGTACGATTGGTATATTTTCTTTTGCGAGTAGAAGGTGTACTTTGTGGGATGAGGAATAATATTATGTATGTGTTATGTATTCTGTCAACATGGTAGGAATAATACATTTACAAAAATTAATTGTTTGTTTTTTGTGTTTTAGGGAAATGTTTTAAGATAAGACACTATTCAACATTCCATAAATATTTTGCATTACAGTGTTCTAACTCACGTTTGTTAGACAAATAAATAGGTTTGCTAAAATAAAACCTTAACTTATTCATAAAAAAAATGATATTAGACGAAGAAAAGAATTAGAAACAAGTTCTACAACCTAAGCAAAAAAAAACGAACTCCTACTTAATTCTAGTGTTGTCCCACTGCTGACCAAAACCACCCAAACAATACAAAAGAAAAAACAAAGCTTATTCTTAACTATTTTACATAAGCAAAGACCATATTGCAGGCGAACCCGGGGGGCGGCATTATGTAATATGTATGCGTTAGTCCCGGGGGAGGTTATTACGGGCGTATTGGTATGTTGCCTTTATTTCCACGGACTGTATTAGATGCCCTATGAATTTCATGACATGGATTATGGATTTTTATCCGACTGAAAGGTGAGGGTTATGTTTTTCGTGTATCTTATATGTGTGTTTGTTTGTTTTATTTATTACTTCGTATCTGGTTTTAAATACGTTTTTTTTGGTGCTAAATTGCTATCGTATTTATTGTTAGTTTTTTTTGACAGTCTGATTTTAAAATTTCTCAATTATTATTTTTGGATGATTGACGTAAACATTTACAAATAAATTATTTTTATGAAAATTACAAAGCGATTTTGCGACATTTTTTAATTTTTAAAAATAAAATTCTCGTTTTTCTTGTAAATGTCAATCACGCTACTGTCTCTACAATACTTACTGTCATTATATTACTTTATAAACAAAGGAATAACAGTAAAAGAATAAGATTACAAAATAATAATACATTCGACTCCGTCAGGCAAACTTCCTGAAAAATAAATTGACATAAATAATTACGTAGGCGTTGTGATACTACGGCGTAGGCCGTAGCTTCGTAGAGACTACAGGGCTACGAGACCTCTGGGAAAACTTGTTAATATTGTCTTAATATTTTAGTTTGTTGCTGTACTCACAATAAGAAATAAAATGATTTATTCAAAATAAAAATGTCGATCAGGTTTTCGATTTATTTTCAGTAAATGAAGGCTTTTTACATATTTAGGGCCTCACTATTATTAGGAAAATCAATCCATCCTAGTCCATAGTTAACTATAAATGTGAAAGTACGGTTGTTTGTACCATTTTTACGTTTAAACCACTGAACCGATTTGGATGAAACTTGGTAGATATACATAGGCATACTTTTGCCGCGAAAGCCGATATCCAGACGGAGCCGCGAGGAACAGCTAGTTAAAAAAATAATTTCACTATTTTTTTAACATTATTCTACTGATTATTTATTTATCAATCTTGTCAAGAGAATCACAACATCTTTGTAACAGAATAACTTTTAACCTAGTTTAGTTCCGTTAATATAATAAGTTCGATTCCCAGTTGAAACGAACACGGACAGGCTAGCTAAAGGCTAGATTGAAGTTATATTGATTGAAATAAAATTTATAGCCTAACAAAGGAAGGTTATCGAGGTTTATCTTTGTATTGAAAATATTGTCTAAAGTAAGTAGCATTTCTTTTCTTCAGTTTCACCCATAAAAAGTTTCAACAAAATCGGTTCAAAGGTTTAGCCGTTAAAGCGTAACAGAGAGACAGACAGATAGAGTTACCGTCGATATAATTTAATATTAGTGTGGATATAGGTTCAATTTAACTAATACAAATTCAATAAACTCTGTTGCACAAACTCCCGAAGAAGTCGCATTGTAAAGGATTTGCTAATCTGTTTCTAAAGGAATATAATATCAAATCAAATTAAAGAATTTATAAATCCAGAAAAAAATACAGTCATACTAGCTGTACCCGGCAATTTTTTCTACCTAGCACCTGCCTACTACCTACCTACTACCTACCTACTACCACTTAGGGGTATGAAAAATGGATGGTAGCCGATTCTCAGACCTACTGAATATGCATATAAAATTTCATAAAAATCGGTCAAGCCGTTTCGGAGGAGTATGGTAACTAACATTGTGACACGAGAATTTTATATATAAGATAAAAGTTATGACATTCAAATGCTTTCCGTTCATAAAAAAGATTCTGTAAATAAATACTTTCAGTTAGATATCTGTCTTCTAATTAAAAGCGCGACTCACCAAAACTTTCCACACATGTAGGTCAGTAAACATCCATAAACTAATTACAAAACACATAACCCACTTTTACACAATCGGTTAATTACACAACCATTACTGCGTACAGTCGCGCTCAGTTATTATAACGTTTAAATAAACAGGTAGCGAGTGTCCCGCGAGTACAATCGCCGACAAAACTCTTGTATTATTCAGTGACGATGAGCGTGGCGTGACAGGCGCGTCACACGTCATGTGTGGCCACAAGACAAGCGTGTTTGTAAGACTGTGATAATTAAATAATTTAAAATGTGAATCTTGGTCGCGAGAGCCACGGCAAATATTATATTAGTAAGTATATCATTATCTGTGGAAAGAGCAATAACTAAAACACGATTAATTAAAAGTTGCTCGCTCGCCTGCTTGTTCGGATTTTTATTATATTTTTGCTTGGATTTTAATGGCTCCTACACACAGTGCCGGCGGCAGTGCCGCCGGGCGAGCCGCCGCCGGCCTAGCCGTCGCGCGTCGTCACACAAACAAATGCCGGCGGCTCCTTTGTGCGGCTTTGAATGCCGCCGGGCGCACGGCGGCTTGGCCGGCGGCAGTGCCGGCGGCACTGCCGCCGGCACTGTGTGTAGGAGCCATAAGGGTCGTAACATGATATTTTGATTGCAATCGACCTTCCTTAAGAATATAGCTCACAAAATGAACAAGGTTGCTTATTTCATATCCGACAGTAAATGGAGTATTCAAGCAAACATTTTGTTCAATTTAATAATATTTATTTATCTTAAGGCATGTCCATACAGACTTATTTACTTAAACTGTCCGCTCGGCTTCTTTCCAGGTGGTTTTAGATACACAAATAATAATATAAAGATATTTATGTCCGTAACATTTATCCTTCCCTGTGATGTGCCTGTATTTCTGAGCCTGATGTGCCTTCATTACACGACTGCCCAAAAAGGAGTGTTATGTTTTCAGGGTTCATGTATGTATGTATGTAGGTATGTATGTATGTTTGTGAGTTTCTTTATTCCACCATAACTTCTAAAAGGCTTGACCGATTTCAATGTTTGTGGTATCATTAGAAGCTTTGAGTTATCCCGAGTGACATAGGCTATGTGGACATTAAAAAATGGTCAAGTGTGAGTCGAAATCGCCTGCAAAGGGTTCCGAACGAAATTTTTTTTTTGTGTTGTGTCATGCTTTTATGTTGTTCACAAAAAAAGGTATTAAATAAAAATAATTATTAATACCTGTAATGAATTGTTCCAAGTAACCGACCCCGACTGCAAATATTTGACTTGTTTTTATTTTTTTTTACATGGCAGGCGTGTTTTTTAATTTTTAATAATAATTATTTTTATTTAATAAATGTATTTCTATTATAATCTAACTGTCTATAGTTCGCTGTTTTCCTAGCCCTCCACGTCCGCAAAGATAACGTCAGCTCGTGTTCGAAGCACTTTTGTCGGCGGTAGTCCCGCGATGCGTGCGGAACTTGCATTGAACAGATGGGTAGTTATGGACCTCTATATACGGAGAAATAGTTTGTAATACCTTTGTAGTTTAAAGGTTTTGTTCAATTTTGTCAGTATAGTATAGAACTGACCTGTATTTGTACCACTGCAAGGCATAAGCGGCTCCTCATTATAAGATCATTGACCACACTTGCTTGGTAGGTACTTATATTAGGAGATAAAAGTTTCAGATGTTTTAAGAGTCCAAGTTATTTGATAGATCAGAAGTTAATTATTTAATTTATTTATTTATTTAAAGCCTGAGCTGTCCCACTGTAGGGCAAAGGCCTCCCTTCCGTCTTTCCACAGGTCTCTATTGTTTGCTATTTGTTGCCACTCCTTTTTGTATGCGTCTAGTTCATCCCTCCATCTCCGCCTGGGTCTTCCACGCGGCCTCCGTCTATTAGGAACCCAATTTGTAGAGGCTTTCGCCCACGGTCCTTCTGACATTCGGCACACGTGTCCGGCCCAGTCCCATTTCAATTTGGCAGCCTTCAGGGCCACGTCCGCTATTTGATATTTGGAGCGCAGTAGGGAGTTCCTTACATGATCCGTGAGCCGAACTCCGAGGATGCTGCGCTCCATTGCACGTTGGCAAACACCGAGACGGGATTTTTGAACGTTGGTGAGAGCCCAAGTTTGCGCACCATACGTTAGAACGGGGAGAATGCACATGTCCATTAGTTTCCGCTTTAGTGAAAGTGGTAGCGGTCCTTTCATGATGTCTTTCATAGACCAATATCTCCTCCAGGCGTTCAATTTATTTAATTTAATATTATTATATTATAATAAATCTGTAGAAATGTCAATTCTGTACATTAAATATATTTTCAAAATAACTATCAGGGGGTGATTAGTGATCGATACTGATGCCAAAAATGCAATCAGTAAAATTTTTGTCTGTCTGTCTGTCTGTATGTTCCTTATAGAAACAAAAACTACTCGACGGATGTTAACGAAACTTGGTAAAATTATTCTTCTTACTCCTGGGCAGGTTATAGTATACTTTTTATCACACTACAATCAATAGGAGCAGAGCAGTGAAGGGAAATGTTGGGAAAACGGGAGAAGTTCCTCAATTTTTTAAGTTTCCGTCGCGTGTGCAGCCTTAATGGTTAAAGACTCATTGATAAGCTTCGTCATCCACGTGAACGAAGTTGCAGGCGCAGCTAGTTATTTAATAAAATAATCTTAGTAATTAAAAAGCTAAGTAAATAACTATGAAAGTTTATCATAAAGGTAGGTATATAAAAGACAATATTTTCTTTTGGATCGGGAGGACTATTCTTTACTATAGTTGTTCAGATTAAAACATGTATATTATAAATCAAGTTATATTCTACAATGCATGACTAATTGACTTGTACGCGCATATATGAACCTCAAAAAAAAAGTATGAAACTCCGTTCAGTTTCAGTAGCAAACTCTGGATGTCTTTGACCTATCTCTATAAATATCTCTAATCTGAAATATCCAGATGTTAGGAATATGTTTAGACTTTCCGTCGCTAGGTAGATATGGTGAGAAGCTTTTGTCAACGCTCTGTCAAATCTTTTAACACCAGCCGTGATAATAGGTTGGTTTTCAACGCCATCTATTATTAGAAAATGGTACTACATTGTGTAGAAAAGCTCAGAAGTATTGATTACCAAAAACAACTGTTTAGGTAGAAAGAAAAAAGTTTTAGCTAGAAAATATAACTAACTATTTCTAAGGTTTGATGCCTGACTCATCTAAAAATAAATATTATTCCATTAGTCTACTAAGGGGTAAAATAAAATGTACAACATTTATAGGTAACAGAGCTCAATAGAGGAAAGGGTTGCATTAAATATTGGCTTCATGGAATTATGGTCTATATGGGACCATAATTCCATAATAAATAATAAATAAATTCGGACAACATCACATACATTGCTCTGAACCCAAAGTAAGTTGCTAAAGCATTTGTGTTATGGAATTCAGAAACAACGAAGGTACCACAAACACCCAGACCCGAGACAATGTAGAATGATGCTTTCTACTATTCTATATATTCTATCTATCTATCTATCTACATTGACCCGGCTGGGGATCGAACCCGGGACCTCAGAGCTAGCGACACCTTGAAACCGGTGCGTACGCCACTCGACCACGTAGGTCGTCAAATGTCATGAAGCTAATATACCTATAATATATGTAATCTAAACCTTTTTACCTCGTCTACACTAATCTACACTAATATTATAAAGAGGAAAGATTTGATTGTTTGTTTGTTTGTTTGTTTGTTTGAAATGAATAGGCTTCGAAACTACTTAACCGATTTGAAAAATTCTTTCACTGTTGGGAAGCTACACTATCTCCGGTGAACATAGGCTATATAAAATTTTCAAAAAAGTTAGGTATCCATACTAAAACCTCAATAATGTAAACCAAGGTGTGAAAAAAATACCAAAAAACTTTCTTGCATCGCGTACGCTGCGAAAACTTTTGATTATAGAACAAAATAATGTACTACATCTTTGTAGAACATATAATTATCTACAAAAAGTGTCGCGACAGCATATGTCTAACTGTTACAGTTAGGTCACAATAAGAGATATTTTATTAAAAAAAATATTATTAAAAGGACGCCGCGCCGCTAGAAAAGGCTCTTTATTTGTTACTTGGTATGGATCCTTATCAAAATAAATTACTTCATAGTCAAGACTGCTTCAATACCTTTATGTAACTTTTTGAATTATACACTTTGGACATTCCCTTCGAAAGATATCACGAGTTTAAAATATAAGAATTAGAAAAAAGTCGCGTGATTGAAGCATCACTGAGGTACGGGAGTGTCTAGACTAATATTATAAAGAGCGTAGTAGTAGTAATAACACAGAAACCTTCAATCCTAACTTTTTAATAATGTGTTAAATACCCGTGCGAAGCCGGGACGGGCCGCTAGTAGTTAATATAGTTTAAATTATTTATTTAGTTTACCTCTTCAAAAAGGGTTTTATCGGACTGGAATTTCTTGAACTTGTTTTTTGGTAACACCAGCAGATAAAGCCAAATTAATTCTTAAACTTTTGGAAAAAAGGTTCAAAATCCCTTGAACACGTTTAGTTGAGTCATAAAAATTGTTTTTTTCATTAGGAGCGACTTTCATGATTATAAATGAATGTGAGATGTCAGAAATGGTGATTAATTAAGATGGTTCCAATGTGATTAGCGTTGAGAAGGTGATTAACAAGATTTAGGTGATGTCTGGATGTAAATTGTTTAAGGAAATGAATCGTGTGTTAAAATAAGTCACGTTTGGGAGTCTTGCCTTGTTATTGCCTAAATGAAATTCTCGGTTTTGATCAAGACTTAAACTAATTCATAACTTAGCTTATTGATTTACTAAAGCTACAGTCATTTTACAACACTTATTGCGACACAAATGTCACACACAAGGACACAATTAGGTGCTAATAGTTGTGACACAGTTTTCCTGAGTAATGCAGCTATTAACGCTTAATTGCTTTTGTTAAATTCATGCTGCTTTAATAAATAATCTGAATATTGCCGTACACCGGATATTACTTTTTAGGGTTCCGTACCCAAAGGGTAAAAACGGAAACCTATTACTAAGACTTCGCTGTTCGTCCGTCTGTCTGTCATCAGGCTGTATCTCAAGAACCGCGATAGTTAGACGGTTGAAATTTTCACAAAATATGTATTTTTGTTGCCGCTATAACAACTAATACCAAAAACAAAATAAAAAAAATATTTAAGGGGGTATCACACAACGGTGATACGGAACCCTCCGTGCGCGAGTCCGACTGGCACTTGGCCGGTTTTTTTGTGTAATATAATGGTTCATTTTTATTTACTAAAATTACCTTATATTCCAGCCTATAAACGTCCCACTGCTGGGCGCAGGCCTGTTCCGTAGATATAGAGAAGGCACGAGCATTGATCACCACGCTTGCTCTCTGCGGATTGGCGATTTCAGATCCCAAATTTTGGAATCCAGGTTTCCTCACGATGTTTTCCTTCACCGTTTGTCAGAAGTGTCTTAGAATAATTAAGAAAGTACATATAACTTTAAAAAGCCACATTGGTATTTGCCTGGGTTCGAACCTGCAACCTTGTGCATACAAATACGTTAATTGAACCGCTAGGCCACCACGACATTTTATTATTATGTTATACTAAATGACGATTTTTGTTTTATTTAAAATAAAAAGCGTAATTTCGGTAAATCACGAGGGAGGAAGTTATAAAAAATGTGTTTAGTTATAACAGTAATTTAAGTGAGTAGTGTCTCAATGCAAACAGTTCTTGTCAAAAGAATAAGTATTTATCACCGAACAATGTACTAAATCTGAATTCGTACAGACTTCTTTACCGTTGAAAAATGGCAAACGACTACATTGATAGGAACACATTGATATATTGATATACTAGCTGTGCCTGCAACTTCGTTCGCGTGGATGATGAAGCTTATCAATGAGTCTTTAACCATTAAGGTAGCACACGCGACGGAAGCTTAAAAAATTGAGTAACTTCTCCCGTTTTCCCAACATTTCCCTTCACTGCTCGGCTCCTATTGATTGTTGCGTTATGAAAAGTATACTATAACCTGCCCAGGAGTATGAAGAATAATTGTACCAAGTTTCGTTAAAATCCGTAGAGTAGTTTTTGTTTCTATAAGGAACATACAGACAGACAGACAGACAAAAATTTTACTGATTGCATTTTTGGCATCAGTATCGATCACTAATCACCCCCTGATAGTTATTTTGAAAATATATTTCATGTACAGAATTGACCTTTCTACAGATTTATTATAAGTATAGATAAGTATAGATAAAGAAGACCGCGAGAGATAAGACTTCACCATAGAGATAATAGAAAAAAGAGAAACGGAAACACAAATAATAATTTATATCGTAACCATCTATATATTACTTTACTAGCCTTATAGGTTTTATTTGAATTAAATTACAGACTTAGAGACTTTAATATTTTCTTAATCAGTTTAAAAATACATTAATATAATAATATTATATTATATTTCGGGACTTCTCACACACGGTTATCTGATCCCAAGCTAAGCAGAGCTTGTGTTATGGTAACCAGACAACTGATAAACATACTTATATATTTCTTAATACATACATACATTGGAACTTGTATCGCTCTACGAGCGGTAGTTTTTACTCAGTAATATACATAAGCTGCCACGCTAAAATGGAACTGGGCTGGCCACATCTGCCGCATGTCAGACGACCACT
This sequence comes from Autographa pulchrina, assembly GCA_905475315.1. Taxonomy (NCBI): domain Eukaryota; kingdom Metazoa; phylum Arthropoda; class Insecta; order Lepidoptera; family Noctuidae; genus Autographa; species Autographa pulchrina. The sequence goes on from FR997787.1 coordinate 8,271,665, forward strand.
GGGCCAAACGAACGACCCAATGGGCTAAATGGCAAGAGACATCGCGGTAGGCCCAGACGGAGATGGCGGGACGAACGGGAGTCCTTTGATAAGGAGTGGATGACCACGGCCCTAGCTAGAGAGAGATGGAAGGAGGGTAGAGAGGCCTTTGCCCTGCAGTGGGACAAAAAGGCTAGAAAAAAAAAAAACATAATTATTGCGGACTGGTAGGCTAGAATAAAAAAAACTGTGCTTTTCTGAAGTTAGTTACCTACTAAAAATACAGTTCCTACATGAAACTTTTAAGCCTTAGCAACTAGCAACAGTATCAATGCATGAAGTCAATAAATCTTCGTATCGATGAACACGCGGCGACGTCCACATCTAAAACTATAATGAAGCATAAATAACGACACTTTTCTGGGAGACCACCTACAAACGTTAGGCGAGTTGCACACGATCACAATAAACAAGATAGTAAAAAACTTATTTGGCAATGTATATTTGACAATATAAGTAAAATAACAGATGTCGGAGAAAAAAGTAGCCAGGCTTTAATTTGAGTGGGCTGGTCATGTCGCGCGCATGCTGCCTGACCGATGGGCAAAGATCCTCACCCACTGGACGCCGGAAGGACATCGTCGTCGAGGTCGTCCGCGGCGAAGGTGGTGTGATGATCCAGTCAGTTATGCGGGGCGCACGTGGACAGAAATCGCGAGAAACAGAGAGGTTTGGAAGAAGAAAGAGGAGGCCTTTGCCCAGCAGTGGGATCTAACGAAGGCTAATAAAAAAAAACAATAAAAATTTGCAAAAAAAAAAGAATCAGACGTGTATTAGGGTACACGTGTACTATTCAAAGAGAGAAACATTTAAAATAAATGATAATTAGATTCGGCGAATTTCACACAATACGGTAAAGTGAGCAGAGACAATGAATTTATCTATAATATGTATGTATTTAGAAATTAATAGAAATATATAAGTCTGTTTATCAGTTGTCTGGTTACCATAACACAAGCTCTGCTTAGCTTGGTATCAGATAACCGTGTGTGAATTGTCCCGGAATATTGTTATTATTATTATTAATGAATTATATTTACACACGATAGAAGAACTATGTACTTGTATCTATGTACTTGTAAAGCAAAGAACTGAGTTATACATCTTCTTCATACGGCCAATGTATGTATGTAAATATGCAGCAGATATGTTACTATCGCTCGCATTGTGTATTTTTTTTTAATATTCTTCATATTTGAAACTTCGCACGTCTGTAATTGTGGAGGTTACATATCTTATGTACGCATTGCATGTGGTAAACATATTATTTATTATCACAGAAAATGTACTTTACAGATAAATTACTGGGTGTTTCAATCACTGTACTTGTTTCCCAACTATCTTCGTGTGCAAACGTACAATAGTAACCTATTTCTCCCAATCAAGTGTAACAAATTGCTGTGAAACTACTGAACGCTGTTGTTTTTATTTCAGTCACAACTCACCACTGAAAATAAATGTTCGTGCGACGCGAATTAAGAAGGTTTTATTGATTTTCGAGATTTACGACCTGATTGGTGCAATGGGCTCTTAAATGACGAATAAAGTTGCAAGTTTACTATTGATGGAAACATAATTTGCCTACATTATTGGATATACGTTTATGTGAAGGTTAGGTAGGTAGTCGATTTATGTAAAATACGGTATTCAGATAAATCCTGTAGGACTAGCAGCGGACCCCAATATGCTGCCACAAAATAAGATTGTGTAAAGGTTAGTTAGCAGGAGATTGGATATGTAATACGTAAAATGTGAAATAGCACAATACATTATGACCTAAGCTTTCGTTTTTTTTATCTTTTGAATACGGAGGAAAACTAGGGCTATAATGTTTCTATATAATAACAAAACTACCTGGAAATTATCAAGAGCCGATACTCGAAGTCTCAAAAAAAAACAAGCCGAAGTAAAAAAGAATCGGTATGCAAAATAATGTATTTAAATGAACATATTTACGTTACGACTGCCTCGTTGGCCTAGTGGCGCTAAGCGCGACTGCTACGCTAGGGGTCTTGGGTTCGATTCCCAAGTCGACCAAGGTGTTATTGGGTTTTTCTATGAAATTCTCAGTAGCAGGTCGGAGTTTGGATTTGTGCCCGGTTAGTGGAAATAGGCTCGCCCCCTATTACATGGGACCTTAACATACCGGCGAACTGTGGGTGTACAGTGGTACACCTCTGCCTAACCCTTCGGGGATACAGGCGTGATGGTATGTTATGTTATGTTATGTTATGTTTTATTTACGTTAACGATTCACAAAAAACAATATAACAATCATTTACCAAAATTTATCTTAAACTGAAAGGTAGAATAAATCCGGTTTACTTCAAAATTTAAACCATTCTAAAAAATGTAACTGCGCCACTAACGAGCACAGTTCTAAATGTAACGTGCATTAATGCCAGACTCAAAACAAATAAATGCGGCACACACAAATATTTGTTCCGCTCGGGTATTGAACCCGTCACCCGGCAGTTAATTGCTCAACTACTGCAAAGCTTTTATTGATAAACTATGATGATTCATGAGGTATATTCATCTGGAAACCAATTAAAGTCGAAACGATTTTTATTAATGTAGGATAATTTTTTAGTAAAGTAAAAAGTAAATATAGTAATCTTTATTGCTTTGATTGAGTAAATACAGATGTTATAAGATAGGTACTACAGCACATCAATCAGCCCATTTGGGCATACAACAATTTAGGTCTACTCAGGTATTAGTACAAACAACGTTAAAATTAAAGTTAAATTAAAATTAAAAATTAAAGTTTAAGTTAAAATACTACAAAAAATAACTAAGTATAATTAAGTATATTTAAGTATAATTAAGTATATTTAAGTATAAGATTGCTGTTTCTACACGTTTTACGTAACCGAAATGTAAATAAAATCGGCTTACTAATAATGTATGTAAGTATATTACTATACACTTTAGGAAAATTAAGTTTCTTCCCAATAACGATACCTACCAATACGATAAATTTAAATATTTAATACTCTCAATTTTTATATCACAACGGCCTTTAAAATTGTTACAATTTCAATTACCTTGGCATGTGTCTATAATAATTAGCTCAGCTGACGAACTGACGAACTTAAAGAAAAAAAATAGCTTATTTATCGACTTGGACATGTCTAAATACGTTTGTCAAAGAAATAAACTTTTAAATTAGAATTTCTTATTTAACATTGTCAATTTTAGCGTTAACTTAGAATAATGTTCAAAGACTTCAAATTCACATTAAAAAAAAAACTTAAAAATGTTTAGAATTTACATAACGATCGTTTTAAATGTACACGTTTCCCGTCACCCGACAAATTACCGCCCACAAAATCATAAAACACGAAATCACATCTATCAGTAATCATGTTGATATGAAAATTTACAAAAATCTGCGCACGCGCACGTGTAAGTGATGTAGCGTAGATTTTTCACTAAAACGTCAGATGTCGGAATATTTAAAGAATTTTGACGTTTGGAATTCACTAATAATATTTATTCTGACATTACTTAATTATAATTAATTAGTAACACATAAATTTAAAAAGGAACCGACTTCAACGACTATGGGACCACCTCTTAGGTATATCCTATCGATGATTATAAGATTTTTTTTATTTTGATACACTTTTGCCTAAAAAAAACGCGTAAAATAACGTACACGAAAAACCGTCAAATTGAGAACTTACTCCTTTTCAAGTCGGTATAAAAAGGAAGGAATTAATTAATCTAATTTTAAGTTAAAATAAACAAAAATACTTACGAGATTTGACGCTGTTTTCTTTTTCTTTTGTTTTTTTAAATTCACTTGGAAGTTATTTTGTAAGAAGATGGCACTCGCGTTGAGGATATACACTGACTGTCGAGTTAAAATAAAATGTGGACTTACACGTCTTACACTGAATCAGTCATACGCGTTTCAGAAAAATTTCAACAAAAATATACATAACTCACCTTCCGAGCATCTCAAAATTGCAATCGAAGATTCTTAAACAATTACTCACAATGATTTCTTCACACACACATAAAAAAAAAAACAAAAACCACAGTCTAAATTTTACTACAAATTTAATTTAATAAAAACCAGTATGACTGTAATTGAATTTAGAAATTCTATTTATAATAATATTAAAAATGTATTCGTTTCGTGGATCGGAAGTTTTCGTTAAAAATAACCGACGCGTGGCGGCGCCCGCGCACGCCGCGAATGATCGTGCATTAGTGATGATCTAACGCATGTGCTGGTGCAGCTATCGATTCTATATCGATTTGGAAATTCTAGAACTTTTGGAACTACTGTGTGTAAACATTAATTTAAAAAAATATTGGTGACATCGTTTTGAAAAGCTCTACTATTTAATTGAAATAATCTCTCGGCTGTTAGAAAATTTAAACAATATATTTTAAAGGCAGTCTTTTAGATGCTTATTAGCTTACCCGCATACCTTGCTTTTCTACTGATTTCAAAACGAGGAGGTTCTCAAATTGCGAAGTCATATTGTCGAAAAAAAAAACTTTATTTTTTTGTACATTTGTTTTATATATCTCCGGCTGGATGGAGTTTTTTTTATCTATAAGGTGGGTATACCTCAAAAGTGGTCACATAATAAATTCTCCAAAATAGATCCTGTAGTTTTTTAATTATTTTTTTATTTATGTTGTGTAATCACTTATATATATGTCATAGTTCTTTCTATAAGTACCAAGGTACTTTCTACATACATCACTGACGGTGTTACTTCCTCGTAAATTTCCCTCACAGAGTATATTATCCAATCACAGCGGAAACAAGTATGATTGACGTCCAATCAAAATACCGTAAACTTGATTACTATGCTAGTTTCAACAACAAATTGTTAAGAAGCGTTGCCATGGTAACCAAGAGACCTAGCAAAATATTAGTTTTAGCAAACTTTGTTGACTTTGAATTGCGCGGGAAGTTTGTTTCATTGAGTTCTTAGTGTTCTTACTGTAGATATTGTCTTTACTACTGATAGTGTTTGAGAAAGTTTTAAGGATAGTTGTTGAATTACTCTTTTCTTACAAATTTCTGAATATATTTGGATGAAACATGAAACTTTAGTATATTATACCTACCAAACAAGTAAGTGTCCCAAAAGGTTGGTAATAGACCATCGTTTGTTAAGATATATACGTCGAAGAAAAAACTAATAAGGACACCTAAGCCATGTTCTTCTCCTTACTTATATAACAACTTATAAGTATTATAAACCCTTTAAAAAATAATCACAACGTTATATCAATGTTACTGTATTATCGTAGATCTATGTACCGATACGATTTCCCCAACACTAACAAGTCTCACGCGATAAGTCGCGTACGTTCGGCATTCTGTAATACAGGCCTAAACTATTTAACACGGCTTTAGGTACATAATTAATTACATTAAAACATTCCTATAGATAAAGCGATTATCGTGACTGTTGTAAAAATTTTAAGGAATTTTATGAATGAGTTGTTAGTTTTGTAGACTTATTTGTTAACTGTGCCTGCGACTTCGTTCGCGTGGATGACGAAACTTATCAATGAGTTTTTATCCGCAAAATTAAGTATGTTTTTTATTGTTTATACTTTTCCAGGATAAAAACTACCCAGTTTGGTGCCCAGGATAATTATACCAAGTTTCATCGTAATCGAACCGGTAGTTTTTGCGTGATACCTGAACAAACAGACAGACTGATAGACATTTTTTTTTCACTCTTTTGGTTTCCTTGTCGGTCTAGTAACACCCCCCGCCATTTATTTTTTTGATATTTTCAATGTACAGAATTTTCACTTCTACAGATTTATTCTAAGTATATATAGATTTAAAAGTATGGTATGGTAAAGGGTAGGTAGAGTTGTAAAGCTCTTGTACATTAACTGAGTAAAAAAAATGGCTTTAATAATAATAATAATGAGACTGTGATTGTATAAGGAATGATCATGAGAAATAACACCCAAAAGTAAACAATAAATAAAGTACTGATGTATAATTTAATTATAGTACTAAATAAACTAAATAATTAACATCTGTTTTATGATCGAAACACATATTAAACTTTATGTTAGGAATCTTTATCAAAATCAACATTGATCGCTTCTGGAAATAAACATAAGTGAAAATGTAAAAACATTTTAACGTGACCAGCAAAAACATCTCTCTCCTTTTAAAGCTGGAGCATTGACCACTATAAAAAGAAAAATAATAATACCAAGCAATCTGTTTTACGATGCTCCTAAAATTAAACCATAAAGTAGAATCTATTTTTGTTTAAAACGAGGCCATAAACATGGCGGATTTTATAAATAAAGAATAACCATATGGAGACAGGCTGCCGTTGCTTAATTAAAGTTGATTTATTTATATCACGATGAACTAGAGCTTTCTCTACTTTCTATCTTTATATTACTCTCTATTTTTATCCTATGCTTACCTACCTGTATTTCCTGTGTTGGAGTTACTCTATGTAAATCCAACATAATACATGAAGTCAATCCCAAAAAATTAAATAATTAATTAAGACACGCAGCTTAAATGTTTACATGACAAGGAATTCGATGACGTGCAAATAAAAACTTCTACTATAAAGGAGAGTACTGAACACTGTTCAATACTGCTTTACCGTCCTTTCATTATTTTCCATTTTTCAGTCTATTTATTTCTTGCCTTTTCTTTAGAAGAAGAGAGCTTCTCTTCTAGCTTTCGGACGAGTTTCATTTTGTCGTTTGTGTAAAATTTTAATGATGACACACAATGTAAATATAAATATTCTCTTTATTTTCACATTTACATCATAGCGCTGCCGCGCTGTTATTATACAGAAAATGTATCAAAGAGAAAATAGCAGAATCCAATAAATTCTAGAGGAAAGGCATTAAATATATGATTAAAAACCTGCTTGTTAACATCCTTCTTGCAGAGTAACGGCCAGCTCTGCCTGTCATCATTTCAAACAGAACAGTTCCTTTTGGCAGATCAATCAAAACCGTAACAAGTCAAACATCAACAGAAAATTCACGAAACAAAATTCACAGTAATAAAACTTAGAAAATATCACCCATTGCCACTTACACTAAACAGGTGAGTTTGTTAATCTTAGCTAAAGAATAGATGTTTAATAGTTTCCGTAGTGTCTAAGAATTTGACCCAAATAGATACTTTAATTCGAATCCGTGAGTTAAAAGTTCATGTGCATACCAATCTGTTTAATCGTAGAGTATTCATTTCTAAAACAACTTTGCACGTTCCATGCGGAGTGCCAATACTTGGGGAAATATAGCTTGAGATAGCGCCATCTATTAGTTACTACGAGAACATTTAATACTGCTGTCTCTTGGCGGTAAACAGACTACATTCCACTTCATAATCTTAGTGGGCCACCGGGTGCTCAGGGAACTTTTCTATTACTTTCTACATACTCGTATAAGTGGCATTGTACATTTATATGGAATAAATAATTTAAATGGTAAGTGTTTAGAACATCCAGGCCAAGTTAAAATCGTTGTAACAATCTGAAAAGGCCATGCGAACTTGTTAAAAACATGTTCAAATCTGATAGTCTCTGACAAGTGGGAATTCAACAAACCTGCTACTTTGGTTGTATGGCTAAAATGTTTACCACTGTTTACCACTGTTTATAACAGTTGAGACATTCAGATTAAAAATATAATGTCCCAATTCATGGCCTTACTTTCCAAATTATTTCCGATTTCGTGGATGTTTGGGGGAGGCCTGTCCAGTGTAACATGAGCGTGTATAAGCTGTAAGGCCGAGCCGGCCGCCACGTTTGCAGGGTGTTCCGCGGGAACCATGCGGCCTTAGACCATGGGCGTTCACAGAGCCGTGCTGCTCCTCCTCACTGGAATCCTGTCGCTCCTCGGACTTGTGACCGCGTGCACGAAGAAGGTCTACATCGCCTGCAGGAATCCAGCGCCTTGTAGCAAGTGATTACGGTAAGATCTTGATGTTTTTTTTTTTCGTAATTCGCTGGACGGCCTCTCTCCATTTTTATCCTTAGATTCAGAATTCAGAAAGCTAAAAGTACTTAGAAATAATCATCCTGAAACCGAGATATTTAAATAGTTACTTTACACTTACATACTTTGGCCATCTACAAAACTCAAAATAAACATTATAGACATACGCACATAAGAATAGGTACGCATATAAGTAATAACAAATTAGGAGCCACCATTATCACCGTCATGTAACACAAAACACCCACTCCACTTTTCACAAATCTCCATTGTTGCATCAAAGCTTGATCATTCGATTTATAGCAATCGTTTGATGCAGTATGTATTGTTTATTTCTGTCTCGCGCGCGAGCCAACCGTGATCGTGCGCATGTATTTAGATTGCAAAGGGCTTTCGTCTGTCTGTCTAGTTTAATAGCTGATGACAGACTCTGATCATTTAAAATCCAATTTCTTTTGTATGATCACTTTTTTAAAACTCTTTTTCGGTTTACGTAGGCTTCATTATATTTTAACTCCCTCTTGCTTAGTGACAGAGTAGTGCTTTGAAAAACGTTATTAAATCTAAGAATTCCTAGATATGAGGTCCTTGACATTCAACTTCATGAATTCAATCACTAACGGGTCTTCCATAACGTTTATGTAGATCGCCTTATACTTTTTTAACCAATTGTCTCTCTTGTTCCAGTATCCAAAAAATGGCTAAATTCAACTTTACACGACTCTATGCAGTGTTATTCGCGTTGTTCTCGATGCTGGTCGCCAGCGCGTCATGCTGCAAGAAGAGCATCCCTTGCTCCGGGCGCGCGCCCTGCAGACGTGGCCCCTACCGGCACTAGCGCCCAATGGGAAACCTTGCCTAACCCATGGGAAACCGGGCCATGTAAACTAGCAGAACATGGCGCAGCATTTAAGAACAACAAATAACTCCAAAAATGTATAGGCTATTCGGCAACCTCTAACTCGTACAGGTCAAATGGAAAAAGGCCTCCAATCAATTTAGATGAGCGGAAACCACAAAACACCAGTGGAGATGTGTGGAAATGTTGCTAATTACCTGAATTACAAATACCTTAAGCTTGGCCCACTATTTCATACACTACAAAATTTTAATAATGTTTAATATCAATTGACATTCCGTTTTTAATCTTTTCTATAAAACATGTAAAATCTAAAAAAAACTGTATAAAAATCCGGCTTTTTTTCTTTTCCTGAAATTTCCCAGTTGCGTAGTACTTTCTCATTGCAAACGTAAAGTATTGATTTGGGTCAAATTCCACCTTGTAGTGTGTTTAGTATTTTATTTGATCGTTAGTGTTTATATGTAGTGTTTGTACTTTAGTTAGTTTGTTTATGTATTTTGGTGGAACGACTCAAATCGATTCTTTTTCGTTTGCAGGGGGAAGATGGACGCATGATTTGAAATGGCGAATAACATAAAATAAGATTGCTGTCTACAACTCTCCTTTTGCTGTAAGTACCGTTATTTCAGTATCGATCTTAAGCTTGTAGATATGCTTTATAGAAACAATTAGAAAGAATAGAATATTATTTTTTGTAGATACCTGTAATTAATTCATCAATGCATTTATATCAATATCATCTTAAAAATATCACCTGTATTGTATTACTTTTTTCTAGTTAGTTCCATCACATCCTTATTCACATTTTGGGTAGCTCACAAGTAATTTACTCATTAAATTTCGAAGCAAAGTTGAATATTAAAAAGCGCAGCAACTTTGGCCCTAGTTTATTTCCCTCTAAATATTCAACTTTGTTTCAGAGTATATGATGTTAACTCGCTGGGAAAGGCTGGTGTTTGCTGTCTTCCTGCTGGCTAGCTGGTTGCTCGAGGTGGCCGGATGTGGCCAGAAGCGCGTCACTTGTAACCCAACTAATCCACCTTGCAAGAGATAAATAGAGACTGGTAGATACTTATGTTCTTTTGAACTACATCAAAATCTTATTTTAAAGCCACATTGAGCTTCAACTATTTAATTGGTATAGAATGAATGCTGAAAATGGATCTTGTGGCGTAGTCCTTCCCCAAAGTTTGGATAAAGCTATGTATGTTATATGTAATATTATGCTTCCGGAATAAAATTCTCCCATAGATCGATCTAAGCATTTACTGAAACCATAGAAAATTACAAACTAAAATAAATTCTCCGATCAAAATCGTTGAAATATCCTAACAATATCATGTTCTTACAATTTATTTCATCATATATCTTTTAAAGGCTTTACGGTCATTTTTACAGATCCATTGGCTTCTGGCAATGGATAAAGCATTCTTCCAAGAGGTGGTGATTCTGTTGGTGACCCTGCTCCTCTCGTACCTCGAGACCTGTCTCGGGTGTGTACGACACGAGTACACGACCTGCAACGAAAGCAACCCTAGGTGCACTGAAAAGAAGTGACCTAATTATTCAGGTGAGTGCTTTCAATGTGACAAATTAAACACCGAGTTCAACGACGTCAGAGTTGAAAGACGAGTGGCGTATACGCCGGTTTTCAAGATGTCGCTAGCTCTGAGGTCCGCGTTCGATTCCCGGAAGGGTCAATGTAGAAAACCACTTTTTTACATTGACTGGGATGTTTTTGATACCCTCGTTGTCTCTGGTCCCATTACAAGCGCTTTAACCACATATTTTGATTTCAGGGCAATGTATGTGATGTTATCCAAATTTATTTATCGTTTCCAGTGTTAGAAACAAAATGGTGCTCCTAAATGAGTTCGTGCTGGTGTTCCTGCACATCGCGGTCTCGATGTTCGAGCTGACACAAGGCTGCAAGCGACGAGTCTGCGCCGACGGCGCCTGCCGACCCTGCCACAGGCCCAGGACAGATTTAGGATTTGACAGGTCTAGAGTTAGGGTGATCATTCCGAAGGTGAGAACTGCTTTTAATATCTCAGATACCTAAGAGTTTGGCGTGTTTGAAAGAATACACAAACTGCCCAATATCATATGAGATTTGTATGCATTGTACAGTTACTTTGCTTATTAGAAGTAGGTTGTAAAATGAAAAAACGTAAAAAAAAAATCTCGTTAAAACCTGGAAATACTCAATTTAGTAGCGTAGTGAAAACTGTTATAAATAGCAATTATTAAAAAAAAAAAAATAATAACTAATTGGTGTAACTGAGTGACAGACATGTTAATTAGGCATGTCAGTAAATATATGTGTGAAGTGAATTTTACGTATTTGTCTGCCACGGAAACATCCGTGTATTAACTAGCTGTACCCGCGACGTTGTTCGCGTTCATATTGGCCATCTCTGTGATTGAATATGTTGACTGCGGTATAGACCACCACTATCTTCAACGTGATGCAAGTATGTTCCCCGTATGGCACAAACAAATCTAATCGAAGGTTTCCAAAACCCATATACAAAAGTTAAACCAATATCGTTAGATGACAATCAACATAAGGTCATGGGGGCTCAAATACCGTAAGAATAGATTTAAAAATGGAAAAAATGCGCATTTTATTTTTAAATAAGTGCCACTACTTTTTTCTTGACATACCAAAATCTGAACGTGATTGTGTACTTGTCAGTAAATTAAATTGTCTATAAACTTGACCTGTATTCGATAATATGGTACAAAAAATTGTATGACATTTGCAAACAAAAAAATTGTTACCTCGATTGAACCATCAAAAACTACACGAGCAGCATGCTACCTTATAAAGAATAGAGTTCTGAAGAATTGTACTATGACCAAATGCAATAAGAAAGGAGGCTCAAATTAATAAACTATTATTTTTTTCTTGTCCAAGGAAAACAATAGATGAACAAAAGAACAAGTCAATAATACACAGGTATGTATAAAAAAATTTAAATAGAAAATAAAACAGAAGAGTAAAAACTGCTTAAACTGGAAACATGAAATGAAGCAAAAACATTTTCCAATCCTGCAAACACTGAGCTGGTTATCACAGCAGTAGCTAGGTACCTACCTAATTTAAAAATGGTTACCCCTTTTTTATAAGTCGACTAGCGACCAGCCTGGGCTTTGCACGGTATTCCGATTTTCTTGGCTTTTCTATACCTACTATAATATGCATGTATTCATCTCCCGAGCCTTTTCCCAACTATGTTGGGGTCGGCTACCGGTCATACCGGATTCAGCTGAATACCGTATTTTACATGGAGCGACTGCCTATCTGACCTCCACAACCCATTTTACCGGGAAACACAGTATCCCATAGTAAGACTGGGGCCCGAGTCTGCTATTTACATTTGCTTGAATCGTCTGAGTGGGTGGGGTTAGTGGGACCATTTTACGATAATTGGCATTCTACTAACTGTCAAAACGTCACAATTGGCCATTGGAACGATTGAGCCGCGAGTTGAGTGAATATGACCGATGGCCGGTACAATTTCGTATTCCGCTATTTTTTGACAGCAGTTGCATCATATCTATGGCTAAACATTTTTTATTTTTCATAGACAATGTGTCAATTTCAACGAAAACTTTCCTTTTTTAAAACATAATTATCCTTATTTTTTTTTTTTTTTTTTTTTTTTAATCTTTATTTATTAATGAGGGTTTGATCACAAAGTGAACATGTCACCCTCATGGGAACACTTATAAAATAAAATAACAAAAACAACTTAAGTTCTACGCTTAATTCCTATATGAATTAATTTATATAATATTCTAGCGCTTTTAGATGCAGGAAAAGACAGAATACTGTTGCATATACCCAAATGGCGAACGTTGATATTGTACTGATTGTGAATCATAATCCGCTCCGCCTCGTTCCGGACACACTCCACTAAAATGTGAAAAACGTCTTCCACTACATCACATTCTGTGCAGTTGGGAGAAGAGACTTTGCCCATCAATGCAGCAAAACTATTCAATGGAATGTGCCCAGAACGAAGTCTGAAACTGGTTACGATTTCTTGCCTACTCAAAGCGGTATTATCAAACCAAGGATACTGATTAATGGTTGGTTGAACAGTTCGATACCAAATACCTTTTGTCAATGACCTCTCATCAAAATATTCTCTCCAGATTGAGTTACATTTAGATTTCACTTCACAAAAAACATCAAACAAGAAAGGTTTATAGTTAGTAGCAACACCATCTGTACACGCTTCTTTAGCTAAATAGTCAACCTTTTCATTCTCCTCTATGCCTACATGTGAGGGTAACCACTGTAAAATTATATTTATATAATTAGCCTTAAGTCTAATAATTAATTTTATTATACTGTATGCCACAGGACACCCGCAGAAATTCCTCGTACATCTAAGCAAATGTTGAAGTGCGCTCTTACAATCTGTATAGATTACGAAATTATTATAATTCACGGATTCAATGTATGAAATAGCTTCAAAAATTGCGATTAATTCGGAATACATGACAGATATTTTGGAATTTAGCTTAAACTTTAAGAAGGTATTAATTTGGGGATCAAAAAACGCAGCTCCAACATCATTCCGCACTTTAGACCCATCCGTGTAAATCCTATAAAATCCAGAATAATAATTATTAAAGTAATTACTACAAACATTCCTTAGTTGAAATTTACTATATGATTTCTTTGATTCGGTGATATCTTTAATTTGTGGTTTAATTGTGCAAGACAAGTCCACGCTGCTAATCCATGTATCAAGCGAAAATATTCCCAGTTGTTCATTAAAATACATAGGTATACTATTAAGACACTCATATACGCGCACTATAAGTGGTTTTTTCTTGCGACTCCAGTAAGAATTACATTGGCAGAGATTATTAAGATTAGCTATTATTTCATATGTGTTACGAGAACAACTTCCCAATGATCGTAGTCTCAAAAAAAATTTTCCAGCTAAATAGAATCTTCGTACATGCAATGGCTCTAAGTGAAGTTCACATTCCATAACATGTATGGCTGTACTTTTTATAAATCCTCCAATGACCCTCAAACATTGATTTTGGATTTTGGTTAATTTATTCAGGTGAGTTTGACAGGTGCTGTCATAAAGGAAACTGGCGTAGTCAATCCTGCTACGTATAATAGAAATATATAAACGCCGCAAATGCGTAGGGTGTAAGCCCCACCCTGGACCCATGAGTATCTTAAAAACATTTAGAAATTTTGACGTTATTTCAACAATCTTATTAATATGTTTAGACCATCTTAACGATTGGTCTAACCACACACCCAAATATTTATAATTTTCAACAACCTGGAGAGTTTTTTTGTTTATTTTTAAATCAATGCTATCTTTTCTAAATCCATTTTTGAATATACAAATCTTACTTTTATCAGCTGAAATATTTAAGCCAACATCTTGTACTAATTTATTAAATACCTCCAAATCTGTCTGTAATGTATGCGTGCCAGCCAAAATATTGCTAGTAGTAAAGTACAAAACGAAATCGTCAGCAAATTGCGAAATATGAACATTTTGTATACGTTTACAAATGTTTATAGTAGCTAGATTGAATAACAGCGGCGATAAAGGATCACCCTGTGCTAAGCCCTGACCAGTGGTTCTACAAATATACGAATTTTCGCTTTGAATTTTAAGATTCCTTGCTTTTAAGAACTGCCATAAATAGGTGCATAATTTGATTCCCACCCCTACACGATCCATTATGTCCAATAAACTATGTAGATCTACATTATTATATGCATTGTCCAAATCAATAAAACAACATATAGTCATCTGTTTCTCCGAAAATCCTGTTTGTATTTTAGAAACTAAGTTAGTTAAATTATTTAATGTTGATCGACCCTTTCTAAACCCCGTAGTATTTGGAGATAAAATATTGTTCTTTTCTATAAACCACTCTAGTCTATTGAATAGAATGTTATGAAAGACTTTGCCTATACAAGACATCATAGATATTGGGCGGAGTGACGAGACTGAACAAGGATCACGACCGGGCTTCGGAATCGGTACCACCAAAATATCACGCCATTGAAAAGGCACAAAACCATACATGAAAAATTCATTAAATAGATAAAGTAAGATATTTTTACCATTCCTAGGTAAGTATTTTAACATAGAGTACGATATTTTGTCACAACCAGGAGATGTGTCATTATTTTTAATACATTTATTTAGCTCTTGAATTGTAATAGATCGTTCTAATATTGGATTATTAGATTTCAAATTAGGGCTGTCGCGTGGCACAAAATCGGGCGCTATATTACAGAGTAATTCATTAAGTTTAAAATCGTCCACGTGGTGTTTTGGAGTTTTATAACCTTTAACCCATCTCATTTTTTGCCACAACCTACTGTGCGACGTAGTTTGGTCTAAAGAAGAGCAAAATACCTGCCATGATTTATCTCTAGCACACCGCATACATCTTTGAGCATCACGAATTTTATTTTGAAGTAGTAGCAAGTTATCAGGGGAAGGATTACGGCGG
The DNA here is from genome assembly GCA_905475315.1 of Autographa pulchrina. Taxonomy (NCBI): domain Eukaryota; kingdom Metazoa; phylum Arthropoda; class Insecta; order Lepidoptera; family Noctuidae; genus Autographa; species Autographa pulchrina. Next base: position 8,287,068 of record FR997787.1, read on the forward strand.
AAATTACAAAGAGCTGAACGACGTTCTGCTACTTTTTTTGAGAGATTGGGACTCCAATAGGGTTTTGGCCTAAAATTCCTATCAGGGTTCATATTAATTTTAATGTACGGTATAAACAAATCTGCAGCCATATCTAAATGGCCTACAAATGTATTATATACTTTCTGTAAATCATCCGAATATTCAAAATTCTCGAAAATATTATTTAATAGTTTTTGATAAGCTATCCAGTCAGCTCTTTTATAATTTCTAAGAGACGTGTAAACATTATCGGGTTTAAAATAAGTTGAAATTTTGATTACACAATGATCACTTCCCAATGTTTCTTTTAAAACCTGCCAATTTAAAATAAGACTTATGTCGGATGAAACTAGCGAAATGTCGGGGGATGACTGCTGGAGTATGCCATTAACTAATTTAATACGGGTGTGATCACCATTGTTGAGTGTTATAAAATTGTTATCAATAAGCGAATCAAAAATGTAGTTACCCCTCCTGTCTACTCTGTTAGACCAATTTGGATGATGTCCATTAAAGTCGCCTAAAATTAAGGTTTTTTGATTGACATGCGAGAAAATGTGATCCCAGTCTGACTGATTAGTATTTATGGAAGGTGGGCAGTAAATCGATATAATATTTTGGATTTGATTACAGTTATATAGTTTCACGTGAACAATTTCCATACCGGAGTTACAATTTAATGAATTATTACATAATTGGGCTTTAATGGATCGGTGCGTAAGGATAGCAACTCCGCCATAACCGTCATCTCTGTCACTGCGAAATATATTAAAATCTTTAACCTTAAACTGAGTTTCTGGCTCTAACCAGGTTTCGCTTAATACTGCAATATGAACCTTGTCTTGCACTAACAAATTTTCAAATTCAATTAACTTAGGCTTAATGCTTTGGGCATTCCATTGAATTATATTTAATTTGACAATATTTTTATAATTAGCCGTTTGAAAGGTAATCTAAAATTAATTTAAGAACTGGCCAATCAGCAACATTATTTACTATCACTAAAATTACCCATTCTATGCACGTTTTAATCACTCCTTTACATATCATTTGTATAGTACTTCCTTTCATAAAAATTATCTCCTTTAATCTCCTTAACAAATCATTAAAATTAATATCTTTTTCTCTTTCTTCGGTTTCAGACAATTGTTGCACCTTTGATTCGTATTCCATTCTCTCGTCTTCTACTATTCGTCTCCACTCCTTAAACTCCACTTCTTCTGATTTGTCGCGTTTTTTACGAGTATCTGACCTCTGCTTTTGGTCATGGACTTGTGCCTTAGTTGTCACCTCAGCATACGTTGCCTTTGTGCTGTTTTGTGTAGGGATAATATCTATATCTTGAAGCGAGGAAAATATTGTTTGAGGCTCCTTTTTATCGTCTTCCACGTTGTCCGGAACCTGGTCATTTTTAGGTACATAAATGGTTAATGCTTTCCTGTATGTGCAATTGAACTCGGACATGAGTTCCCTCAGTCTTTTTTCCTTTAAAAAGATCGGGCATGTTTTTGCGAGGGATATATGTCTTCCACTGCAGTTAACACATACCATTTTTGTGGTTTCACAATTAACGTGGTTTTTGCCACATTTAGGACACACTACCTTTGAACCAGGGCATTTTTTAAGTACATGGCCGTATTTCCAACAGCGGGAGCACTGTGTCACGGGAAATATATACGAGTCTACCTTTATCTTCAATCCATCCGTGTAAACATATTGAGGCAAGAAAGAGCCTTTAAAACAAAGACGAACCGCTTCACTGGCTGACCATGACCACTTCTCTTCTTCGACATTTTTGCGATTCAAACGCTTTACGGATATTAACTTAGCCGGTTCAGGGCAAGATATGTTTTCTAATAACTTTTCCTCCGACATGTCCAAGTCCACATTTCGAATAACGCCATAAGAAAAATTATTTTCCATTGCTTTTTGTATTTGCCAACCCATATCAATAAAGTGTTGACATGATAGTAACTTCTCTGCACTAACTTCACTACTAAATTCTACACGTACTCGATACGGGTTAATAAATTTTACCCGGTTGATATATTTAATATCCTGATCTCTAAATAATCTAGCCAAACCAAACTGTTTAGGCAGTTTCTCCTTGCAAGAAATATACACTTCAATTTTTTCGCTATCCTTCGATATTTTATCCTTCCGCCTGACTTCTATCCACTCTTCATCACTATTTTCTCTCATTCTTTTATTAGGTCTTGCAACCTCACAATCTTCATCCAAAGTATTATTTTCGATTATAGAATCATCATTCAATTCATAATTGGTCTCTTCGTTATCGCTCATTTTAATTGTAAACAAGTCGTACCCGTGGCAGGTAGCTGGCCGGCCGGCCGCATCCGTACCTTTCTACGCGCTAAACAATAAATAGACCGAGCGCTCGATCGACGTAAACAACTTGTAAAACACGACCCGCTCGCACGGATGCCGCGACGAGACTCTAATTATCCTTATTTACAAGTTTTTAATAGAAATTACATATTGTATGGGCTTTTACAATTAATTAGTATTCAAAAAACAATTAATACAATTTTTTGCAACATAAGAAACGATTATTAATAATTAGTGCCAATCGGTGTTGCCTATTAATAATTACAAAATGTTTGATACTTTTATTTTTATTTTAAATTGACAACACCGCATCCCACTCATGCCAGTATGCCACTGATTGTTGTTGGCTTAACTGAATACGAAAATTAGGCACATATTGGGTTGACACTATCATCCCACTATGATCATAGTAACACGGAGTGTAAATAGCAGACTCGGGCCCCTGGTTGTCAGAATTAACTTAACGACTGCCAAAGATCTATATGACAGCCGGGACCTACTGTTTAACGTGCTTTCCGAACGATGATGATGGGTCTCGGTATGTTATAAATGGTCACCCATCCACGGTCATACAGGCACGCAGTCATAATATGCATGTATTATACATACATATAAAGGTTCTCTTTAATAACTATATCTGTATATAGCTGATAATTGCAAATATTAAGTAGATTAAAAGATCTCAGCGAGCAGACAGCGGAAGTGACTTCATTTTATACCTACTCGGGGCTACTCTGTAAAGATGCAACTTTACGTGTGCAGATTGATTTATGATTTGGAAATTCCAAGCTTCATGTCTTATTACATGGATTTAATAGCGTGATAAAGCTAAGAGCACTACGATTTTTTCAAAAACATTCCCTCAATCGTTTACATTAATCTATGAAGTAGTTTATGCCCAATCAATATTTTACACACAATCCTACAATGGGCAAAACAATGTTATATTTTACTTTTTATCATAATATAAATATACTTAAAGTGACTTCACAGTGAACTTCTGAGGCTGAGTTATTTGTGGCCCAAATTCACACTGAGAAGAAAAAACTATATATTCTAATGATGCTACTTATAAATATCTAGACAACATCCAGATCAATCCACCCATTTATCGCTATGATTATCTTTAACCGACTGATAAATGGAGAAGGTTGTCAATTAGACGGTATTTTTTATATCTGATAATCTCCGCCTATTCGGGATCGACAGCATATACCTCAGAGTTCCGGTATTTATACCCAGTTCGAAGTTCAATTTCTTTGAAGCGTTTAAGTTCCAGTAGTTTATAATTGTAGGTAGTCTGATATTTCTTACATTTATGTACTAATGTTTGTTTGTCTCCAGTGACGATGTCCCAGCATCTGTTTATGGTACTCCTCTACTGCTTCGCGTTGATCGTGAACGCTCTAGCCTGCAAGAAGACTGTCGCTCGCCCAACCTGCTGCCGGAGGGTAAGGGGAACTTACAAACTCTCTTATGTAAACAAAACACGATAGTATTTAAGCCAGAAAAAAACAGATGTAGCCAGCCTGCAGATTGCAAAACATATATAATAGACATCTTAGATACACCTTGGTAAAACATGGAGTAAACATTTAAGAAACTCCAAAACTCCTCGCTTGCTTCTTGAACCAATAGGTTAACATGTATTCCGAGGTCGTTAGTATGTCGTTTGTCAAATAGCATAGTTTCACGAAAACCCAAACTTTCACAATTAATCTGATCTGCTAGGTTCGCTGGTCTGCCAAGAGGTCTCTCTGTCAATTGTCACCAATCACGTGCTGTACAGTAGCTTGTCTCTCATTGGTGGAAATTGACAGACCCCATGATGGACAAGGGACCTAGTAACCTAACGTTTTTAATCGCGAAAATTCTCATTGCCATATACTCGACAAGAAGGAGATATTACTAGACAAAGAATGATAATAATACACAAGAAGAATGATCACGTCATATATAAAGTATATGTCAGGGTATCAACTTATAAATGTTTTGATTTACAAATATGTGTTTTCCTAGCCCCCGACCCCCCCGAAATGAGGACGGATTTGGTCGTGGTGCTGGCGCTGCAACTGGGCACACTTCTGTGCCTCGCGCTGGGCTGCTCGCGGCGCCCGCGAGACCCCGACTACTGCCTGCCCTGCACCTACAAGGGACCCATCATCGAAGTCTTGTACCCCAAAGTATAAGTTCAAAACAGTAAAATACTAACCATACTTTTTTTTACAAAATAAGACAATGCTAAGTACTTACAGCGCAAGATTCTTGCAAAGAATTGCTTTCGGACTTAATGTACAAAGTGGTGATGTGAGGTGACATTAATTAAAATCAATGTATGAAATATTTCTGAAATTGAATGTATCGTCGTAATTACAAAACAACGTGTCTTATGTTTTTAGGCTATAATAATATATTATAAATTTACGCACATTAAAAAAAATATATTTCCTCATTAAGGTAAGGTTGCGACTTATTTACTGTCGGTAGGTACCGGCCGTAACTACTTAGGTATTTTGGAAAAGATAACGATCATATTGATACAAAAAACACGTGTTCGTTTGTGATCTTTGCTTTTATTCGTTACGTAAATGCTAAAACGATATCGCTTCACCCTTCCTAATTGGCATTTTTTTATTGTTTGCAGCCGAAAAAATAACAAGAATTTCGTACCGATGTGGTTAAAACAAAACTTAGTTCGCATCAACAACTGGTTAGTATTATTAACGTTATATAATTTGAACTTACCATATTTGATCCTTATCTACATTCAATCAAAAATTAATAAATAAATAAATAAAATAGTTTATTGTCACAAAAAACATACAGTAGTATACATTGTATAACAAGATGCTAAACTAACGCTGCAGAAGTCTGTATACAGATATTGTGAGCCCTGCCTCTCAAACTAGGATAACCTGTATCTTGAGAGACAGTGTCCAGCTGTGGGGTTTCTTAGAAAAATTGGGATTAAACAACTGCGGACTGTGCCAACTTATAGTACGTGTTAATACACAAGTTACTCTTAAATTTACAGAAAAGAATAAAGTCTCTCTCCACATCCTCTAGTTTTTGACCTTTTACTCTCCTGTGGCATGAAACTTTTAATCGATAAGACACAAGCACAAACACTACACATAGTTTTCGTCAGATTCAATGTATCAATGAAACGCACCCGCGCCAACCCACCGTCTTAAATCTCAATAAATGCAAAAGAGGGTTACTGTTGTTTGTTACTTATTACTTTTATTAGGATTCACTTTTCTCTGTATTCAACTTATTACACAAAATGTGTAGGTACACATGTTCAGTAATTATTTTTTTAATATTTGTTGTGAGTAAGACAAATTAAATACGAGCCAAAAAATTAAACGCGTGTCTTCCGCGGAATCGTCGCGCATTCTCGAGAATTCTCAAATTTTTGGCTCGTATTTAATTTGTGTCTTATGCAATTTTCATAAAGTTCATTATGCTATGTACAATTTCGTTGCAAAAAGTCGCTTCCGTTCCATTCCGCCACGGTGTAAAGTGAGCCTAAGGGACCAATTTAATAATGATAATTATAATCTATTGCCCTCAAGTTCGTCGCTATGAAGCTGTCGAGGTGGTTGGTGGTGCTGCTGCAGCTGACTGCACTGGTGCTGAGCGCCTCGTGCTGCAAGCGTCACAAGCCTTGCCGCGAGGCCTGCCTACCTTGCAACTATAAAGGACCCATCATAGAAGTTATTTATCCTAAGCCGGTAAATTTAAAATTGTATACCTAATACCCCTACCAACTAAGGTTCTTCGTATAGTATGTAACCCGATGACTTTGGTATGCAAGCGACTATCACCATAGATACTTACAAGAGGCTCGTACATAGCTACGCGTTTAATAGTCTTCCAGTAACCGAGTACGTGGGGCCTTACACTTGTAAATAGTGTTGGGAATAGGTAAAATAAGATTAAGTACAGTAATAATTAATAATGTAAGATCTTGATCTTGTCCTGTCGTGAAAGTTATGTCGACATCGAACCAGCTATTTCGGGGATTACCACACTTGCACCATAAGACATGCTATGCTAATCTTTTCAAAAACGAAGTAAGCAATGGTTTATTGAATATAATGCGAATAAAGCGCACACCCCTCGTTTCTTGAACGTTCGAGATTAATAATTTTCTTTTTTTCTTTTTCAGTCAAAATAAAAAGCCAAATGGAAACTTAATGTTGGAACTGTATAAAAAGAAATCTGTTATGTTGAAATATAATTTTATTATGTAAATTATTTATGTAATTTATTCCTTTAATATATAACAAGATTCCTTAATTGGTTGTTTTATTCGACTTATTAAATCTTTATTAACACAAATATAGTCAGATTAGTGGCAATAGGAAAATTTGTTTAAAATTTTATCGAAAAAACTAAAGGTATATTATACAGAGTTGATATGACGGAGGGGCATTAAATTACACTACGTATACTATACGTGTTTAGTATTAATTCGATACGGTATAAAAATAAAAAGCGCTTAAAATGAGAAAATATTTTTTTCAAACAAACTAAATAGCTTACAAATTAGAATAAAACGCAACCACCCTGTGTAAAGAAATTTGACTGACTTACTTACTTACTTGTGACATGCGTCAATGCTTAGACATAATCAGCTGTTAGGAAAGATACATCGTGTTGAAACGGTGCAAAATCTTAAAAAAACATTTGCGACTAAACTACTGCTCCTATTTAATTGATTTTTGGTACAGAGCTTGAAAATGGTATCTAGTATAGGCAGTTTAAAGAAAAGCCCCTCTGTCGTATCAACTTTGTATACGTTATAAATAAAACTCAAGAATATTAAATAATGCCATATTTTATTTACATTTACAGTACAATCGAATATAGATAACATATAATCTAGTTAATATCGTAGGAAACAAAAACTATTCCAATTGCAATCAAAATAACTAACTTTTATGAAAAAAAATCTACTAATTTATTTATTTTTTCGTCTAGCAACACGGGTCTCCATGGTAGATTACAATATTAGGCGCGAAATTTTTCCCACGATTGCCATAAGCTCTATTATTAAATTCTAGCGTTTTCTAATTAACGCAGAGTAATATATAGGAAATAATCTGGACCCATGAAGATACCCTTGGCAGTTAATTAAATACTTTACATGGACAACATACTTAAATTATTGTTTAAACATGTCAATTTCACAAACCGGTTTCTATACCCAATTGTCTATAACAACTAATCTCTTTACTCTAAACACTAGACTTAAAATATTAAAACCTCTATGGATAGAGTAGCAATCATAGACAATTAAGTATAAAACCACTAATCATATTAACTCTTTTATCTATGTAATTCTGTGTAGCCCGATCAGAAATATTTCATTTAATTATAACTGGTAATACTCGCTCTAGTCGAGTGTTGCCAACATTGAAATTGTCTTTTTTTATTTAACAATTATTACTTAACAAATAATAACAAAATTTTTAACAATAACTTTCGAAACACTTGCAATATATAACAAAGTATCCCTGTTTTCTAAGCATTCAAATTTCATATGAATTTAATTAATCAACATATTACAAACACCACTACATAAATTATACAATTAAAGAATTCTAATTTCCGTACACCTGATCGGCCTCCACAAAATTAAAACAATTACATAATTATTAATACAAAAATAACTTTACAAATGGAAGAATATGACTCGGTTGTTCTTACAAGAGAAAAGTCTTGGGTTCGAATCCGAACTTGGCCATAATTATAAGACATTTCAACAATCTAGTACACTTCACCGCACATCAATGGTTCCACAATCGCCTTTATTCCACAGTAATAAGGTCCATTTTCCCGATACATTGTTGCCAATAACGCGCGGTTTACTGTACACTCTCAATATTATAATCTAAATTGACTCCATTATTGTGAGACTCAATACTTAAGATTTATTGTTATACAAAACATCTTATTTCTGTACAAGTTTCAAGTATTTAACTAATATGTCATTGCCTTGTGATTAAAAGGTCAAAAGTCAGCGCAGACTTAAGAATGGGTAGACCTGTCAATACTGAGAGTTAAAGACTCTATCTTAACATAAAGGCATAAAAGCTACCTACAAGCTAAACTCATACAATACGAAATAGTCTTTACAGTTCAGGTAATAAAGTTCATTTTACTTTGCCACGGTCTGCGCTGTCTTAACCAAATTAAGGTCCCTCAACTCGTACTGTGCCCAACTTCATCGTAGTTAATATTAATATAACGTGTGATTCAATAATAACCTCCTTATTCCTTCTATTCTAAAAACCTAAATTTTATATTTTCCAATCTGTACCTTAAGGCCACTAACATAAGATACAGTCTTGCGTAAAATATGTTATACTAGGAAATGTATGAATTTTCAAATAGTTACAAATTACCCTTTCATTAATGGCAGTATACCTATTGTCTATTTAAGCAATCATTTAGCTACATTTTTATCTGAATAAGGAGGTAATTATTCAAAATTAATTATTTATATAAATGCTTTCTAACGCTGGAAGTTTTTAAACAGTTTTAAACTATTAACGCGTATAAAAATGTTTGCAAAACAGGAAGAATTATTACTTGTCTCTGTCGCTCTCATGCAGATGTAATGCCGTCTCACTCACACAGTCCCAATTGTAATCACAGATCGTAAACACTTTCCTTCTATTTATTTAAGAATTTTTACAACTAGCAACACTCAGTCCGGTAAAAAATCTTTCTGTTTTAAAACCACATTAATAATACAGTATACATAGTAGAATAGTACATTTTTTTAACTATAGACCAAAATAGCGCGAGCCTAAGTTATGAAAAGTTTAAACTACTGGCAACCCTGCTTTTGGTAGAATTCCAAATAGTCCTCGTGTGTCGCTTATTTTCCAACGTATTATTTCACATTTATCTACAAAGTCAGTGGTACCGGTAACCTTTACATGTAGTATTACATATCAAACATAATGCCATTTTTGACAGTCGTTCCAGTTTGACTATGGGATACTGTGTTACCCAGCAAAATGTGGAGGTTAGATAGGTAGTCGCTACATGTAAAATGCGGTATTTAACTGAAATCAGTGAGACTGGAAACCGATCCCAACGTAACATCGGAGAAGATAGACCAATTTTTATTTTTATTTTTATGAGATATTCAATGATACATGAAAATAAACTATTATGTATTTAAGTGACAAGTTTACTCTAATTATAAGTTTCCAATACAACGTTAAAAGTATAGAATTGTCCAGAAATCGCAAAGGACAGACTTATGAAAGAAGAAAGTATTTTTTTATCCAGAAATGTGAAGTAATGAAGAGTATTTTAAAACAAACGTAAATCGCAGAAATTCCTTTTTATATAAATATAAAGGTTGAGATGAAGAACGGGAAGGCCTTTACCTGAGTTTGGGAAATAATCTAGACTGAAAAAAAAATATACTTCTAAGATAGTTAGGTAATGTGATAGTACACGTAAAAGCCACCTCAAGCGATGTGTCGCTAGTAGTAGCCGAGCATTAGCTATAGCAGCGCTCGGATCTCCTTGTGGATGTGGCAGAGGTAGTCCACGTACGAGGAGCTGCCGTCCACGCCGCGGTCCTCGACCAGGAAGTGGCGGAGGACGGCTTCCAGCTTGTCGTGTTGGCGCATTATTGTTAGCTGCGGACAAGTGGCAAGGGTTAGTTTATATGATGTGAAAATTTAATAACAAATAGATATATTATATGATGTTGGGTTTTTATGTTGGAAGATTTTGTTTAATTACCAATTTATATTTGCGCCGACCTCAATTAATTGGGACAGACAAGGAGGTGATGATGATTTTTAAGAGCTAATATTTAGTATTATAGACACTTCAAACTTAAATTTTTGAGTACCATTCTTGACTGTTAGATTTCACAGAAAAATAGTATTTATGAAATAACAATTGTACCTCATGAACTTGCACAAATACACATACAAGGTACAAGTATTAGCAATATATGCTTCTTACAAACGGGACAAAATGTACGAAAAAATATACATTCATTATACAGCTTTTATCGAGTATAAAAAAAATATAAAATACAATGATTGAAAACTAAGATGTTTGTTTAGATCCTAATGACATTTGATCGTTGGATGTAATGAGCCATCGCAAACTATAAATGAAATTTATTTAAATGTATAATGTGCTTAATGTTTTTATCACTTTAACATTTATGTAATAATAAATATTGCATTGAAATGTTTGTTAACATAAAAAAATGAGATAAACCGTTCATAATGTCTAGACAAATCATGGATCGACCAGCAAAAAATATACATAAATTACATTCGTTATAAATAAGCAGCGAAATGAGAAAATAAATGTCCTTAAAAATAATAGTGTTTACTAACAAAATATCAGTTCAACAAATATAGCGGACCCGACGAATTTTAACATAAAATGAAATTAAAGTTATCATACAAATGACTTGAAAATGACAGAAAAGTCAAAAGAGCGATGTCACAAAAACAACCGCAAGTTTGAACTCGTCAACCAATCCCAAAAGAAAACCAGCCCCCAAAACCACCATCCTTCCCATGACCGCTATCTCTTCTCATGACACCAGTCCACATATGTAACCTCGAAATCCCATAGCCATCTTTACCTATTAAGCCCAGTCCCACCCACCCATAACCACATTCTCCCCCCCCCCCCCACCCATCGTCGTCTTGCCAGCACCCACGCAAAGAAGACACGCCACCATCGCGTCCACCACTTGTTAAAAAAATAACGTAACGCTGGCGCTGCGCCGATGTTATGGCCGTTCGTGAACCGCGTCAACAGGGTACGAGCGCTGGCAATACGATGACGCTCGAAAAACGCTAGTGTGGGAATCTTTTGCCTTATGAACCTCGCAAGTAACCATGACACCCATCCCCAGCGCCCACATGCCTTTAACCCCATAAACCTGAGCCATCAAACATACAGCATCTTCTGCACAGTTTTGTGCGTGTTCATGAGATAGTCCATGTAGCTCTCCGCACCGTCCACGCCGCGGTCCTCGACCAGCAGCTGCCGGAAGTGCGGCGCGCCCTTGTCCTTCGGCACTATGGTCAGCTAGCGTGCGGAAACCAGAGATATAGCGGGTCTCAGATACCATGCGGGTCAAGCTATGGGTTGCTACACTTGGCTTTAAGCCCCGGAAGGAAGTATATTGTGTTCGCAATTAAAATGCCAAACACGATTTTAGTAAAATAACTGTAATGCTTAGATCTGCTTTAGTGTGCACTGCAACTTTGTATTTTGTATGATTTTTTTTAAATTTTCAAACAAGCAGAAAATTGATGTTTTGTTAAATTACAAGGTTTTAAATAGCACTTTTGCACAAATACTTTTTCATTTACTTTACTAGCGTTTTATTTTTTTCTAAATTTTTTTTTTATGGCTTGTTAAAGTTTAAACACAAAAACGCATGCTCCGTTGCTTTAATGTGGATAGCAAGCAAAACAGAGGAGATAAGACAGAGGGGCGTCCGCGTATGTGCATTTTAAGAAAATTTAAGCGCAAGAGATCAGGTAGCATTTTAATTTATTATTATTTATTATTTAATCATTTTAAGGAACAGAAATAGAACCATTTCCAAAAGGAATTAGAAAAAACAAGGATAGAAGATCATGCTATCGCCTGCTAGAATACTTTTTACTTAACTATAATCTATTTGTTCAGATATAATTTAAAATAGATTTTTGAACAGAGTTGAATATTATGTATAAATTGGGAATCTTCTCTATATGAGAAGAGGTATATTCCCAACAGTGGGGCGTATATCATTATTATTATCGGCTGATATTATTATTTATTTCATTGGGAATCGAACCCAGAATTTGATAACATAAGGAAAACAAATAGATTATAGAATAAGCAATATCTGTAAATAATTTAATAGATGCGAAGGATAAACTCAAGCAAATATCCTACTAAAACTATTCGTCTATTTGCATGCTGCTAACTCAGAAAAAGAGATTTTATGTTACATAGAGTATTCACTTGTATGACTATTATTTTAGACGATGTTCTTATTAATTACAGATCATATTATGAGCGAACGAAAAAATTCCGTCGCACGACGAGATTCAATACTCTGATCTCTTTAGTGTCCTAATTAAATCTTGGTAATGATCGCATGGGCACAAATGCTTAGTAACGATCTACCATGGTATCAATAACATATGCTACTGAGCAATCGTGCATCGTGCGAACAATAAGAATACTTTATGAGAATCGCATGATCATATTTCTAGCACGACGACATCTCATCGTTTTCTAACGATTGGTAGTCAATTAGGACAGCGTCGTAGCATTAGATTTTTTTTCTACAAAATAAATATTTTCTATACTTTTAAAATGTATATTATCTTCATACACTTACCCTTGACCGCTGCGTCTCACACATTTTGACAGAACTTCGCTGGCTTTCCCACTCACACTAGTATATAACACATATTTTATGCTTGGACTCACCCGCATAGCAACCCGTCTGCGTGCGCGAGCGTCGTCGACGAGCGCTCGCACGGCGTGGCTGGCGGCCGTGTCCAGCGCCGGCAGCTCCGTGACCTGCGTGTCCAGCTGCGCGGGCGAGCCCACGCCGAACACGTCCTGCACGAACTCCGCCGGCGCTTGCGCTCCTACCCATATCAGCATGTGAACGCCGTTCTCTGTAGAAGGTTGAGAAGTTAGTGGGCTGATTAGGGGTAAAAATGTTGACTGCACGGAGAGCTGATCGTCGAACGACGTAAATTACCAAAGTGCGCCATGTTGCGCGTTCGATTCCTCGAATGCAATGCATACTCTGGCTTCTGGAAGATGCCTCGTCCCATATAGTAAAGCTCTCAACAAGGCCGCTGCGTGTTGGACTTGAGTTCCCACAATAATATGAATATGAAGTAATATGTCTGTATCGCGTCAGATATGCGGTGCAAAAGATAGATATTACAAAGACAAAACTTTAGCACAGCAGTGGGATCCTAAATAGAATGGTAAAGAAATAAATAAATGTACTGACCGAGCAAATAGACTCCATGATCGCTCATCTTGTCGACGGAGGCCCTGAGCGGCTGCAGCTGCGCGGGCGGCGTGTGCGGCAGGCGGTGCAGCGGCAGCAGGCGCGGGTACGTCAGCACCACCGACGTCTCCACGTCCGCCGCCAGCGCGCGGTGCATCGCCGTCGACCGGTCGTCGCACGACACGTCCGGCCCGCCTCCTACTGCGTCACCGCGTAGCAAGCAGTTCGTGTATAGCGGCAACAGCTTCATCGGTTCAGGTAGTACCAACTGTCCGGCGGACGACGGCGATGCGCAATGCCTTCTATACGCAGCGAGGGAGCGAGCACAGCGCGTGCTGAGAGCATCTCGCACCGCTCTAGGTCCAGCATCCCTCAACGCCCAGACCGCCTGTTTCGTGAGGAAGTTGACGACAGTATCGAGCTCCATGCTGCGGTACACGTCGGCCAGCTGCTGGGCCACGGCGAGAGCGAGGTTGAGCACACGCAGCCGGCGCTGGCCGGAGCGGTGCGTGTACAGTAAGGCTGCCTGGATGTACACGCCGTCCTCGCCTGTTAGCTTGTCGTCGTGCTTTATCTCGATTCCGATGGCTTTGTCTGCGTCTGTTTGGCAATAATAAACATAACATGAAAACTTATTCTATGACATTCTTTTTTCTTATTTTATGTCTTTCCTATTATTTTAGTCGTGAATTTGCAAGTGTTTTTTTTTCTGCTTTGGTGTTCACACCGTAAATGTTAATTATAAGTCTATACGTGAGGATTTGCAATTGGCTTTCTGGTGACTATGTTTATGTTTTTTGTATATTACCTTAAGTCCTCCATGTACCTACTAAATAAATAAATAATTTCAATGAAAAAAAAATTTCAAAGTTAAAAGTTGCTACATACCAATAGCAGCCAACTCGACATCCGTTGTGTTGGACATGAAGAAGTGTCCGAAGAAGTCGGTGGGCCTGACGCCGGTGGAGGTGCGCACGCGCATGACGGCGTCGTGTGCTGTGGGCCGGCCCACTACACGCTGCACGTCACACACCAGGCGGGGACCGTCGATCTCCGCCTAAGGGATAATGAGTGTTACTTATTATTAAAGACTGAAAATATATAGACCTCCTTCCGCTAGACGACAAAGGTCGCGCCATCGACGTACGCCTGGTTATACGCTAACAGCTTGACGAATGCATCGGCTGCGCATCATACGGCGCTGATCAGAAATCTGACTATTTGACCTCCCGATATGTTGCCAAAATTTCGTCGACTCAACTTGAAATCAAAATCAAAATCAAAATCAAAAATTATTTATTTAACTTAGGCTACAAAGTAGCACTTATCAAACGTCAATTATTGCTCATGGCAACACAATCAAGCACTTAATATCTGATCGACTGGACATTTGTCCATTTCTTACATACCACTACGTAGTCATTGTATAGTGTTGTGTATATATAACTCACCGTGAAGTAGGTGTACTTGTGTATCTGTCCGCCGGTGAGCCGCGGCAGCTGGCCGATGGTCGCGCAGTCCACGTACGAGTTGTTGCACACGAACAGCTCCACGCACACGCCGGCCGCGCAACACGACTGGCCTAGCTCGTTGTACGCTGTCGTTTGTGGGGCTGGGTCGACATAAAAAGCGCTATTAGAATCTAGAATATTAGTTCGATGACCGCTATGTTTGGGTGACGTACATGCCGCGGTATAGCCAACTCTGAGGTCATGAGATCGATCTTCGGACGGGTCGATATACAAATCACTTTTCCACATTGTCTCGAGTCTGGGTCTTTGTGTACGTTATAGCTACTTTGGATTCAACAATATATGTCATGTTGGATAATAGATTTCCATAAAAATATAAAACAAAAATGTGTCATGTTACTGTCACAAAATGTGCCAAACTTATGTAGCACTTTTTTGCATAATTCCAATCTTATTTCTGGTAACTATCCTATACTCCTCCTAATTACCATCACGCAACACAAAAAATCTCGTCAAACTTCCTTTTAACCACATAATCCAAGCTATTGAAAATACAGTACAAAGCATCAAAAACTCAAACAAAAATAAACTCTAAAGCACTCACCTAAGATCTGTTTCTCCTTGTCAGTGCCGAGCAGCTTCCTGTCCTCTCGGTTAATGAGCTTGCCGGGAGCGTTGTATGTGGGTAGTGATGTATGGAATACTAGTAGTTGTCCTGATGTGTCTGCTGCTTTTAGGGCTTCTAATCCAGCCTGGGATAGAAAGAAAAGTAAGTAAATATTACAAAAATTACATTTGTCTTTTTTTAGAAGAGAGTAGTTTTTCGGGTGTATCTATGTTTGTTTCTTTGGCACGTTATAAGCCCAAAAGGCTTGATGGATTTTAGCTTAAAGCGTGTCGTAAGATTCTTATGAGTGAAAATTTCTTCTTGTTGTGAAAATGTGAATCAGAATTTTTATATATCAAGTGTGGGTACATAAAATTACATGTTTGGCATATAAAGTATGCAGTTGATATGTCAAACATGTGAATTAACAGTAATATTAGGAAGGCAACTGCAATGCTTGCAGGTCATAAGTTTGCTGTACAACTTTCTAAATCTTATCTTGCAGCAAGTTGATGTTTGTTATTGAATAACATCAACGGGCCTAAGAAATTAAATAAATATACATAAAGGTACTGGGTATATAGGTAATAATTAAACCACTAAAACAGCTGACTTCGGGCACTATATAAACTGCCAGCAATATATTATATAAGCTTCAATCTCACCTGTACAGCAGGCAATAATATAGTTTCCGTCTCCTTATTATCCTGGAACATGGCGGGCAGCTGCTGCAGCAAGGCCTGCAGTACAGGCCCGCTGTCCTCCGGCAGCACGAGGAAGCCTTCCAGCAGAGGCACGAACATGTCGCCCACGTCGCCCACTGACATCATCTGAGGCTGGGCTAGGGTGCCCTGGGGGGGAAATGGGAGAGTAAGTTTAAATACAGAACCCATTGCTGAATTAGGTAAACGTTCGTCAGAATAGGGGAAGGGAGCTTAGTTATAAGGAAATTAAATTTGTTTATCGCCGACCTGAACAAAATATGAGTCATAATGCGACTACGAAGTAACTTAATTGAGATAGCTAACAGCTGCTCAACATTTAATTGGAGATTTTTAAGTGGAGAACTTAATTTATTCATTAACAAAAATATATCTGTAATTACTATATTTCAAACAAATACATAGCGTTCTATAACCAAATAAAAGGACAACCTCGATCAGTATCTTTGAAGTCACAAAGTATAAGTACAGCCTCATCATAAATATATTGGAAATTAATATTCTATTTATTCAGTAAAAAGTGATCTATCAATGATCAAAAGACCTTTTTACTATAGACACATACTGAAACACAAGAAATTAAATTAACTTACCTTGATATTATAGAAGTGCACAGTAGAGCTGTATGTGATGAAGCCGACACGCGTCCAACTCTTACCAGTCTGCTCGTCGCGGGGCATCGCCTGCACGTAACGAAAATTGAATTTAATACTGCTTCACTATACTTTAAAATTTCAATTTATCATAAAAGTAAATGGTGTGTTTTGACCCGCAAATAATGATAATATAACGTAATTCTTATTTTTAAGCATTATAGTGGCAACAACTTTTAGGGCCTTATTACAAAAGATGGTTTAAACCAAGACTAAGGTAAACCCAGGTTTAAAATATACCCATCACTTTCTTATGTCATATAACAAAAAGAGACGGGGCTATTCTAAAACCTCGGTTTTTCTTAGACCATCTTTTGTAATAAGGGGGTTAGTGTTTATTCAAAGTGACTTTAAACTCCGTATTATCCCATTATTTGACCCCTGCTACCCTTTTTCCCTGTTCAGGGGTCCCAAATTGTTGAAATTGTACATTCAGGCCAAAATTGGGACAAGCTCTGAGGCCGAATGGATTGAAAGACTGAACTGAAAAATTGACTTCAGAAGATAGTCTGGTACCAACCAGTACGGACTCAAAAGCAGGCACCTAAAGATGTTAACCTTAAGGTACCTGAATTTTTTAAGATAGGTTTTAGTAAATATGGTTACCTCAATAATATCCATGATGTTCTCGCAGACGGTCTGCACGAGCCCGTTCTTGATGGCGTTGTACGACACGTCGATCACGAACACTATCGCCGGCGGGTTGGGGAGCGTGTTGTTCTACAAGTACACAAATACAGTAAGTTACTCAATCAAACTAAGCTTGTAAAGATTTTGTATTAAGGAATATGATTGATTGAACTTCTGTTTCGATTAGTCAATTCCGAAAGGCACAAATATGAGGAAAATAATGGAACATTAATGTCTATTTACTGTGTAACAAAACGCTTCGAAAAGCACTTGTTACAATCTTTTATTTTTTATTGTAGACGTCAGATTTTTTAGTAACATGTTATTTAAAATATTGAGACTAAATTTTTAACAAGCTATCAGGGCTAAAATATATTCTAAAGATTCTTAGACTAGATTTGGGAGGACACCGACAACCCGACACTATGGTCCATTATAATAATATAAATAATAAATGCGGACAACATCACATACATTGTTCTGAACCCAAAGTAAGTAGCTAAAGCACTTGTGTTATGGAATTCAGATACAACGAAGGTACCACAAACACCCAGACCCGAGGCAATGTAGAAATGTCATTTTCTACATTGACCCGCCCGGGGATCGAACCCGGGACCTCAGAGCTAGCGACACCTTGAAACCGGTGCGTGCGCCACTCGACCACGGAGGTCGTCAATTACGCACTAAGCCCAGTTGAAACAATTATTTAGTTACAAACAAATATAATAAACCCTCCTAGCAACGTACCCGGCAGTACTCCTTGGTGGCGACGATCTCGTACGTGCCGAGCGCCATCTCCGCCGGCATGCGTCCGTACTGCTGCATGCTGTTCACGTACTGCGTGTACTCCATAGGCACTGGGTAGTTATTACAATATGTGTTAGTTATTTATTAGAAGAAGACTAAGCCAAGCGTTTTTTAATAACAGTGTTAACGGATTCAGCTGAACTTCGTATGTTACATAGAGCCACTGCCTAACTGAACTCCACAATCTTATTTTAATTTTAATTGGTAACATTAAAACCATTGTTACCGACGTATATAATTATGCAAAATGGGATACATAACTAATTATACTTTTGTACAAAAGTAAAAAACTTAGATACAATTTGATATTTCGCCTGACGTCACGATTTCGGACATTTTAGTTAAATAACATGACGTCATTAGTCTCCTTTGAACTTGAACTTTGATTAGCTTGATTTACTTGACTACTATACCTTATTTCTTATTTTTTAAAAGAAAAAATCACGTGTCCAATATTTTTAGTATCTATTTCATTCATTTACCCCATTTCATCTTAATAGGATATGAAGAAGTAGTTCTTATGAAGGTTAGATGATTTAACTTAAACAAACAAACATAACCAGTCCAATAAGTTCTTACCTTCAGTGGTAGCCTTGCAGAAGGCGCACTTGAAGTGTCTGCCGGCGTCCACGAACTTCATGTTGGGGCACATGTAGGCCTTGCAGCGCGAGCACCGCACCGGGCCTAGTGTAGGGGACCCCGTCACTGCTGCGAAGTCGATCAGCGGGGGCTCGGCCTCCGTGCCTACTGTCTCTGCCATTGGGGAGAGCTGAGGGGAAAATATATTATTGATTACAACTAAAGGACGAAGATAATAAGTCATTTATTGAAAATAGCTAGTTAATCAATCAATTCAGTCTAAATTTGGTCTCTGCTGGATAAAGATATACCAAGTAACACAATTAATAGTAATACCCAGTAAAAATCAGAATATCTTAAAGTTAAGTTTTATTTAAAACTAGCGGTCGCCCGCGGCTCCGCCCGCGTGGATGTCGGTTACCGCTGCAAAAAGCCTACCCAGGAAAAACACGGTCAGCAAAATGATTCCCAGGTCAATTCACAGACACCGACACTAATATCGACGAAACTTTTCTGGTTGATTTTTACACCTTGTGTCCGAAAAACCCAAATATCTTACGGAACCCTGTTTTTTTTTCCAAAATAAAATTTAGCCTATGTTACTTGTGGATAATGTAGCTTTCGAATGGTAAAAGAATTTTTTAAATCGGTCCAGTAGTTTTTGAGCCTATTCATTACAAACAAACAAAGTTTTCCTCTTTATAATATTAGTGTAGATTACATTTGGATACAAAACAGGATGAATTGTGTCTATTCACTTAATTTTATACAAATCATAAATAAAAACTATAGAGTATACTCACAACTAAACAGAACGGCATTGATGTCTGCTTCAGCAGATCAGCAGTAACAGGCACGGTGTACATAGAACTCCTTATGTAACGGGGACCTATGAAAATAAAACAAAAAACATTTTAATACGCTTGAAGCCATAAAGATCAATATACTATGGAGATGGTTTAATTATAATAGGGATGATGACTAATTTTTATTTTTATGTCCATCTTTTAGATAAGAAAAAAATATTTGACACGTATTTTTTGTTTAGTCCCGTAAACAAAGAATTACGAAGATACAGCGAGTACAATTCTTGCGTGACGTCACGTTTGAGTACAAATTGTACCTAGCCGTGACGTCACAAGCCCCCACTCCTGAACTTTACAGCGGTTTATCTTAGTATTTTGTAATTTATTTGAGAAAATAAAAAATATGTGTCTATTATATTTTGATTATCTAAATGGCGGACTAAATAAATTTTGACTTTTCATACCTAGTCATCTACCCTATTATTCAAAATTTGCCAGCAAAGCCTTAGAAACCGTGTTCGAAGTTTTTGATAAGACGCCATGTAAACATAAACTTTTGTCCGAGACTTTGTTCATACAAATATATGAATGTTGAAAAGAAGAAGTAAATTAACAAAATAGGTATACATACTGGCATTCCCCTTATCATCGACAATGAAGTCTGTGGTCGCTAGCGGCGGGACGAGCCCCTTCTCGTTGGTGACGAAGATCCCGCCACGGTTCTGCTGGTCGTCAGCCATCACCTGGATCTGAGGGTCAAGGGAGAAGGTTAGAGAGAGAAGTACAGTGTTGTAAATATTTTAGTATATGTTTATATAGAGAGGGATAGTTGTATTTGTTTTTGGAGCTGTAGGGAACAGTCCCTATTATTTTTTATGTTAATTTCATGCAGTGGTTTTCTACAGGGATGTAATTTTTTTTTTTTTTTATGTATTTTCAGGTAACAATTGTCATGATTCATAGCTGTTGTCATGTCACTTGCATAATATGCTTTTGCTTTTACCCGACTGCGGCGAAGCCAAAAAAGGAGGGTATGTAATTAAATGCTCTATTTTATCAACCAGTCTAGAGCATGTTTTCATCTATATCCAATGTTTCCTGTCAATCACGCAGTTAGCAAGGTCATACAAACGTACAGGGCTGGGCATCTGGTCAGGGTCGAGCCGCTTCTGCTCGGGCTGCTGCTGGTACTGCTGGCCGGGGTAGGGCTGCTGCGCCGGGTACTGCCCGAACTGCGGCGGGTAGCCCGACGGCTGCTGGAAGCCGCGCTGCTGCTGGGCCGGCATCGGCGGCTGCGGCATTGGCGGCATGCCTGCAAATGTGCCGGATAGTTAATTTAACGTGAAAAAGGATATACCTTGGCACTGAAGAATATATATTTGCTTGCTCGTCGCATACATGCAACCAGCATTTTTCGATCCAAAATGTTTTAATGGTATGTTTTTGGTTTTGTAACTAACAAACATCTGATTGACAATAATGAAAATAAACGTGATATCGTAATATTAGGTAAATATCGAAGTTTGAAATTTTATATAAGTACAAGGACTGTTTTCAACCAATGTTAAAGATATACAATTTGGTAGTTGTACTTACCAGGATATTGAGCATTTTGTTGTTGTCCAGGCGGGCCGTATCCCGGCTGGGCAGGGGGCTGGGCCGCGTACTGCTGCTGCGACATCGGCGGCGGCATGTGCGGGAGGCCGGGGAGCGTCTGCTGCTGCTGCTGCTGCCCCGGGAAACCTGGCTGCGGTGGCAGGCCCGGCTGCCCAGGCATCTGTCCCGGTTGCCCAGGCATCTGTCCCGGTTGCCCAGGCATTTGCCCCGGCTGAGGTGGGAGCCCCGGTTGGGGCATTTGACCCTGTCGCGGGGGTAGCCCCTGTCCAGGCATTTGACCAGGTTGCGGTGGAAGCCCGGGCTGCATTTGCATTTGTTGTGGAGGCATCCCAGGTTGGCCCATTTGACCAGGTTGAGGAGGCATACCCGGTTGACTCATTAGGCCAGGTTGCTGAGGTGGCGCTTGCATCTGTGGAGGCCCCATATGTCCTGGCTGAGGAGGTCCCTGTTGACCAGGCATCTGCTGCTGTCCAGGTAAACCTGGCCCAGGTTGCTGGGGACCGGGCATTTGCTGCTGGCCTAGCATCTTTCCTGGTGGTCCCATAGGTTGACTCTGTTGTTGTGGCATTTGACCAGGCTGTGGCGGCAAGCCTGGTGCGGACATCATGCCCGGTTGCTGGGGGGGGCCAGGCTGTCTCTGCATCTGAGGCTGGGATTGACCAGGAAGACCGGGCTGCGGTTGTCCAGGAAGACCGGGCTGCGGTTGTCCAGGAAGACCAGGCTTTGACTGAGGTGGCATACCAGGCTGCTGCTGCGACTGCGAGGGCATCTGCTGTGGCGGCATGCTCATAGGCTGCGGCATCCCTTGTTGTCCAGGCTGCATACCTGGACCACCCATCTGGGGCTGCGGCGGCATGCCCTTGCTAGGTGGCTGGGCATTTGGTGGAGGCATACCTTGCCTGCCCATTCCAGGCGGTGGTGGAAGACCAGGTTGGGACTGTGGTGGCATCTGGCCTGGACCTTGCATACCAGGCTGTTGTCCCATCAGGGGTTGACTAGGTTGGGCACTCGGTGGTCGTTGCTGACCAGGCATTGAAGTTGGTGGTTGGAACTGTCTATTTATATCAGGGGTTTGACTTTGTGGAGGCATTTGGCCAAATCCTGGGGGTGCAGAAGATGGCACTTGTCCTGGTGCAGACGATGGTGGCATTTGCGGTTTTTGTGCCATAGGGGGAAACTGAGGAGCTCCACTCACTGGCGGCCTGCCAGCCATACTTGGTGGTCCCTGACTGAGGGGGGGCTGGCCTGGACCATAATTGGAAGATGGGAGATAATTTCCAGGGGGGAACTGTCCAGGTGGCATCTGGCCAGGGGGTAATTGGGTAGGTGGGATGTTCGGAAAACCTTGGGGTCCATTTATGCTCATGCCTTGCATCTTGTGCGACATATCATTTGGATCAAACCCCTTAGGTTGCATTTGTGGACCATTTGGTGGCATCTGGTTGTATATGTTGGCATTCTGGACACCGTTGTAGTCCTGGGACGTAGGGGGATACATGGGGTTGTTTGGTGCGTTATTGTTTTGCCCTGGTGGTGGATATTGAGGATTCATCATCGTTTTTGGGGCCGATTATCCTGTGAAAACAAAAGACAATGTTTTTAAATGACTATTGCTAGACATACAATTTTGTCTCAGTTACATAGACAGTTGTACTATCAGTTTTCTTGTAAAATTAAGTTAATCTTCTTTATGTATTGCATAAGGCAGGAAAAGCCAGTGACCAGTGTAGTGTAGTTAATACAAGTGCTTAATAAATTAATTTAACAGGAAATAAATGCTGATAAGACAATGTCTATTATTCAAAACAATAATTAATTACATTTGATTTACAATTAATGTCAAGGGTACTTTTGATAAAATTACATAAAGTACAATGACTTTTAATTTGGCTAGTAGTATTCTCTTATATATTAGAGACTGTTTTCACCACTACTTTTGGTAAAAAAACCTATCAAACATTCCTTTATAAATACTTAGAAAATTATGTAACATCTTAATTGGATAGTAATATCTGAGTGTGTTAAATACCACACAATTAATTGAATTAGTCGAACATATACATGTGCCACCTGTGTATATGATGGCCCTAAACAGCTGGTCAGCTGCAATATCAAATCTTTAGGTGAGTCAGTTTGTTGAAACTAATTAAATAATAACTAACGGTGAACAAAAACATTGTATAATACATTAATAAAATTTGACAGCCCAGATTAATAGATAAAAAAATTGTGGAATACCACACTTGGGTAATTTGAGGTCCTTTAAATGTTAGGAAATGTGTATTAAGAAGGTTAAATGATGGAATTGTGCCTGTGCCATCTGTGAGACAGAGAAAACCATATTTGTGCGCTTGTTGTTGAAAATGTATATTCTGTGTCTATAGCATGCCTAGGCAAATTTAAATGCAAACTGCTGGTTATTTTTGGGTATGAATTGAGTGTATTTTAACTAAAAATGTAAAGTAATCATTTAAGAAGCAGCCCTTACTATAAGATTTAAATGAGACATATTGAAATCGAAATTCTAGCAGACATTCTGATACTTTCTCTCATTCCATCACACAATCAAACTGAGATGACACATCAAATACATTGATCATACTCTTGTAATGACGGATAATTTATGGGCAATCATAGCGCGACGCTTGGTCATTTCAATTTAATTACGATTTAGACACATCTTCACCGATTCCAGTTACGAAACTTGATAAGAAATCACAACACATTTATGACATACATTACAATGGAGGCAAGTTTACAAGTCAGCACGACCGAAATTAGGATGCGTTCTCAAGAATACTACGTGTATAAACACTTATTTACACATATATACGTGTTATGACGATGAAACCTGGTTTTTTAATCTGATGAAGTACCTTTGACAAGACAACCAACACAACACTATAATTAGACAAAATTATCACTTTTAACTGACACAATGGTGAGACACAAACTGTTCACGACATAATTCTCAAGATTTACGTTATATAATCAAAAAATATTAAGATAATTATGAGAAATACAACAAAATCTTGTTAGTAGAATTTTGACAGCTGCAACCTAAACTTTGTAAATAATTTGTGCAAAGACCCACTATGATTCCGCCAATGAAAATATACAGGAATGAAGGTTAACAATATATTTTTTAATAACTTACGGCTTCCGAGGAGATTTTTAGAGAAATATCACAATAAAAAATATAAACAAGTCTCACTAATCACACAACTTCGGGGCCACGTATTCGGCAGTGTTGTCAGTTGGATACCGCTTATGTGGAACTTTTTGATTTTCATTGCGTCTCTGCAAAACGGAACGCAGTACCTTGCAAATTAACGGGTTCTTGTAACTTATTTGTATCATTGTAGTAAAAAAATATCATAAATAAATGTATTTATGTCATAAAAATAATATTTAATCGTATGTTGTAATATTATTATTTAAATAATTACCATAAATAGAAGATTTTTTCTTCAATTTCTGAGGAAAACGGAACATTTTGTTTTAATATGGCAATCACGGTTAACTTGATGTCAAATTAAATTTGACTTTACAAAAAATACTTTATTGTTGAAGCGATAAATATGAAAATCGAATGATATATAATTTAGGATGAAATATTTGAATAAGAATATGCACGCCAGTACCACGTTCGTCATTATTATATTATGACATGTCTTAATATTTGCCCGCGGCCCTGTTCGCCTGGATGCCAGTTATCGCAATAAAAATTTGTCTATGTATGCTGTATGTGTGTATGTTCTACCGTGGAGACACAGTTTCATCAAAATCGGTTCAGCGGTTTAGCCGTACATAACAGACAGAAAGATAGACAGATAAAGTTCCTTACGCATTTATTAGTACCTACTTACTTGTTACTTAGGTATCAACAAATTATTTTTATTACTCAGTAAGATTATTTGATGTTAGTATGTTTGATGAGTTGTAAAAAAGAAGAGAGAGCAGGTATCTGAAGTTTCGAAGATAAAGACGAAACTGCTATCAACAGTCCTTATAAATGTATTATATTATCTTTATTTCTTTTAAAATTCTTCGTTTACCATATTATTATCAGGTAGTACATACCTACAGTAGCACATTGAAGTACCTACATAAGTCGAATAAAATTCACGTGGCCTACACCCATCATCATCATCATAACCATCATAACCACTGTAGAGAAAAATGGATGTCTACCTTCTCAAAAGGTATTTACAGGATAGAATACGAGCTCGCAAGCAAACTATCTATTGTTAATATTTTTCTAATCATTTCGCAAATATCCCAAACATGGGCTTCTGCGAACATCATGCTAAAGTACCTACATAAGTACTGGTGAATCAAAACACAGACAGTTTCCAATAAATTCATATGTATAAGTTACCTGCCGCTTCCCCAGCAATAGTGAGGTAGTCTGGACCGCGGGCTTGTGACACACCCCACGCACCCCTTGTTTAGTACGCATGCGCGGAACACGTAGAGATGGAGGGTTGGTCCGGTATCGATAGAATGATAGAATACGGTCTGGTGTAGTGAAATACGGTGTTCAGGTTGAGAGATATTGTGGGAAGACTTGACTAGAAGATCTATAGAAAAATACGAGTCTGTAATTGCCTCACTGCAAGGCAAGTGACTACATAAATAATGACTGTATTATATCGATCAAAATCACTGAGAGTTGGAAATCTCAAGTCATTATATTCAGGCAAAGAGTAAAATAATACTACGGAAATATTCAGGTTTATAGGATAGGATATTTTCCTTTACGGTCAAAAGCCTGTGGTATTTTTAATTTTCTTTATTTTATATTTTTATCCAGTAGAAAATGAGGTCTGATTTTGAGGAATTTTGTGCATCGAATTTTCCAAACGCACTTTACAATTTATTATCTTAGTTTTCCATACCTTTGGCAATAATCGCAGGTGTACGATAACTTATTCGTCGTAGACAGTCTACATTGAATGCCCCTCACTACGGAACAAACTCACCCTCTATCGATTTTCCACCGCCGGAGCCTAATTTTGTCTGTTTGCGAAAACCTGCGCCTAACATAACAGCCCATCAACCACTTCCTAGCAATTTAAATTAAACTTTATGCCGTTGGTATAAAGATCATTTACTAATACAACGTGGTCGTTTAATATGATTAGTTACATTTGAAACTACGATTGTTCTAGTGAAGATGGACATCACGTTGTTCGGTCTTGAGGGTATCGTAATAAAGTCCATTTTACTATAACATAGGGCAGTGGTCGGCATTTCAAAGCCCCTTGCAACGCCTGAAATGAAAGCTCCAGGTAAAATGTAGGATTCAGTCGCGTTTTAACGCTTTTTCCTATTTCTTAGTCAAAATTTGGTAAAAATAGTTATATTTAGCTGGAATGGATTATGGATTGGGTGACAATTATCAGGGTTTACGTGAAAAGTGGTGTTTTCGGTGACTACATGGCGTTCTTTTTATAGCACACGGCTGCGTGCATTATTAGTGCAAAAAAAGTGTTTTTACACGGGTGAATATATCGCAAAAGGTGAGTTTACTGAATATCTTTGCTTATAAGGATATATTATTATTCTATCAGCAAGTAAAATGCAGGAGGATTGTTAATGAAGATATAGTAATGGAAAGCAGTCTTACTAGGGGTGGCTTTTTAATGGTGATAGTATTCTGAGAAGTAGATCCGCAATAGCTGCAAAATAGAACCTTTTTTTCCTTTTTAAAACTTAGGTATTATATTCATATTTCATAGCAACATTTTATTACCTGAAGATATGTTATATAAAAATAGAATACTCTTCGTGCAAATCGAGGTAGTAAAAATAGTATCCATGCATAATCGATGGCCTTACTTATGACCTATGTGCTTATTGCAGGTAACAAGTAATACCTATTCAGAATAGGTACGTTCTCACTACTTTAGGCACTGGATAAGTCTAGTTTATGAGCTACATAAGCCCATGGTCTTTAAAAGGTAAGTACCTACCAGAGCTTTATCTATAATATGTATGTATTTAGAAATATATAAGTATGTTTATCAGTTGTCTGGTTACCATAACACAAGCTCTGCTTAGCTTGGGATCAGATAACCGTGTGTGAGTTGTCCCGGAATATTATTATTATTATTATAGAGCATTTAGGAAAATGAAAGTAACTTATTTAGAAAACAGTTCTACCTAGTGCCTACTTACTATTAAAAACCTTTTTTTATCACGTTATCGCAACTTAGGTTGGTAAATGGCTGCGTTGTGAAGGGTCAAAATAGATAAATAGCAATCTCTAGTCCAGTTTCTCTTCCAGCCATGTACGTTCTGCTGATCCTCGCGCTGGCCAGCATCACCCAGGGGTTCCCACAGAAGCCCAACCTGGACGCCATCTTGAACCGAAGGACCGATGTCTACATCGCCGGGTTCTTCCCTTTCGGCAAGGGCGTCGAGAACTCCAATACTGGTATCTGTTTCAGTAATATACTCACCATCAACAATAAATTACACACACAATTAAATCGGTTAAATAAGTGCAAAGTTATTGGGAAACTTGTGATATGGCTATGTCTAGCAGTGAACCGCGATATGGAGAGCTTAGAGAGATGGTACATAGTTACTTGGAAAAGCCTTGTGACAATGGAAGACTGCAATTTTCAATTCCTCCTAGTTTCCAGTAACCTTCCGTCTATCCAAAGGCGGAATCTGAGTACATAAACGAAGGATTGAGTCTTGAACCGATGTAGCTTTTACTGTTAATAGATGAAGCACCAACAGATGCAAAAATAAAAACTTTTAAACAAAAAAATTAAACCGCCGAAAAAACTGAAAAGCAAAAAATAATATTTGCAGTCGGGGGTCCTGTAATGAATTGTTCCAATACTATGTATGGTATGTATGGTAATACATTACAATCGGTGAGTGAACAATCAATCAACCCCTGTTTTCCTACCCTTAGGGTGGGAATTCTTTTTCCAAATTTATATGGGACCAACTTTGGAGTATATCCTTTCCAATATAATAAGAATTATGAAAATCAGACTACTCTGTAAAAAGTTATGCGTGGTCAAACATAAAAAAATATATATACTTATACGCGTCGAATTGAGAACCTTCTTCGTTTTTTTCGTCGGTTAAAAAATACGAAATAAAAAAAAGAACTTATAAAGATAAGGTGATATAAAAATAAACGTCAGCAATGGTATAAATATTAAAAGATTGAATTCCCCTTGAAGGAATATTTATCTCTTATCGGTAATTATTTTACTTATTTGCGTATTATTAATTTTATGTCAAGTCCCAATGGAGACGTTTTGGGCCGATGTTAATTTACCGAAATTAAGTAAGTCACAAGTTTCAGAAGAAACAATATAATATTCAGTGAAACGACTTGGATCAAGTAACTGATAAAGTGTTAATGTAAAAGTTTCAGTAACTTCACTAAACACTCAGTTAATCGGTTTTATGTATCTAAGAACTTACTTACAAGAGTTTTGTATAACATCTCACTTAGTATATTGCTATAATAAAAGGTAGGAACACAGTTTTGTCGTTTAGCTTAGAATGATGTTATGGTACTTCTGAGTTTCGTAACATGGCTATAAATAATAAATAAGTTGCGATGTTTTTATTAGTTTCGCCACCGAGGAATAGAATAGGGAAGCAATGTTTGCAATTTTTATTAGTTTGTTATGAAGTAATAAGTTCGCTAGCTGCCATTGTTTTCCTTGGTGTTCGTGGAAACAGCCAAACTACACATTAATGTATTGAATGAGATACTTTACTTTTTGTGAATCAGAAGCATCCAGCCATGTAAATGGCGTTACATGGGATCAGGATAAACCCTAATAATTAAAATTAGAGACGAAGTTTGTGTATTAAAGTAGACAGCTGTAGACAAACTGAATAAGTAATCTCTACATTTTCAGGCTACTTGGCTAAAGTACGGAAGTACGGAATAACTAACATGATTAGATGTACCTAGTATTATTTATTTTAAATCTTTTATAATCTAACATGTACCTATTCTGTATATGATATAGCTGTTCAAATAAGACCGTTCCGAAATATTGCATGTGGTAAAAAAAAATCTTGCAGTACTTGGATCCTTATGCCCAAAACTAAATTTTCCCATCTTCCAAGAGTACCAAGGTGAGCTGCCCACTGTTGTAGGTCGAGGCGTGATGCCCAGCGTGAAACTGGCGCTGGACCACGTCAACGAGCACGACTCCGTGCTCAGGAACTACCGCCTGCACATGTGGTGGAATGATACTGAGGTAATATTATAAGGATAATATTTTTGTGTTCACCAAAAATCTAAAGGTACATCTATGTATGCATTTCTAAAATATTGATCTTAAACCCGTTTAATTGTTTTACTATAATTAAACTACTCGGCCAACAAAATATGTTACATCAAACAAATTCCAAATTAACACCAAGATATAACACTTTTTTATTGTAGTGCGCTGCAAATATTCTATTGTAACAATAACTATTTTATTCTTTCTCGAAAAATACTGATCGTGCACCAAATATTCCTGACTGTTACACAAAATATTTAGTATGCATCCTAATACCGTATACCCATTTAAAACGGTTTTGTACAACTTTTATGTTACTGAAATAATTATAATTGAAGAACAAATAATGCATTTCGTAAAACATTACTTCTAAGACTTATATTTATTTTACTGAAAATGGTTTTGGCGCGCTTGCGACGCGCATATGCCTGCCTATTGCTCTCTGTTGTGCGACGGAGACGGTGCCCAAAATAGTGACTGGGTAAAGGGTCAATGTAACGGGATCCCTTCTTTTTGCATAATATTCTTTGCCCTAATATACTTTGTTTTATTTTTTTTTAGCATACAGTTTATGTTGGCATAATTATGTTGAAGGCTAATTTGTTTTGGCATAAATTTAATTCGCATAATGTTACTAGGCCTAATCACTATTAGCATAATAGAAATAACGGAAACAAATTTGAGTTAGTGAAAGAAACGAATCGCTGCAAAACCGACTCCACGTAGTCTTTTCTGCCGTACCCTAGAGTGTAATTTAGAGTCGCGTAGGCGCGGAGGGGTGAGGCGGCCCGCGGGCTGAGGAGCAGGTGGTCTTAACACTCGCCGCCGCGGCTGAGGCTGGCCGGCGAAGCCGGCCAGCAAGCCGAAGCTGCGGTGGTGAGCGTAAAACCATCTGCGACGATAAGCTCGCGTGGGGCCGCCGGAACCCTGCAGCGCCGGAGCCGTGACAGAAACCATGCCTGCTGCATGTTGCATGCTGCATGCTGGCTTGCATGCTGCTTGCTTGCTTGCATGCTTGCTTGCATGCTGCATGCTTGCTTGCATGCTGCATGCTGCATGCATGCAAGCAAACGTGGGCGTCCTACAAAGGCAAAGTGCGCTTTATTGGTGCAATAATTTAAAGAAGTACTGCAGAGATTGAGTGGACCGATAATGTGAACATTGTAGGAGTAAAGACTTTGTTTAACATTTTGAATTATTATGGTTCGTACTGATTAGTATTAAAAAAACATTTTTAGTAAGCATTACATTTTATAATATGTTCATTTTTTATTAATAAAGCTACATTGGACATTAATTGGTGTTTGATTCAAATACATTTTGCAGTGCATTATCTGAAGTAAAACTAAAAAAATAAATGCTTGTTTTTTAAATTAGGTGTATTACTATTTTTACAAATTTGCAACAGTTGTTAAATATATGCTCGTTATGACATATTTTAATGAACATATTTTGGTGCACATTCAGTATATTTGGTGGAACACAGACAAAATTAGGTAAATGAAATGGGAATAAATTGAAGTACTTTTAAATACCATCCATATTATAATTATATAATTTGACGGGCCTATTGGTCTAGTGGTTAGTGACCCTGACTGCTATACCGGAGGTCGTGGGTTCGATTCCCACCCAGGACAAATGTTTGTGTGATGAGCACGATCATTTGTTCTGGTTGTCTGGGTGTAATTTATCTATCATATGTATGTATTTAGAAATATATAAGTATGTTT
The DNA here is from genome assembly GCA_905475315.1 of Autographa pulchrina. NCBI lineage: Eukaryota > Metazoa > Arthropoda > Insecta > Lepidoptera > Noctuidae > Autographa > Autographa pulchrina. The sequence continues at coordinate 8,318,384 of FR997787.1, forward strand.
ATCAGTTGCCTGGTTACCATAACACAAGCTCTGCTTAGCTTGGGATCAGATAACCGTGTGTGAGTTGTCCCGGAATATTATTATTATTATTTATTATAATATAATCCATATTATACACATACTGGAACCATGTTCTATCGACACGAAAAAAAGTAGAACATTAATCCCATTTCTAAGTTATGTTGGAGTGAGCCCAGTCTTTTCGAATTAAGCTTAATATTGTTTTCACTAAAGACTGCTTCTCTGAGGTAACATTTTACTGGGTTACGCGAAATCCCCTTGTAAGACTTAGAGTTGTAATGACTTAATGACTGAGAGATCACAAACAAGTACAAGTACTAGTGGTATAATATTATAGACTCACAGACTACACAAACATATTACTTATACCAGTATGTCTATTCTGTAAATAATTTCGGTATCGAACTTCACCTGAGTGACAATAAAGCTCACTTTAAAAGTGAACCCAATAGGCCTTGATTTAGAATTCAAATTCGAGAATACGTATTTGACATCTCACCGCGGATTCCGCTGTCGAGACATGAAAATAATGTTACAGAATAGCACTACAGTACTCTTGTTCTTACTGTACCTACCTTTTGATGCATAGTTACCACTTCCAAACAGTGCAATGCAGCAGTAGGAGTGAAGTCATTCTTCGACATGATGCACAGCGGCCCCCACAAGCTGATGTTGTTCGGAGCCGCCTGCACCCACGTCACCGACCCCATCGCTAAGGCCTCCAAGCACTGGCATCTCACCCAGGTAGGAGGATAAGCTAGTGTACATAGATAAGCCTAGATTAAGGTAGGACATATTCACAAATAAATTATCTTAGCTATTTCGGAATTGAAGATACGTGTTAAAAAATTAAAAATTAAAAATAACTCTAGTTGTTAAATAGGGTTATTTTTAAGTGTTTTTGGGTATTTAGGTCCAGTTAAGTTAGCTTCATATTTCACTAGACACAAGGGTCTGGCTAGTGAATAAGAAGCTGCAGTAGTTACAGGAAGCTGTTGGATTTGTGGTCGATGGGCTGTGAGTCTGACCTTACTTGTTCCACTGTGTTATAAACCCTCATCTAAAATGAGCTGATTGAGAATAATAGGAGTCGTAGTACTCTTTTAACTTAAATGGAACTAAATACTGTCGCGGAATTCTCTCTTTACACACACACACAGGCTTCTTGTGCTGGCCTGCTTGTGTGTGTTCGGTTGTCCTCCTTGTCCTGTTCTTCCAGCTGTCGTACGCCGACACCCATCCGATGTTCACGAAGGAAGCTTTCCCCAACTTCTTCCGCATCGTGCCCTCGGAGAACGCCTTCAACCTGCCCAGGATCAGACTGCTGCAGCATTTCAATTGGACCAGAGTTGGAACAATTTACCAGAATGAACCAAGATATGCATTAGTAAGTATGCATTTAATTATTAATGATTGAATGTTTGCTCAGCGGTTGATTAGCGTACACACCGGTTTACAAGGTGTCGCTAGCTCTGAGTTCCCGTGTTCGATCCGCAAACGTTACGTTGTCTTGGGGCTATGTGTTTGTGATAATTTCGTTGTCTCTTATTCCCTAACACAAGTACTTTAGCTAATTACTTTGGGTTCAAGGCCATGGCCAGGCCATGTATTTGATTTTGAACACATTTATATTTTTTGTCAGTCTGAACCATCCCCATATAAATCGATTATTCCAGGCTCACAACCGCCTGCTAGCTGACCTGGATTCCAACGGGTTCCTGATAGAAGAGACGCAGAGTTTCGCCACGGAGGTGAAGACGGCGCTCTCGAAACTGAAGGAGAAGGATGTCAGGATCATCCTGGGGAACTTTAACGAGACCTGGGCCTTGAAGATCTTTTGCGAGGCTTATAAGTATGTGCCTACTTTCTTAATATTTAAAACAAAGTAGGGTTAGTGACACCATTTATAACTCAAGAACGGGTGGACCGATATTCATGATCTTCGATTTGTTGTAATCGTTGTCAAATAGCAGAATAACTTTTTTAAATCTGTTTCCGTAAAGATAATAGCTATCTCGGGATATAAGAATTTTGTATTCAACTAAGGTATTCCTATACAAAAATTATCCTTTTCCTTTGTCGGAAACCTCGTCAAAGATTTTGATCCAAATAAACAATATTGAAATCAACCTCCAAGTCTCTATCCAGCCTAGAGATGTACGGGCGCGCGTACACGTGGCTGCTGCTGGGCACGTACAGCAACAAGTGGTGGCTGCGGCGCGCACCCTGCTCCAAGCGGAACCTCACCACGGCGCTCGACACCACCATCCTGACCGACCTGCTGCCGCTGTCTACTACCGGGGAAACCACTGTGTCGGGTATTGTGAGTATAGCTATCATAACTTAAGTGCTGTTAAATATATTAAATTAAAGAAACAGTAACCAAAAGGTGGTAAAGACCTGACGGCGAAATCCAGAAAGAATGACGATTAGATGGGCAGATGTGTCGAAGAAGATGGCAGAAGCAGGTTAGATGCGACTTGCAAATGTCAGAGGAGGATCGAATTATAAACAAAGGGAGGCTTAGCAGTGGGTTATACAGAGCTGAAGATGAAACCAAAATAATCAACACTATTTATAAAAGATTACACGACAATATTAAAACATGTATGTATTAGTGTATACGACACGCATAAACCATGGTGCTGCTTCTTTCAGACGGCGAAGGACTATCAAGTGGAATACGACAGAAGAAGAGGTTTGGAGTACTCCAGGTTCCATGGTTACACTTATGATGGTACTATGTTCCCTTCTTCAAAATATGCATCTCTTAAATCATTTACTGTAACTAGATATTATGTAGGTAATCACCTTATTTTTGGCTTAGGTATATGGGCGATGGCATTGGCGATACAAACGGTGGCCCAGCGAGTGAGATCTAAATATAAAGAGAAGACAGTCCAGGACTTCAAATACCGCGACAAGGAGTGGGAGTCGCTGTTCCTGGATGCTCTCAGTAATGTCACCTTCGAAGGTGTCACTGTGAGTAACAAAGCTATATATCTCCATTTTCATAAATACTCTTGATATTGCATACTGTAGTACTTACGTAGAAACAAAAAAAAAATAAACATGTTTTCTTGATATTTTTTTTAATCCCACTTCTGGTTGTATTTTTTGTCTCTTTAATGATCAGTACTTATTTCCCTTATTTCTTTTATTTAGAAATAGTTAATTGATCAAGTAAGCCAAGTGAGAAGATTAAAACATTATATTTTTGTAGGGTCCAGTTCGTTTCTATGACAACGAGCGCAAGGCCTCGATCCTGCTGAAGCAGTTCCAGGGAGATGGCACAGGGGAGGTTAAGGTCGGGGAGTACTGCGCCGAAAGGGACCACCTCGACCTGGCCAGCGGGGAGCCCTTCAGATGGTTTGGCAAGTACGTAGTAGATGTCTCAAACCCAGCCTATCTCAGTCCCCTGCCAGACATATACTTCTTCCACTATTCGTAACTTAACAATTATTTTCCCATCATGAGATAAACTCTCTTTTTTTACTTGGCAACTAAAGCACCTCGATTCTAACTGAAACTGCCACTAACTGCAAACTGACAGAAATGCTTTTGCACTGAATTACCTAAATAATTTGACAATGACTTAATTACACATGATGCATTTTTATATACTTTTATGATACCAGGAACCCCCCAAAGGACCGCACGCTGCGTCTGATCGAGCACACGCAGGTGAACATCACGATCTACTCCATCCTGGTGTCCTGCTCCGTGCTAGGCATCCTGCTCGCCACCGGCTTCCTCGCCATGAACATACACTATAGGAACCAAAGGTAATTTGCGGCTTTCAACATAATATGTTTGTACTAAGTAAGCGGCTTTCAACATAATATGTTTGTAGTGTAAGCTTTCTTTCAAGTGTAAATAATTACCGATCAACATCTTCGGTAGCTTAGTAGGAAGCTACATGCACTTGTCTTATTAAATTCTCAAGTGCCAATTTTCTGACATAAAAAAAAACCCTGCAATTAGATATCTTTCAAAAGGCTAAACTTATATTATTTCCATAAATAATAGCTGGAACCATCTCGATCGCGTCTGCTTTAGAACAAAACAAAACCGTTTCACAATCGGTCTCTTAGATTAGGAGCTATCTATTTAGCCACAGAAAGATATACACATCAAACTTACTACACCCGTATTTCACAATAATTTCTGGTACTCTTAGCTCTTCTTTAAATCAAATCATTTCCAGGTATATAAAAATGTCATCTCCCCACTTGAACAACCTGATCATCGTAGGCTGCATGCTGACGTACCTGAGCGTCATCTTCCTGGGCCTGGACTCCAGCCTCAGCAGCATCGGTATGTACCTAGACCAGTGGCCTATCTGTGCTGACTTGCCTAACTAACATCTTTGTGTTGTTTCTAACTTTGGAGCCAAAGGTAAACATCATGCTCACATTTCTGATCATAATTTAAGAAGGGTGCTGAGTAATGGGTTCGAAATATCAAATTGTATACGTAAAAATGTCCATCTAAGTATGTAAAAAATAAAATTGGTAATACAAAAGTAATACATTTTCTTTGGTCACGACACGACTCGGTTATTTTAATACCTAAGTAATCACAACAATAAGCACTTAAGATTTTTGTTTAGAATTTACATCTGTAGGTATGTACCCTTTCTATATCGTAGTAAGCATATTTAACTCTTATGTAATTTTATGTTTGGTTTTCCTATAACTGAAGTTCCGTGTTTATAATTTAAACTTTAAAAGGTCAAAGAAAACCAGATTACTCAGCTCCCACCAACTAACTAAAACAAAACTTAAATAAAAATAAAATTTCTGGGTACTTAAGCAGGCACATTCAACTCGCATGTCGCTAGCACCTCATGGTCCACGCTCTGTCATCTGGTCTCATCATTGCCATTGATTCTTAGGTCTTTCTCAGGACACGCCGCACGGAGGTAAAGCTTGATCCCTTCCCAAAGGCTTAGCTTCAATCCTGGGCTATGTGGATCCTCAACCAAATTTTGGGAACTACCCTACCTTGATAGAATTTTAATTCTGAGAAAGACCTAGGCTGTTTTCTAGGTCGGAGGAGTCGCGCATGTTTCCAAGTTTTGGTTTGTTTGCTCCTTCATGTGCGATGCTTTTGTTGGTTCGTATGTCTCCGTACTATCTTATCTTTAGTCATATCTGGTGTGTGCTTTGTATTGACAGACCAAAGTTGTTCGCCAAGTTCTTTTGTTATTTTGTGTCCTTTTTTCTTACTAGACTAACTTCTTTATGGGTCTTAATACTTATTTCCTTTTTGTCTAATATCCTTAGTCCGATATTTGTGTTGCTTAACTTCTTCTTCACCTGTGGTCTGGTCAAGTATTTCTGTTGTATCATGTCCTGTTTCCTGGTTTTACTTTTTTTTTATTTAAGTTTATTCGTTGTTCATTATTTAGACCGAATCAGTTTAACCTCAAGTTCTCAATGGTCATATTATTTTTTGATTGAATGTTCCTTTTTTTCTACACAGCACGTTTTAAATTTACTTTGCAAAAAATAAAATAACAACTAGTTAATAAAATGATTTGTGTAATTAAATGGAGTGGATGTAAAATAAACTAAAATAGTGTGTTAACCAAATTATCAATCAGGTATATCGGGATCCAGTAATATTATATCAATTTCCTAACTTTGTAATCTTGGTCAATCATATCTTTACTTAAATTGATTTTACTAATATTTTGCTAAGTAATTGAGCTGCTGGTTCCCGATTCGTACATAATGTAAATACGAAGCTAGTTTATTCCACTATACGTGACACATAATATCACCACATCTATCTGACTCCTCAGCGGCGTTCCCGTACATCTGCACGGCGCGAGCCTGGCTCCTCATGGCGGGCTTCAGCCTCGCCTTCGGAGCCATGTTCTCCAAGACCTGGAGGGTCCACTCCATCTTCACTGACGTCAAGTTGAATAAGAAGGTCTGTTCGTATTCTACTTGTAAGATTTACAGCTTGCGTATGGGACTCTAAACCAAAATGTATCTCAAATCCAACATCAAGAAATATGAGATTTAGTTTGAATAAAATAATATAAATAAGTACTTCTTTCTGATGTCTACATCTCTCGAATCTACTTTGGAAACGAGACAAATGATGTAAACCGATACACACTATAAGCCTATTTACTACCTCAGCTGATTTCTCAACTAGTAAAACGTTAATTTTCAGGTGATAAAAGACTACCAGCTGTTCATGGTGGTAGGAGTGCTGCTGGCCATCGACCTGGCCATCATGACCACGTGGCAGGTGTCCGACCCCTTCTACAGGGCCACCAAGCAGATGGATCCTTATGTAAGACAATATTTATCATGAAATAATCTTTTAGAGTACTCTCTTTTCAGAAAGGAATCCAAGCCCTTTCAGTCCCTATTAATCTTTAATTTCTGACTAAGCCATTAGCCAGTCTGTCAATGAAAATAAGCTTAATGATGACTTCTGGTCTAATAAAGCCAAAATTATTATATATTTCAGCCGCACCCAACGAGTGAGGACATTGTAATAGTCCAGGAGAATGAATATTGCCAGTCTGAGAGGATGACCATCTTCATCGGAATCATCTACGCATATAAAGGCCTCCTATTGGTAAGAACTAACTTCTGATCTATCACTGTTTATGACTTTTATCTGAATAAATATATAATATAATATCTATAAACGTAAAACTGGCACTGCGACGGGATTTACAAACAATCAAATTAGTTACGTAAGTACATAAACAAAAACTTAGATCATGCCAGAGAATCTACTATTGAACCACTCTACAATTACAGCTGTTGCTGCCTTAAACAAACAAGTACACATTGCTTATTTCTGATGTGTTTAAAAATTTTCAAACTTATATTAATCTGTGTGGTTTCCGTGATCAGGTGTTCGGCGCCTTCCTGGCATGGGAGACGCGACACGTGTCGATCCCGGCGCTGAACGACTCGCAGCACATCGGCCTATCTGTGTACAACGTGCTCATCATGTGCATCATGGGAGCTGCTATTACGCTTGTAGGTATCTTTCTTTCTCTTTTGTTTCTCATTTTGTGTGTTTTTATATGGATGTTAATTATCTGAAATAAAGTTATTATTATTATTATTAATGCAGCACGCAAATTCTTCAGGACCCCTCAAAGACTACGTCATATAAAATCTGCGTCTAATATTCTTCATATTTATTGGTGAGAGTTTATGTTTCATTTTATTTTCTTTTTTCAGGTACTACAAGATCACAAAGATGCGTTATTCGTATTGATCGCCATCTTTATCATATTCTGCACGACTGGAACTCTGTGTCTCGTCTTCGTTCCGAAGGTAAGTAATGTAAAAAAAAATTGGACAGATTTAAGAGTCGAAGTAAATTAAGCCCAAATTGTAATGAAACTATATTTTTAACTACTATTTACTAGATATCCCCTCGCAGCTAAAGCTTTGCTATATATTCACTTTCGTCCATCAAGGCTAAGGGTTCTTAAATCCATTTAAGATCATCTCCAATGCACTAGAGAACAAGCTTTTCAAATTGTCCTTCTTCATCCCCAGCTCCTAGAGCTCCGGCGCAACGGTCCGGGCGCCGCGGGCACGGGCCGCATCCGGGCGACGCTGCGGCCCGCCTCCACGCACGAGTGCCGCTCGCCCGGCCCCGAGCTCGAGCGCCGGATGAAGGAGCTGCGACAGTACAACAACAGATATAGGAGGACGCTGCAAGCTAAGGAGAATGAGCTGCAGGTTCGTTAGGATTCTTGCGGCTAAAGAAAAGAAAGAGGTAAATGGGAGGCCATTTACCTCATTACCAAGGAACTTTGCCACGTTTTCAACGTATAATTTTAGAAATCAGAATCCAGAGAATCCCGAGTGAATAAGCATATTTTGCACTTGCGTAAACATTTTTATCACCTCAGTGGCTCCATACAGGAACAAAAGTATATGGTGTCCAAGCGATAGAATTAAATAAGTTATTCTAAAAATTACATCAATAATTCTAAAATTAACAGTGCTGCAGCGCGTTGCGAAAAAACATACTAGAACTTTTAATGCATTCTTATCTATTTGTATTCAAGGCGCCATCTATTTTAGTCAAATTAATTTAATTTGTTTAAGCTGCCAAGCGTGTGAACATCAAACCGAAATATTTTGTATTTGCTTTTGATGTTTGTATGAAAATTAGTCACGGTTTACATTTCAAATCCGGGTTTATTTGTCCCACTAATTTAATCATACCTATTAGTATTATAGTGTGTTACTACAATTTTTTATGGAATGTGGATAAATAATAATAACCTACCAAAAAATAATAATAAAACCAAATAATAACCATCATAAAAAGTGTATAATAAAGAAAAAGATTAGTAACCATTTTTGTCTTGCTTTCTCTCCTGTCTTTTCATGGTTTTCGATTTGTCCTAACATGACTTGCAACTCATTAATAAGCTATATTCTTTCAGATGCTGCTCAGCAAACTCGGGAGTGACGCCAGTTCGGAGTCGTCAACGACGCGGGACTCTCGGTCTCCAGCCACTCAGAGGACCAGGCTGCCTGTACCTAAAGAGAACATTAGCCATCCTGGTACGTAACAAAAAATATCTTTAAGTGGATCATCTTTCGGTTTAAGGTAAATATCGAAATTCATTCCCAATCCATAGCAACAAAGCTATTTTTGCATTTAAATATGCAAAAATGTATTTTTCATTCGGGTTCTCTATTACCATAAAAATACTTGGTTCTGATCACAGCCCGTATAGAATATGTTCACAAGTTCCCGCTTCATATTCTATATTGTAACCTTGATAGTAACTCATTTCAATGTGTGAACTTACTGTGTGATTAAATATAATTATTAATTTAATAGAAACAAGTGATATAACATCAGTGTGCAGTCTCAGTGCGTCAGCTGGTGCTGAAGCTGAATACATCAACCTTCAAAACCAACTACCTATCGAAAAGTAAGTCACTACCAAATAAAATAACATGTAAGTAGAACCAAATAGAACAGTACAAAATATATTGGTATTTTCTGTATTAGGCCAAAGCCCTCAGCACCACCAGAGCCTCTAAAAGACCCTCCTCCCAAAGAACCGAAGAAGGAGCAGACGAAGAACGTGTCTTTTAAGAACCACCTGGACTACACCAGTCCGCCGTCATCCAAGGCTGTTCCTGAGAAGGACCAGCTTGCGAAGCTGCCATATGGATGGAGCGCTGAGGTGAGCAAGCGAAATCAAACCGTAAGCGAAAGTATATAACATCCTAATTTCCATAGCACTTTGTAGTGGTTACATCTTACACTATATATGAAGAATTCGTTGGACAACAAGCGTAGTACATATCGGCTTTCAAGGTGACACTAGCTCTAAGATCCCAGGTTCGATTCCTGGATACATTACATACATTGTTACGGTTCTAGATGTTTGTGGTACCTTCGTTGTCTCTGATATTATTGTTTCCATAACACAAGTGCTTAAGCTACTTTTTTTAGGTTCTCAGCAATGTATGTAATATTGTCAACATTATTGTATTTATTATGTTGCTTCTACGAAATAGTAATCACAATTATTATTATTTGAATTATTTTTAGGAACCATCAGAGCCACCAAAACCAACAAAAGCTCAAGAACCAGCGAAAGCAGAAGCCAAAACGATACCAGCTCTGAAGACCAGCGACACTCCCACAGCCAAATCTATACCGGCTAAAGTTCAGGAACCCATGTACACTAAGGCAGCCACACCTAAAGTAATCAAGGTATTAAGATATTTCTATTGGTCTTAAGAACCTTTACCCTTTTTCAATTTCAATTCGGATCTTCTTTTAGTATAAATCTTCTTATTTCTACCTTAACTATTGTACAAAATTTTCCCTCGTTACTTCCCCTTCCAAAAAAAAAAAATATTTTTTGTTTCTTTCACCGATCTCTAATAACGTAGTCTAATTAGGCTGAGAAGAATCTAACAAACTATCACCGCACTGGGATGACGGTGTGATCTTGACATCCAAATCAGCCCTCCATTGGCAATCTTTGATAAATTGAATAGGTATTCTTCAATTCTTGTATTATCAGAGTAAAGAACCGCCTGAGCACAAATGCGTCAAGGCTTCAGAGCCAACGAGAGCTGAAGTCAAGGCCTATACTGGTCTGAAGAATGGTGACGCTCCTAGCGCCAGGTCTATGCCTGCCAAGATACAGGAGCCTTTGTATACTAAGGCTGCCACACCAAAAGTTAATAAGGTATTCGTAAGACATGTATTACAAATTTTATTCATCAGTGTGGCAAAGCGCAGCATTTAAATTCGGCTTAATTTTTTTAATATGATCTACACGCATATGCAACCAATCTGAGAACAAAATCTCATTTATTTACAATTCAATACTTAAATCTAATACAAGAACAAACAAAGACTAAAATCAAATCTTATATAGATAAATAAACCAATCTGAGAACTATTTTTGTATGACAAATGTGTTCAGTATTTATGATATTCAGATATATGTTTAACTTTATTGCTAAGTTCTTCCTTAGCTCGAGGATGGGAACATGGCAAAAGCAAGAAAAACACTTGATTAGGTACTTACAGAAATATTATTCTCCAAGTAATTGAAAATTATCGTCTTCACAGACGCCCGAACTACAGAAGAAAGTGATCAAGTCACAAGACTCCTTGTCCACGAAGACGACGCCCTCGAGAGACCACAAGCCACCTTCCAGGGGTCACCGGAGGATGTCCAGCGTCAGCCAGGCAGCACTGCTGACTGACCTGATGCATGTGTCCGTGGATAAGGATGACATGGAACCGCCACCAGGGTTAGAAAGAAAAGTTATAGGTAATACCTAGAAATCAGCATAAATATATAATCTATATTATTATACTGTTGGTCTAAGATTAGTCAATAACATGACTAAGTATAATAGAATGTTCTTTAATGGAATGTCAAGTTAATAACATGGAATAATGGTAATTATTTTCAGGTCAAGAAAGAGATCCAGTTCCTATAATAAAATCTAAACAAGAGCCAGAAGATATTTTAGATGTAGATGATTATTCTTCAACGGAAAGAAGGAAATCATGTAAGTAAATAGATAACCAGATACAACAAAATATCAAAATTTTAAGTTCTATTTGAAACCTATTCATAAGTGGGCAAAATCTTTGCAGGTCAAAGAAGGGACTCGGAAAAGAGGAAGAAAGAGTTCATAGTGGTGCAGAGTGACTTGTGGGACACGAACACCTTCCAGTACACCTGCCAGAAGGCTCCACCAGCAGGTGAGAGCGGCACAGGTGAACACACTTCAGATTTCTTGGGTAGAAATAGACCAGTAGTTGGGTAGAGTAGACACTAGTACTTAGTTAAAGATTTGGTTCAGTTTAAATATTTTCAAACTTAATAATATACAAATACAAACTACACAGAAAGTAAACTGTTAACAAAAAAAGATTAGTTTTTGTACTTTTGGGTCAAATGTAAACGCCGGGAATCAAATGAATGAGACATTGATTAAGATAAATCTGATATGTACCCCGTCCATTAGAAGACCGTTTAGAATTAGAAGACTTTTAAAATATATGTTACTTATTGTTATTAAAGCAGGTCATCACCATTCTCCAATGCAAAGGAGTGTGTCAGAGAAGAGCAGACAGTCTCAATCTTCGCCTCATCATCACAGGTATATTGGGAATAGTACTCTTTCTTAATTCGACTTTATTTTAATTATTTTAATTCCGTTCCACGTACTGTACATGTAATGTATGTAAAAGAATTTGAAATGGATCGCAAAAATATAATAGTTTAATGTTGGATTACAACTCACACATTATTTCAGGGAAACTGACACCAGAAGTATGGAACGAAGAGCTTCAAACGCCTCCATAAACTATGGTAAGTTGCAACATTTGATGTTAACAGGCCTCCGCTTTATCCCATACATTTACTTAACGTTGTATGTGTGACTTTCAGCAGGTACTGGCACAGGGACCAGAGGAGGCACGCCTGAAGGGTATCGGGAAGCGGAAACACTCAGAATGACTGATAGGTTATCAAAGGTAAATAAAAAAGTCTTCTAAAATTCTGGACCAATATAGCCAGCTGAATATCGGCAATCTCAAAAAATTTGGCATATACGTAGGTATAATACTAAAATTACCGTGTGTTTCCAGCGCCGAGGATCAGAGTTCCCGCAGCCTGTAAGCACACCTCCACAGCAGAGCCAAGTCAAAAGAAGACAGTCTGCAGCCCAAGTCAGATCCTATCAAGAAGAAAGGATAGAAGAGCGAAACAAAACAAAAACAGAATCAACTCCTCGGAGACACGACGACATACCCAGAAAGCCTCTTCCAGAACCAGTACCAGAAGCAGACTCCTGGAAACCAGACCCTGATACTATCAGAGTGTCGAAAAACCAGGACTCTCCAGCGAAGAGGCTGCGGCAGGAGGCAGAGCCCCTGAAGAGGGCGAAGGGTGTTGGAGACTCGCCGAGACTGACGCAAGCCAGCCACCAGCCCCGGCCCGATCACCACAAGAGTAGTCCCAATGTCGCGTCGAGACATAAAACGGGTATGTTAAATTTTGATGATAATCATGTTTTTAATTTTCGTTCAGTAACTTTTATTATTAGTTTAAGATTCGTGAATCTTCTAAAAACTTAACTTTTGTTTGATTATTTTCATGGAGTTCACCGTGTAAAAAAGAAACTTATACAATGGAATATTTGCAGATTCACCAAATAAACGGGAAGATCGAAAATCAGCGACATACAGATCGGACTCAAAGCGGCAAGAGTCTGTGGAGCACCAGCGTAAGATGTACACTGCCAGTTCGGAGTCAGAACTCTTCGAGTGCGCCATCCTGCCCATCTTCCACAAACTCCTCACCGAGCGGCACAAGAGCCAACCACACGGACTCAACCTCAGCTACGGAGTCAGCTGTCCCAATATATCGATCAAATGCGATATCGTTGAATATTTGTAAGAATCGGTGTCTTAGATTTGCTCAGATGAGATTACGTGCTAGTACAAAGTTAAAAATTCCAACAAGTTTATAAAACGAATCTAACCACTTCAATTTTAGTACCTACCTATCTACTTGTTAAAATGTTTATTAAAATTTAAAAATCATTTTTTAAAAGTGATTTTTGTATATAAACACATACTTAGTTACCTAGTCGTAAGTTTTTAGTTCCGAATATCGAAGAAACTAGATAGATAATCGGAAAAACGAATTATTTTAAATAGATATTTGTTTCGTAAATTAAATGGATACGTTTTATAAACTTCCCGCCAAACAAAGTAATAGAGTAGCTACTAGAATAACTGCCTGTTCCTATTCTATTATTTCGATATTACTGGAGCAGTGAAAAATATTAGTACTGTAACTGCCACCCGGTTGTTTGTGAAAATGGAGATATTATATTGTTTAGAGAAATGTATTTAACGATACAGGCCTCAAAATTTCTACTATTTGTGTATTGTTATTGGTGTTACAGAATGTAGTAAAAATTCTAAATAATTTAGATACTTAAATAATAAAATCATCGACAAGTTCGCTCACGGGTCTATATTGTAATAATGTAAAATATCGAAAGTATTAAATTTTTAACATCGAATAAGTGTAAAAAGATTTAGTAAAATCGCACAGGATCTGTTTTACGCACAGCAATGGCATCCCACTGTTGGGCAAACTTTCCGTATATTTTATTTGTGATATACTTACCTAGTCAAATTAGTTCTTAGGTTTAATGTGTTCAGTTGTTTATGAATTTATCTAATTTGTAGATATTACTAGAAAATAAAGTCGGCAACACCGTCAGTTGTTCAATTTACGACCTACGTGTTAATGTTGTGTGTCTGTATACCGACTGTTCTATGATTTTTTCTAATATATAAGAAAGAACCTTTTTGTCTATTTGCACGTAATTTTAAAGACTTGATAGTGTATAAGTTTTAATTATAATGTAATAAATAATTTGGTTACAGAAGTGTTCTTAATTTCATCCTGGATTCCAGTTAATATCAAGACCTTATAATTAATGAAATACTTGTTAATTTAATTTTACGACTCTTATACCATATCGTTACTTAAAACATTTAACGGTTCCTTTATTTATGCTATTTAATCTTAGGAATACTGTATAAACCGAATGTTAAGATTCTTCCAAAACTCTTTTGGATGCAAAAAGAAGCATTTACTTCAGACCACTATAACTATTCTGGAGTTCAAGAACAAAACGACTTTTCTTATCTTTTATTTTCGAGAGAAATTTAGGTTGAATGCATCACCATCGATTCGTGATTTTCTGATTGGCAACATTAGTCCAAGGTGTCAACATTGTGGGTGATTCAGGAAATTGGTATGAGCAAACTAGAGATGTGGGAAGCATGTGTTTACTTTTTAATATCCTACGTAAAGTAAACAAATCGTGTTAGCTACTTTTTGCAATCTCTCCTTCAAAGCATTTAGAAGTTATTTACATAGATTACATGCACGGCTTTATTGCTTTGCTTAAATGTAATCAATATCAGATTCTTATTAGATTGCAATAAAAAATATCATTATGGGTAAAAAGTCCACCGACCTTTGTTACTGCTTGATGGACCAGGAAGAGGTCACCATGGTCACCCTCATATAAATTCTTTGCCTAAAAGCTTTTTTAATTACTATGCGTTCCAATTACTTTGAGTGACCAAAAAAATGGTATACCTAAAACAAAACAATATAAATTAATTACCTATAAAATATGCACACAAAAACGTGACATTTAACTGTTACTATTTATCACTATCACACCACATTGACAGCGAATCCGTGCCTCAGGCATGGCGCAACTCTAGTCCGCTCTCGTCGCCCCTTCGTTAAATCGCCGATTCGCCAGTATTTTTCTATCTCTTCACTCGTTCGGTTGTGTTATTTTTATTTTGTAAATTATTGGTGAGATCATTGTTATTTGTGTTTATTATCTAATGTAATTAAGTGTTGGACTCGAAAATACAAGATGCCGGTGTTTCACACGAAAATTATCGAGAGTATCTTGGAGCCTGTCGCTCAACAGGTGAGCGTGAAACTTATTATTTATAGAAAAACGTTCTAGTTTCTCGTGTAGGTGTAAGATTTGAGGATTATTGTTTACAACGTTCGTTTAGTACAACATAATCGGCGTATTATGTCATAGCAGTGATTATCGTGGAGGTATTCGAAGGAAATGACTTTATTTGGTCGCGAGACTGAGTTCGACACGTAGAGTTGCTATAGCAAGTATATCAGGGTGTCTTATGTTGGTTAACCTTGAAAATTAAAGACGTTTAAGTGAATCATATGTTGCTGTTTGGTTTTACTAGCTAGAAGAGTGTTGCTGGCCAGTTTATGATGTATGGCTAATTGAAATGGGGCTAGTGTTGCGAAATCACTCGTTACCATAAAATTTCGTATTAAGAAACACTTGTATAGCTAGCATGGCAATGTGTATCATCAAATTACCAATATGTATATTATTTAGTTTGGAATATTGAGTAGAAGCTCACTTAAAAAATATTGTCCATAGGGTTTAAAGTTGGCATGTTTACTATTACACTATCTTCAAGTTGCAACACACTCAATCATATACATTATCAACCTTGACTATTTAGAAGTTTTAACAGACAACAGATTCCAATTAGTCAGCTGTATTACCTGCATTGATAATTTGTATACAGCGTACCACATGAAAACATAACATACTATTAGGAATCTAATACTAAAGTATATACAGTATTAGATAAGTTGTTTTAAAGATTACCTCCTAAATTACAAAATTATATCTTATACAAAAACATACAAGCTATATCTTATACAAAATTACAAACTTTTCTTAAATTAGTAAAGACATTAATTATATTCCTTTGTTTTCTGGATACAATAAGTATAATTGTAAATTATTTTGTTTTATTGAACTTCAAGCAGCCACTCAAGTAGGTAAACATGTTATATTTTTGCTTCTATTTCTTTCATAAAACTCAGACAGTAACAATAGTCCCCTTTTGAATATGACACATGTTACAGATTACCTTACCACCATTAAAAGCAGTAAATTGATGTTTTTACATAATTTTTAACAAAATAAGATATACTATTTACTGCACTGATAACCCTGCATTTCAAAGATAAAGTTAGTAAACAGATACTTAAGTGCATAAACCTTGCACACCTTGACTTTAGATAAAATCTGACTTATTTATAATGGAGTCTGAAATCGCCAATCCGCAATTGAGCAAGCGTGGTGATCAATGCTTGTCCCTTCTCTATATGGGAAGAGGCCTGTGCCCAGCAGTGGGACGTATATAGGCCGGTTTATATTATTTATTTATATTTAAGGCACAATTTACATACTAAGATATGATGTAGATTAAATGTATATGTTTACTGACCTCACCCAAAAACACAGATTCTGTGTTTGTGGGTGAGGTCAGTGCAAGTTTTGATGTTGAAAAGGGACCTGGCATTCAATTTATACAAAATTCATTTAAATAACACAACTTTTGTATCAATATTTGATATTAATTAAGTAATAGGTTCATTCTTAGAACAAGCTATTTCTTATACATATTAATTTTAAGTACTCTTCTTCCGTCAGGCAAAGTTTAAAGAAAGTATTATAAGTTTAACAATCAATAAATTGAGTAGGCTTTAAGACCAGTGAAGCTGTTTCAAACTTGCTTCATAATTACAGTTAATTAAAACAGGTGAGTCAGTGACCATACTCTTAATAATTGTTTCTCAGTATTAGCAACAATGCCTGTATTATCAGAAACACCATTAAGGAGGTTCATTCATAAAGTTTACATTAGTCATTTTGCTATTTATAGTAATTTATAAGGTGTAGTGCAAATGCTAAGAAATATAGGCTTATAGATAGAGTTCTAATATTGCTCACACAAAACATGGTGAAGGATAAAACTATATGAAAAGTACAGAAACATCAAAATGTGTTAGTAACATATATATAACAATGTTTGAGGTTGCCTAAACATATTGTTTAGACAATTCCTAACAAAATGTTTATTTGGGTTCTATTTATATTAAAATGTATCTCTTATATGTTGATAATTTTATTAGTCTAAATGAAAAGAAATAGGTTTTGCCACTGTCCAAACATATTTATCTAGTCTCAAAAGTGTCACCGATAGGCAGACCTCCATGCTTTATCCCATCTCCATGCAACTAGAGTCAGTAATTTAACGTTTTAAAAGAGCTTAAAAAGGCCTACTTGAAATAAAAATATTTTGATTTTGATTTTTTTGATATCTTTTGACTCTCACAAGAGCCCCCATAATCATTAGACTAAAATACATTGACTGGTACATTATAATTTAACATATGTACCTATATCCAATTTGAATTTTAGTCTTAAAATGCAATTATTTGAGTACAATCTGTGTATAAATCTGATCTAATTCAGCGGTTGCACTAGTTAGACTTCTACAACAAACATTGCATGCAAGATAATCTTGTGCAGATGGTATGTGTTATGTTTGGGCTTTGTTTTATCAATTCATTATTTTACAAATAATAAACAGTTGAGTGAAAGAATTGGCGTGTGATCCAAGGATGTAATAATAATTATGGTGTATGTCAGGTATAAAGTTTCATTTCGTATGGTTCCATCAGCTTGTACTTGATGACTCCGAACTGAATCAATTTAAATTTAAACAAATAATTTCGTAAAAAAATATATAAAGCGTAAGATGTAATTTTACGAATAAGTTTACTCTTGTTGTTGGTCTTTTAAATATTAGCTGTAATTCTTGTTTAGGTAAATATCTTTATACACTGCCATTTGCGTGTTTAGGGTACCACAGTCGCCGATAAGTGTTTCCCTAAATCCTCACACGGATGGATAAAGCCCTAAAAATGACATTTTAAAGTCGCCAAGGTCAATGTTAATTGTTTTGACTTGACTACTGGACATAACAATTATAATCATTCACCAGCTGCACGCCATTACTAATAAAATCATCACAGAAAACAATGCTCTATTATGAGTCCTGAACCGTAAAGTCTCAGGTTCAATGACCGGCTGACATTGTGGCTACATATTGTCATAAGTTATCAGGTTTTAAGACCTAAAGATAAATAGGCACTTCGGTGGAGGGTAGGTACTTGCAGTAAGAAATATGATTGTGTAAGAAACATGTTGTAAGTAAGTAATTTACGCAGCATGACCTTTGTTTTAAGTTCGTCTAATAATAGTTCCAGACTTATAAGATGTTAAAAATTCATGTAATAAATAATAATCTAGCCCAATCTGGCACGACAAGCCTTCAACACGCAAGTAAGTCTTAAAAGTCGCCGGTTAGATAAGAAAATAAATAAGCCTTCAGCTTAAAAGTGGTTTAAAAAAAAATTGGAGTCCTCTTTGAAACAAGCTACACCTTACGGCTCCATCATCAGACCATCTCAGATTGTACTATCCGAGGTGGACATTGTAAGGGTGCGTCCACATCTGACGAACGAGCATTACACGAGCAGCTCGCAAGCCGTTCGCTCTCGCTCGCGTACCTACATACATTGTCATCCTCAATTCCTCAAATAGTACAATCAGAAATCAGAATTGGAACTCAATAAGATCCAATTCAGATTGAATGTTCTTTCTAAACAAACCAACATTCTATAAACAGTTAAAGAGGATAATATCATCCAGTCTTCAGTATTATAATCCCTATTCAATTAAGATTCAGTCACGATGAAGTAATAAATAGCTAAACATTAACACCGTCATTTATAACATGGTAATATGAGGTAATTTATTATAAAATATGGCGGCTAGCGATAGCCTTTCGTGTTGTAAAGGCATAGCCTAGCTTAATAATAGCTGCGCCTAGCTCATAATTCACTTTAATTCTTAGCTTTTTATTTGTGGTATATAAAATTATCAAAGCTTTTTTGCCTTTGTAGTAATTTTTCTCCTTTCAAGCTGGAAGTAATGCAAAATCAAAATATTTTTATTTCAAGTACCTAGGCCTTTTTAAGCTCTTTTAAAACGTAAAATTACTGACTCTAGTTGCAGTAGACCCATTAAAGAAATATTGAAAGCATATCGTTCTTAATCTATGTCCATATTACTAACTAGCGGCCCGTCCCGGCTTCGCACGGGTATTTAACACATTATTAAAAAGTTAGGATTGAAGATTTCTGTGTTATTACTACTATTACGCTCTTTATAATATTAGTATAGACACTCCCGTACCTCAGTGATGCTTATATCGCATAGTTAGCCGAGCAGAGTGAGCGACAATCACGCGACTTTTTTCTAATTCTTATATTTTAAACTCGTGATATCTTTCGAAGGGAATGTCCAAAGTGAATAATTCAAAAAGTTACATAAAGGTATTGAAGCAGTCTTGACTATGAAGTAATTTATTTTGATAAGGATCAATACCAAGTAACAAATAAAGAGCCTTTTCTAGCGGCGTCCTTTCAATAATTTTTTTTTAGTAAAATATCTCTTATTGTGACCTAACTGTTATAGTTAGACATATGCTGTCGCGACACTTTTTGTAGATAATTATATGTTCTACAAAGACGTAGTACATTATTTTGTTCTATAATCAATAGTTTTCGCAGCGCACGCGATGCAAGAGAGTTTTTTGGTAATTTTTTCACACCTTGGTTTACATTATTGAGGTTTTCGTTAGGATCCCTAACTATTTTGAAAATTTTATATAGCCTATGTTCACCGGAGATAGTGTAGCTTCCCAACAGTGAAAGAATTTTTCAAATCGGTCAAGTAGTTTCGGAGCCTATTCATTTCAAACAAACAAACAAACAAACAAACAATCAAATCTTTCCTCTTTATAATATTAGTGTAGAAGAGAATAAAGGTAAAAGGTTAACACCACTAGCAATAAAAGTCTAAACAAATCAGATTACTATATTTAATCAGAAATTACGTTATTTTATTAGTAAACAATCTGATATCGACAAACTGCAATGCCATCTCCCTAGAGAGAAAGCAGAAGGGAGCTTTGCTCGACTGACTGTAGCATTCTGGTACATATCACTGTCATTTATAAACCGACTTAACATTTATCTAATGCCCGATCTACAGTCGGCCTCATTCAAACAATAACACAACTAATCTTTTGTATCCAAAGATACAAACTATCTTAAACGTAACCTGTCGGAAACCCATGCGAGTTGAGGTACCATTACCCAATACCCATGCTTTCTGTGATTAACGCAAATCATACGCAAAAGACATAGAAATAAAAGTACTTTTTGAACAGATTCTATCGTGGTTCATTTAGATTTTGACGACCTCCGTGGTCGAGTGGCGTACGCACCGGTTTCAAGGTGTCGCTAGCTCCGAGGACCCGGGTTCGATCCCCGGTCGGGTTAATGTAGAAATCAACTTTCCTACATTGTCTCGGGTCTGGGTGTTTGTGGTACCTTCGTTGTTTCTGAATTCCATAACACTGTACAGAGCAATGTATGTGATGTTGTCCGCATTTATTTATTTATTTTAGTTCCTGATGTTGAATCAGAATAGAATCCCTTCAAAAAGTAGTTTTATGTCAATGAAGCATCATTCATATTTTCGACGTGGTGCAGTAATTAGGGCAGGTGCGCGACCTCGGCTGTATCCGCGGCTATTTCTGCCATGGGACCGGGACCGGCCCTGCTCAACTAATGGTCATGCCAAGGACGGTGTCGAAACTGTTACCCTACGAAACTTTAAGGCGAATACAAAATACAAACATAAGTCCAGGAGAAAAATACTTTTTGTTCCACGATTTCGCTTGTTTTTCCTTTTGTGTTGTAGGTTGGTTTTAAACAAAGGGCTTTGTTTTTGTGAAATGAAACTACAAAGTTTTTAAAGGAGAGGATGAGTGTTTTTTGTTGCATGATTCCAGTTTTATTTTCTTCTATGTGTTCTGATGCAAGAATTTTCTCAGATAGTACCTAATCTTCTGTTTTCATCCATATATGATTATGATGAATGACTTAAAGGTTTCGAAATATGAAAAAAAAAGTAGTCATTAGAAGTTTTGCTTGCTGGAATCCGTCATCAAATGGTCTTGAGCAATTGACTTTATATAATACTTCTCACGTCAAAAACATAAGCAATTGTTATTTAGTTTTAAAACCACAAGTAAAATAAACAGCGCCACAAGTAATCCGGCATACAAGCGAACAACAGTCGATAATAAAGAAAGTGGACAAGGTATTATGTATTCATCCCGCACATTCCTGCTTCTATAAATAGACTGTAGGCTGAGCTGAGTCCCAGTCGTTGTGACCTTTTTGCTCCTTGCCGTCTGAGTCCGTACTCCATAGCTATATCATGTTGCAAGCCCAATGGTCTGGACAAACACGAAACTCTTTTATTTACAACTCTATTTATTAAACGAGGTTCAAAAGTAACGAATGGGCTTTTGAAAACTTGGTTAGTAAAGGGATAAATCTATACAAGTTATAATAAATCTGTAGAAGTGAAAATTCTGTACATTGAAAATATCAAAAAAATAAATGGCGGGGGGTGTTAGGTACTAGACCGACACCGAACTCAAAACTGTGAAAAAAAATTTTTTGTCTTTCTGTCTGTCTGTTTGTTCAGGTATCACGCAAAAACTACCGGTTCGATTACGATGAAACTTGGTATAATTATTCTTTATTATCCTGGGCACCACACTGGGTAGTTTTTATCCCGGAAAAGAATAAACAATAAAAAACAAACTTAATTTTGCGGTTAAAAACTCATTGATAAGTTTCGTCATCCACGCGAACGAAGTCGCAGGCACAGCTAGTAGGTAATAATGCTGATTCAATACAGTTTGATAATTAACATGCTTGTTATAATAGAGTTAATTGGAATGAAGGATTTAGATGGATGCCGTACAAAACTACTACTCACACTAAGTTGAATAGTAACTGTTTGTGCAAGTCCCACTGCAATGCGAAAACCTTATTATATTATGATGTGCTAAAAGAACTAAGGGCAGGCCCATCAAGATATATCGTAATGAAGTATCCTAATGAAAAGGCTAGGTCAACAGTATAAAATTGATAAATTGGTCGTTAAGTTAATCGTAAACATTCATGAATCTACGGCGAGATGGCGTAAGCTTATTTTAAGTCTTCTGGCATTTAAGGCAGAAAGTGAGGGCAATACACAACGGAGTACCTTTTTATTCCGAAAGTAAGCAAACTTTCAGAAAAAACAATACTTTTAATTTGAAATAATCCAGACTACCGAGATTTTGCACGAATGCACCAAAAGAGAAAAAGGAAAACTGTAACATCTGTCTGGGTGTGTTAAATGAAGCGAAGATTAACCACCAGACTACAGCTTAGGACGCCTTGTGTACAGACTCAATACATAAATTAGCCGCTTAATATATTTCAAGATTGCTTGAAGTTCTTGCTAAGTGATAGAGGAATAATGCACGCTCGACGAACCTTAATATCTTGCGGTTTACCAAGTCTGTTTATTTACATTTTGAGTCATAGATCAGCTTAATTATGACTCATAGTTCAGTTTCCTAATCTAGCTATTATTGTCAATTTATAAGTGAATAGTTTTGTGAATTAATTTTGGATTAAGTTACGTAACCATTGAGTTTTATCATCATCTACAGCCCTGTTTAACCCGCTGTTGGACAGCCCTTTATGCCATTCTTCCATCCATTCTACATGCTTTTTAAGACATCCATCTCATCCTCGGATTTCCTTATTAGACTTGAGAGTTGCGGTCCAAAAATTACAGGGCCTATTTCCAGAATTTCCGTTGTACAGGTACTCGCCAAAAAACGGTAGACACATTTTACACGTTCATAATAGCCGTCTGTACTTCGTTGATGAGAGGATCACGTAAACAAAACACGTGTAACAAAGTAACATGTACACAAAACGATAGTGTTGCCAGCCAACCAGGTGATATAATTCAAATAATTCCTATATTTAAACGTTGACTCACTGCTGGCCGTTTGTTATAGTATTCGCGCGCTCTGTTCGCGCCTAAATTTAAATTTGGATTCGACCGGGAACCATTTCGTAACGGATTTGTTTTTATTTTCGTTTTAATGGCAATTTATGTTAGTGGTCGAATGCGTCGATTAGTAAATGCGTTTGTTTTTGTTATATTTTGATAAAATCCCTTTGATCATTTCTGTAACCAGATTGATATAACTCAGAGTGTTAACTGGTTAACTTCCAATTAATTGTGTAAGAAGTACCTACTTATCAGGTCTTATTATGTTTAATATCAGTAGGAGGTCATGATGAGTTTGAATTGCTTGTAGGTATATTAAACAGAGTAGTTATGTAAAATATTTGATATGAAATAAGGATACCTTATAACACCTACTGAAACCTACATCAAAATAGGTACAAGATCTCTCAAGACTTTAAATTATGGCAATAACGCTTCCCTATAAATAAAACCATGATTGATAGTTAAATAAACCAATAAAGCCATTAATCCAATATGGCGTCTTGGCTTATATAGCCATAAAATCCCTCGCAATATAAATACATGATACCACCACTTACAAATGAGGAATTTACGATGTTTAGATGTCTTGCTCAATGATGCCGTTACACGTAATGTAATGGTCGGTCAGAATTAATCCTATTGGGCCGTATATTTGAATAATCTGATGGTGGATTGGCCCTTGGTAAACTCGAAAAAGCTTTTTTGCTGCTTGATAATATTTTTCTAGGTTTTAAATGACTTCTGCAAACGTTTGGTGATCTACTGTAGAGTTTGGTTAGCCGGTTATACCTTCAGAGTTATTTTTTTATTTCAAATATTTAATGCTAGGTTTCAGGTCTTTTCTAAGGTTCTGTCAACTTGTTCTTCCCTAAAGCTTCTGGATAATGTAAGTTTTTCGGAACAGATTTCCCAGTAATGTATGACTCCATCCATATTTCAATTACGCTTTCGTTCCGATCTAATGCCCTACATATTTGTTATTGAATGTAAAAATAAGAACACCGTATGAGCTCTTATGATAAGTGGGTTAAATTATATATGTAGCTTTGTATATAATCAAAGATCTATTTAAATACATTCATAGTTGAGTGGATCTTATTTGCAGATTACATCTTTAACAGTTGCTTGAGCTAAGACAATAGACGTTAATACAATAGACACATAGTTATTGCATTATTTGATTTAAGTGACAGTTAGGTGTAGCTTAATAAAAGCTGTGGTAATCGACAGATAGCAATATCCATCACTTGTGATCCATACTTTTCTAATTAAAACATAATTTACCTATCTACGTAGCCTTCATCTGAACTAAATTCTCTTCACTTGAGAATAGTGATAAAAACCTGGCACTAAAATATATGTCTCTTACACCGCTTTTTAAACTAATATAATCAACATTACTAAGGGTTATGAATTTATGATTCATAGAAAAGTTTTCTAGATTCCAATCATAATAATTTCAAATGAATACATATTTATTTTGAGCCTCAAAGCTTCTATTGTTGTTTAATTAAACCAAGGTATACTTGTATCGTTTTCTCTTTATAATAAAAGGCTTTACGCGATGCGGTAGGCGTCAAATAGTGGTTAAGATGACCTAATGTTAAGAAATTTTTAAACTGATTATTATACCGATAGCCAAAGTTCAATTATATGGACCATCTACTTCGACAAACATGGAATAAGTACACAAACGAAGAAATAACGAATGCAGATTATGCACAATATGAAATTTTAGTAGAATTTGAATTTCTTTTCACCTGTTATTTTAGCTCCATTCCCTGTATCTTTCAAAGCATTGTTACAATAGGTTCATTCTGTAACTAATGGTATATACTTATATCAAAAGAAGTCATCATATTTGAACCCTTCACAACCATCCACCGGTTTCCAATTCGTTTCCTTTCACTGCTCTACGGTACAATAGATAGAGCCTCTACCTGTTAATTTCCTGTCGATATACCTATGCACAGTCATGGTTATAACTCTTTCAATTAACTCTTTCAGTTCAGTAGTCTGGTAGTAGATACCTTCCTATTTCTATCAGACTAAGAACGACATTTCAAAACTCCCATATAATAATTTATTTGTT
Organism: Autographa pulchrina; assembly: GCA_905475315.1. Taxonomy (NCBI): domain Eukaryota; kingdom Metazoa; phylum Arthropoda; class Insecta; order Lepidoptera; family Noctuidae; genus Autographa; species Autographa pulchrina. Next base: position 8,343,452 of record FR997787.1, read on the forward strand.
TAAATGCCTTAAACTATCATTACTGGTTTATAACCTAATGCATGCCAAGTCACACACACAAAATTAAAATTAAAGCATCCAATACATCTCAATATTGTTTGTAACACAGTGTAAATAATAGTACTTTTGCGAATTTACCCCAGTGACATGTAAATATATCAATTTAGACCTGAATGTAATTGATGGGTTTTGACCAGCAAGTTGGTCTTAGCTGAAGGTACGACCAGTACATACCATCACGCCTGTATCCCCGAAGGGTTAGGCAGAGGTGTACCAATGTACACCCACAGTTCGCCGGTATGTTTAGGTGCCATGTAATAGGGGGCGAGCCTATTGCCACTAACCGGGCACAAATCCAAACTCCGACCTGATACTGATACTGAGAATTTCATAGAAAAACCCACCAAGACCTCTAGCGTAGCAGTCCCGCTTAGAACCACTTGGCCAACGAGGCAGTCTATTAGACGTCCGACGTACGATCAGTATATTGGAGTTATACATGTAATAATGTACATAACTCCTCATATCGTTTATTGTCTTCATTGTTAACCGTTAAAATCTTCTGCCAATCAGTTCTATTTGATCTCTAAGCTGTAACACCAGCGGTTAATGTGAGTGTATCTGTCACCATATGGCAGTCGCCCACGCGTGGCAGTGGCCGTGGACTTAATAAACATTACGACATCAACACTAACACTATTATTTGCCATATTTTTAACGTGGGTGATCTCTATAAAGCCAATTTAATGCAGGCTGATTTATCGCTTTTCTTTTTAAGTTCTACTTATGGTTTTACAGATAAAATAAGTAAGCCTTATAAATATTTTTGTGGCAGTTATTGGTCATCAGGACAATCTTTATTTTGACTGATGAACGAGACCACCATTTTTACTTTTTCCTAAAACAGATAATTCTGCTTAAATGATAGCTCACTTGTTTTGTAGTGAATGCATCAATTAAATGTTTTCCTGTTTAGTGAGCCAAACAATGATTAAGCATCGTTTATCTTTATGACTTTAAAGTACTTAGTTAAATACAATAAATGCCGTTTTGACCTTAATTTTGGGTTCCTTGGAGACAAAAAGATAAATAAAATTAATGTGGCTACTCTATTTATTCACCAGTATAATGAACAACGAAGTCAATATTTATTATCTTTTTACTGAGTTGACTTTAAATTCTATTTCCATAGTTATCGCATACACAAGGACAAGGTTTATGGGGTATTTGTAAACGTCGATGAAATCACCTGTTTATCATGGACTCGCGTTTTATTACTGCTCCGGGAATAGTATTGTCATCATGTGGTAGGAACTACACATTTATACAGTTTGAATTATGTACAAAACCGATAATCGAATAGAGGACTCTTTGTTCCCAATAATATTCCATACTACCTATACCTAAGGAGAAAACTAGATCGACCTCTGGTTAAAGAAAATATGAATAAAATTATTATCTTTTTTGCCTACGCAGTTCGTTTCCCTGTCTTCTGTCTTCATAAAGTAATATAGGCAGTAGGTACATAAGAAGTTAGTACCTACGATAGAAATTTTGTATATTATAGTCAGAATATAAAATGTTTACCATATGTTCCGTGGTAAAGTTAAATAAGTTTGTTAACTTGTTTACATTACAAAGTAGGAACCAAAGATACATCTTCACATCAGTGAACTTCCAAACTATCAAGAGAGTTTAACTTAAATACCAACTACAGCTAAGTCTAGTCTGACATCTCGGCGCCGGACCTTGACCTACTAGGTTTATGTCGATACAGCACAGCTTCACGTTTACATGTTGTTCTACGAATACATAATCCGTGACCAAGGAATCACGAAAAGCAAGCTTATTCCATTACAATAAGGTTGTTATTGGGACATTGTTGGGGTTAATATGTGGTCTACTTTACAGGGTTATTATTTTCCTCGTGTGAGGCATTAATTCGCTGAGTCAGGAGACTATTTAAGAGGAAATTTGATTAACTTACAAATGGGCGCCATGAAGAGAAGCTTTAAGAGTTGTGACTAAGTATACTCAAGTAGGTATATACTAAGGACCCTTATTTAAAAGCTCATTAATCTTGATTCAGGCAGGTTAGACCACTTCAGGTGATCCTAAGGATACAAGACTGCTAGGTGTCTGTATCAAAAGCTACTATTTCAGTATTCAAATATTTGATTAAATTGGTATTTAATAAAAAGTACAAAGTCATTTTACTTCGCTTTTAACTTCATACATATTAAAAATCTGTCGCATGACATTATCATTCAAACTGAAAGCTCCCTTCATATTTCCATTTCCAATATTATTGCGGACATTTAAGCTTCCCCTGACCTCTACATAATCATCTTCAAACACAACCGGTTGCGGATACGACGCCGGTTAAAATGGCGCGCCCTTTCCGCACCCCCGGGTAAAATGGAAGGGTGATTTGTGAAAGTCACGAAGAGGTAACAACCTAGCCTTTCTGGAATGTCATTTGTAGATAAGAATATTTTATTGTTGGGTGAAGTAGATTGGAACTTTAAGGTGTACCTATGAGGTTCTCAAGTAGTCAGCAAATATGGCTGTTAATTAGGATTTGGGAAAGAAATTCAACTGGAATCATTTTAAGGTTACTACACATTATGTAAAAGATATCATGAAATTATGTATTATGGTGTAGAAGAGCTACTATAAGAAAGAACATACGTATTACAGTTGACTCAAAAAGTGAGCTTACTTAGAGCTTTTTTGGTATATCAAATGATGATGTGAATCTCCAGGTTTAAAAGTTAGGCGAGTGATCTTTACAATTTATTTACTACAGTTTGCAGTAATTAGTTTGTTGGACGTTGAACTCAATCAATCAAGCGGAGCCTGTAGTGATCGGCAATTTGACTAATTGAGTGTATGAGAATAACCTGAAAAATAACTAAGTTCTTTCATAGTATGAATGAAACATCCACATGCCAATGTTTACTACACAAAACAATAAAAAACAGTAACCTATTCAACGTACGTTACTGTCATGTAGATAAAAATCGAAAGTCAAACAAAGTACGTTCATAGTATGTGGGCAACAAAAAACTATGAATGAATGTCGCGCGAGTTGCGTGTGCGCACCTAATATGGCGGCGCTTATCAAGTCGGCGGCGTTACCTTAACTGGTGAGGTATGCTTGCGGGGTTTTTTTTAGGTTTTGAATATTGAATTTGGTTTGATTTATATTGATTGGTTTTGGGTGTTGGTTGGTTGATAAGGATCTTTGATGAGGTGTGAAGGATTGGAAGCAATGAGCGTTGTGTAGGTTGTATTGAAGTCAGAAGCACTCAAATTAGCTTTTGTACTTTTGTAGGTGTTTTAGTCCCTTGTCTTTATGATAATGTGCCAAACTATATTAGGTGTAAATGGTACAGTTTAGTTTATTAAAACTTCTGATAATTATTTATCCTTATTGCTTATGTGCCTCAGGTAAATTGTCTTGCATTTGCAGTTAAGGCGCATTATTTCAACTTATTTCAAGTCTGTTTTAAGGCGCAATATAATTAGCCTATTAAAGATCTACTACATAACTAATAACATCTCTTGGAACACTCTTATAGCATAGATTACCCAATAGCCATACTGCATACATACACAATCTTCGTCGAGTTATGTATAACAGTGCATCTAGAAACTCGTTATCTAAAATAGAATGTAAGTGAACAGGACGGTAGTGAAAGTTTAAGATAAGTATTGTGAGCATGTTGTTCGCTCGTGAACTTTGATACTGGAGTCTTTGTGTTGCATATTTATGTACTGATAGGTAAAGATACAAAACATTAGAAACACTTAAATTAGTTAATAATAATAAGAAAAGTAATTCTATCAAATTAGGACACGTTTTAAAGTCTTGTTTAAAAAGTCGTTAAGAGTATCAAGATAGGAAATCTCACTTTACATAGGAATATACGAATCTCATCTCTCAACTATGTATTATGTCTAAAGTTATGTCTCATAACGTGGAACATACATTTTTAAACTCTGAGTCAAGGAAAGTTTTCATGCATACGGAATCAGGACAAGACATCTTTAAGGTCTGATCTAGAACCGTAATGCGTACTTTAAAGTAACTGAACACAAAGTTAACTCTGTAAGTATTTTTGCCTACCTATTTCATTAGTAACTATTTAAAAAAATTACATGCCTAGGTCTGAACGCGGTGATAATCACGTTGCTAGCTATTTACATTTATACTTAAATAAATTACTTGTCCCTCAGGTGTCTCGTCTGGTGATCCTCCATGAAGAAGCAGAAGATGGCAACGCGATGCCGGACCTGGCGCGGCCTGTGCAGGCCGTGTCGCTCGCCGTCAACAACCTCGTCAAGGTAAGCCATGATCAGTATACAATCTCAGTATTGTATAACTTCTGTGTTGTAAGCATAGAAGTCATAAACTTCTAAAATCTTCATCAGCTCCTAACCCTTGATGTCATCGGCAGGTTGGGCATGAAACCATCGAGTCGTCAGAGGATCAGGTGCTCCGGCACGACATGCCTGGCGCGCTGCACCGCGTGGAGACCGCCGCCACGCTGCTGCAGCAGGCCTCCGACATGTTGCGCGCTGACCCCTACTCGGGACCCGCCAGGTATGCGAGCACATATACCTACCCACAAAATTCCCAGGTGACTCACACAACCAGCGAGTCGTCAGAAGACCAGGTGCTCCGGTACGCAACAACGCACGTACCGCACGTTGTGCGCAAATGGTGTCTCATGAAATCTATAGGGAACCCAGGATGCGCAATGGAAATTTTCGCACATGAAAGCTACTGAGACTTCTGTAAGAATCATCCAGTGGGTTCGCTCCGCGTCCGCTCTTTGCTGCCCCCCTATTTTAGCATTTTTTTTTCTGAAGAAATAGGAAAGGCTTGGATGTCTTGATCTAGTATACATGTATGCTCTTAAAATACTATGAGCCATAAGGTTTAATGTAATTAACTGCGTATATATGGGTGCTTACATTATCTTTTCATATCTCCAGGTGACAATAATGTCTAGTAGTATTTAAGCATTAATGAACCATCGTTAACTTCACTGTTGTTTAGCATTAGTTCAATAGTATAGAAGTGACAGGTCATTCGCCCTAACTTCCACTACACTCCGTTCGAAGTATTCTTTTGCATGATAATGTAGTTTCAATATTTTGAAATCGATTGCAGTACATTTTTAAAGACATCGACCTTATGATTTTAGAATACCGTACTTCAGGGAAAAGAACCTTTTGAGAAACCTAGTCTTGATGGTTCATCATAATGTTTTTAAGCCTCCTTTGAAGACGTTTACATAATCTCTGAGTATAATTAAATAGATGTAGGTAAATTTCCTGATGATAAATACCAACTTCATTTGGATTTAACATGCGTTCAAAAGCCGTTTACTGCTCGTTTCCATATGCAGGTAACTGGATATGTTCCATACACGATTAGCATTTCGCTAATACCAAATTTGAACATTTAACTAGCCGAACTTAACTGAAGTAAAGCATGCAAACTTTCGACTATCAATACGGAACCCAAAACAACCTTGCTCTATTCGCAAATCCCCGATGTTAGTTCCACCCGAACACGCCAACTACTCCAAGTCTTACCATCAGTATTCCTCCATCCTTCACCATGTCCATGTCACTAGACGCGAGTGTTCTGACCTTCGAGTCCTCGAGCACCAGCGTCAGAGTGGTGAAGTTGAGCTTCGTTTGCAGGAAGAAGCTGATCGAAGGTTCCAGAGGGATCCTGCAGGGCACGTCCGCGCTGCTGCTGTGCTTCGATGAGTCGGAAGTCCGGAAGATCGTTAAGGAGTGTAAAAAGGTATGTATTAAAAATAAAAAAAAACAGGCAAAGAAGAATGAAGTATTGAAGTATAATTAATTGTTCTTTGCGTGATATATTTCAAATTTTATTACATTTAGTAGTAAGAAGTATTTAGTAGTCAGAAGTATAATGCTATATGAGATTAGAGTAATTAGAGTCAGAAGTATATGTTATATGTTTGTTAGTGTTTTGCTATGTCCGCAGTGGACCGCGGAAGGCTGAGTTGATTGATAGTGTTTTGCTAATTATTATGTATGCTAAGTCATCTATGTGATATGCGTAAACTTTTTCTTTGTTTATCCGTGGTTAGGGTTCTAAAACATGTAAGGATATTTCGAGCTTGTTGAAATAATTAAGTATGATTTAATTAGGGTTTTGGTAATTAAACTAATCCGCAGCTAGGCCTCAGCCATAGGTAGGCACCAGCATACTAGGGTAGTATGCTGGTGCCTACCTATGGCTGAGGCCTAGCTGTTAATTTCGGATTTTCTAATCGCGAAAACCCTTATTATACTGACCTTTTTACGATTTTTTTTATCGGATGAATATTACAATAGAAATAATGGAAATTATAAAGCAATTAAAATCTCAGCATACAAATGTCTCGAGACAATAATGTGAAATGTTAAAGTGCATAGGTTTGAAGTTTTTCTATGTGAATATGAAAGTAGCACAATCCAGCAATTTCTATACATATTACGTAAAAACTATGATATTGTTAGACGTGGGAACATTAATGCAGATTTCAATTATGTAACATTAGCTAACAAATTGAAATAAGCAATAGCGCGAAGAATTATGGTTTATGCCACCCATAGCGTTATGCGATCATTTATATGTACTTAGTTTGAGTGGAATAGATGTTAAATAAATGAGTGAGGCAATTTTGATTTAAAAGCTTTAAGATTCATTAGTTATGGTTACGATTTATTATATCTTATTTCATACCTAGTTGAACTTTTACACTTATTTCATGGTATTCCGTGGTAATCTACGTTTTGCTATTCATTTGTATAATAAAGTCCTTTTAGACTGAATCACATTGTATAGCCGATTGTAAGATGTAATATAAATATGCTTTTAAGTTTCATAATCCGCTCATATTATATATACACTTCTGTTATTACTTGTATTTGCGATCCAACCCAATAAATGTTTATATCCTTGACTCTTATGTTTAAGGACATAAGGTATACAATCGCTAGTGCTGCTAGCTAATGGTAATCATCTTGTAGGTGCTAGACTACCTCGGCGTAGCGGAGGTCATCGACACCATGGAGGACCTTGTCCAGTTCCTGAGAGATATATCGCCGGCGCTCTCCAGGGCTGCTAGAGAGGTAAGCATGATGTCTTAAATAAAAGCATAGCTGACATTGGTATACAAGCACTCTATTCTTTTTTCGAAAAGAATGTCCTTTTTTAAGCCACTAATCACTATAATACTTTAAATAAATTTTGCAAGATTGTTCCGTTTCAGCTGAAAACTTACGTGCAATATTTAATTTGGATGACATAGAGTTAATACAAAGATGGAGCCTGATGGAGGACATGACCTGTGTAATGAAATCCTGCAAGTTAAACTATGCTCTTTTCTTGGTTTCCGATTTAGCTGAAATTCTGCATGCATATTAATAAGATGACAAAGAGCTGAACTGCAAAACAGCTGATGGAGCCAAACAGTAGCCACTTGAACTGTGTAACACAACATCGCAACACAGTCGAGGAATACCTCGTTTGATCTGTCTTAACGAGAACTCTGGTCCAGCGTAGAGTCCATTCATTTTTAACAAACTCTTTGTTCACGCCACGACGTCCAAAACATATCCAAAAAAGTTGTTGTGTAGTTGATATCGTCCATCAATTTCTATTAATCTTGTTTAGGGCATAACGTCCAGAGCATAAGCCTGTTGTCATTTACATCCAGAACATTTCCACCAAACTGGTCATGTAGTTTGTTTAGACCATTTACAATCTTGTTGTATAGGTGGCGGCCCGCGCGTCGGAGCTGACGCACCCGCCGCACGCGGAGACGCTGAACCGCTGCCTCGAGAGCGTCAAGCAGCTCGCGCCCGTGCTCATCTGCTCCATGAAGATCTACATATATATACTGACTGAAGGTATGGACACTGAGAACTTCCCCATAAAAATAAATACAAAAAGCAAAATATAAAAAAAACAGCCTCTGCTCCATCGAGGGTTTTTGAACAGTTAATTTGAAATCGAAATATGATTGCCGACTTGTTCAAGTATCTTTGTAGCTATAATGACAAAAATACAATTTGAAAACGAATGTATTATATTTTAGGTGGTAAGGGTATGGAGGAAGCTGCAGAAAACAGAAATTACCTAGCACAAAGGATGGCTGATGAAATTCATGAGATTATACGGTAAGACAGGTCTATAATCCATTCGTATTTTGTTAACGTAATCAGGAACAAAAACTTCTAATTTGTTTATGATTTGATCATCTCAAAGGTCGATGAATTTCTACGAAAATTACACGAACAGCTCGCGAGCTGCTCACGCACCCTAATACTGCTTGTTGGAGGTTGGGACGAAAATTAGCATCCTCCTTTAATATTCTTTATTTACTGCACTATCTAACAAAACATGTTATTTATCAGCTAGTTATGAACCATAGCTATTTAATTTGTTTCCAGTGTCCTACAACTGACGTCATACGTGGAAGACGGCGGCGAGAAGGATAATGTCGCCGTGCTGAAGGCGCTGCAGCAACAGATACACGCCAAGATGGGCGCCGCGCACGAGTTCCTAAATGTAAGTAAATACATATATATTACCACTTAAAGTGATGTTCAAATTAGGTAATATTGGAGCCGATCTTGAATGTACAAACTCATTTGTTCTACATTTAGCTTCATAAAAACTTTGGACGTGAAGAAGACACTATATTTTTGTTCAAGAAAATTTTCTCTTCGGTCTCACCGGGTTTATTTATATTTTTCATGGAAAAACAGTTTCTGTCACCTCTAAACCAATTTTTTTATTTATATTGATTTTCGGAGATAAATACATCGAGGAAGGTCTAAGACCATATATTTAGCGTGCTTTTGAACAGGAAGAATGCGCAAAGAAGAATTAGTGTTTGTATATTAATGGTTATATTAAGACAGTCACGTTAATCCTGTTTCCTCTGTCCGTTAATTTTGTAGGACACAAGTGCCCAGAGAGCGGGCCCTGGCGAGCGAGCCCTGCGTGGCGTGCTGGCCAGCTCACAGCGGGCAGCGGAACACTTGGCACCACAACCCGCTGCTACTACGCGCAGGCTGGCTAGGTAACATTCGTTCGCCACATATACCATAATTATACTCTTTACTACTCAGTATTTAAAGTAGCCACCTGTCGGAGAAAATAAAAATACATGAATTTTATTCAATAACGTATCTTTGAGAAACAAATATAATACCGATATTTCTGTTTGTAAGGAGGTTAAAATTTTATTACATACTAGATTAATGTAGCTGCCTTAAGAAATTAAATTTTACTAAATAATATTTTTATAACTTTCAGATCTGGAGGTATAAATACAGATCAACTTTGCGACGAGCGACAGTACGGACACGGCAAAGAAGCTAAGGTATGTCAATATAAAGAGCTTTTTGAGATTACACGTTCTCTGAACTACTACTGAACTACTACTGAACCAACAATAATCTGCAATATTATTTTGACAATAATCTAAACAATAACATTGGTCTTCAACCAAAAAGATTTCAATTCGCAAATAATATTACAATATTTTTTGCGAAATGATTGAGACAATTCATGCCATGTTTCAACAATTTTTAACACGACTCAACATACATACAAACTACTTAAGACATAATATTCCATTACCCAGGCACTGAACCTGGCATCAGACCTGCGCCAGCAGATCAATGAGCTGGACTCCATCATTAACGAGGGTGTGAGAGCTGCCGAGAAGCAGGGCGGGAAGACCATGCAGGCTAGGTGAGTTAATTGATTATTTATTTTAATATTCTAAGTAATAACCATTATCTTGGGACAAGTCATACGGCCATCTGATAACTCTAACTAGGCAGAGTTTGTACTAAGCTAAGGTAACCAGACAACTGATAAACATACATATATTTCAAAAAACATACTATAAATAAAAAAAAAATGTTTTCGTATCGGTCAAATGTGTAAGCAGTCAATGATTCTCTGCCTAGCAGTGCAGAGATTTGGAGTGCATTAGATATTAATTATTTTAGATTTAATATATTCTGTCCAGATTGGAGACAGCTCACAAGTGGTTGTTGCATCCTGCTGCAGACCCGGTCACCAGGGTGGAGGGACAGAAGGCCATCAACAGTATCGTCTCTCAAGGACAGAGGGTCAGTATAATTATTCATATTTACACTTATTGGTGCCTGTGTGCCTGTAATTGGTATAGATTTTGAGAGTAATTTTTCTTCGAAGAATAACGAACATATTCTGCAGTCTTACAAACATTCAGTTCATTATGATTGAAACTATTATAAATATTCCAAATTTAATATTTTATTTGGGCATATTATTGTGAAACCTATATCACCCTTTCGGGTCGAACAGGGTTTTCTTAACATCCTGTATAATATAGCTGGTTTTATTTTACGCCATAAGTTTCTATTTCCAATGACGTGTGACATAAAACTGCTTGCGGCCGGCAAGCAGTTTTATGTTCACAATAAATAAAAATATTATACCTAATCTTAACTTTTAAACTGTCGCGCTGCATGTTTATAGTAATATTGTGTAACGGGAATTAGCGCGTACATGCTTAAATACCTTTAGGGCTTGAGTTTCGACCTGACGTTACACATCCGCTAATATCCGTTACATAATAATACTTAATCTTCTCTATGAATATACACATAGTATCGTGAAGGATATACGAAAAAAAAAGTTTTAGTTTAGTTTTCCCCTAGCTTAATTTATCTCCGAGATCACTGCTGCCGGCCGCTATCATCGGAATAAATTGAAGTTTTATTTATTGTCCTTTTGTTATAGATCGCGGACGGTCTGCAAGGTCGCGAGAAAGCAGAAGTCCTGCAGCTATGCTCCGAGGTGCAGCGGCTGTGCGACCGCCTCGCCGAGCTGTGTGCTGCCGGCAAGGGAGACAGCGAGGAGGCCAGGGCTGTCACCAGGTACCTACTACAAAAACTTTAATTATTGACATTACCTATTTGAAAAGACATGTATGTACCATATAACGTCTCCAACACCCCAGAGGCAAACATTAGAAAAACTATTTAGATGTAAGCTCATTTTAAGTGAACTGTTATTTAAGTTCTTATGAGAATAAAGTTCTTTAAACCTAAACCTAACATAAAAAATACAAACATTTGGCGTTGAAATAGAAAGAAGCGGGATTAATTGCCCGCAAGGGAGACACTTTAGAAATAAAAGTAATATAAAAAAGCGAATCGCGAGCAGCTCGCGAGCACCGCGCTAACACACTAGTGTCAAAAGCGCCGTCCGTCAGGAATGCATGTGCCGCTCGCGGGCTGTTTGTGTAATGCTCATTCGGTGCTCGTTCGCCAGATCTGGACACACCCTTAGAATAATTAAGAAAGTACATGTGCCTAAAAAAAACCACATTGGTATTTGCCCGGTTACTTGATGTCATTATTATTAACTTAATATATATATTTGATATTGCAGGGAGCTAACAGACAAGCTGCACGAGCTGAAGCGTGCGACGGAGCGTGCCGTGGTGAACCGCGTGGTGGAGGAGTTCATCGACGTGGCCGCGCCGCTCCGACACTTCACCGACGCTGTTAACGCCACGCAAGGTATGCTGCACACATGCTACATATCATGACACACTAGCTAAACCTACTACTGAACTGAGAACAAATCGATATGTGATTTATATTTTTATGATTTCTATTAGCTTCTTATGTGCCCAGTAAACAATCATGCCGTTTATTAAACACTAGCTGATCCCCGCGACTTCGTCCGCGTCAATTTCTGTTATTATGACCGCGATTAAGAAGTTTAAAAAAAAAAGTATTTCTGCGTAAATGATAATTTTAGTTAATATTATATAGTTGACTAGCGGTCGCCCGCGGCTCCGCCCGCGTGGACCATTGGATTTATTTTGGATTTTTCCAAAATAAAATTTAGCCTATGTTACTCGTGGATAATGTAGCTTTCGAATGGTGCAAGAATTTTTAAAATCGGTCCAGTAGTTTTTGACCCTATTCATTACAAACAAACAAAGTTTTCCTCTTTATAATATTAGTGTAGATAAAACTCTGTAGCAAATAATTGGAAATAATGCATTAATTTCAACCAAATGATTACCTTAAAAAAGGTTATAGTCAGTCAATCTTAAAAGATAGACATATACTGTCGCAGACATTTTTTTAGATCATTTAAAGAGGAACAATTCTTTCCTACATATATTTTGAGTAACTCGAACCGTTTACCCAGCGCACGCAACGGAAGCTTTCAAGTATGAATATTTTTCCCCGTTTTTGTGACATTTTTCACTGCTGCTTAGCTCCTATTGGTCGCAGCGTAATGTTATATATCCTAAAGCCTTCCTCGATAAATGGACTATCTAACACAAAAAGATTTTTTCAATTCTAACCAGTAGTTCCTGAGATTAGCGCGTTCAACCAAACAAACAAACAAACAAACTCTTCAGCTTTATAATATTAGTATAGATTATAATTTTGTCATTATTATTATTTACGCCATTGTATGTCAAAAATCGTGAATTTGTCAAGCATGCTTAATTGTATACCAGGTGCTTTAAAGTTTTGGCGTGACTTGTACGAACCTCATGATACCATTACTTGCAGGCACGCCAGGTCGCGAGGCCAACTTCCAGGACAAGGCGAATGCCTTACAGGCCTTCAGCCAGCGAGCCGCCGGAGCCGCCGTGCTGGTGGCGGCGGGCGCCGGACACAACAAGCGCCTGGCCGACCAGCTCATACATAATGCGCACCAGGTATGGGAAGAAAAATACGATTTATTTGTATATTCGAAGTAGATAAAAACAAAACTTTTATCAAAACATTAAAAAAAATGTATTTAAAGTATCTCAAAAAGGGTATTTTCACAATTTTCCCTCTTCGATCCGTCCGATAAGATTTACCGAATTACTAATTCGGTTACTAAATAAATCCTTCTTTTTACAGGTTGAAAAACTGTCACCACAATTAATAGCAGCTGGAAAAATTCGTCTCTACAATCCTGAAAGCAAGGTATTTCAATAATATTCAATATTCTATATATAAAGTAATTTTCTGCATGAAAAAAGCTAATAAGTATCAACACTAATTGCAATAAGGTATTTCCTTAATCAGTCATATTCAATTGATGATGAGTTTTCATCCTACAGGTAGCTGAAGAGCACTTCAACAATCTGAAGACACAATACGCCGACGCCGTGCTGCGCGTTCGCGACTTATGTGACCAGGCCGTCGACCCACTCGACTTCGTACGCACTGCTGGTAAGATTAACTCTATATTATAGTAAAACTGTTAGTGAATTTATGCAAGACAAACTATAAATGTTAATTCAATTCATATCTACTATATTATATAGATTTAATATAATGTGTCTTTAAAACTACTTTCTGCTGTTTGCACGTTTTATGATGTTTGTATTAGTTTTGCATGCCTTATGGTAGGATATGGTTAATGCACATTTGTTAATTTATATTTATAAGTACCCATATTCGCAAACAAATAAATAAATTTGTAATTTGAATTTGAAAAATTTCTTGTAAATCAATAGCGACCAGTAAAAGTGAGCCATTAATGGCTCACTTTTACTGGTCGTTATAAAGAGGTCGGGCAGATTTTCGTGTACGAGATAACGACTAGTAAAATTGTGCCAGTTGTTATCCCGCATGCAACCTGCATACACGTGGCCTAACAACCAATAATCTAGCAACGAATGACCACGACTTTCACACCATAAATCTTATATATAAAATTCTCGTGTCACAATGTTAGTTACCATACTCCTCCGAAACGGTTTGATCGATTTTTATGAAATTTTATATGCATATTCAGAAGGTCTGAGAATCGGCTACTATCTATTTTTCATACCCTTAAGTGGTAGTAGGTAGGTAGTAGGCAGGTGCTAGGTAGAAAAAATTGCATTGCAACGCATGCCGGGTACAGCTAGTATATAATGTAAAACAATACCTACTTGTATCCCAACATTATGGTATCATCATCTGCCTAGCCTTTTTCCCAAGCTATGTTGGGGTCGGCTACCAGTCGACCCGGATTCAGATGAATACCGTATTTTACATGGATCGACTGCCTATCTGACCTCCACAACCCATTTTACTGGGAAACACAGTATCCCATAGTAAGACTGGTTGTCAGAATTGACTTAACGACTGCCAAAGATGTACGTATGACAGTCGGGACCTACGGCTTAACGTGGTTTCCGAAACACGGAGGGGTCTCGGTATGTTATAAATGGTCACCCATCCACGGACAAACCGCGGCGAGCGCGGCTTAACCTGTATTATCGGTCAAACCGGCTTACACTTAGCCACGAGCCCCTCTATTATGGTATGAATTTCTAAAATTATTTATTTTTCTTTCTCTAGGCGAGCTGATGCAAAAACACACTTACCTGTGTGAGGACGCGATCAGGAACAATGACTCGCAGAAAATGGTCGACAACACCTCCGCTATTGCAAGGTATGTAATGCGTTATTTTATGTACTAGCGACATACTGTGTTATGTCTGATGGACATAATATATTGATATGTTATGCTACTGTTGAATATGACCGCTTGTTATAGGGCAATTGACAATTTCGTACTTACTGGTATATGACCACTTGTGGGACAATTTCATACATTTACGGTCTGAAGGCGATTTAAACCTAATTTTGTTCTGTATCATGTCTTGAAGAAATAGTTTTATCAGGGATGTTAGGGAGCTCCGTAACCGTAACCGAAACTTTCGGATATCCGATATAAAATAATATCCATAATCGTAACCGAATCCGAAATAAAAGTTTCGGATAATATAGAATAGGGGCGGAGCCTAATTGCGACAAGTGATGACAGGTTATTTTGTTGATCGGCCGGGCAGCGACCGACACACGCGCGCATTGTTTGTTTTCTTCTGTTGTCGTCTTATCATACTCGTAACGTAACTAACTTGTGTTGTGAGATATATTTTACTTCTGAAATTCCTCAAAAATTTAATATCCGTAACCGAAATTATCTGAAACTAACGGATAATCCGAAATAATTTCATATCCGTATCCGGCATAAAAAATCATTTCTATATCCGTATCCAATCCGTATCCGATAATTCATATCCATAACATCCCTAGTTTTCATCATAGTTGAAGACGACATGATGGAATAGTGATGCTACTACAGATTACAGAAGTCAAAGGTGAACTGTCACTCGTTGATGTCTTTTTGGAAAGTCCCTTTTATTCGTTAGAAGATTCTCTATATCTGTCCCACTCACACTCTGTCCCACTTTATAAAAAACAAAATTATCACTATTTTAAATTTACGCGATCCGTATCTGATTTCTAGTGATGGGAGTGTGGGATGATTGCTGCTGTTCATCAAATAGTTTCTTGTGATACATTTACGAGATGTTGAATGTATGTGTGGGGTGGTCTGTGTAGGTTAGCCAACCGCGTGCTACTAGTAGGCGGTGCGGAGCGCGACAACACGGAAGACGTGGAGTTCGCCCGCGCGCTGTCGGCCGCCCAGCAGCGCCTGCAGGCCGCCATCCCGCCCGCCGTGCACCGCGCCAAGGCCGTCGCGCTCGGAGACCGCGGCCAGGCCGCCGCCTGGAGGCCCGCCAACGCAGAGGTACTGACTAGCTATAGCAATGGTAAAGAAGCGACTTCTAGGTGCCTGTCCGCTAATTTAAAGCTAAAAAAAATAGGAATTTGATTGGAATATGAAACTTGTCGGGCTTGAAACGATAGCAGCAGTTAAAGTAGTAGCAGATTTCTTAAAACAATGATCAAAACTTTAGGATTATGATAACAACTAGAATTTCATCATACAAAGACAATGAGCCAACGTAACACAATATCGTTCCTT
Source organism: Autographa pulchrina (assembly GCA_905475315.1). Lineage (NCBI taxonomy): Eukaryota > Metazoa > Arthropoda > Insecta > Lepidoptera > Noctuidae > Autographa > Autographa pulchrina. The sequence continues at coordinate 8,359,347 of FR997787.1, forward strand.
ATAGATCATCAGCGCAGCCGGCGACGTAGAAGCAGCACTATCAGGTCACTACGCGCCCCCGCCGCCGCCCCCCGCTCTCCCGGAAGCCCTGTCCCGGCTGTCGGTGAGCGCGGCGGCCGCGCCCCCGCGCCCCCCCGCCCCCGGCCGGCGCCGCGCCCCCGCCGCGCCCCCCGCCCCCCGCCGACACGGATGACGAGGGAGAGGACATCTTCCGCAGGCAGCCGCATCCCAGCCATCCGATTTTGGTGAGTCTCTAATCTAACTATAAACAAGGCTTCTATTTATACCTACGTAGAAACCATGAGTCTAACTGACCGTATACATATACTCAAACATTTTTTTAACAAAATAAATATTTAATGTATTACTTTAAATATTTATATAAAGAAAATTTCTGGGTCAAAATGACCCAGAAACAGTTTCTTATTCTTATTTTTCTTTTTTTTTTACGTAACAACATTTTATATAGTACATCCCATTCACGGAGCACACATTTAACTCCCCGTTTTCTCACCAGGTGGCAGCCCACAACCTACACAAGGCGGTCCGCGAGTGGTCGTCCAAGGACAACGAGATCATCGCTGCGGCTAAACGCATGGCCATACTCATGGCGCGACTGTCGGAACTCGTGCGATCTGACTCTAAGGGTATGTACTTACATGTACTTAGGCTTTCGAGATAAGCTATGTATTTAAGAAACTGACTCGTCTCGTGATTAAAAGTAATTGTACCACTTTTGGTGGGGTCAGCCGGACACCAGTCTTCCATTACCAAAATATAATAACATGGGAAGGTTTTAAAGAAAAAAAATGAGCAGCACTGTTTAAGCTATACATCCTTACTTAATTAGAAAAAAACGGCTAACAGTATTTATGTACATATTATATTGGCTAATAAATTGGCAATTATTCGCTAAATTAAAGCTTAGTACTGCTAAATTCAACACCTGGAATACCTATGCCCATGCGTTGTATCTCGTACATCCTTTATATGTGTATATGTACTAAATGTAAATATAATTACGCACTTTTCATGCTGACACATTTATATTACTAGTTGTGACCGAATGTGAAGCGGGCCAAACTGACAATTATAATATACCTTGAATAAGATTTCTGAAAAATTATATTAACTGAAATATGACAAAAATAACAACACCACAACAAAATATGAAAAATAACAACAATACAACAACTGACGACATTAAAATCTTATGATGTTCTTCCTTGTCGGGATCACTCTTGGCAGAGTGGTCGTGGTTATCACTTCAGGTGTTGGTGGCAAGCTTCACAACACGCCGCCACTCTTATATCAATGTTATGATGGATAAGAAAAAAAGTGAAACAGATAAACCGTGTCGCGAAAACAAACTGCTACATTCAAAATATTTCAAAGTAATGAGTCTGTAGTTAGTGAAAGAATTATTAGAATATTACCATAGAGCTACCCATGTCCATTGTCCATGTTTTGGCTCTCTCTCTACTTATAGTGCTAAACGAGAAAAAGTTAACAATTAGAAGTTCAAATGGAGGTCACAGCTAGTATTATAAATACTAATAAAAGCTATAAGTACTGTATAATATGCTACCATGTAACCACACTGTACATGTCTCCCACGGACAGAGGTTGCCTTGAATCTCAGCGGTAAGTCGCGCACGTATTGTATGCTGTGTGTGTTTGCTTGTTTGTTTATTAATGCTTGTATATTATATCATTTTGTTGTAAGTAAATTGTAGTCAGTTGCAGAAAAAAAAACACGTTACAGGAGTTACCTAACTCAGAAAGAAAAAAAAATTTTTTTTTGAAGCCTCCATTAGAGAACATTTCTTCTGTAAAGAAGCATGCGAGGTGCATGTTTTAATTAAATTTATAATTTACATGATTCGGGGCTGACATTTTAGAACGAAAGCGAAAAGTATTTTTTTCTTTGGTATTAGTAAGCATGTTAAAAATATTACTATATCTTTATAAACTTTCTTAATTTCTTTGAAATTATTTTTAATAAAATAATTTTCGTAATTTTTCATTTCGAATACTAGTTTTTAATTTGGAATGGTTTTATTTTATTATCCTCATATCTAATACATGTTTGTTCCCCATAATAATGTTATATTTTTGTAACAACAGGTAGCAAGCGCGAGCTCATTGCCACAGCCAAGGCTATCGCGGAGGCTTCGGAGGAGGTGACGCGTCTCGCCAAGAAACTCGCGCTCGAGTGTACCGACAAGAGGATCAGGACTGTGAGTATATTATGTTTATTATCTCTAATAATATGCTGGACAGAGTAGGCTATGCTAAAAATATTACTGAATATATGCTTTCCTCTGTCAAACCAAAATTCCAAGAGGATATTTATCTCACTGTTCCTGTTTTTGGTTAAAATGTATATAATTAGTACTTTATCGTTGAGTAATTAATGAAATGTTTAATATTAGAGTGTTATTTTATATCTGGTAATTTTAAATGTAATAATTAGAAACTAAGAGTACTTAGGTCTAAACCTAAGAAAATATTTGCATGCCTATGTTATGGCGGAATGTGCCAAACCATGTATTAATATAACCACCAATATTGTAAACCATGTTTCACGCAAATAAAGATTCTTATTCTTAACTGAAATAATAAGTCATGACCACAGGCTTTAAAACTATGCAAGAAAATATAAAATTAATATGTAACAGGCGTATCTGAAAATGATTAGTTAACCATGTCTTTTTAACCACACCTTTATCATTTACTCTTACAATAATTGTTTTTAAAAGATTCTTAAATTTTACATTTTATTCTAGAACCTTCTCCAAGTATGCGAGAGGATCCCAACTATCGGCACACAGCTCAAGATCCTCTCTACCGTCAAGGCGACCATGCTGGGCGCGCAAGGTAAACTACCTATTATTATAAACATCCATATTACACGAACACTATCTTATTATATCAAAATAATACGAAAATTCGTCGGTTACGTTTGACCCCCGGTTTTTGAAAGCTACTTAATCTCTTGTCAAATCAACTGATCACGATTGTAATCTCTTAATCACAGACCTCAATATGAGGTTTGACAGGTGATTCAACTAATTATGGGGTTGATCAACGTTTCACAAACCCGGGATAAAGACTGACTATAGGAAGATATTTGGGTAAAAGTAATTTTAAAGGGAGATCTGGGAACACACTTATTTTAACAGCTTGAATTTTAATATGCAGTAATTGATATTTTATTATGCTGCTTGCATGCCAAATATAAAGCGGGCTTTTTTATTGTTAGACCTTTCTCATCTAATATTTATATAATTTAAACTTTTCTTCTATATGTATGGGCTTTTAAAAAATCTCTGATTTGATAATTTAAACCTCAAAATTCTAATACATTTCATAAAGCTGCTATATACATCACTTTATTTATTTAAAACAGCATGGAGGACTTACAGCTATACAAATATAGGATAGTATTAAAATATAAAGTGTATACCGACCTCAGACCTGTAAATGTCCCACTACTGGGCGAGGCCTTTTGCCCTACAGCCTGCTTCTATTTAACTAATTCTAATTATATTATCTTAAAACTAGCTTACTATAATAAAGCTTTATTTAATAACGCTCTGCTTCTGGCTTTCCTAACAGTCGGCATGCCGGATTACAAAGGTAATATATTAATATACGCCGTGATATGTGAATAATATTACATACATAAATACATTATACATGTAACAACTGTGTAACATACTGCATATAATAATTCATAAGATTCTTTGGCGTTAGTCGTTTAAAATAATAATAATAATATTCCGGGAAAACTCACACACGGTTATCTGATCCCAAGCTATGCAGAGCTTGTGATATGGTAACCAGACAACTGATAAACATACTTATATATAAATACATACATATTATAGATAAATTACACCCAGACACAGAACAAATGATCGTGCTCATCACACAAAGATTTGTCCTGGGTGGGAATCGAAACCGACCTCCGGTATAGCAGTCAGGGTCACTAACCACTAGACCAACAGGCCCGTTAAAATATGCAGTAACTTGGTTTTGTTAGGTTAACTTATGCATTTCTGTATAATTACACCTGGTACTATTATATTATTATTATTTATTTATTTATTTATTTATTTATTTATTTTATTTAAAGCCTGAACTGTCCCACTGCAGGGCAAATTATATTATTATCAGTCATGAAACATTAGTACAAATTGTATGATAAACTAAAATCTAAAGATGGAAAACAAAATCATAATCACTTTTGCTATCACTATTTATAAAACAAAAAACATATTTTTATATCGCCATATCATTTACCCATGGTTTTTGGACATACCTCACATATTACCATCGTGACATATGCGATTAATCTTCATCATCATCATCATATCAGCCTGTTGCAGTCCATTGCTGGACATAGGCCTCCCCAAGGAACGCCACAGCGCACTTTTAATCTTAACTATAATGTATTTGCTAACTACTAACCTTAAGTTAATTATTATTGTTTGTGAGCTAGCCTTGGTTGTGGTTGAATACTTTTATCATCAATTACTATAAGTTTATTGTTTTGTATTGCAGGTAGTGAAGAAGACCAGGAAGCGACGGAGATGTTGGTCGGTAACGCGCAAAACTTGATGCAGAGCGTAAGTTGTTTATTTATGTTATTACTTTTAACTTATTTAAGTTACAAGAAACTTAAACCCTTAGACCCACGAGATCGTTTGAGACAGGATTTTCTGTGGTAGGAAATTAGAATATACTACTGCTAAATATTAAGAGTTTTTTTGGTCAGTATAACTCGTTATGTAGTCTGTAATTATTGCAACTATTTTGTAATTATGCCCAAATAAGTATACAGGGTATTTTGATAACATCTATATTATAACTTCCTTATTATATGTTTAGCTTTTGCTATTTCCAATTTCCTCATTTCAGCTTTTTTTTTAACCGTCTTCAAAAAGGGGGAGGTACTCAATTGGACTGCATTTTTTATATTAAGTTTTTATCGTGACATATACCTTGTAGACTCATAAAGAAATATGTTATAGAAACCTTCTCCAAACATATCTTCGTTCTAAACTATCACTTCAACCTACAGGTAAAAGAAACCGTGAAAGCAGCAGAAGGCGCATCTATCAAGATCCGCACGGAGCAGGGCGGGTACCGCCTGCGCTGGGTGCGACGCTCGCCCTGGTACCAGATATAACTGGTCCAAACCGGTTACAGGTCAGACCACACGGCTATTGTCCGGCCGCTGAGGGGATGCGCTCCTGACAGGTTGTGATCAAACTTTGTAGATGAGTCTGTGCGGAAAGAGAACTGGTGAGGCGTGAAATGGAAATAACATTATGATGACATTAAAATAATTCCGTGAAAAATGAATAGGAATTCGCAAATATTGCGTTTTAAAACCATTCGATTTATATTCAGACTAGCTGTACCCGGCATGCGTTGCAATGCAATTTTTTCTACCTAGCACCTGCCTAATACCTACCTACCACCTACCTGCCTACTACCTACCTACTACCACTTAGGGGCATGAAAAATAGATAGTAGCCGATTCTCAGACCTACTGAATATGAATATAAAATTTCATAAAAATCGGTCAAGCCGTTTCGGAGGAGTATGGTAACTAACATTGTGACACGAGAATTTTATATATAAGATTTTATAGTCTCACTTTACCAACACAACGGTGTTTAAAACTTAACTTATTCTCTAACAAAGCACAGCAGCGCCCTCTCTTCCACGAAAGTTCTCTTCCGCAGACTACATTCGCTTTTAAGGAAATTTTGTGATTGTAATACATGGTATCACTTTAACGAGGAATAATATCATTCAAAACTATATCGATATGTCAAATTACAATGAATAATATAGAATTATTTCCCCATACTTCTCAAGGCCAACGGACATGTCGGGAACGCATTCTCTCAGCAGGATAGTAACGGGTTGGGTTAAACTGAAATTTGTAGAGACACAGAGTATGTAAGTAATGGAGTGTTGTAACAAGGTTTGGTTATAACTGGTAGAGACATGGAGTAGGTAGCTAATGGAGTGTTTATGAATATTGCTGTAACAAAGATAAGAAAAGTACTGATCTCGAATTTAAATCAGATGTTAAAATGAATCAGCTGTCTAAACTATGTCTAGAGGTCTCGATATATCTGACCAGCAATGACTACAGATTACTTTGAAACAAGTTATGTATTGTAACAATTGCGTGTTACTTTTGTAACTTATAAGACCTACATGTCTTTAGATTGTATCATACGACCTTAATAAATCTAAAGTATCGTCTATCGATATATAAACTCGACAAATAAAAATTAAAAATGAAATCTTATACATAAACACTCTATTGGTTATACACTCTATGACAAAAAAAAGAGTAGTCCCTAATAAGTCTACGTAGCCTTATAAATCTAAAGTAGATCTTCGTAAAATATTGTAATTACCAGAAATACAAGTAATTTTAATATCGTAAATGACTGTGTTCATTTTGATGTCACGCTTTGAAAGGGACAAGTAAATTAGATATTTCATGTTTATAAACAAAATATTTGTAAGAAACATGATTTGAAAGAACCTTGACTTCAATCAGCACCTTTTTTTGGCTTCCTTCTAAGGTCAAACGCATCTGTTAAAGACTTAAAAATGAACACGTCCTTTACTATGCGCACGCGCATATAATTATTTATGTACAACTGAGCGAATGAACTTTGTAAATCATAATAATGAATGACAATTATACTAATTATATAATATTTTATGTTATTAAACATTGTATATTTGTATGGCATTGTTTGAATCATAGTATATGTTATATGAGATTGTATTTAACATATAGTAGTTTATAAATATATATTTTTATATAACCATGAGATTCCCTATGTAGTTAAGTTGATCAATGTAAAGTACAGTCAGTTACAAAATGGTTAACAAATTAAAGGTGCTAAATATCTTATAAAAACTGTATTATGATGATTAAAAGTATACTAGTTCTGATTATAATTAGAATGAATACCATAATCTAACTGTGATGGCATTAAAAACTACATATTACGATGCGAGGCAATTTAAAACGTGTTATTTATAATACTTAAAGGTGCATGTGCATTTTTTACTGTGTTTTTAATTTGCACATATTATAACATTTTTGCGCTGGATGCGAGAAGCCGATAGAACTAAGTGGCGTGTATTGGAGAGGCCTATGTCCAGCAGTGGACTGCTATAGGCTGATGATGATGAAAACATTTTTGTAGTTGACTGTACATAAAACCACTAGTTATTTATACCCACTCATATACATACTAGGCAACTAATAGTTATAGGACTTTGTTTTAAGTACCTATGTATGATGCCGGCAGCTTTTTTGTAAAAAGAAATCTGAATTAATGTTGCCAGACTTCATAAAACAAGTGTTGCAATACACAAAAAAGTTTATAAGTAATAAATAATTTATGTTTTTACAACGAAATGTTAATAATAATTGAATAGTGATAGAAAAGTGTGATTCTGAAAGTCAGTGCCATTCTCTGTGCTTTAGTAGTTTAGGTCCTAACGCCTTGCAAATGTAGCTAACATTAATAATTAGGCCTTCAAAAGAATCTTGATTAATACCTAGCTTTTTGTAGCTTGAGATAGTAATGGCCTTGAAATTGTATTACAATTAAATAATTTAAATAATCGGAGGTTTTTATACCAGAGAAAAAAGGGATAAAGTGTGATAAAAAAGTCACATATTTCAAGTTAGTAGAGACTACATTTTTATAAAACGTCTAGGGATGATTGATTACTACTATATGTAGCCTATGGGTAAAAAAAAAAACTATATTTACAACTAATTGGAAAATTTTGTTAGCTATTTCCTTAAAGATAACTTAAATATTTATCCTATTAATGTCTTACCGGTACCCTTCATGCCTTATAAATATTCCTTCAGAAACAGAGTAATAAATATATATTTTGAATACTTAAAGTAAGTCCACTCAAGAAATAGTCAGCGTCCGATTGTACAATTAGCTGATGTAATCTGTGGCCTTAGATTTAGAGAGCCTTTTACATATTAAAGAGTTTTTTATAGTAAAAAATAATCTTCAGACAGGAATAATTTTGTTAATGAAATGATAGGTAGAATTCTGACCTCGGGAAAGGAATAAATCAATGAAGTTTTTTTGATGAATTCTGTGCAAGATCCTTCTCATGTTTTAAGCAAAATAAAACGTTTGGGGAGACTAAAACAGTTGAAAGTATAAAACAATAATTGTCTTTTTTCCTTAAAAGGTATTAGAGAAAGAAACAATATCATCAATATTAGTTAAAGCTTACGTTGTGTATTAAATTTAGCAATAAATTTTTCCCTTTAATTTAAAATGAGTAAAAGGCAATAATAAAAAATCTTATATATCATTAAATAAAAGCTTATTTAACTTAGCTTAGGACCGTGGTGTGATAGCAATATTTTTGTATGAGAACGAGAGATTAGATGTAAGTATATATCGTAGTACATAAGTATTTTATGTGTAAATAACTGTAGATGCTGATCATTATGTGTATGTATCCGTCAGACTTGCCTAGAATAAAAATAATAGGTTTTCTTGTATTTTTCGTTGTTGGGCCTCCCGCACATGACTGCTTGAAACAGTTCAACTTTTTCGAACGGTCGTCAAAATAATTCTAACAAAAAAAACGATTTCAAAAGAAGTCTTGGGTATATTTATTTATTCTGGATCACACTGTCAAAACTGGACCAAAATGAATTGAGACCACACGGGAAGCACCAGCTTTCAAATAAAAAAGAAACATCGAAATCGGTTCACCCAGTCGAAAGTTCGGTGGTAACAAACATAAAAAAATACAGTCAAATTGACTTACTTTTTAAGTCGGTTACCAAAAAGCGAGCAGTTCGTGTACGGGCGGCCTTACTACTATTTTGTATAAATATGTCTCTTCAATTCTTTCTGTATCTTTAGCTACTATTAGCACCTATTAATCTGCATTAAAATAAAGATATTCTTATTAGGGCCTATGCACACCACGTTTTTTTTATCCTGCAGAGCAGTTTGTTGTCGTTTGTATCGATACAAACGCGCGGCACCGGCGCGTCTGTATCGATTCAAACGCGCGACACCGATACGAGCGCTAGCGCGCGCGCCTTCCCTACGGACGGGGTTTCCCCCGCAACGAGGGAAAGGGAAGTGTGAATCTACGCTAGTAGCAATCGAGCGATTTGGTGCACCGCACGTCTTTGGAACAAAAAATGGAGCCTTTCGACGCAGAAAACTTCATAACTGAAATTCAAAACCGGCCAATATTGTGGAATTCACGATTGCCGGATTATTCGAATCTGTCTGTATCGCTACACACGCGCGTTTGCATCGCGTCTGTATCGCTACACAAGCGCGTCAGGTGTGCAAAGGTCTACAGGCTGCGTCTGACTTGCGTGCGTATCGCGTCTGTATCGCTACAAACGCGCGTCGACGGCGCGTTTCAAAAACGTGGTGTGCATAAGCCCTTAGAGTCAATATAAATCTAAAAATATATATATTTCCTCGTCGTCTTCCCATAATTGACCTAGATTTTTGTATTACTCATTATTAGTGTTACATAGTATTTTGTTTCTGTATTATATACACTATATATTTAGCATTTTAGGTGCAGATGTCTGACAACACAATAAAAAAATCTCATTTAATTGTCTCACGGATACATTAAAATTATTTAATTATGTACTAAATTGTGTGCTTTTATGTTTTTATTAAGAAACCGTATATTTTACACCTTTTTTGTTATTCATATTTTATTTATTCTAATAAAGATTTTTATTTAGATATTTTGTTTAATTTTTACCTTAGTTAATTATATAGCGTATTATTCTTTAAATTTATATAAACTGCAGCCTAGGTAATGTTAGTATGTATGTAACCTTGCAAACAAACACATTGAAGTAATCCTAATCTTTTGAGATATGAAAATGATTATTATCTTCAAATCTTTAACACATTTAGTCTTCAATCCTTTCTTCACTTATATTCCTACACTTTTCTCATGACGTCTTACCAATAGCTCAATTATAGATATACATAGATATTATAGATATACATAGCTATTATACATACATATATTACATTATTATACATACATATATTATACATACATACATAGCAATTGTTTAATTGAGCTATGTATATCCTATATGTAAAGACACTAGTTACAATCCCACACATGCCTTAGAAGTAGATAAATAGAACTATTTTCTTATAGAAATTAAAAATATTCTTTTAAATTGTTGTTTTATTATACTAACGTCTAACTTTCCGATTGTAATTATAATAATAAATGCGGACAACATCACATACATTGCTCTGAACCCAAAGTAAGTAGCCACCACAAACACCCAGACCCGAGACAATGTAGGAAAGTTCATGTGAACTGAGTCACAGCAGATACATTTAAACTTTGCCTGTTAATTTCCATATACGTTTAATTTTAAAAATATTTCCAAATAACAATTTCCTACATTAATACCAAAACAAATAAATGAAAAAGAAAAAATATCAAATGTGGATCAGTCCCCAAATTATTTATAAACAAAAAAATGACATAAGTAGGATTGCAGTTCACTTCTGGGCCTCCGACTTTGCCCAAAATTGGGATAAATCACGTTGAAAATAATAATAATATAATCTAAAATGAAGCCGAAACAAATATTTTATCTAATTAAGGAAAATATGTTGATGACCACACGAGTTGCGATGATATCATACCTTATTTGTGTCTGAACACGGTAAACCCTCAGTTCGATGTGGTTAGTGCAGTGGGAACATTATAGTGGTATAACTCTATTGCCAACAAGAGATTAACTGTAAGTACTAATTAACCTAATTCGAAAGGAGGAGGCTCTCAATTTGGTTATTATATACCTGTTGGTTCTTTTTGTATGTGACTCGATTTCAACAAATGATTTTGTCATTGATAGGGTGTAGGTACCTACTTCAGCGGTGTTTCCATTTAAATTTCATTGAAGTAGGTTTATTTTATGACTAGGTATATGTGTAGGGTAGAAAATTTTATGTGTCCGCCAGTTTGAGGTACCTACTGAATGTATAAAAAAAGCTACATAAATGCTTACTGTGTAGTCTAGGTTTTCTAGGTAGAAGGTACTCAGGGCGTGGTAAATAAAAAAACCTATTCGATTTCTATTCATATGTTATTGAGCTCCCTCCTAAAAGTTAACTATTTTAACTTAGCGACCTAAAGTCAAGTTGCCTGAGAAAAAAGGGGAGAGATTCGATAGTGCACAAGTTTCTAATAACTAGGGAACAAAACCGTTAAAAGTTATATTTAAATATTATTATAATAGTGATAAATCTATACAATGAACAGGAAAACAGTGAAGTTACGTAGTTTATGTCAAATCAATGCAAACATAGATGTTTACATTCATCCGCAATCCTAAAGTTAAACAATTATATGTTTTAAATAAGCTCGGTAGATGTAGGTAATTAATAATATGGCAAGTAAGATCTTGACAGTTGGAAGGAACGGTCAATGGACCTCGGTGGATTTCTTTTTAAGCGGTTCTATAGAAGATGTTTTGGAGGAAACCAAGGTCAGAAATCTAGATGTAATTTTGCACAGTAAGTAGTGAGAGTGATTATGGTAGTGTTTGAAGAACTCAATTTCCAGTCAGGAATATTTCTGTGTGTCAGCATTATGGTAGGGAACTTTAGACACTTTTACATTACACACACAGAACACCTCTTTGCTTTTTTTTTGTTTACGATTTAATTAAAAACTTTACAGGGTGTTTTTATAAAATTTTCCTTATATCCTTCCTAAATAGTAGAACTAGCTATGATCGGTAAGGTCAATCCTACTAGTTATAACCAGGAGGTACTTATTATTACATAGGGCTTAAAGAGGTAAGATAACATCCACTTTAAATTGTATTTATATGCGCAATTGTTAGATACCACTCAAGGTTCCTTGAAATCACAGAGTTTAGTAATACACATATTGAAATCCTATCTAGTCATTACTTAGTTGATAAAATGTCGCATGGGCGTCCCTGACACCGGAACTGTATGTCTATTTTGTAAATAATTTCGGTATCGAGCTTCACCTGAGTGACAATAAAGCTCACTTCAAAAGTGAACCCAATTGGCCTTGATTTAGAATTCAAATTCGAGAATACGTATTTGACATCTCACCGCGGATTCCGCTGTCGAGACCGCTGTCGAGACATAAAAATAATGTTACAGAATAGCACTACTGAAGTAGGTACCGTGTTTTTTTTATGCCGTAAAGGATTTTGAAAGTTTTTGGTGGGCACTATCATCTGTATACGATTAAATTTTATAATTAGTGTTCTACCTAAGAGCGTTTTGACATTATCCAACACGATATCGGACACCGATACGATACTGGGGCAAGTAAAATTTATGTAGCTAACGAACCCGATATACGATATCGGACCAGATAATATGAAAGACAGTGTACCTACATGATCTACATTTTACTTTCCCTCTATATCGTATTGGTTTCCGATACCGGATAACGTGAAAACTCTCGGTCAGTGGGTCATCTTAGGTCTCAGCATGCGTACGGTTAGTAGGTGGATGAAAGGATTAAAATTTGAACATCTAAACTCTAAAGGGAAATTTCGTTAGAAGTAATAGCTTACAATATTAACAAAATTATATTACTATAAATAGCTTGCAATGTTTTTATTGTATCAAACAAATCTCTAGTAACCATTACAACATTCAAAATACCTCTTTTTTTGTATAATACGCGATTAGTTACTCTATAGTGTTCGATGACTAACATATTAGCTAAGGCTCGTCTAGGATACTCATAATGTTCTTCTAAAAAGTTACTCAGCGTGTGACGCATTATACAAGAATCATACGTTTTAAAACACTTCAGATTGCTGGGGCCTAGTATACAAGAGAGACGTAAGTAATGCCATTAAATATTTATAGATAATTATTTAAACTCAGTAACGATGGTAGGTACTTTGTTTACTGTAATTCTCTCGTGTCTATAAGTTCGCTTTTTGATTTATCAGTGCGGTACAATACACTGTCATTTCTTCGGTGCACTAATAATGTCTAATAAGGTAAATGACCAGTCTAACTTAGTAGAATGCCAATTATCGTAAAATCGTCCCACTATGAGCCAACTATGAGCACACTGACACGGAGTGTAAATAGCAGACGGGCCCCAGGGCATTGATTCAGAGTTGCTTAAATTAACTGAATGCTTCATTTGATATTTTTTACGATAATTGGCATTCTGCTACCTAACATTAAGATCATTAATCGGTCATTACGATCGTTTTCTACGAGAGTTCATTGAGATTTTGTTGTAGGCTTATCTAAATACGAAAATTAGGCACAATGACAAGTACACTGACCGACCACTGATATGCATTTAAAATAGCTGAACGAGGGCCAGGCATGTAAAAACAAAATCTATTTAGATAATAAAATAATATATATTATCTTACAAAGCAAAAAAAAAAACAGTAAGTATAGTTACAACGGATCAAAGTTTAAATGTAGGGTTAGTGACGTCACGATTTCGCTTAAAATATTCTATACAATATAATCATGACGTCATGTTACATTTCAAATCGATGTATCATCATGAGTTTATTTAACTACCTGACAGACATACAAATATTAGTCATATACCCTATATCCTCCAAAAATTGCTCGGCGGCTAAACAACATTCTAAATCTATAAGTTCGTAATGATCTTGTGTTTAGGAGTGTCGAGATGCCGTCGCTATCGCTGAAGATAGTGCAGGACGACGGAGCGGTCACCAGGAAGGTGAAGTTCGACTCACGCATGACGGTGCAGGAGGCGCACAAGCTCGTCAAGGAGAAGGTCATCGTGCCTGACAATGGGAAAGGTGAGGGTCAAAAGTAAACAAACATAACAGATCATAACACGGTGCACCAAATATCATCATTTCCCGAGCCTTTTCCCAACTATGTTGGGGTCGGCTACCAGTCTTACCGGATTCAGCTGAATACCGTATTTTACATGGAGCGACTGCCTATCTGACCTCCACAACAAATTTTTACTGGGAAACACAGTATCCCATAGTAAGACTGGTTGTCAGAATTAATAATAATAATATAATAATAATACTAACTTGCCTTTCATAAACTAGACCTTACTCCTCTGTAGCTATTGTAACTCTACTAATTTAATTTCATCTTGGAGTATAAAGAAATCTTTCGATACCCTCACATCTACCAAGTCTGTCAGTATTTTCATCAAGGAATCTTATCCTCTTAGCGAGTGTTATAGATACCTACTACTCCGATCTTGTTCCCCTAGAATACGCGTTATTCCTCCGTTCTGCGGACGACGACCTGACGGGCGTGTGGCTGGAGAGCGAGCGCAACCTGGACTATTACATGCTGCGCGACGGAGACTCGCTCGATTACATCTGCAAGGTCCGGAACCTCAGGGTGCGGCTGCTGGACGGTGAGTACAACCTGGGCTCTAGACCTGGACAAAAACATTTTTCTTGGGTGGGAATCGAACCCAAGGCCTAAGGTCAATCGAAAACTTTGCAAATCTAGTTTTTGTTGCCCATTTTGATTCCAGTTACTTTATAATTTACATCATCAAAATCCAGGAAATCTATTTCACTTTACTCCAACAGAATTTGATAGTGTTAAATAGTGTGTGAATGCTTTTATCTACTCGTAGGTACTGTGAAGACCCTGCAGGTGGACGAAGCCCACACGGTCATTGAGCTGCTGTTCCAAGTCTGCGCGCGCATCGGCATCACCAACCATGATGAATATGGCTTGGTAAGTTAAAATATAGGGTATTTATAGTATTAGTAGTAATCTTTAATGAATAAAAATCAAAAGACGACATACGTCTATACTTACGTTGAATTTTCTCCTATATCTTTATTGCACATCTTCCGTATTTTTATCAAATGATGTGAATATATGCATCAAACACACTGTCTTTTGTGCAATTTAATTTGCTACAGACACATGCTTACCAACAGACAGAATGCAGAGTATTGTAGCTCTGATGGAGTGGTAGATGTCTATGATATCTTAAACTTTAAACTCTGCCATTGCACTACCTACGAAGTTACAGGTGCTATTGTAGTCTCACCGCAAGAAAAAGGCATGTCTTCTTTCATATTCACCAACAAATTTCCCATGTTTAGTACCGCGACGAAATCAAAGAAGAAGAAGATGGCAAGGAGACTCCTGTCACCGGCACTCTCACACGCAAGGCCAAGGTACAGCAGAAGGAGAGGGACGAACTGCTCGACCAGATGAGCAAGCGACTCAAGACTGATGACAACGGTAGGTGGTGCTTGTTTCCCTCATACTTAGTCCTTTGCCGGTGTGGCAGTGGGTGGGATCAGACCAGGGTTTTTCTAGATGGTGCAAATACCTACCCATGCCGTGCCATCAGCGGGAGGGTCGAAGTCACTAGATTTTCAACCCAGCAAAAAGACACGTGCTTGTTGCGTGAGGATGAAGCCTCGACATAAAGTCTTTAGTGGTGGAATCGTATCACACACCCCAAATCGAATTGTCGCAATCGATTTTGCTGATCAGGAGATACTTTAAAACAGCCTGAACCTATTTAAAAAAAATTACGAACTGGTTCCGCTGTCCATTATTTTTAGATGCTGTACTATTCTCACCTAGTAAAGTAACAGATCCTGTTACCTAATATTCCTACATCGTTTTTTCCTACATATTGAACAACATAATTATACGCAGTTTATTCATATCTATCCCTATTTCCCCAGTGGAATGGCTGGACCAGCACCGAACGCTCCGCGAGCAAGGCATCGACCCTTCAGAGACGCTGCTGCTGAAGCGACGCCTGTTCTTCTCGGATCGCAACGTGGACAGCCGCGACCCCGTGCAGCTGAACCTGCTGTACGTGCAGACCAGGGACGCCATACTCAATGGACGGCATCCAGTCACTGAGCAGCAAGGTTAGTGAGACTACTGGGACTACTGGAAACTGCATGTAAATTGGTAGAACCGTTTCGGAGATTAAAAATAAAGATAGGTATATTAATTTGTAATAATATGGTACAGTTAAGATGTTACAAACATTTTGCTCCATAATATTCTGCCGTTTCCGGCGCACAAATATTTGAGTAGGTACAAATAATTATTATACTAAAACTATTACACATAAACAACAAATTACAAAAACAATTACTATAAAATAAAAACATAATAACACTTATATTTAAAATTTCCAATCAGGTTTTATTTCTCGTTTAAAAAAATTATTTATCAAATAATAACATTTGGATAAAAGGAAATAATTATAACTTATTTTTAAAATTTCTAATGGTTCTAATCTTTAAAAAAAGAAAAAAACGTTTCTTGAGTACTTTTTTTTTATTCTTTGTTTGGGTAAGAGAGGCCGCAGTCACAATCTAGTTTATAACCACCTACAGGAAGATATCACCTACTTGGGACCCAATAATACATAAACTCAAGGCCAAACCCAAGAGCAGCGCTGCAAGACATCAAGACACAGTGAGCTCATATTGCGTAGGTCGGAACTCAAATAATTAGTTAAAATATGAAGGTAGAACGAGCAACATCTACTGTCAAGACGAACGCCATCTCAGTCTGCCCGTGACCATGATACCTGCAAAGGTGTCGAAACGTCGGGACTTAAAATCTAAATACAAACCGCGAAAAAATCCGTAAAAGTAGTTTTATTTCAATGATAAATTAATCGTTACGACATGGTGGAAACGCGCCCTTATTCTAAACGCTGTGGGTAACAAAAATAGGTTGCTTACACACAAACACTCTGGAGCCCGATGCTGCTATTTCAAGTCAGTGAGTGGCAGTTTAATGTACTTGTTATTGTGCCTAATTTTGTATTCAGATAAGAACAGTCACTGGCTATCCTACAATGACAACAGTGGCAAGTAGGTGAACATTTGTCATTAAACTAAAGTTATCTGAATACGAAAAGGCATAATAACAAGTACACTGGAACGTTCATTAACCTGCCACTCACTGATTTAAAATAGCAGCATCGGGCCCCTGCCACCCTAAATACGAATACCTACCTTCGTAGTTCCTTTACAAACAAAAAATAACAAAAGAACATCAAGTAAAAGGTAGATAGGTAAATAAATATAGAATAGCTGTCAATGGTTGCTAATCAACTGCTGCGTATAACTTCTAACACGGAAAATATACCTTTTTAACCGACTTAAAAAAAAGGAGGTTTTCAGTTTGACCTGTATGTATGTATGTTTGTCTGCGATTATCCCGCATTTGGCTGAACCGATTTTGATGCTATTTTCAGAAAATAATTATTGAGATAAATAGTTAAGTTCAGTTAATACAATGTTTGTATGTATATAGTAATATACATACAAACCACGGCCGGTGTAACCCGGTCGAAACGTCAAGCCCTAAAGGTATTTATGCATGTACGCGCTAATCCCCGTTTTATAATATTACTATAATATTCCGGGACAACTCACACACGGTTATCTGATCCCAAGCTAAGCAGAGCTTGTGTTATGGTAACCAGGCAACTGATAAACATACTTATATATTTCTAAATACATACATATTATAGATAAATTACACCCAGACAACCAGAACAAATGATCGTGCTCATCACACAAACATTTGTCCTGGGTGGGAATCGAACCCACGACCTCCGGTATAGCAGTCAGGGTCACTAACCACTAGACCAACAGGCCCGTCAAACTGTAAACATGCAGTGCGATAGTTTAAAAGTTATTATGTTTGTATGTATTTTTGCTTCCGCATTACCTACATATGTATCTTTATCTACCAGTAGTAAGTAAACCTATGAATGAATAAGGCATGCGTTGTAAGGATGACAACGAATCATTATGAATCATTGTAATCTAAACGTAAACAGATGATGTTTCTATTATTGAAATCCAACGTGTTTGAGACATTCGTAATACATAGCGTACCTGTATTAAGTTACTTATGAGTCAACTTTACAAAAATCTGTTATGCATCTAAAATCGTAATCTGTGTAACGGCTCAACCCATTAGGATGCAACTTTGTAGTCAGAAACTCAACATAGAAATATTCAGGGGTGATACGAGCTAGTCTACGTCGTCAAATCCATCTTCTACAGACGTTTCTTTTACATTTATAACCGACTTCAAAAAGAGGAAGTATGTATTAATTTGTCCTACACAGAAGGGTGAAGGGTGAGCGATTTGGGTTTCTGTCTAGTATCGTCATTGACGGTTGAAAAGTGCTACGTAGACTATTTTAAAAAAAAAAGAATTTATTTTCTATTTTAACAACTTAACTGTCCCGCCAGCAGACACAATAGTTAAACAATGGAAATGTTCATATGTGACTCATGGGACAGGGAAATGGTTAATTTCGATAGAATCCGTTCAAAATACAGAATATCTTTTTATCGTTCGAAACCAACATTCACCTGTAAAAGACTTGCGATCGATACATCTGACACAAGAATGGTGTCTTTTGACCAACCTAGGTAGATTACCTACAAAAATAAAAAAGGGATATTTCTTCAAACTTTTACAACAGTAACTGTTGTATGCAAAAAGATATTTTACCATAGTGACATAAAATATGTGATAAAATATATCGATTCGATAGCTTATCGTCTGGAGAATCTCGTTGGAAACGATCCGTTCGCGACTGGCGAGTGGCCGATACGACGCGCGACGCTCGTTAACCTGATACTATGTAGCGTGGGCTTACATGGGGTAGCAATACATGAAGTAAATATACGTGGGTTACGAATATGAGCGGATTGAGTCATGAAATATGTAATTATACAGAATATACTTACTTATCCAAACAATTTTTTTATATTTACCTATCAGTACGTACTTTTCTACTTTTTTACTTGTCTTTTTTTCTTTTCGTCATTATGGGTACCTTTGTTTTGTAGAATACAACAAACATTAAAAATAAAGTTTTCGCGGTTTTCTCCTAGTAATTTAATTTATATCTGAACCTATTTTTTTTTCAATTTATTCTCTTACAACCTTTTTTTCGTTATAAGTGACTTAACGCCAAATAATCAATTTCTTTTTTTATTCTTACAAATTGTCACTTAAAAAAATGTTTATAATCATCAAGCAATCTTCAAGTTATAACAACCACATTATAAACCTTCCTTACGATCGTGCGAGCGAGAGGCCCCGACTACGACAGTCGCTCGACGCGAGTCACGACGCGCGTTGCCGATCAGTGCAGGCCACGATGTTCCACGAGAAACTCGACATCAAGCTCATCCGGCTCGTCAAAGACAACCCGGTTCTCTACGACTTCAACCATGGGAAATACATGGACTTCAACACTAGGGAGGTCGCCTGGCAGAAGATAGGCGACGCTCTACAACGACCTGGCAAGTATTATTTAGATTTCACGATATTGGGTTACCATTTGTTTCTGTTTTGATGATCTCGTTTGGTTGTCGTTTTTGTGAGAAATGTGTGAGTTTGATTTAAGGATCGATTGTCATGTTTAATTTTGGTTGAATTATACTATATTGTTTAAAGTATTTCATATAAGCATTAAAAAGTGAAATATGTTTAAGTCTTCTTTCCTTAAACAAAATTTACTTTGTTACTGCTATGCCTAACCTGGAAATCAAACTCAACACTTCTGGTTTGACGATCTAGAATTTGCATATTCTTTCTTTATAGTATTTATTTAAAAATATCTAATTATTTAACTTTTTTATAGCGGCAGACTGCAAAGTAAGATGGATAAACATAAGAGACGTACATAGAAGAATACTAAAGAAAAATCTATCAGAGCCAGTCTATCCCCCGCGAAAGTACAAGTACGAAGCAGACATGTCTTTCATGAAGACCTTCTACCGAGACGTGGTAGTCCTGGCTACCGAAGACGATGATGATGAAAAGGCCAAGGAGTGGGCGGACACGGAGCAAGAAGATGACGCACCAGCCCACAGCGACGACTCCGACGTGCCAAAAAAAAAAGTTAAAACAAGAAAGAAAAGAGGAAGGAAACGAAAAGAACCTATTTTCATTGAAGAACCAAAACAATCTACTTCTACTCTAAATGAAACACAGAACTCAGAATTAGACCCTACGGACCCAGTCGACGCATTTCTTTTAAGCATTGGAGCAACTTTAAAGACTTTTACACCATATCATTTAAACGTAGCCAAGAGTAAAATATTTTCCGTAGTACAAGAACATGATTTGCAGCAAATTGTACAAAAGCAGAATCACGAACATACTGATGTTAAGGTTGCTACTTCAGAGGCTTTTTTTTAGATAGAATATTTTATGTAACGTTACATATTATTGTCATAAAAAGATTTTTTGTTTTAAAACCCACTATAAAACGAAATTATATTACAATATAAAACCTAAATTTACTAAGATCTCTATGGATGGATACACTATGTTCATTATTTTTTTATTTTCTAATCACTTTAATTTTAGTTTATTGTTATAAGTTGAAAAAAGAAACATGATTGTTACAGAAAATGTCACTTCTATGGAGAAAGTAAATAGTAAGCACGTAAATAAATAATTTATAATGTAAATAACCCATTTTTTTTCTCATTCCCGAGTACTTTGAAGTGTTTTCTACAACATTCGAATTTATATATACTTTTAATTAAAATCTTAGAGAACTAATCAACGATTATTTATTGAAATAATAACTATTAAATTTTGACAATATTTATAAAGTCAGCCATTATAGAAACAAGCGCGAGTACCGTTCGAGTTCCCTTAGTACCTCAACTAGGTCGACGATCGATATCACGCACACAGCGGCAGCGGCGCGGCGATGCGTCGTGTCGGAGCGGCTCACACTACGCGACGCGCGACTGGCACACGTGACGGAATGTCGCCGACTTTTTGTCGTATAATATTTGCGATTTTTTGTTTGTGTGTAAGACTGAGGTTATAGCGAAAAAAAAGATGATTTTATTTGGATATGTGTTCAATTGATACATACATTTTTTTTATGTATTTTTATTTTGATAACCGTTAAACTTGTTGTTGCTCATCTTATGTGTAGCTATGTAATTAAACACAATGCAACCTATTTACAAGATTATTTCGTTTTTGATAATTATTTATTGTTAAATAAGCATATCGTAAACAACAAATAATTTCAAGTTTCCTATGTAAACACACTTAGTCCACAATAAATAGAAAATTCAAATTATTTACTCAATGGATTTTGTTACATACTCAACTATAATAATTTTAAAGTCTAAAGCGCGTACATATTATAATACAAATTAATATATTTACATTCGACACTAACATTGATATCACTAATGAATTAATGACGCACCGTCTTGTAATGTAAATCGTTGTCCGCGCGCCGTTACCCGACCGGTTGCGATATGACCCGGGGGCCGGGACCGACACGTGACGCCGCAGAAGCGCGACGTTGCCGCTCCGTGCAGCCCGCGCAGTCGCGACACGACCACGAGTACCACGACACGATGCCGTTGCCTTTCAACAAGAGTTTGGACCTAAAATTACTCAAATTAGTCAAAGAAAATCCTATGTTGTATAACTCTAAACATATAAAGTATTTAGATATCAATTCGAGAGAAGTTGTTTGGCAAAAGATTGGAGACTCGCTAAGCAGGCCAGGTATGTTTGTTTTGTTATTATTTTATACAGACGTATATATAATTTCCTGTCACAATTAGGTTATTGCACAGATAAAACAGTATGATAGTAGATAGAGCGACATCTGTCGAATGTTTTGAAAAAGTTTCGTATTATTTAGTTGTTCTTGGCCCTGTATATTTTTTTGACATTGCGTAATGGAATACTTACCGATCTTTAATGAATCTTTTGTTGTTTGTCTCTCCATATTGTTAGAAATTCAAAAGATCGAATAAAAAAATATAGTTTTAGAAGTGAAGGGTTAAGCTGCCCTTGACACGGTCTTACAATGGATTGGTGGCTATTTTCACGGTAATCGTGATAGGTAGATAGGTCGTGAAATTCAAGTAGATATATGGATAGGTACGGAAATAGGTATTTAGCTAAGTAATTATATTGTGCAATCGTTCGACCGGCACTTGGTTTAGCGCTCGATTGTCTGCAGTGGTTTGGGTTGATTCTGAATTTCTGATTCTTACTTAGCTCATTATATTTTTTACTTAACTATAGTTAGTACCTAGCATATTGGTTTATTGTTTAAATGTGTAGGGAAAGGTACCTTCTATTTACATATTACAATTTTACAAAAGGATTTAAAAACATTTTGGTAGAACGAGAATCAAGTCGAGAATAATGTAGGTTTAGTAAATTTATGTAGGTAGGTAATTGATGCTTTATTTTGTAAATGCCTAAAAATCTATTATTTTTCAGCACTAGTATGCAAATCACGCTGGATCAACATCAGAGATATGATGAAACGAAAAATCCGAGACCGCATGCGAAATCCGAATCAGCACAGCAACAAATACAGATATGAGGACGAGCTCTCCTTCATGATCCCCTACTTCAGGGAGACCACCAATACAGAACCCTCAAATGAGGAGTACTCTGACTTCCTTGACGATGATGCCTGCGAAGTGGAAAAGGCGACAGAAGTCTTCGTCGACGAGACCCTAGACTTCGAAGACGAGAGAGAAACAAAACCAATCTTCAGAATAGTACCGGAGGACAGTCGCAGATCGGACCAGTTTTCAGAACCTGTCTACCAAGAATTAAAACCAGCGGATCCTTTAGACGTGTTCCTATTAACTATAGGGTCAACGCTACGGAAGTTTAGTCCGTATTACTTAAACCAGGCGAAGAGTAAGATCTTCCAGGTAGTGCAGGACTATGAGCTGCAGCAGATCGTGAACAAGGATGACCAGACGCCCGGCAGCAGTGATATGAATAGATAGTGTTAGGGTAGTTAGTTTTAGTGTAATAAAGTTACTTTGTTAATGTTTTGTCTTTTTTTTGCGGAGATTTTTATTTGACGTTCCGTCCTTTTCAATAACTTTTTCTTTTGTTAATCTTTAAGTGTGAAACTAAGAACTAATTTGTAGAAATATCAAGAAAATAGAAATATCTAAAAATAGAAATATCTAATTTGTAGAAATATCAAGCAATTACAGTAAAATACTAAAAGTAACGAATAATAAAAAAAAAAATCTTCAAAATAAATGCAATTCCATCTATAGTTTGACAAAGAAAACTCAGCAGAAATCATATCAAGGTCAACGGTCTATATTTTGACAGTGACATCTATCTGACGTATTTTTGACAGCTGTTTGTTTTGGTTTCGATATGGTTTCGATGTTTATAAACACCTGTGACCTAATTTAAATTGAAGTTATTACTTGAATTAGAAAATGATGGCTATAATGGTATAAATTTAATATTGCAATTACAATTAGGTAACTCATAGTAAGTAGGTACATAGTTTTGTCTCTCATTTTTATAAAACAGTTTTGTGTTATAAAAATGTTATTTTGCGTTCTATGTACAGAAATACATGAATGAATGTATAGTATACTTTTTAGGTACAAAATCATAACTATAGTTTGTGCGCTGTAGCATGGTGCGGGTGACAGTTGTCAGTCATGTTTCGTTTCACTCTTAAAAGTTGCCGCGATTTACAATTATGACCTTAGTATTTCAGGTGCACCATATTTGTAATATATTAAATCATTAATCACGGTTATTAATTAAATTAAACCAACCAGAATGTTCTAGTTTACAAATAAAATTATTACTGACAAATGTCACCCGCACCAAGCTACAGCGTACAAGGTATAATTAAACAAGTTTTACTAAAATGACGTGGGTTTGGTATGCCATTCCTCTGTAAATTGATTAATGTTTAGGTAAATCTATTGTAGCACAGTTTATTGACAAGATTTATCCTTGTATAAGACCAATTTACGTCACTAAATAACATGTCTACTGAAAATAAAAGAACAACAGGATAACTCATGAGCCTATTTACCTACTTTTGGTACTAATAATTAAGTGGCAATGTAATTAGAACTTCAAAATCTGAGCAAGTACATTTGAAGACAAACACTTTAAGTTAGATAATGATATGTTTAAAAAATACTATATTACAAGTTTTTTATGTTCCACATATTTGATACACAAGCTCCTCCGGTACAATATTATAAAATAATATCTCGGGAACCCAACTTTTCAATCTCTTATAATTTTTGTAGGTATACACAGAAAACTAACTACTTATTAAATATGACATAAATTAGTACAAATCATGCTTACAACATTTTATATTTTAAAATAAAATATAAGTACTTTTATTTTTCCTTATTTTAATTCTTTTTTATGATTTCATAGCTGTGGAATTTGCTGGTATCCACTGTCAGATTCACTTTGGAGACTATCAGGAGAAGAAACACAAACCTGGCTTCTTGGAAAAGTAAGTATTTAAAATATAATTAGGTTTGCTCAATTAGTAGGTAAGTTTAAAAGAATTAACAGCATATTTATTCATAGGGTCTGGATTCAATTAATGAGATGAAGATAAAAATACACAATTTGGTTTATTTTTCCTTCCAATGTGTGGATTTAAATATATTTAAATAATAAATAAATAAATAAATAATAAGAAACGAAGTATAAGTATAAGAAAAGTGGGGAACGAAACTACAGCATGTCGCGTATTTCGAGTTGGTGGCTTGACCCATATACCCTAGGCTGTTACCACAGTACCTATAGGTCGAATACTCAATTTAAGGTTTTTTACTTTAAGGTCGTGTATGTAGCTAGATCTAAAAACGTATAGAATTTATATCAATAAATGGGGGTTTTAAACACTTTATTTATACTGGGTGGAGGGCGCACTTCACACGATAGTTAATAAATAAATAATAATAAATGCGGACAACATCACATACATTGTTCTGAACCCAAAGTAAATTGCTAAAGCACTTGTGTTATGGAATTCAGATACAACGAAGGTACCACAAACACCCAGACCCGAGACAATGTAGAAATGTGATTTTCTACATTGACCCGTCCGGGGATCGAACCCGGGACCTCAGAGCTAGCGACACCTTGAAACCGGTGCGTACGCCACTCGACCACGGAGGTCGTCAAAGTTTTAAGCACTTAGGTAACCCCGAATATTGAAACGCAAATTTAATATCTATCTGTTGCATTTACACACATTTAAGTGACAGAGACAGCGTGAGAATTAACCGCTATTTCAAATTGAGTTTTCGGCCATAAGACACATAAATTACTTCATAGTTAATTATTATAACTTACCACGCTACTACCCGTTTTAAAAAGCTTTTTATTAATTTTAGTCTTGAGGAGTACCTCCCGAAGCAGTACTCGAACGCGTGGGGGGTGGAGAAGAAGGTCCTGAAGGCGTACTCGCAGCACCAGGGGGTCAGCCATCTGGACGCCAAGTACCTGTACATCAAGACTGCCAGGGATCTGCCCACCTATGGAGTCACCTTCTTTGTCGTTAAGGTATGAATATATACATACATATAATCACGCTACTTTCCCGTAGGGGTAGGCAGAGACCACTTCTTTCCACTTGCTACGATCCTTAGTCCTTACATACTTGTTTCGTTTTATGTTCTTTTATAACGACACTGAGTTATTCAGTTTATGTTTGACTTATATTGATTAAGAGTCGCAGTGTAGCATGCTTCATTCGGAAATACGAATATATAAATATAGTTATGTTGAATTTAAATAAAACATTATTTGATGAAGATTGTTTCTTAGCAGAATAGAACATATATAAGCCATCAATGAAGGTTCAGTTTAGATATGGAATTTCAGTAGGTAATGTGCAATGAATTTTCACACTTAGTTTCGAAATTACTGAGCTATATATTTTATACTAGCAGAACCGACAGACGTTGCCTGCCTTCTAAAGTTGTGCCACTTTCCGGGTTTAATTGTGTTACATTATAATTATACGCACAAAATTTTACCCAAATCGGTTCAGTCGTTTCTTCTTTCTGGTCGTTCCCTCAATGCTGAGGATCGTGACTGTATGTCAATCTTCTCCACTCGGTCCGGTTCTGCGCCATATGTACCGCTCTCCATATCTGGCCTCCAGTCACCTCCTTGAGTTGGTCCACCCATCTAGCTGGCGCTCTTCCTCTAGCGCGCTTCCCCTCCACTTGTCCGAGAATGATGAGTTTCTCCAGGCTGTGCAATGGGGATCGCATTATGTGCCCAAAGAAACTCCGGATCCTTTCCTGGCACATAGTCAGCAGGCGCTTGGTGACCTTCAGCTCTTCGAGGATGGAGACATTGGTTCTCATAGCTGTCCAAGGAACGCGTAGCAGCTTTCTCCAGCACCACATTTCGAAGGCATCGATCTTTTTGCGTTCCTTTTTCCTGAGACACCAAGTTTCCACCCCATACAGGAAGATAGAGAAGACCAACGTACGAACCAAACGCATCTTAGTTACTCTGCGAATATTACGGTCTTTCCAGATTTTATCGAGGCTAGTCATGGCGCTTTTGGCCATCCCGATACGGCGTCCGATTTCTTTCTCGCAGTTACCACTGTTAGAGATCAGCGACCCCAAGTATATAATATCCTCCACTTTCTCATAATCCTTGAGCGCATTTGATGGACTTAAAACTTGAGCTCTGTCCACCGTCATCACTTTGGTCTTTGAGCGGTTTATGTGCAGACCAAATTCTAGGCTCACTCTCTCTATTCGCTCCAAGATCGCAGCCATCTCGGACTCGCTGGCTGCAAGGATTGTTGTATCATCGGCATATCTTAGGTTCGTGATCTTCGTACCGCCCACCGTAGCGCCACCGTCCCAGCCATCAAGCGCCTTCCTCATAATATACTCGCCGTAGAGGTTAAACAGCTTCGGAGAAAGTATGCATCCCTGACGGACCCCACGTTCTGTATGGAATGTTTCAGATTGTGATTCATCCAATTTCACAAAGCTCGACCCGTCAAGGTACAGCCTCTGGACAAGGAAGATAAGGTGTGATGGCACGCCCATTTCCGACATCATCCTGAACATGGAGTTCCATTTTACGCAATCAAATGCTTTGGCATAGTCTATAAAGCACAACACAAGAGGTTTATTGAATTCACGACATTTTTCAATGAGTAGGCGTACGTTCAGTATCTGTTCTCGTGTTCCTTTTCCTTGCACAAATCCTGACTGTTCCGGAGGAATCTGTCTATCTATGTAGGCGGCCAATCTCTTGTTCAAAATCTGGAGCATGATCTTACTAGCGTGGGGCATGAGTGAAATAGTGCGGTAATGTTCGCATTTCTTTGTAGAGCCCTTTTTGTGTAGGGGGATGACAGCTGATTGTGCCCAGTCCTGAGGCCAAGTACCAGTGTACCAAATCTTATTACAAATCTGGTAGAGGGTTTCGGCACCTTCAGGGCCTAGATGTTTAAGCATGGGAGCTGATATGCCATCAGGACCCACTGCCTTGTGTTTGAGCTTCTTGATGGCGTCCTCCACTTCACTGCGTATTATATTGGGTTCAGCTTCGTAATCATCCCACGACCTTTCGACCTCTTCATGCGTGTTTTCACTGTAAAGCTCGTAGCAGTACTCTCGCCATCTGTTTAAAACCTGACTGAGGTCGGAGAGAGGGTTACCCTGCTTGTCCTCAACTACCCACGATTTTGGTTTTGGTGGCTTCGTTAACTGTTTTACCTTACCGAAGAGATCCTTGGTTTGTACCTTCACAGCGTGCTGTTCTATTGCCTCACAGATACCAGAAATTTGTTTGTCCTTGTCCCATCTTAAAGCAGTTTGCACCTCTTTATGTAGCTTGTTGTAAGCCGTTACAGAACCTTCGCTTTTTGCAGTTCTCCTCTTCTCAATCAAGTCCCAAGTATTATCACTGATCCAATTCTTTTTATGACGTACACCCTTAAACTGTTCGCTAACTTCTTTAGCAGTTGTGAGAATAACGCCTTTAGATCTCACCCAGTCAATGTCACTTGAATCAAATGGGTCAAGCTCTAGGGACCGGAGTTTTGGTCTTATCTCCTTTTCAAATTGTTTTAACGCGGGCCCATTCAAGGACGTAGGTTTATTAACGCGTTTTTTAATGCTTCTTAGGCGAAGCTTGAAATCAGCAATGAGAAGTTCATGGTCGCTACCGCAGTCGGCACCAGGCAGGGTTTTGGAGTTGGTGATGCATGACCTCCATCTAGATTTTATTAATACGTAATCTATCTGATTCTTGTATTTTCCACCCGGCGCTGTCCATGTGTAAAGCCTTCTAGGGTGGTGCTGAAACCAGGTATTCATAATGGACATTTGGCTCTCAATACAAAAGTGCATTAGCATCTCGCCCCGGTCATTACGTTTACCTAGACCATAGTTACCAACGATAGTGCCATTCAATGGGTCATTTCTCGTTTCGCCGACTTTAGCATTTAGGTCTCCTTTTACAACAGCTATCTCCTGGGATGGTATGGCTCGCAATAGTTCTCTCAAGTCTGAGTAAAAGTGCTCGATTTCGTCTTCAGAAGCTGCAAAAGTTGGAGCGTACACCTGTATAATATTCAGGGTCACTGGTCTGGTGTCCAATTTCAAAAGCATCATTCTGTCAGAGGGTCCCTGGTATCCCTTTACTGCTCCCTGCCAGCGCTTGGGTACTATAAAAGCTACTCCATTCTCGCTTTTCTCATTCGAGCCCGAGTAGTAAACGGTATTACCATTCTCAGTGACAAAATGACCACTTCCCTTCCAATGAACTTCACTGAGACCTAGGATGTCAATATTTCGACTTTGCATCTCACTTTCTATTATATCGAGTTTGCCTGGTTGTGTTACTAGTCCTTTTACATTCCAAGTTCCAATTCTTATACTTCGCTTACTTTTGGGGTTCCTCGAGTTAGGCAGTACAATGCTACCAGTAGTCCTAGTTTCACTGTCTGCCTGGTAGTCTACAACACAGTGCCCAGTCGCATATTTCCCACCATGCATCCTGGGTTTGCGATGGCGCCGAGGGTCAGTCGGATCGCATGACATACTAACACAACTTGCGGACATAATATTCATACAGTTTTCTTGGGAAAATAGTGCAGTGGTTTCCCCTTGCCTTCTGCACCAGATATTTTAGGGGTTATTTGGACCCCAAGGTCACTGTAGCCTCTTCCGACTGGTTGCCCGGCCAGGTGTATGGTTATACCGCCACTGCTCGGTCGCCAGAGCCTCGTCCGTTATCTAGCAGAGAGCACCACGACACGGTATACGCCACGTCGTCGCCATCCGGCGCGTGCAGGTGAGGTTGACAGTTGGGCCGGATCAGATGTGGTTTCCGTTCTCCCTTGCTCTCTAAGTCGTTCTCTAAGTTCTCTCGTTCTAAGTTCTCAGTCGTTTAGGAGGATACAATCACACTTATAGAAGAATTATATTATGTTAAGATATTCTATACTCTAATAGAGAAATCTTATCATTAACTAGGAGAAACAGAAAGACAAGAAGAAGCTGGTGCCCCGCCTGCTGGGCATCAACGCGCAGTCCATCCTGCGTCTGGACGAGGTCACCAAGGAGATCCTGCAGACCTGGCCGCTCACACACGTGAAGACCTACCACGCCGGGAAGTCGCAGTTCTTTACACTCAACTTTGGGGATTACAGGTTGGTTAGATGTATTTGTAGTCGTTTATAGATTTGCAAAAAACCATGAAAGGAGAACTGGCTACTTAACAAATACAAATTCTTGGTTATTTCAATTTACTTATTTTGTATCAAATGACATGCATATCATAACAGTTTGCAATAAAGCTATATATATATGTAATATATAGCCAACCAACATTTAACCAGTTTATCTTCTGTCGCGGTCTTTTCAATGTAACTTATAAAGTTATAACACAATGTGCATTTTTGTTCCCTTTATCCAGTGATAAAGAATACAGCGTGAAAACGAAGGACGCGCACCGCATCCGCGACATCCTGGAGGGGTACATCGACATCATCGGCAAGCGGATGCGGGCCCAGCCCAGCGCGGATCCCGGCGAGTCCATGGTCATCACGCACGACAACATACAGACTGGCAGGTGAGTAATACTTAGTTATTCTAAAAATATTAACAATATATTGTGTAAATAATTTAAAATAAATGTAGGGTAAACTACCCAATTATTGGCACTTTTAAGGCGTTAGTGTGTAAGAAGTGTCTTTTTTGTGTAACCTAATAGGACTTTGATAATTATTTTTTAACTTAGATACTTCACAGCTAATCTAGTATTAATTTCTCACGGTGAAATAAGAACAGGGTTGCAAGAAAAAAAATGAAATAATCATTTTCAAACTTTGGTGTATACTCCAATTATTGGCATACTTTCTCATCATCCCATCTCTGCAGATGTTTCTGCAGAGAAAGGTAACCTATCTCTGCAGAAACATGTCTATAAAACGCTTTGGTAAACATATTTTACGATAAAAACATAACACTTTACATGTTAATGGAATTTAAGTTTATACCGACTCTTTAAAAATGTACTTACAAAACTTTACAAAAATGGTTCGGTTACAGCAGTTTTTTACTCATAGATTATGAAGCCATATTGAATTCAATGATAGTTGGAATGTTGTTATAAATAAGATGTAGGTACAATTTTTACTAAAGGACATCATCCACTCTCTATACATTTTTTGAAAATTCAGAATTTTTAACCCTGGATAAAATCAAGTGCAGCGGTGCTACAGCTTTGGTGCCATATTAAGAAATGCTTAGGAGGACAAGCCCTGTCCTCCTAGTAATTCATTTTATCGATAATATCGTGGTATGTGATCGAAAAATTGTATGAGAGTTCAGAATTTTTAACCCTGGATAAAATCACGTGCAGCTGTGCCACAGCTTTGGTGCCATATTAAGAAATGCTTAGGAGGACAAGCTCTGTCAGAATATAACATTTTTTTTGGTTGGCCGGCACTTTCGAATTTGGACCAAAATGGATGATGTCCTTTATCATTCAGTAAACATTGTGTATAGATTACACATTTCTTATATTTTTAGATTAAATTGTAAAATGCCAATAATTGGGTAGGTGCCAACGATTGGGTAGTTTCCCCTATTAGGAATGATGATGATGATGATGATGTATTAGGAAAGCATTTTGAGGCTACAAAGAGATTCTTTTTGTTTCAGGAGTCATATTATTCAGCACATGTCCCACAACCCGGGTAAGATTGTGTCGGAGACGTTCGTGGGACCCACCAAGATACTGCCTTATGATACTGGTAAGTTTACGCCGAAACTTCAACATTTTACATAACATAAACTAAGAAATTACATATTTTGGTAAGATAAATTCTAAACGAGCGGAGCTGCTTCCAAAAATTAATTCAACCGGAGATTTATTTTCGGCTATGAACAAAAAATTGTTTTAAGTTTACTTATTTAGATAAGATAGTTTGATGTAACTAATTGTCGACAGGGTCGCAAGCACAGCAAGGCACTCAAATAATGACCGTGCAACAGATTGTGGTCACCGACCATCTTCAGAACAAACAACATGCTTTGGTAAGTCTCAAACTGCTGAAAAACACCTGAAATAAAAATATGAAGACTTGAAATCATTCTTTTTTTTCCGTCCTTAAAAACCCAGATCTTCTGCCTCAAAACTAATGTTGTTCAGCATCTGTAACTGACTTCAAACGAGGAGGTTTAGAATTCTATATGATGCTTGTTGCATGCTCGATATCTCCAGAAATTTATTATCGATCTAAAAACTTATTGATGTCGATAGGCCTCAGTTGAATTTCATAAAAATCTGTTCCTCTTACATGTATAATATAATGTAATCAGTTATAAGTGTTTATTGTTGTGTGGTGTAGAAAGGCGAGGTGCCTCTCCGCGGCGTGATGTCGGACGAGTGCGTGCGGAAGCTGCGCCGCATGAACTCCAACTCTGTCAAGATCGTCACGCTTTTGACTGGTATGTGTTACTCCTTAGACTATAGACAACTATAGACCGATAGTATCGCTAGTTTTCCTTCGTGCCAAGCGAGAGCACTTTTTGTCTGTATCTAGTACATTCGTTTACTGATTTAAAGTTATTTTTCGCGCAACGACAGACTTATATGCGAAAATATCGATGGTTTCGACATTGTTAGGATAATATTAGGGTTTCAGATAGTTTTATTAAAACGGCGCGCTCCGTCTTGATACAAATTTACGATAAAACTAGTTCATACTAGTGCTCACGGTTCATACACTGATAGGCTCACTCTTTAGTTTCTTATCTATACTCTTACCCCCCTGTCACTGAAAATCAACTCAGTTTTAATACGCACTTGAACTTACTACTTAGATTTACGACGATTTTAAACTGTTATAGTATTCGACTATTAGTTAATAACTCGTGATTAAATGTTATACTTGTTGGTACATAGGCTTTAATTTATCGATATACCTATGTATAAATGAATCCAGCTTGCTAGCAGAATTGCGTTAATTAATAAGATTTATTTCGGTTTTCCCCACACAAAAATAAAATGGTTATTGTAATAGAAGTCGAATTGGCAATTCCTTACTCGGAGACGAAGATTCAACTTTACACATATTATTCCCCTTTATGAGCAACTGGTGAGTATTGAGAATTTGTGACCACTGACCATCACGCGATTATGAAATAATCGGTTTTAAGCACTAAAATTATTTACAGATCCTACGGATGTGAACGTAAAGGATGCACAGAAGATCGTCGCCAATATGCGGGAAGACTTTCCTGAGATCGAGAAAGGTGAGTGTTGCCTCTTGCCTTTTATAGTCTTATAAAAATATTTTACGCTTCTATGCTTTAGGAGTTAAGTTGTTGCTATTAGAAGTAATATGTTCCGGAACTTAAACAGTCTTAATATAAGCTTAAATCATGCAACACTTATAACTCGACTGAAACAAATCGATTTTCATGATCTTTAATTTGTTTATCTCCGCCCCGAATATCAGAATAACTAAAAACTTAACTTAATTACGCGGGTGAGACCGGGGCACTGCTAGTTGAATATAAGTAAAACCCTCAGATAAATTAAAGACTCAGCTTATGACTATAAAGGCAACTTCTTATTTACCAGGTGTAAATGAAACAGCTGAGAAACAGACAATAGACGAAGCTAAGAAAATGCTGCAAGACGAGCTGCAGGACCTTAAGAGCTACCTGACTAAGTTAACAGAGAGCACCCAGCAAGGAAATGTTGTAAGTACTTCAAAACATATTATGTAATTATACAATTGAGTACTAAGTATACTTTTTTTAGTTGTTTATTCTTGTGTATAGAAAATCTATCTTCTTTCTGTGATATCTTGAGTGCTGTTCCAAATGAATGTATTTATTTATTTTTTCTGATTAATTTTCTACATGAACTATGTTTAGTTTCATACTTACTTATTTGCTTATTACTTGTGTGAAATATTATTGGGATCAGATGAATGAATTTGCTTTCGAATTCAATTTTTGAAATTATTCATTAGATACATAATATACATACTTGTGCACAAACATGTCTGCCATCAGACTCTTTTAAATACTCCACCGAGCCAAACTCAAGTTAAATAAAACTACAAACAATATACCGTATCTAAGGACCCGCCGGGCGCGAAGGATAGCGCGGAGTACATCGCGGACTTGACGGCGCAGCTGTTCCTGTGCACCGACCCCAAGACACGGAAGGGGAGCGAAATACTTCGTGTAAGTATACATATAATATGTACTATGTTGTTTTTAGGTTACTTACACTGAAATAGGTGGGAAATACTTTCGAGTAATAGGGCCGATTTACATTAAACGAGCGAATGCTCATTCTATTCTCACCCTGTCCAATTTAACTTAATCTATGCTGTGGCCGACAGGGTCCATAATTGTGACTATTATATGGTACATAACACCTTTACGAATACTCAATAATTAAATAAACCTTTTTTTGCGTCCCCGCTGTATGCCCTTAAAGCTATAGACACGCTAGGGGACAAAGGCATATGTTGCGTTCCCTATTCGTCAATGTTTGCCATAATACTGCATTTTCACTTAAATGTATGTGAAATTGGAGCTGAATTTGATAATATCAAAAAGATACAAACGAACATGTAAACGTACATAGCAAGTTAAATAAAAGCTTGTTTGTTGGCGTCAGCGGTCTAGAAAAAGCTTGAAGGCTGGAGAGCGTACAGAGCGAGCGTTGCGACGCACGTCGTTCATCGCGGCCGCCACCACCGCGCTGCGGGCTGTGGAGAATGCTACCGAAACCATACATGAGGTAGGTAGTTCTGTAAGTATAAGGCAGGTAAGGTATAAGAGGCTAGTCTCTTATTGTTATAACTAGCCTGTAGTAGGGAGGTCGCCGCCACCGCGCTGCAGGCTGTGGAGAATGCCACGAAAACCATACATGAGGTATGTACTTTAAGGTCCAGGATTTACTTATTAGTTTGACTGCCTTGCAATGCGGATGAACGAAAAGGAAAAGTTCTGTTGTTATTTTTAAAGACCTCTGCGAAGCTCTGACTGAGGTCTCGGGTCCGATCCCCGGACAGATCAATGTAGAAAATTTGTATTGAATAACGTTTAAAAATGATTATCTACATTTACCCGTCTCGAGTCTGAGTTTTTGGGGTACCTTCGTTGTCTCTGAATTCCGTAATACAAGTGCTCGCTACTTACTTTGGGTTCAAGCAATGCATGTGATGTGGTCCACTATTATTTCAATATGTAACCCGCCTGTTCGTTATAAAATATTTCTTGTTTAGGACTACGATGGTCAAAAACTGGACGATGCTGAGCGAAGGAGGTTGGAGAAAGCCTTGGAAGACAGGATGGGCAAACTGAATGCTGCTATAGCGCTGTATCTGACTGCTCACTCGGGTAAGTCATGCTGCATACAGGGTGTTGCCGAAAGGGTATATGTATCCTAAAGAAGTGAAGAGTACACCTGGTATACAGACCAGTTTTCCAGAGAGCGAAAATTAAATTACAGATTTTTTAGAAAAATATACATAATTTCAAAATAAAATATATTAGATTTCTAAACAATCACAAATGCTAAGAATTAAACAGCAAAAAAGAAAGTGTTTTTTTCTGCAGTGAAATAACTACAGTGTCCACAGTACTGTATTTACAGCGTGTCTGGAAACACTGATACATTCACAAAACATTAACGTAAATTGTTTTTGTTGCCTTCTATTGCTGACTGAATTTAAAACAAAGTGTATTGGAGTAAGATCACCCGATACTTTACAGGGATGATAATACAGCATTGTATTTCAGACCCTGAGAACGTGGATTACGAAGCCGCCATCAACTCTATGAACGATATCAAAGAACTGATGCCTGAACTGGCCAGAGGTATGTATTGAGTAGAATGTGGAGTAATCACCATCAATATACCTAATAGTTATATATATATAAATAGTTCTAGAATGTCTAGGAGCGGATTCGTTAATAGACAATATTTAATATGCAAGTAAAAAGCTTTTGAATTTTAATTGACTTCAAATTAAATTGAAGTCCCTCCATTTCTTTAGGATACTATCATAAAATCCTGACCTGATGACCATGGGACCAACCTTTCAAACTACATTTATTTTAGTTCTGTTTAAAATCTGTCGAGGCGAATCGGAAATTTCGGGAACCATACAAAAAAAATATCACCGAGACGCCTTATTGAATTCGGTTAAAAATTGTTACAAAAAAGTTAAATAAACTGAGTCTGCTTGCGACCACGGCCGGTGTTGCCCGGTCGCAACGTCAAGCCCCAAAAAAGGTATTTTTGCATGTACGCGCTTATTTCCGTGAATTATATTATTATAAACATGCAGCGCAATAGTTTAAAAGTTATTAAAGTTAAATAAATTTCCAAGTAACTGACCTAATCTAATACCTATGTAAGTATGACTAAGTAACTTATCTCCTAAACTATAGATGCTCAGATCCTGGGCAGCAGTAAGGACGCAGCCGGTCGCAAGGAGTTACAGGATGACATGCAGAGGCTGTTCGATGCCACCAGGACAGTCTGCGGGATGAACGGCTCCGAGGATCATGAGGTAAGGGAAGCCAATGGTGTAATTACATGGAACGTCAGATAAACTTGGTATGTAAGGCCTTTCGAATAAAGGTACTTTTTGAGCAAGAGGCAGAAAGCTTTCTTTTACTTTAATGTTATCACAATTGGTTAAATGGCTGTCGTACAGATATCCGTTTTTAGACATGAATGTTATAAAGAATGTTTGAAGAATTTAAAACAATTTACGTTTTAACTTTTACAGTGTGGTGTTTTACATAATTGCTTTTAATCCATTGTCTCTCTCTCGCTCTTAAATACTTACATAGTTACATAAATTAAAAGTGTAGTGTACTCTTGGTTACTCAACAAATGAGTATTTTCAGAAAATGCAAGAGGCTTCGAACAACTACGCCGACATAGCTGGGAAGTTGATATTCACGTTCGCGCGCGGAACTAACGCCGCTGATGAAAATGAGGTGAGATACTGTTTTGATATACAATTTATGAGGGCTTGCATGTGGCTTTTTATTTTATTTTAATTTAGGAATCTCGGTTTACTGACAGCTTGATCTCTCGACATTGCTCCCGTAATCATCTTAGCTGTATAAAAGGAACCTCCTATGTGGTTATGAAGTAAAAAGAAAATGCCCCAATCCGTATAGGTTCTGGAAACTGGAACTGAGGACTTAAGGATAGCTGCTTCGACGATCGAATTATATATTTTCAGGTTTATCCAAATTGGCTGGTGGCACTGGTGCTATTTCTTACAGGTTCGAATTTGGTCGACCTCGCTTTCCTAAGAAGTAACTGGTTATATTTGTTTTTAATTTTTCACTTAGATAATCCAGCTAGCTAAGACAGCGGGCGACAAGGCGTCGCTGCTGCTGGTGGGCAGCAACGAGCTGAGCTGCCAGGCGGGGTGCGAGCCCGCAGCACAGCTCGTCAAGGACACCGGCGCCCGCACCGCCGCCGCCGCCAGGGACCTGCTGGCCTGCGCTCAGGTAGCTATGTACCCAGCTCATCCAGCTACCTAACTACTGAGCTACCTGTTAAGAGCTTTAAGTACCTGACAACTGTAATCGGCCTTCTAATTACTTCATTCTACTTTATGCCTATGACTTCATACCACATTGTTGGTGCAGTTAACAGCGCCAGCGATCCACGAGCCGCACTGCCAGAGTGCACTGTCGGCTGCAGCCGCCAGCCTCGGCAGCAGCGTGGCGCAGCTGCAGGCGGCGTGCCGGCCGCTGCTGGAGCACGCCACGCGCCAGCACCTGCACGAGCCGCTGCACGCGCGCGCCACCGACGTCTACAAGGCGCTGGAGAGCCTGAGAGACGCCTACGGTGCTCTGGGTATGTACCTCCACAGCCTCAGCAGCAGCTGCAAGTGTGCAACCTCCTGTTGAAATACCATACCACTCTCATGCTCACATGGATGAATTTTCTACCTATATTATTCAAAGAGTCTCGCCATTTGGCATGGCAAGATGTAACCAACCACGCACTGACAAGTTGTTGAAATGAAGTTGCTGCACGACGAAGAAGTATAGATACATTACTCAAATGACATAAAATGATCGCTTAATTTAACTCTATAAGGCGCGATGTCATTACCATGTATAGTCAACTCTGTTTTCCTCTATTCATCATATTTCCTTTATCCAGTTAACATTGAAACATCTTCTATAGGTGAAGACGCCGCCGACGCATCACTACCTTTACAGGAACGACAGCGGCTGAAGTTCATACACTCCATGGCTGGAGCCAAGAACAAGCTGCAGGCTGTCGAGGATCTGTGGAGTCAGGTCTGTAATCAAATATTTTTGACGGGTCCGTAGGCCTAGTGGCTAGTGACCCTGACTGCTAAAGCCGAAGTCGTGGGGTTATTTATTTATTTTTTCCGGGTTTGATTTACAGCCAGGACAAATCTGTGTGGATAAGCTTTATCTTAGCTGTGTAATATGTAATTTTTTTGTTGCCTACATAAGATCCTACTCCTGGGCAAAGACCTCCCCTCCGCCCTCCAAACCTGCCTGTCTTTTGCGATTTAATATGTATGCATTTTGCAGAAATATTTTTATTTTTTATTTCGAGCCAGTACTGTTCCACTGCAGGGCAAAGGCTCTTCTTTCCTCCTTCCATACGTTTCTATTTATTGCTAGTTTTTTCCACTTCATTTTATATGCGTCCAGTTCATTCCTCCATCTCCGCTGGGTCTTCCAGTTAGCCTTATTATTATTATTATTTTTTTAACTAACGAAGAACGTTTACTGTGTTCTTATATGTACTGCAGTGTAATTAAGTGTTCTAGAATTCAATTCACCCAAATATGAAATCATTTTAGACGCTACTTTATATCCAAAAATGCATGTATAAAATCTGTAACTCGAAACTTAATCATATTGTTGTCCAGTGTCAAACATTGGAGGACAAGCATAGTTTCTAAAGTATCAAAATATTAAGAAAGAAAATAACATATTTTTTACCGATACATCGATGGGCCCTATGTATGAGGGCCAAACTAACAATTTGGCCAATTTTTCCTTTTTTTTTTTTAAGGAAAACGCATGTTATCAGTATTGTTCATAAGGTGAGCTAAAAAAAACTACAATTTATGCACGGAAATAGTATTTTTTGCGGTAGTAGAAAGGCCTATGTAGCGTGATTTTAATCGTTATAATATAATAATAATAATATTCCGGAACAACTCACACACGGTTATCTGATCCCAAGCTAAGCAGAGCTTGTGTTATGGTAACCAGACCACTGATAAACATACTTATATATTTCTAAATACATACATATTATAGATAAATTACACCCAGACAACCAGAACAAATAATCGTGCTCATCACACAAACATTTGTCCTGGGTGGGAATCGAACCCACGACCTCCGGTATAGCAGTCAGGGTCACTAACCACTAGACCAACAGGCCCGTCAAAAATAAAAAAGTCGTCGTTAAAAGGCCAATATGTCATTTGGCCGTTATACCTACGCTTGAAACACAAAATATTGTTAGTTAGCGTTCGACGCGTATAAGGGCCTACAAATATATTTACATTTCTTTAAATGTATATATTTTTATTTTTACTCATAAAATAATTGAAAATTAAACAACGTCTATAACTGGTTTTATCCAAAATATCTATATTGTAATAAATATGTCATATTAAGACTTATACGTGGTTTAACGTTAAATAAATTCAGACGAAATAAACTCACGTATAAGGGTCAAAATGTAGTGAAATAAAAACAATAACATAAAAAATAATTACTTTGTTTACCATAAAGAAACTAGCTTAGTTTCAAAAAACTTGTTTTGATTTAATGTATCAGTTCGAGTTCAAATAAACCCAACTTTATGATGGCATTTGTACTATAAATTAAACTTTCCGGAAAAGACAAAATCCGAGTTTACAAAAATTAAGTATTTCTCACCTAAGGCCCCGGCGAGATTCGAACTCACGATCTCCTGTTTACTAGACAGGCGCTTTAACCAACTAAGCCACGGCGCCTACGTCTACGTTCCGCTAAATATACCACTGTTTTCTTTATATCTGTAAATACATATAGATAGTGTGTATAAATAACATCACGCTACTACCTACCTATTTAAAGGGGAA
Organism: Autographa pulchrina; assembly: GCA_905475315.1. Classification (NCBI taxonomy): domain Eukaryota; kingdom Metazoa; phylum Arthropoda; class Insecta; order Lepidoptera; family Noctuidae; genus Autographa; species Autographa pulchrina. Next base: position 8,398,962 of record FR997787.1, read on the forward strand.
ACAGGTCAGGTTATATTTTTAGCAATATGTTTTATACATATTATTTGACTCCCTACATTAAATTCCACTACTTACTGGGCAAAACTCTACATTTCTGTTTTTTTTTTTATATTTTTGGCCACATGCAATTTATGTGTATGTATAGCATGAAGAAATATAGATGAATTCGTTTTAAATATCTAACAATTATTGCGTTATCTGAATTATCTTTTTAATCGACAAGTTTTTATTGGCGATGACCAAGATATTAGATAACACTAGTTGTGTTTATTTTTTTAATGTGTTGTTCTTAGGTACGTAAATAAAGATACCTTATATGTACACAAAGTAGTTCCCTATATAAAATTAATAACGGATACAAATAAAATACAGGTTTACATTTCTTCAACAGAGACTCTCGCGCGAGGACTTTTTCCCTGGTGACATGTTTTTTAATTTTTAATGAAATCTCGACTTGTGCACTTTCGTATTATATTTCATGTTTAACTAGGGCACACAAGGAATACCTAGACTGAAAAATCATACAAATATTTGTCCTACGCTCGCCTGCAGTACGTCGCGCAATTTGAGTTGGTGTAGTCACCTACACCATCACCTAATCATGCTATCTTATATTTTTGTAATTATTCCCCAACCGTACCACGCCACTGACAATTTATTTACTTGAGTACTTCTCTGGTACATTATAAAGGTATTGTTAGCCACACTAAGAAAAAGACCCTCCTGACCCAGAAGGAGAGCTAAATAAAGGTACAATATGGTGATAATTTTTTTTTGTAAACAGCTTATGTAAATCCATGTTTGACAAAAAAATGATTTGAATTGGAATATTTTATCATATTATGTATTACATGTATAATATTGATAATATCGACATCTATGATCAGCAGCCGGCAACAGGCGCGCCGACGGAGCAAGAGATGTCGGAAGCTCGCCGCCGCCTCTCTCAACAGATGGCGCAGCTCAACGCAGCTATTGCTGCCCTCGCTGCTGCTACTGCTGGTAAGATACCGCGATCAAATTATACTTAGGATATTTTTATTTACAATAATAACATACGTACATTAAAAAAAAAAAACCAAAATAAACTATAAACTAAATGAAAGATATTACTAACATTATTATTGTTAATTAATCTAATAAAAGTTCAAAAAAGAATATTTAACAGTTTATATTTTTACCGACTTCAAAAGGAGGAGGTTATTAATACGATTGTAGTTTTAATTGAACCTCATTTGCTTAGTGTCTCATCAGTCATCAGAATAAAATGAAATTATTATTAATTTTTATATTAATAATTATTTTTTGAAAAGTATTTTTTTTTATTTTTAACTTTATTAAATACTGAATTTGAATCATGTGGTCGGTGGATTCGTCTTTGTATAGCATTAGAATTACCAATGTTTATTGTAATACTTACTTTTATTTAGATCGTGAGAACCCTGACTACGCTACAGCTGAGCTGGCAATGAGCACCATATCTGACTTGATGCCACAAATTGTTAAAGGTAAGATAATTTAAAAAAATATATAATTTTGTTTATGTAGTTACTGCTGCTCAGCATCACTTCAGTAGTTTTCCTATGTGTAAGCAAAATTAAATGTATGTTTTGATGACACTTATACCTACCAAGTTGCTGGATTAAAATCTAGAATATTAAAATATTACTTAAGTGTTTTCTAATGTAATATAATCGCATCATTGATGATAAATAAATATGATCGCTTATATTTAAGTAGAAGATATAATATTAAATAAAATTATTTTGCTTGTTCTAATTTGCGTCCTTAACTCCGTAACTTTTAATTAACTGCTAATTCAAAAATAATACTATAAATATATCTGTACTTATTTTCCATGGCTATCAGACTCAGAGCTAGTTAGCTCAGACAAGGACGATGCTACCCGTGCCGCCATGCAGAAGCACATCCGCGCGCTATGCGAAGCTACGCGAGCCATGTGCCAAGAGGCGGAGCACTCACAAGTTAGTATATAGTTATGTATGTGAATAGGTGGAAAATTTTAAGGGGTTTTCGTTGTAAGGATAGCAGGGTTTAGTGTACAATATTATATACACTGTATTTAGAACCTTAATTTGTAAGGAATAAAGTTGAAAATCAATTGTAGCGATTGAATAACTACACATACACTATTAACAATTATTATGTAGCCTAATCCATACCCATATTTCTTAAAAGAGGATAACTTCTTTTAAGAAATATGGGTATTATTAATAAAATAGGGTCAGCTGCAAAATACCATGTAGGTATACTATGTTGGCAATTTACATGCAAAACGTGTGAACGAAATAGAGTTTAAAAAACAACTGTAATGCATAGTAATAAGGTTCTGTTTGCGGTACAACTTTATATATTTGACACAGTAGTAGTCAGTTTAAATTGAACTTTATTTACTGCTAAATAAAGTTTATTTTTGTTAAAATGGGATTAAAATAGGCTATAAGTATTCTTTTATTTATTAAATAACAGGGCCAAAGCGAGGCGGCGTCTAACTTCGCCGCTGCATCCGGGAAACTGGTGTTCCTGGTCAGTCCTGGAGCCGATAAGGGCAAGGAGAAATATGTAAGTTTGTTATATTTATCACGTGACCGATACAAATACTATTTCCTAAACGATAAGCAAGATGATGAAATAAAATTACAGATTACTTTATCTTGTCTTCATAGGTGTTGGTAATAATATAGGTATTCAAGTCAGATTGCATTCAGAATTAATATTTTTTTTAATATAGTTAGTTTAAGCTTGATATCAGAAAGAAATAAATAAACGCATCTAACCTGTGTATGTAGTAGAATAAAAAACGAAATATAATTTCAATTTTACTTGTTCGATAATCTGCCCTATTTTTCATTTATTTACGTATCATCACGCCTCTTTCCGTAGGGGTAGACAGAGACCACTTCTTTTCACTTGCTACGATCCTTACATACTTGTTTTGCTTCGTCCACTTATTTACTTCTAATATGTTTCGTCCATTTATTTGGCGTCAGCTAATTTTTGTTTTTGTTTCCATTCAACCCTATTTAGCAGTCCATCTATTCAAACCTCTCGCTTCTCACAATCCATATATTTCCAGGTGGTAGAAGCATCTAGTCTAGCTCACGACCAGATCTCAGACCTGGTCTCCCAGGCTAAACGTATCACCCAGTGGCTGGAGCCCGCCGCGGCTGCTGAGCTAGACGCTCGCTGCGCACGCGCTGCTGACGCTGCTAAAGCGCTGCTGGCTGTCGCTCAGGTAATAGGAACCTTTTTAGTTACGTTCATTTATTTATGTGCATGCAGAAACACAAAATAATATCACAAATGTGCAAAGGTAATATTTATTTGAATAACTACCTAAATCTTCTCTGACAGACTCGATTGGTATAATTGATTTATTATTTATTAATGTTGTAACCATTATTTATAAAAAAAATATAGCCAATCCAGGCGAGTTTAACCTAGATTTGAGTACGTGTAGCATTGATTGAAAGAATAGGTACTTATTGCTATGTATAGTATGATAAAACGAATCTTATACCAATATAACTTTTATAAAGCATATTTTTTTTAACTGTGTAAGGATATAAAATTATACTCGTATGTACAAATTATTTGCCATATATGTACCTCAAAAACATATTATCCAGTTTATCTATACAACCATTCATATCCGCAGGTGACAGCCCCGAGTCTGAACGACCCCCGTTGCCAGGACACGCTCACTACCTCCGTAGACCACGCCCGCACCACTGCAGCAGATCTGGTCTCCGCCTGCCACCCTCACTTGCAGAACCAGCCGGAGCTGCAGAACCACCTCCACAACAAGCACCACCAGCTGCAGGACAGCCTGGATAGGATCGCTAGAGTCGTTAATATGGGACAACAAGGTGAGTCGTCTTATATCTAAAGGATCCGCCCGCACCACTGAAGCAGCCCTGGTCTCCGACTGCCACCCGCTCCTGGAGCAACCAGAGCTGCAGAACCACCTCCTCAACAAGCACCACCAGCTGCAAGACAGTCTGGAAAGGATCGCTAGAGTCGTTAATATGGGACGACAAAGTGAGTGCTCTTAAATCATAACATCCTTATGATTTATGAGCACTCAAATTGGATATCAATTAACCCATTTTGAGCTGAAATTTACACTATAAACTGACTCTATGCTAGTTGTACTCTTAACCCCTTTTGGACAGATGTACCCTTTCGGTAACACCCTGTATACTTTACTTTTAGCATATAAGCTTTAAACATTCATTTTTCGTAACAACATGGATCCGATAAATCTAATACAATCGCACGTCTGTGTATAAACGAAACGCGTAAGTAATGTTCATTCAGCGTAGTTAATAGAAGTAAAAAACGAAACATTATAGCCATACTAAAATTTTAATTAATTAAAAAAAGTAACACACATTGATAGATGTTAAGTATATCAACGCTGATTCTTGTTATTCCTAAAAATACCCTGTTTAAACATCTTTCTATAAGTATGTAGGTATATAACTTATATGTTAAAAATACTCAGTACTAAGTAATTTAGTAGTTTTTCGTTATATCGCCATGACTGATACACGTTTACTTTAGATGTATCTAACGATGCTCCTGTCGCCTCCGCTGAGCAAGAGAAGCAGCGCCTGAAGTTCATCAGCAGTACCACCGGAGCCAAGGAGAGGCTGGACAAGGCACAACAACATCTGGACCAGGTTAGTCTAAACTAGAAGCGTTTTAGTATAAAATTAGAGGTCTGAAATCGACGTTTATGAAGCCACGATTTTGAAACTACGTTTTCGAAAACGACGTTTTATGGAAAGACATATGTGAAACAGATGTTTTTGTCTTTTGCTCCTATAGCCGCTAGTATGTCAGCTGATGAAGCCGGAAGCTGGGGCAGCTCTGGAAAGCAAGGTGTCGCAGCGTCTGGCGCAGCTTAACCTTGCCGTCGCCAAGCTTGCTGCCGCCACCGCTGGTAACTTATATAATGATATTAATGAGATTCAACTAGATAAATTATCGTATTATTTGACCTATAGGTATGCCTTGAAATAAAACTACTTTTATGGATTTTTTTGCGGTTTATATTTAGTATCATGGTTGTGGGCAAACTTGAGTCTGCCCGTGACCATGATACTTGCAAAGGTCTCGAAACGTCGGGACCTAAAATCTAAATATAAACTGCGAAAAAATCAGTAAAAGTAGTTGTATTTCAATGTCTAACATTTGCGTGAACCTCAAAAATCAATATAAATAATAAGGTATGCCGTGAACTGACACGACTGCGGAGTGGTAAAGGCCACAACCACAATTAGCGCTGTGCACGACTCGGGTTCGACACCACGCGACACGGGGTATCAAATACCTCTTCGTCTTTTTGTTAAAAAGCAAGCATATAATTAAATAAAAATAGTAAATGATAAATAATAATAAATGCGGACAACATCACATACATTGCTCTGAACCCTAAGTAAGTAGCTAAAGCACTTGATGTTATGGAATTCAGAGACAACGAAGGTACCACAAACACCCAGACCCAAGGCAATGTAGAAAAGTTGGTTTCTACATTGACCAGTCCGGGGATCGAACCCGGGACCTCAGAGCTAGCGACACCTTGAGACCAGTGCGTACGCCACTCGACCACGGAGGTCGTCAACACGATCTATTATAGAATTGTTTGTGTAGATCGCGAGAACCCTGACTACACGGGCGCGGAGCAAGCTGTGGCCACCATCAGTGAGCTGGTGCCAGGAATTGTCCAAGGTCAGTCGATAGTCGTATATCCTATGAATTACTATAAGAAATATTAAAATATAATAGAAAACATTTGTCAAAAGTATGGTGTATTCATATAATGAAATAAATTAAAAAATAATGCACTGTGCAATGTGCATACGAGGAGATGCGTCGAGATTTAGACCCATTTTCTGCACTGCAAATATGCTGCGGGACGCGTATTGGTTTGAAAAAAAAAAAAGGAAATACTTGCTGTTGGCATTACTTTTTTGTATAACTTTGGTCCCCTTGTTTAGACTTGTTTTTCAAGCTCACTGCCCAGTTTATATTTTTTGTGGTTCTTTTCTTTAATGATCCCCATTTTTCAGATTCCCGCACACTATGTAGTACTAAAACAGACGGCCCGCAAGTGCAGATGTTACAGGAACTGCACGCGCTGTGCCAGGCCGCCAGGGAACTGTGCCACACTGCCGGGCAACCACAGGTCAGTTAACTAGTTTTGAAAGAATCTTCTATATTTAATATAATAATAATAATAATAATAATATTTATTTATTTGACCAAATATATGTTACAGTGTAGAATTTTAAACTAGATCTTATAAATACCACAGTTCCAAAAATACTTAAACTACACTTATGTTAAACTAAAATTAATATAACATTTTTAGAGTACATATAGTATGATATGGTTCATAAAGTATTAATTGCTGCCAGCCTGAACTAGGGTAAACCTGTGTTTCAGGTGATCGCTTAAGGTAAATATTTAAGTAGGGCATTTAAAATTAAAGTAAAATAATAATTAAAGACTACATAGTATTCGTTTACAAAATAATACTAGTTACAAAAAAGTCTATCAGCAAAGGAAAATATCTATTAATAATGTTGTCAGTCTTACTTAACAATTTCTAGTATTTTTTCTGTGTCTGCGTAATTCAATTTCCCTAAATATTGGGTTAACATGAGCATACATTTTTTATTATTTAAACAATATATATTAAGTTTTTTATTGATTCTATTGTATAAAAAAGGTCCCAAAAATAAATAAAACCTGTTGACAAATGCATGATTAGCTTGAGGTCTACTACAGACTATGTCCTTCCTTCTCTTGTCTGTTGCTAATGGGATAAAAGGGAGATCAGTGTGCTGTTTTAAAATGGTGTGCAATAAAAATAATTGTCGGATTGTTAGTACGTTGCATTCCCTATATAGCAGGTCAGTAGGAAATAGAAAAGGTCGGAAAGTTGCTACTTTAAGAATTGCTCTCTGAGCGCGTTCTAAAGGCAGCAAAATTGACTTTGCTGCACCACCCCAGGAAGTTATGCAATAAGTGAGTAAAGATTGACACAACGACAAATACACTTGCTTTATTAATGCATAATCTGCTATATTGCGAAGATTCTTAAATAAATATATTAATTTACGTACTCTGGAACATAATAAATCAATGTGTTTGCGGAAATTCAAATTCGTGTCAAGAGTTATACCTAAGTATTTGATGTCGTTAGTATTTGCTAAAGCAGGGCAGGTACAAGCGATGTCAGCGATTATTTTACAGCTGTGTGCATATATGTTTGGATTAAAAATGGGTATGTTTGTGTTTCTCATTGTAAAAAGAATGTATTTGGTTTTATCTGCGTTTAGTGTTAGTAAGTTTTTGTGTAGCCAGTTAGTTACCATATCAAAACCCGTCTGAGCGTGCTCGAAAACCTCCTGCCGGGTATTTGCCGTAAATAATAAAGCGGTGTCATCCGCATAAGATATTATAAGACCATTTGGAATTTTTAAGCTGCAGAGGTCATTAATATAAACCAGGAATAAAGTGCAGCCTAGAATACTACCTTGAGGGAATCCATAGCCAGTATTCTGAACTTCAGAACTTAAGTATTGACCAATTTTAACATATTGTAAGCGATCAGAAAGGTAGTCAGTAAAAAGGCGGAGTTGTGTTCCTCTTATCCCAAGTGCTTCAAGCTTGCGCAAAAGTATGGAACAAGATATGCTATCAAAAGCTTTGGCGAGGTCTAGAAATATCCCTATGGTGGGTTTACCCCGGTCCAGGTTGCTAGTTATATAGTTTGTTAATTGATGAAGTGCTTGATTAGTAGACCTTTTTTGCCTAAAGCCATATTGGTTCTGTGAAAGTATTTTGTTGTCTTCAAGATATTTGATTAACCTATTGTTTATGATTTTTTCCAAAATTTTTGAAAGTCCTGATAATACTGAGATGGGCCTATAGTCATTTACACATTTTCTATCTCCTGATTTAAATATAGGGGTCACCACTGCTTTTTTAAGGGATCTGGGGAATACACCTTCATCTAAACATAATTGAAATATATAGGTTATCGGGGGAGCAAGTAAATGTTTGAGGCTTTTCAAAATAGTATTGGAAATATTATCCCATCCTACAGCACAATTGTGCTTTAATCCAGAAATAATGCTTAACACTTCATCTATATCCGTATTTAGCAAAACAAAGGAGTTCACCGTAGAGGCAGTCATTAACTTATTTAAGTCGATACTGCTTGTCCGCAAGGTTTTTTCTGCAAGGGTTTTACCCACGTTTGCAAAAAAGTTATTGACTTTGTTAATTGCTTCGGATGGGCATGTTTCGCTAAGTAACAAATCTACAGGAGGTTCTGAGGTTTTTGACTGGAATGCATTTTTTTTAATTAATTTCCAAACAAGCTTGCTATTATTACCGGCCTTTTGTAATTCATTCCTATCGTATTGAGACTTCAATTTTTTTAAAAGGTTATTGCAGTAGTTCCTATACCTTTTATAAGATATGGAAGTAACTGAATTGTCGGGTTCTAATTTCGATTTTTTATGAAGTTTGTCTCGATGTCTAATGCAACGTACGAGTATAAAAGAAAGTCGTGTTAGTTACACTACTTTTAACTCAAGAACGGCTGGACCGATTTGGTAGAAAACTGGTGGGGAGTTAGCTTAGAACCAGGATACGGACAACGAAAAACAACGACAACGAAAAAATATTTTTCCCTTTTACTGCATATCATTGGGAAGAATGATTAAAAATAATGCGAGATAGGTTAACTGGGAATAAATTAAATACATAAAATGATGTCGCATTAGTAACACCGTTTATTAATTAATCGAGACCCGTTCTTGATGGACTGATTTTTCATGAACTTTAATTTGTTGGATTCGTCTCCCTCCAATTCGTGATCAGAGGGCTGGTTTGTTCCTTGCACAGAGAAACGGCATTGCCATTCAACGTGGCAATGCTGCCAGACTTCTGGGCACGTTTCCTGTCATTGACAAGGATGACGATGAATTTTTGACGCGTGACGAATTTTATTTTTCTATTTTATATAAGTTTTAATTTTAGTATAGTTGTAAGTGTTTGTTGTTATATTACATTTATGAACTGCTATAAATAAAAAAAAATAACATGTTTTAAGAATGAGATACTTTATTAACATAATGTTTTTAGGGTGTTGGCGACGCTGCGGCTAAGTTCGCAGCTGCGTCTGGCAAGCTCGCGTTCGTTTTGAGTCCACGAGCCGATAACAAGAAGGAAAATGAGGTAAACAGCTTATTCACAATTTTATAGAACGAAATAAAATGTAAAAGTTAAAGAAATATAAACATTATTGCAGGTTTTATAATTGTTTGGTACTTAATTAATGATTGGTTTCTGTTATTATATCTGTAACACGAATAATTTATGCTATTTAATGGTTGTCTTTTATCCGGCATACAAGAACGCTGTTTTGTTTCCACTTTTACTTATATTGTTTCAATTCCATCCATACATTGAATCCCTGTCTCTCTCAGTTTACTTAACCTTGTACGTAGCAGGTGGTGCAGCTGTCAGCGGCGGCGTGTGCGTCGGCATCGGATCTGCTGTCGCAGGCGCAGCAGCTGGCGCAGCGTGCGCCGGCGCAGGCGGCCGCGGACATCGATGCGCAGGGAGCGCGCGCTGCTGATGCTGCGCAAGCGCTTCTCACTGTGGCACAGGTCCAAAATATTTACATGATTCACGATTTTTCATATTGCAAAAACTTTTAAGTCGTTTTACCTATCAAATACCTTTTGAAAGCGTCGAGAAATCGAGAAACTTAATTGAAATAAGTTATATTTATTATTGTCATTCATCATCATCTCCCTACCCTGTTCCCAATTGGCATCTTATATTTTACTATTATTACTGTCACTATGACATATTAAAACCTGTACCCATCTTCTTTATGTCATCATTTTCAAAAGTATGTACCCATATAAACCACCAAAAAATATACATAAAAAGAACTTACAATGACTTACATACGTTATGTACTTCATTATTCATTGTTCTACATCACTCCCATTTTTAAACCTTATAGCAATATACAAATATCTCTCTCCAACAGGTGACAGCGTCCAGTATCCACGACCCTGGTTGCCAGCGCGCGCTGAAAGCTGCAGCAGAGCGGCTGCGAAGGTCGGCAGACCAGCTCGCCGCCACTTGCAGGCCGCAGCTGCAGACCCACCAAGAGTTGCAGACACAGTTCGCGGGGGCTCATGAACACCTGGGTGGATGTATTGATAAGCTGGTGCAAGCCTGCAAGATGAGACCTGATGGTAAATCATGAACTAGTCAAATAAGTAATGTTGTTGTTGTTGTGGTCCTAAGGCACCCCGCTGGTGCAGAGGGCCCCAACAAGTTTTCTCCAAGCCGGCCGGTCCCGCGCGATTCTTCGAGCGTCTTCCCATTTGATTTCCTCCTTCCTGAGCTCCTTGTCCACCGATCTCCTCCACGTGTGTACTGGCCGTCCAATCAATCAATCCAATGTTCTCACCAGGCGCATTAAACTCTCCCTTTTTGAGTCCATCGTAAAGTCGGTGCTTCTCTATGGCTGTGAAACCTGGAGAGTTACGAAAGGCTTAACGAGTAAGCTACAGGTCTTCGTGAATAAGTCACTTCGATCCATCCTTCGTATCCTCTGGCCTAAAACCATCTCGACTAAAGAGTTGTGGTCTATATGCCTTCAAACTCCAATTTTGCAAGAAATTGCCCAGCGGAAATGGAAGTGGATTGGCCACACTCTCCGTAGGGAAGATGGTAATGCTGCTGAAATAAGTAATGTAATTAGATAAAAAATGTACATTTCAATACTAGCTTTTTAATCAGTTACGATCACGGAACTAATTAAGACCGATCGAACAACCCTAAATAGGGATTTTATCGTTTCTTTCGCCAACTTCCAGCTTCATCATCAGAACAGCTCGAAAGTACCTTAAAATATTTTATCGTCACAGAACTTATAGTCAAGAAGAGGTGTTCATTTGACTTACAGGATTTGACCTTGCTATACATAGTCCAGTTTTCTGTTATGCTGTGATTACGTTCCCAACTTGGACTGATTAGGTTCTAGAAGGGTAAAGGAACTTGCGAGCGAATAAACTTCCAAATATAATATAGCAACCATCATTGATACATTCCCTACACAGATTGACGGACCTGTTGGTCTAGTGGTTAGTGACCCTGACTGCTATACCGGAGGTCGTGGGTTCGATTCCCACCCAGGACAAATGATGAGCACGATCATTTGTTCTGTGTCTGGGTGTAATTTATCTATAATAATATGTATGTATTTAGAAATATATAAGTATGTTTATCAGTTGTCTGGTTACCATAACACAAGCTCTGCATAGCTTGGGATCAGATAACCGTGTGTGAGTTGTCCCGGAATATTATTATTATATTATACAGTAACAAAACAGATTTTTATTTAGTTTTACTTAAATTTCGTTGTTTCTTCAGTGCCATCAAGACAGTCGCCTCCTCGTGCACAAGAGAAGCAGCGTCTCCAGTTCATCAGCAGCATGGCTGGCGCTAAGAACCGGTTGGATGCGGCCGAAAAACAACTTAATGAGGTTTGTACTTAATTATCTAACTTCATACCAACATACTACATACATACGTATAATCACGCCTCTTTCCCTTGTTGGGGTAGGCAGATACCAATTCTTTCCACTTGCTACGATCCTTACACACTTCTTTCGCTTTGAAATAAAGAGTATGTCAGTTGGGATATAGATCTTTAAATTGCGAACGACTCACATAATTATGACTCTTATTAACTTCCCTACCACTATGTATACATTATGGTACGCAATAGAGAATTGAAAGCATTTTGATTTGAAAATGCGTCTAATGGTAAATAGAGTTGCGTTATTTTTTATGGGTTTTTTTATTCTTTTAATGTAAAAGAACGACGTAAAATTTTAAACAAAAAAATAACTGTTCAATAACAGACGATTCTGAATCAACGTTTTTGAAAATTACGTTTCTGAAATCGATGTCTTTAAAACAATGTTTTTGAATCATTTTTTTCTTAAAAAGTGTTAGTTTCATGTATTTACCGTTTTTATGTTTATTGTCCCTATAGCCGCTAGTATGCCAGCTAATGAAGCCGGAAGACGGAGCAGCTCTGCAGAGCGCGCTGTCGCAGCGTCTGTCGCGCCTCAACGCCGCCGTCGCCAAGCTCGCCGCCGCCACCGCTGGTACTGTATCATAATTTAATACATAACACACACTGTTTCACAAACGCCAAATATATATATTGAAAAACATAGGTACATAAATATATTTAGATTTCAAGTTTTTTTTCTTGATTCCTTTATATAAAACTACTTTTTACGGATTTTTTCTCGGTTTCGACACCTTTGCAGGTATCATGGTCACGGACAGACTGAGGCGTCCTTCGTCTTGACAGTTGATTTTTCTCGTTCTAACTTGATTCCTTGCCAATTTGAAAACCAATACAGTTTGTCTCTGTTAATATATCTAAGATGTAATTGTTGTTCAGATCGCGAGCACCCTGACTACGCGGCCGCGGAGCTCGCCGCGAACACCATCACAGAACTGATGCCAGGGATTGTGCAAGGTTGGTTGTGATATACGCTTTCTAATATAACTTAATATTACACAGTCTTAATTTTAGAATTGCTGGAACAAATTCGTATTAAAATTCTCAGTCGTGCCGTATGTTTTTTTTTCATCTTTTTATATTTCCCCTTTATTTATTTGTGTGGCTAGAATCCAGTTTGTGATTAGGTATATTGCTTAGTGAATCTCACTGTCGTTGTGGCCTAGCGGTTCACTGAACGGATTTATATGCACAAGGTTGCAGGTTCGAAACCAGGCAAGTACCAATGTGGTTTTTTCAAAGTTATATGTACTTTCTTAATTATTCTAAGACACTTCTGACAAACGGTGAAGGAAAACATCGTGAGGAAACCTGGATATCAAAATTTGGGATCTGAAATCGCCAATCCGCAGAGAGCAAGCGTGGTGATCAATGCTCGTGCCTTCTCTATATGGGAAGAGGCCTGTGCCCAGCAGTGGGACGTTTATAGGCTGGATTATTATGTATGTGAATCTAAAAAGATACCCCATATATGTTTTACAAATGTTCATACACGAAATGTGTGATCTCCTAGATTCCCGCACACTATGCGGCACTAAGCCGGACGGCCAGCAAGCGCAGATGTTACAGGAACTGCGTGCGCTGTGCGAGGCCGCCAGGGAACTGTGTGACACTGCCGGACAACCACAGGTCAGTTTTATAACATAACAACAGAAAATTGTCTAATAAATAGTGAGGATCAATATCAAACAAAAAAAAAACAAAGGTTATCAGATACATACAGACACATCGATACACACGTTAAACTGGTAGTACCTATTTTTCTGTGTCGCAGGTTACAATGTTAACTGGAACAAATAGAGAAGAATACTTTCTTCACATATATATTTATGTCTTTCAATGTATTTTATCATCCTAACAGGGTCTGGGCGAGGCTGCGACCAAGTTCTCATCAGCCTCCGGTAATCTGGTGTTCATCACCAGTCCCAACCAACGGGCAGCTGATCAAGAACAGCAGGTGAGAATTGAAACACATTACATTTTTTTTAGCATGAGATACATCTTTTGATTAATATCGTCGTGACTTGATCAACACTAATTTGGTGTATAGATTTCGTCAAGCTGTTTTCCTTAACCTTTAGTTAGTACTAATAAAATGTACTTACCCAACCTAGCTTTGAAAAAAAAAACACATTGGTCCCCTTTTGTTTAACTTGACCCCTAGGGGTCATTTTGTTTTTCATTAAGTTTTTTCCCCGCTAGTTGTTTCTGGGCAGAAATGACTGACTGAATGACACTGCAGAGCAAAAGCCTCTCTTCCCTCATTCTTTATGGTTAGGGTTGTGGTTAACCATTCCTCAACAAAAGATATTATAAGATAATTATGGGATAAAACTGACATCTACAAAAATATTTCATCCTAGGTGATAGAGTTATCATCAGCAGCATGTGGCAAGGCATCAGAACTACTGTCCCAGGTGCAAGCCCTGGAGCAGCAGCTACAGCAAAGTGACCCGACAGCTGCGGCGGAGCTGGACGCGAGTGGCGCCAGGACTTCAGACGCTGCACAGGCTCTACTCACTGTCGCGCAGGTGAGCATTAGAAATATTTATATATTTTATTTAAGTTTTTTCAAAGTTAGTCATCGTTTTAACAAAGTATATTGTACAAAAAGATGTTTCAAATATATTGGTTCCACAAAAACTACCGGATCCGGTGTAGAATGTGAACAGTTGCTAGAAATATGGTTAACAAAATTTATTTTTACAAATATAGTAAGTAAAGTTATGAAATAGAACGAACTGAGTAACTGAAACCAATCCCAACATAGTTTGGGGAAAGGCCAGGCGGATGATGATGAAGAGAAGGAACGGAGTAGTTTTGTTTACCACTGAATCTTCTCCTAGGTGACAGCATCCAGTATATCAGACCCCAGCTGCTCAGCCACCCTCACATCAGCCGCCGAGCACCTGCGCGGCTCGGCACGTGCGCTCACCGACACGTGCCGACGTCACGCAGGCGGGGACGCGTTGCTAGGCAACCACAATCAGCTGGAAGAAGCCATAGATAGGCTGCTGCAGGTCTGCAAGGCAGATAGTGGTGAGTTTGCATTGATTAAAATAGAATGACCGCACCCCCAAAACGCTATTTTTCTTTTCTCCTTACGTTTTGAAATATTGTTAGGCAGGAGAGGAAACAATGCTATCGGAAAATATTTTCCATCGAAGCGTCATAATCTGTTTGGAGAAGTGTGTTTAAAATACAAAATCTCAAATAAAAAATGTTAAAACAGAATAGGAAGAAGGAGCGAGGAATTATTTGTGTTTAATAAGCTTTTATGCACTATAAAACTGCAGAATTCAAATTTCTGCGTTCTTGATTGGGGTTCTTGGTTCTTGATTGACGAAATATGAACGCTTATACGAGTTATTGTTTACGAATATATTCTTCAACTTTAGTTTGAACTCCATCGTTTAACAAAATTGGATAACTGTGGCCTTCTTTATATAGGTCCAACCAAAGAAGAGTCTTCAGCGGAGAAGGAGAAGAGGCGTCTGAGGTTCATCAGCAGCGTCTCCGGAGCCAAGAGTCGCCTGGACGCTGCTGAGAAACAACTTAGTCAGGTAAAATCATAAACCTTATACACAATTGTAATGTGTCAAGTATGTGATATATGATCTAACACATACCTGACCTTGGCCTGGTTTAAGACAAACAGGTATGTCTCAGGCCCTAAGGCCGATCATCGTATAAAATAGTAAATCATTCGTTAAGGAACTGTTGCGGTTAGTTGAGATTACATCAATGGTCTATGGCAAAACGTAGACGTTATATACCTTATGGTCTATTTAGCAATCGGCTCGGTAGGTTATTTGATGGTAAGTAAACTCTGCTGCCCCTGAAGATTTTTAACACCAAAGGATTATGGGTATATGAATTCATTGCCTACTCTGCTTATAAATAAGTTTACTCCTCCAGATACGACCTTATTGAGTGAAGATTTTATATATGAATCTTGTTTATTTTTACTAGCCTCTGGTATGTCAGCTGATGAAGCCAGAGGCAGGAGTAGCTCTGCAGAGCGCGCTGTCGCAGCGTCTGTCGCGCCTCAACGCCGCCGTCGCCAAGCTCGCCGCCGCCACCGCTGGTAATATATAATAATTGAACACATAACACACACTTTTTAACACAAACGCAAAATATATATATTGAAAAACATAGGTACATAAATATATTTAGATTTCAAGTTTTTTTTCTTGATTCCTTTATATAAAACTACTTTTTACGGATTTTTTCTCGCTTTCGACACCTTTGCAGGTATCATGGTCACGGGCAGACTGGTGTTTGTCTTGACCATAGATGTTACTCGGTCTACCTTGATTCACTGCTAATTTGAAAATCAATTAAGAAAAGAATTGTTAATCATTTCAAACCTCAATCAAGTATCATCGATTGTTAGTCTTACAGCACTTTAGATCAATTAAATCGCAGTACACATTAGATTACAGAACGGATTATATTCAATATCCCCTCAGAAACTTCAAGTAACTTTGACAAGTAGACCTCCGTAGTCAAGTGCCGTAACCTACACCGATTTTAACCGATCGCCATCGCTGAAGTCCCGATACCCTGGACGGGTCAATGTAGGAAATCTCATTTCTGCATTGACTCGAGTCTGGGTGTTTGTGGCACCTTTGTTGTCCCTGAATTCCGAAAAACTAGTACTTTAGCTACTTGCTTTAGGTTAAGAGCAATGTATGTGATGCTGTCCACTTTAATTTATTAATTGTGCTAAGTCTCACAACACACCTTCTTACCATTAACTTGTGTGAGCGTTGTTCAGATCGCGAGCACCCTGACTACGCGGCCGCGGAGCTCGCCGCGAACACCATCACAGAACTGATGCCAGGGATTGTTCAAGGTTTGTTGTTATTTACATTGGTTCTTTAATATATATTTTTTTGTGTAAATTATTTATCCCACTGCTGGGCAAACATCGCTCGAAACTTGTTCCAGACTCTTCTTTAAAATATTTTCATATATTTAGTAGTTCTCAATATCAGAATAACTAGAACAAAGACCTTTCGGCTTGGCCCATTACCTTATGGCTTATTTTTTCCATTTATATTTTTATATCCAGTGACTGTATAATATATTTTGAGTGACTATACAGTTCGTGATTAGGTAACAGGGCAAGCTGAAGAAGAAAATGTCTACTTTACATTAAGGGTTATATTGAGTTATCTATATAAATGTTTCCTGTGTATATTATCTGCAATTTTCATATACCAAATGAGTGATAACTGGCTCGTTCTCTCAGATTCCCGCACACTATGCGGCACTAAGTCGGACGGCCAGCAAGCGCAGATGTTACAGGAACTGCGTGCGCTGTGCGAGGCCACCAGGGAACTGTGTGACACTGCCGGACAACCAGAGGTACGGTATTACATGAAATATATATAAATAATGACAAATTTTATAACATACATTATAACATCAACTTATTATGTTTGATAGAGAAAAATAGGATATTGATACACAAGACAGACACATCGATACACTCGTTGAAGTGGCACACTTGTCTGTCGGTGTCAAGAGTTACAATTTAAACCAGTGTTGTTATGGATATCCATATCCGTAACCGAAACTATCGGATATCCGAAATAAAAAAAAAATACGTAACCGTAACCGAATCCGAAATTAAATATTTGGATAGTTTCGGATAGGGTGGAGTCTAAGTAAATACTACACTCGTATGAATTAACTGTGCACTCCGCTGGAATGCGACACCTCTCCCGCTACCTAATGACGTCACAGCGCGAGGTGCACACTTGCACAGCTATTCGTACTTACAGTTCTTTAAAAAATTAATATCCGTAACCGAAACTATCGGATAATCCGAAAAAAATTAATAACCATAACCGTAACCGAAACCGATATTATATTTTACCAATATCCATATCCATATCCGGATCCGAAATTATATATCCATAACATCCCTGATTTAAACTGCCACAAATAGTGGAGAGAAAAATACATTCTTCATACATATGTATTTCTTTAATTTTATCACATAAACAGGGTCTGGGCGAGGCTGCGGCTAAATTCTCAGCGGCCTCCGGTAATCTGGTGTTTATCACCAGTCCCAACCAACGGGCAGCTGATCGAGAACAACAGGTGAGAATTCAAACACATTTTTTTTTTTACTGTTTAGCATGAGATACATCTTTTAATAAATATAGTCGTGAATTGATCAACACCAATTTGGTCAATAGATTTCGTCAATCTGTTTTCCTTAACTTTAGTCAGTAATAATAATATGTATGTACCCATGTGTATTTTTGGGATAAAACTGACGTCTACAAAAATATTTCATCCTAGGTGATAGAGTTATCATCAGCAGCGTGCGGCAAGGCATCAGAGCTGCTGTCCCAGGTGCAAGCCCTGGAGCAGCAGCTACAGCAAAGTGACCCGACAGCTGCGGCGGAGCTGGACGCGAGTGGCGCCAGGACTTCAGACGCTGCACAAGCTCTACTCACTGTCGCGCAGGTGAGCATTAGAAATATTTATATATTTTATTTAAGTTTTTTCAAAGTTAGTCATCGTTTTAACAAAGTATATTGTACAAAAAGATGTTTCAAATATATTGGTTCCACAAAAACTACCGGATCCGGTGTAGAATGTGATAACAGTTAGAAATATGGTTAACATAATTTATTTTTACAAATATAGTAAGTAAAGTTATGAAATAGAAGAAACTGAGTAACTGAAACCAGTCCCAACATAGTTTGGGGAAAGGCCAGGCGGATGATGATGAAGAGAAGGAACGGAGTAGTGTTGTTTACCACTGAATCTTCTCCTAGGTGACAGCATCCAGTATATCTGACCCCAGCTGCTCAGCCACCCTCACATCAGCCGCCGAGCACCTGCGCGGCTCGGCACGTGCGCTCACCGACACGTGCCGACGTCATGCGGGTGGGGACGCGTTGCTAGGCAACCACAAGCAGCTGGAGGATGCGATAGATAGGCTGCTGCAGGTCTGCAAGGCAGATAGTGGTGAGTTTGCATTAATTAAAATAGAATGACCGGACTCCCAAAACGCTATTTTTCTTTTCTCCTTACGTTTTGAAATATTGTTATGCAGCAGAGTAATCGATGCTATCGGAAAGTATTTTCCATTGAAGCGTCATAATCTGTTTGGAGAAGTGTGTTTTTAATACAAAATCTCAAATTAAAAATGTTAAAACAGAATAGGAAGAAGGAGCGAGGAATTACTTGTTTTTAATGAGCTTTTATGTACTATGAAACTGCAGAATTCAAATTCTGCGTTCTTGATTGGGCGTGACGAAATATGAACGCTTATACGAGTTATTGTTTACGTATATATTCTTCAACTTTAGTTTGAACACCATTGATGTCTTTTTAACAACATTGGATTACTGTGGCCTTCTTTATATAGGTCCAACCAAAGAAGGGTCTTCAGCGCAGCAGGAGAAGAGGCGTCTGAGGTTCATCAGCAGCGTCTCTGGCGCCAAGAGTCGCCTGGATGCTGCTGAGCAACAACTTAGCCAGGTAAACTTTTTTAATAACTATAACGTAGCAAGTAGTGATATATGATCTAATACATTTTTGACCCTGACTTGTTTCAAGACATACCTGTTAGTAGCTAATAGCAGCTCTAAAGGCCTATCATCAGATAATTTGTGAATTATTTTCAACACCTAATCAGTTGAAATAAAATTAATGGTCTATGCTCTTTGGTAAATGTATCAAACGGCTAGGTAGCTCACTAAATGGCTAGTGAGCTCTGCTGTCTTTGACCATTTTTAACACATTTTTTTTATGGTATATGGATTCATTGCGATCCTGTCCTTCAAAACAAGTTTAGGCCTCCAAATGCGACCATAGTTATTAAGAGAAAGATTTGATTTACGCATCTTGTTTATGTTTACTAGCCGCTAGTATGCCAGCCGATGAAGCCGGAAGCCGCCGTCGCTCTGCAGAGCGCGCTGTCGCAGCGTCTGTCGCGCCTCAACGCCGCCGTCGCCAAGCTCGCCGCCGCCACCGCTGGTACTGCATCATAATTTAATACGTAACACACACATTTTTCTCTTAAAACGGTGATGTATTGACACATAAACAATGAACATATACATACATCGTTATTGTTTCCTAGAACAATTCCTTGTTTTCGTGCCTATTTTGAAAATCAATTGAGATAAGAATTGTTAATCATCACAAACCTCAAACCTCAATCAAGTATTATTGATTGTTAATCTTCTACTTTAGGTCAATCAAATCGCATTTTACATAAGATTTTAGAACAGATTATATTCAATATCCTCTCAGAAACTAAACGTTAGTCAGTAGTAAGTAAGTTATAGAAATTAACAAAAAATATGCTATATCACACAACATAATTTGTCCCTGTTAACATGTGTAATTGTTGTTCAGATCGCGAGCACCCTGACTACGCAGCCGCGGAGCTCGCCGCGAACACCATCACAGAACTGATGCCAGGGATTGTTCAAGGTTAGTTGGTATACATCGGTTCTTTAATTAATATGTTTTTGTGATCTTTTATAATGTCTTACTGCTGGGCAAAGATTGGCCGAAATCTGCTCCAGGCTCTTCTTTAAAATATTCTAATAATATTATTTATTATATTATATTTCGTAGTTTTTAATTTCAAAATTATTAGAATAAAGCCCTTTCTGAATGGCATAATATATTAAGAGTGACTAAAAAGTTTGTGATTAGATAATAAGGCAAGCAGAAGAAGAAGAAAATGACTTCTCTACTCTGTATGTATTGAGTAAATTAAACATGTCCATGTATGTTAATCTATATAAAACACCATTTTATATTATTTCATATACCAAATGAGTGATAACTGGCTGGTTCTCTCAGATTCCCGCACACTATGCGGCACTAAGTCGGACAGCCAGCAAGCGCAGATGTTACAGGAACTGCGTGCGCTGTGCGAGGCAACAAAAGAACTATGTGACACTGCCGGACAACCACAGGTACGGAATTACATATACGTAATGCCAAATTAAATAACAAGTGTCAGATAATACTCAATAGTTGATTAAGTTTCATAGTGGGGCTAATAAAAAGAAAATTGCTTCACCCATTTGTGAACTGAGATATCAGATACATACAGACATATCGAGACACACGTTAAACTGGTAGTACCTTTCTTTCTGAGTCGAAGGTTACATTGTAAACTGCAACAAATAGAGAATTATACATCATTCATACATATGTATTTCACAAATTTTATCACATAAACAGGGTCTGGGCAAGGCTGCGACCAAGTTCTCAGCGGCCTCTGGTAATCTAGTATTCATCACCAGTCCCAACCAACGTGCAGCTGATCGGGAACAACAGGTGAGAATTCAAACACATTACATTTTTTTTTAATGTTTAGCATAAGATACATCTTTTAATAATTTAATCGTGAATCGATCAACACCAATTTGGTGTATAGATTTCGTCAAGTTGTTTTCCTTAACCGTTAGTCAGTACTAATAAAGTGCACATACCCAACCTAGCTTTAAAAAACGAGTTGAACTCGCCTGAAGAGGGTTTCGTACGTTGTTAGGTAACTATCATATTTTTAAAATTTGGCAAATTTAAATTATAGCAAAACCTAACTTTGGTGTTGAGAAATATGTTCTCCCACACATTCCAACTGGCAATGTGAGTTGGTACGCACGATATTGAGTGATTTACCATGTTATTTTAATATCATGGACTTCTTACAGGTTTTGTATCTAAGTAGAAAACTAATTTGAGTATTTTTGGCAAAATTTTAAGTTCAGTAGTTTCAGAGTTAAGGGTATGGTCAATTTTCGTATATTTTCTTAATTAACTGGGAAACTATTCATTTTAAAATTACAAAAAATAATAATTTGAGATCTTCACAACTAGACCTTCCATTTGATATAATAATAATATATTTGTTTAATTTGACAACATTGGTCCACTGGTTAGTACATAACAAACTTATCAACTACGTGTTAGTAATTCTTAACTAAATAGGGGTACACACAATTATTTTGTTTCATCCCTGCCGCACGAGCAACCGGACAAAGTGTCTCACTATCGGTGCATCGTGCTGTTCAGCTAAGGTTTTCAGAATACCGTTGCGGCTAGCCCTCATTCTGCCTATTAAAGATGCGGTCTTTTTCCTCATTATGGCATAAAAGTCGTCAGTTCGTGCTGTCGCAAACATGTTTGACGCACTACAGAACCTGGGCAACCTCAACAGCACCCTGAAGACATTATTATATTGCACACGCAGAGCATCTAGAGCCCTCCGCGTATAGCTGACCCACAGACTGCTCGTGTAGAACCCTTGACAATAAGCTTTAAACAGAGTTATTTTGACTTCGTTGCTACAACGAGCGAATCTGTGCGCCAGCATGTTGCATCTGGCTGCTAGTGCCCTGCGCTCGCGATCCATATCTACCTGATCTTTGAGGTCCTCGGTAACATAATGACCTAAGTATTTAAATTGGGCGACCCTTTTAAGGGTTCGTCCATTAAGGGATATTAAGGGCTCGGAATTTAAAGGTTTCCCGGGAGCCGCAAAGATCAGGTACTCACTTTTAATTTCATTGTATACCAAGCCGTGGGCCGCTGCATACCTTTCACAGACACTCAGCATATCCCTGATTGAGCCAGCCGTTGGACCCAGCAGCACCATGTCATCGGCGTAGCTTAAATTGTTGACGCTAGCACCACCTATTTTGCACCCAACTGGTCTGCTGCTGAGTTTAACGATCAAATCATTTACATACAGGTTGAAGAGCTTAGGTGAGGTTAACCCCCCCTGCCTCACCCCGCACTCCAACCTGTACGCTTCAGATAGAGCGTCTCCCCAACGAACCTGATTAAACTGGTTAGAGTACCAGTACTGGAACAAACCCGTCACCTCCGGTGGTACACCCGCTCCCCTGAGCTTATCCCAAAGGACATCTTAGGACACAAGGTCAAATGCCTTTGAGAGATCAAGGAAGCAAGCATATACCGGAGTACTTCTGTCCTTATAGTATTGGACGGTCTGCTTTAGACAGAGGATCGCACTCTCAGTGGAGAGTCCAGGCCGAAACCCAAACTGTGCGTCATGTATAGTTATCCATTTATCAAGTATGTCACACAATGCAGTTTTCAAATTTATTTTTTTAATTTTCCTCCCTCTATTCATGTCACACATCTGCACACTGTATGGGTCACAGGAATTAATAAGTGTACCAAATTTCAATTCAATCGGTCTGGTAAATTCGGAGTTAATTGACTGTGACCGACGGACAGACGGACACACGAGTGATCCTATAAGAGTTCTGTTTTTTTATTCGGACGTACGGAACCCTAAAAAAACACATTGGCCGCCTATTTTTTTAACTTGACCCCTAGACGTACCACAATATTTTCATCATTACTTTTTTTCCCCGTTATTGTTTCTGGGCAGAAATGACTGACTGAATGACACTGCAGAGCAAAAGCCTCTCTTCTCTCATTCTTTATGGTTAGGGCTGTGGTTTATGATATTATGGAATAAAACTGACATCTACAAAAATATTTCATCCAAGGTGATAGAGTTATCATCGGCAGCATGTGGCAAGGCATCAGAACTACTGTCCCAGGTGCAAGCCTTAGAGCAACAGTTGAAGGAGCGGGACCCTGCAGCGGCGGCGGAGCTGGACTCATGTGGAGCCAGGACTTCGGATGCTGCACAGGCTCTACTCACGGTCGCGCAGGTGAGCATAATATTTATACTTTAAAGTTGCAGAGCTTTTTCGCGAAGTATATGAGTATATATATATATACTACTAGACCCAGTGTATCTAGAATGTGATAACAGTAGTTAGAAATATGGTTAACATTATTTATGTCTCTTCAAATGTTATATATTTCTGAAATAGAAGGACGGTTCCTTCTATTTCAGAAAATTTGTAACTAAAGCCGACCCAACATAATTTCTGAAAAGGAACTGAGAAGAGTTGATCACTACTAAATCTTACCAGGTGACAGCATCGAGTATATCTGACCCCAGCTGTTCAGCCACCCTCACATCAGCCGCGGAGCACCTGCGCGGCTCGGCACGTGCGCTCACCGACACGTGCCGACGTCATGCGGGTGGGGACGCGTTGCTAGGCAACCACAAGCAGCTGGAGGAAGCCATAGATAGGCTGCTGCAGCTCTGCAAAGATGATAGTGGTGAGTTTGAATTGATTAAAATAAATGACCGCACTCCCAAAACGTTATTTTTCTTTTCTGCTTACGTTTTGAAATATTGTTAGGCAGGAGAGGAAACAATGCTATCGGAAAATATTTTCCATCGAAGCGTCATAATCTGTTTGGAGAAGTGTATTTAAAATACAAAATCTCAAATTAAAAATGTTAAAATAGAATAGGAAGAAGGAGCGAGGAATTATTTATTTTTCATGAGCTTTTGTGTACCATAAAAACTGCCGAATTCAAAATCTGCGTTCTTGATTGGGCGTGACGAAATATGAACGCTTATACGAGTTATTTTAGTTATTATAGTTTGAAAAAAAGAACCAATTGCACACAAGAACAGGTGTCTTTTTAACAACATTGGATTACTGTGGCCTTCTTTGTATAGGTCCAACCAAAGAAGAGTCTTCAGCGCAGAAGGAGAAGAGGCGTCTGAGGTTCATCAGCAGCGTCTCTGGCGCCAAGAGTCGCCTGGACGCGGCCGAACAACAACTGAGCCAGGTAATGCCGTACAATTTATGAATAACTATAACGTAGCAAGTATTTGATATAATATGATCTAATACATTTTTGACCCTGACTTGTTTCAAGACATACCTGTTAGTAGCAAATAGTAGCTCTAAAACCCTATCATCAGAAAATTTGTTAATTATTTTTAACACCTAATCAGTTGAAATAACATTAATGGTCTATCTTTGGTCTATGTATCAAACGGCTAGGTAGCTCACTAATTGGCTAGTGAGCTCTGCTGTCTTTGACCATTTTTAACACAATTTTTTATGGTATATGAATTCATTGCGATCCTGTCCTTCAAAACAAGTTTAGGCCTCCAAATGCGACCATAATTATAAAGTGAAAGATTTCATTTATGCATCTTGTTTATGTTTACTAGCCGCTAGTATGCCAGCTAATGAAGCCGGAAGACGGAGCAGCTCTGCAGAGCGCGCTGTCGCAGCGTCTGTCGCGCCTCAACGCCGCCGTCGCCAAGCTCGCCGCCGCCACCGCTGGTACTGTATCATAAGAACGCAAAAACTATACTTTTAAATTAAAAAAACACATAGGAACATAAACATATTATGTTTGTTACAAGAATTTTTCCTTGTTTTCCTTCCAAGTTTGAAAATCAATTAAGATAAGAATTGCTAATCATTTCAAACCTCAATCAAGTGTGATCGATTGTTAATCTTCTACTTTAGGTTAATCAAATCGCAGTTTACATAAGATTTCAGAACAGATTATATTCAATATCCACTCAGAACCTTGAAGTAACTAAAAATATCGTATATCCCACAACACAGTTTGATTCTGTATTTGAAATATAATGTGAGATGTAATTGCTGTTTAGATCGCGAGCACCCTGACTACGCGGCCGCCGAGCTCGCCGCGAACACCATCACAGAACTGATGCCAGGGATTGTGCAAGGTTGGTTGTGATTACATTGGTTCTTTAATTTTATTTTGAGTGACCATACAGTTCGTGATTAGGTAACAGCAGGGCAAGCTTTATAACAAAATGTCTACTTTACATTAAGGGTTTCCTCCGTATATTATTTGCAATTTTCATATACCAAATGTGTGATAACTGGCTCGTTCTCTCAGATTCCCGCACACTATGCGGCACTAAGCCGGACGGCCAGCAAGCGCAGATGTTACAGGAACTGCGTGCGCTGTGCGAGGCCGCCAGGGAACTGTGTGACACTGCCGGACAACCACAGGTCAGTTATTATACTATTATAAAGTCGTTATGTGATTTTTTTTTACTTCCCTATAGATAACTTTCTAAACAACCGCTGTATCCGAGTGCCATTTCGTCAAGCGTTAACGATGGTAGAAATTATTTAAATGACATCAAATGTATGGAAATGACAATTAATTTCGATAAGTTACTTGACTTAGATTTGGCACTTCCATATATTTGAGCGATTGAATCAGTGGTAACGTTTCCAGAAACGTGCTGGGCTAGAGCTGAACACTATTATGTATTTATATAAGAATCTACTTCTAAAGTCATATTGGGGATTTTTGATCGCTATATATCTGTTATAATATTATCCTAACAGGGTCTAGGTGAGGCTGCGACCAAGTTCTCAGCGGCCTCCGGTAACCTGGTGTTCATCACCAGTCCCAACCAACGTGCAGCTGATCGAGAACAACAGGTGAGCATAATCACATCCTCCTAAAATTTACATAATATATAACTCCTTGCAATATCGACGTACAAGAAGGAACGATCATGAAGGCTATCGCTAACAATTTCGCCGCCAGAGGCGTTAGTCGCATGTAATTTCTGAATTGTCAAGTTTCATCGTTTGTTGGTGGGCTTTGATATCTATTAGTGGCGCTAACTGCTGAGTGCTGAGTGCTATATAGTAGCCCGCATTGAAAAAATATACTCATTTGGTATGTATGTTTTTGTGTTTGTTTCCCCGCAAGGTTTTTTTTTTCACCTTTATTTAGAGCTGTAACAAACTAAAACAATACAATATGTAACTTTGAAAAAGACATATTATTCGTCTCTTTTCTGAACTTGACCCCTAGACCCACCACGATATTTTCATCATTTCATTACATGATATTTTTAGGATTAAATAAATACCCGGTTTTTTTTTTTATCCTAGGTGATAGAGTTGTCATCCGCAGCATGCGGCAAGGCTTTCGAGCTACTGTCCCAGGTGCAAGTCTTAGAGCAGCAGTTGAAGGAACAGGACCCTGCAGCGGCGGCGGAGCTGGACGCGCGTGGAGCCAGGACTTCGGATGCTGCACAGGCTCTGCTCACTGTCGCACAGGTGAGGAGCATGACTTATTTTTCCTGAGTTTCCTTGAACATATTTTTCAGAACAGTGTTTCATGGAAAGTGGGAGTGTTTTTTTTTGCTTAGTTGCAGAGCTCGGGTCTAAGAAATATATGCGTGCTAATATTCATCCGAATCCGTTAAGTACTTTGAAGTCTCAGCTCACAAACTTTCACATAATTCAGCAAGATCGTCGTCTATCGTGTCGATGGTTTGGGTTCAGATTTGAGCAGCCTAAAACATATCGAGATCGATTTCTCTTTAATTATCCACTTTTAAGTCCTCTACTGTGGCGCTTACTAGGCATCTAGCTCAACAAAGTGAAACTTCTTAACTTACCATAAACGTTTTGACTACCCATCTGTACTTCTCCCAGGTGACAGCATCCAGTATATCAGACCCCAGCTGCTCAGCGTCCCTGACATCAGCCGCGGAGCACCTGCGCGGCTCGGCACGTGCGCTCACCGACACGTGCCGACGTCATGCAGGCGGGGACGCGTTGCTAGGCAACCACAAGCAGCTGGAAGAAGCCATAGATAGGCTGCTGCAGCTCTGCAAGGAAGATAGTGGTGAGTAGAACTTTTAAACCCCGTTTTAGGGAATTTTATTGCTGTATCGCTGGGGGTTTTCATAAAGATAAATTATAGAAGACGAACTCTATCAGAAAATAATTCATACTCAACACGTCATTATTTATAAAACGGAGTATGTCAAATTACAGAAGGAACTAGGAATGACAGCTTTTGCGTTTTTGTTATATAAAAGAAATATCTGAAAAATTCAGATCGTGTAGTGTTGATTTAGCATGACGAAGTATGAACTCTTAAATATATGAAACTATCTTATATTGTGTATACTTTTAATATTTATACTGAGTTATTTTATTGGAATTCTTAAGTACCTATATTTTAAAAGTAGAAATAATTACATACAAGAACAGGTGTCTTTTTAACAACATTGGATTACTGTGGCCTTCTTTATATAGGTCCAACCACAGAAGAGTCTTCAGCGCAGCAGGAGCAGAGGCGTCTGAGGTTCATCAGTAGCGTCTCTGGAGCCAAGAGTCGCCTGGGCGCGGCTGAGCAACAACTGAGCCAGGTAACATACACTTTATAAATAACTGTAACATAGCACGTATTTAATAACTATATGTTTTCAGACCCGAAGTGGTTAGTTGGTATAAGTAGGTATGACGTTATATGAAGAGCTTCAATTGAACAGCCGTTTATTAATTGGTGAATCGCAATGGTTTTAAATGTATGGTTTATGTAGTAAACGGTTAGGTAGCTCCCTTGAGGGCTAATGAACTCTACTGTCCCTTACCATGTTTTGACAACATAGTATCATGAAACTAATCCACTGCGTCTTTAAAGTAAGTTTGGGTGTCCACATTTGCACCAGAGTAAGTTGGTTGCGACATCATTAAGTGAAGATTTTATTTATGAATCTTGCTTATCTTAACTAGCCGCTAGTATGTCAGCTGATGAAGCCAGAAGATGGAGCAGTTCTGCAGAACGCGCTGTCGCAGCGTCTGGCGCGCCTCAACGCTGCCGTCGCCAGGCTCGCCGCAACCACTGCTGGTAAGTAAACTTCTATAAGTTAAAGTTTGCTTACAGTTCTTGAAAACTTCTAGAAATATATATAACCTCCGTGTTTTATCCAGATCGTGAAAATCCTGACTACGCGGGCGCCGAGGAGGCGATCAAAAATATTACAGAAGTTATGCCTCAAATTGTTGAAGGTTCGTGAAGGTTTTATTATTGCTATAACCTCATTAAGAGTATTTTTTCGTCTCTCATTCTTTGTATTGTTTATATATTCCGCACGTATTGAATATAGGATGAAGTTGGTGTATAGCAAAAAATAGTAACAATTGTAATGTTGAAAACTCAGATTTGTCAGGATCCCGATTACTTTACTTCACAAATTAGTTCGAGCTGTACTTTATCCTTTTGACCCTTCAACACTCTTTTGATCTATTCAACACTGGACATATACTTTACCAAATTGCGCCATAAACTTTTAGATTATTTTCAAATTTACAGTTCCAGCTTACTTAGTCTAGTTTTAGTTAATTATTATATTCTTGTAGATTCCCGTACTCTGTGTGGTACTAAGGACGAGGCGGGTCAAGTGGCCATGCTACAAGACCTGAAGGCTTTGTGCGAAGCCAGCAAGGAACTGTGTGACAGTACGGTGCAACAAGAGGTAAGCGTGTCCTGGAAAATTGAACTTTATTGTGTGTGTCTTAAAGCTTAGTTTTGATTGTAGTTAGTAGACATTCGTAAAATAACACGACGAACTGATTGACATTTAAATATTAGGTAAGGGGTAGCATTAATTTTTTTTTCATTACTTTTTCTACCAAAGTGGTATGTTATATTTTTTGGTTGAAGGTATAATTACAAATGAACACTTTATTTATTTGTGGGTGGTATTAGTTACCATGCTATTGAAGACATACTATTTATATATTATTTTTTCTCTTTTTGTGTCGACGGTATTTTTACTTAAATTCGATGCGCCCAGAAGATAGCCACATTATGTACTGGAATTCTTTATTTTAGACGCGTATCTAAAGCCTACTTCTGTTCCAGGGTCTGGGTGAGGCTGCTGCCAAGTTCTCTGCAGCTTCAGGCAAGCTGGTGTTCCTCGTCAGTCCTTCTAAAGATAACAAACATGAACAAAAGGTTTGATAAGTGGTTCTTCTATAATAATATGATGTACGTTTACTTACGATGTTGTTTTGAACTGAATGTTTTTGATGTATTGTTTTTTGAAATTCCACTATATATTTAGGTAATAATTACGTGATTAAGTTATGTGTTTAAATATTTTAAAATGTTATGAATTATGTAATTTTAAACTATATTTATTACTGTTATTATCTCTTACTCTCTCTTCAGATTTGCAACATCTATTTTTGTATTAATTGTATTCTTATTTTTATTAAATAATTGCTTGTATAATTTTATTTTATTTTCACAAATTGGTTTAACATGATGAATTTTGCATTATACAGGTGATAAATTTAACAGCCGTAGCATGCGGCAAGGCATCAGAGCTGCTGTCCCAGGTGCAAGCCCTGGAACAGCAGCTGCAGCAGCAGGACCCTGCTGCGGCGGCGGAGCTAGACGCGAGTGGCGCCAGAACTGTTGATGTTACACAGGCTCTGCTTACTGTCGCCCAGGTGAGCAGAATACATAATACGCATGAATAGGTCATGCTTTTAGGGTCTTATGGTATTAGGGTCTTCAACAAAGAATATACTATTATAAGGCAAAAGCAGTATTTAACCACTTCTGTCTTATATGCGTGTTTTCTCTCCACCTGTTCCTCTCTCTCTTCTCTCAGCTGTTGCATTTTTCTACATTGTAAAAGCCACCTTTCTTTCAATCTATCTCAGCCTTTTTCTTCCTCACTAGACGAATTATTTCCGCATCGCCGGGGCTTTAAATCACACTTATGCTTGTCCTGTGCTAGAATTTAACTCGCGGCTCGTCGCACACAGTAGTTACTAGAGTAATGACCTATATCACACGGCTATCCATGCTGTCAAATAGCTTTACATACCGTTTTCTCCCAGGTGACAGCCCCCAGCATAACCGAGGCTGGCTGCGGCGCGGCGCTGTGCTCGGCCGCCTCGCAGCTGCGGCGGTCCGCGCGGGAGCTGGCGCCCGCCGCCCGGCGACACGCCACGCCGCAGCTGCAGCACGCGCTGGCTACAGCACACCAGGGGCTGGAGGACAGTCTGCAGGACTTGTTGAGGGCGTGCTGTGCTGCTCAACCAGGTATCTTGGGTTGAATTCTGAATTCTATTTAAAATAGAAAAGAGTGTATTTTGATGAAAATACAGTCAAAAGTCGTATTGCTAACTGTTGATTTTTCTTTAATTTGAAAAACATCTACGCACACACCTGAGAGCTAAATGACCGAATAAAAGGTGCTATATTATGCTACTTGTTCCTTTTTTTTTTTCGGTCACAAGATCAGAACTTTTATTTTATAAGCGTTGTCCGTATATTCTCCTATTATGTGGGTCCGGTTTGAGTTTCTAGATACAGTATGTTATCGAAAAGGTATAACTATCCAAAAGGGAAGAAGAGTGCCACTGATATAGAGTCAGCTTACAAAATTAGATGCCAAAAATTGGGTATCACTTATTTAACAACTCATTTTGAGTTGAAATTTTATAAACTGACTCTATAACAGGAATACTCTTCACCCCTTGTGGATAGATATACCCTTTTGGTAGCGCCCTGTATAAATAACCTCTGTCGCTCCCCCAGTCCCCGAGCCGGCGCTGACTCCTCAGCAGGAGAAGCAGCGTCTCAAGTTCCTGAGCAGCGTGTCGCGTGCCAGCGGCAGGCTGGACGCGGCTGAACAGCAGCTTGAACAGGTAATAATAAATTATGGTCGGAGTGATAAGGTACAAACTTTATACAGCGGTAAATGATTTTAAGTTGCGTTGTTTGCTGTTGTTTAAAAAATGGAAATGTTATTGTACTCGAAGTAAATGTCTGCCAAATGGATTAAAATATTGTATAGGATAAATAAAAATAATTTATTTTGTAGATTATTTTGATATTTACTTATTTTATTATTAATTAATTGTTTCAAACATAACGGCTGATCGTCATAACAACAAGAAAATTTCTGACGATAAATAAGGAAAATAAATATTATAATTCAAAGTATCTTATGTACTAAACACAGAACCAACTGTATTTGCACAATTAAATTTATCTATAATTATTAGTTATTAAAACTTTTTATTTCTTGCGTAGGCTTAGTTTTTATAAAATTGTAAATATTTTAAGTTTAATTTCATTAATAAAATTATCTAATACTTTCAGAAAAAAAAAAAAAAGTTATTAAAATCATTTAGTTATAAATCATACTTTTCCCTCTACCAGCCCCAACTCCGACAGCTGCTGAAGCCAGAAGACAGTAGCAAGTTACAGCAACAGCTTTCCAGCAAGCTCGCGCAGCTCAATGCAGCCGTCGCCGCGCTCACTGCTGCTACCACCGGTAAGCCTACTAGATGTATATGATGGAACTATTAAACTTAAAGAAATGGATTACAAAGAGATGTTATTTTTTTTAACCGATTTCAAAAGAGGTTCTGCTTAATTCGACTGTATGTTTTATGATTACTTGAGACAATGTTTTGGAATAAATTAATATGAATATGCTTTCGGCTGGTCAGATCTACTGCGGTTTGCATTGTAATGAAAAGAAAAGTAGAAAAATGTTCAAGTGGTAACATTATATTGTATTTGAAGTATATGTGATATATTTGTTTTTAAATGTAACTAGGAACATGGAAGATTACTCGAGTGAGGAAAGTTTTTTTTTTCAAAATTTAATCTACTTAACTCAGAAGTTTATTAATATTTCTATTAACTGTTTTGTTGCGCAGATGGCAAGAACCCCGACTACCCGGCTGCCGAACGAGCAGTCATTACCATCACTGAGCTGATGCCGCAAATTGCTTACGGTAAGACTGTGACTTTTTTAGATGACCATGGTTTAAAATGTATTTTAATTCAAAACTTATTTGGTGGCTGATTTATAAAGTTACATATTTAAATTCTATGGAAAAATATAAACATCCTTACAATTAAAATTACAATGTCTAAATTCAATTGATTAACAACTATTTTTAACCGTGGTAGACACTGTGTGAAGAAAACATGAAATTTAAACTGTATGAACTTGAAACTTATGTATGAAATTGAAATTGCGAACGCAATATGGAGTTATTCCGTAAAGAAAATATTTCTGAGTTTTGATAATTTATACAAGATTCAGTCATAAAATAACACTAAATTATTTCTCCTTTACATCTAGATTCTCGCGCCCTATCGAGTTCCCTGGACGAAGGTGGTCGCAACGCCATGCTGCAAGAGATGGCGGCACTCTGTGACGCCAGTCGGGCACTGTGCAGTGGTTCCGGACAACCTAAGGTAGGCCAACAGATACCTTGGTACTAGAACTTTAATCCTCATGTAACATTGTAGTAGGTAGAGAGGCTTGGAAGAAGAATGGGGAGGACTTTGCCCAGCAGTGGGATCTAAAATAGGCTATAACTGTGATGATGGTTTACAGGGAATTTAACTGTTTTTTAATCGGGGTTTGGGTTTTCTAATATTCCATTAACTGTCCGACTGCCGAACAAAATAGTTTTTAAAATTTGGTGTCTAAAAATGGGTGAAGGGGATCTAAAGGCGGAAATCAAAGCATCGTATCTAATGACGTAGCTGAAGGAATAATGTAATTTTATTGGAATAAATAAATCTATCAATCTAGGAGATGCCCGTGTTCAACAGTAAATTAATGTAGGCTGAATTAAATAATGATGTATTAGAATATAGAGCATGTTTGAAGGGAATAATGAAATTGGACGAAGCGAAACAGGTATGTAAGGATCGTAGCAAGTGGAAAGAAGTGGTCTCTGCCTACCCCTACGGGAAACAGGCGTGATTATATGTATGTATGTATGTATTAGAATTTTCATGCCATTTCTTTTTGTAGGAGTTGAACGAGGCTTCGGCTAGGCTCGCCAACGCATCGAAGAAGTTGCTGTTTATTGCCAGTCCTGAACAGAAGACACATGAGAAGCAAATAGGAGATGTACAGGGTAAGTAAATATTTTAGTTATATACAAGGTGTTAATGAAAGGGTATATCTATCCAAAAGGGGTAAAGAGTACAGTCACGAGCAAAAATATGTTTCCACTCTCCAATTTTTTATTGATTTTCGCTTCAATTCTAAAATTATATTGTAAAACGTGTTATGAAGAAATGATTGAAAACAGTTCCTTCATCATTTACATATTTTTCTTTTTCAGTTGTAACACAAAAATCTCGCTAAGCTTGTTTTACAATTTCGCTATGTGTATACATATTTTTGCTCGTGACTGTACAGCTATAGAGTAAGTTTTAAGTTTGTGTAAGTGTAAGTTGAAAATGAGTTAATCAAATAATTGTCATTATTTTTTTCATTCTAACTTAATTATATTACATACTTAAAAGTTAGTCCCTATGTAAGATTAACTGTTACTGGTAAAAGAGTTGAAGAAATACCCCATAAATAATTATTATTTCATACCAAAAATCATATCAAAAATGTATCATGTAAAAATGTACATCATCGCACATAAGTGATCAGATACTTTGAATGGGAAATCAAAAACTTTTTGTCGTATCCGATTGTGGTATACTGATAAGTAGAATCAACTGCCGAAGTATACTTACATAGAGTATTTGTGTCCAGCATCGAGCAAGCTACAGCCAGGTCAGAAGCCAGCGGTGCCAGTGCGGGATACAAAGAGCCATTCCGTCACGAAGGCGCTGCCGGCGCGTGCGCATGCCGGAGACACGCAGGCCTTCCTAGACAGACTGCGAGAAGAGGAGATACATGGTATGTATTGCCGTTTTTGCTTATTTTTAAAACTTAACAATATTTAGTAGAAATTATATCTTATCTTTAATTTGTATTGCACACACACTTTTTGGTTGTCTCGAGTCGAATGCAGGAGCGCAGTAAAGAGCATGCCCGCGAAGTTTTGTAAACGCGTGACAATTTCTACCTGAGAAATCGCGCTCGCATTCGCGCGGATGCGCGAGTATGCGCTAGACTGCGCTCACTCGACACACCGTCGTTAATTGATTTTAGATTTTATTGCAATGAGCACAATATAGATAATAGGTCGGCCCTACAACACTTACTTAAACTGAACTTTATTAATGGTTCTAGAGCATTTTGCGTTTTAACTGTATTATCTAGTTATTTAAATATTTTTTGACATGTTTTAACCGTATTATTGTATCATTAAGACAACAAGGCCCGCGTGGTGGGCATGACGCGGATCAACGCGGACAAGGCCGATCGGCAGCAGTACGCGCAGCTCGTGGACGACGTGCAGACACAACTGGATACTGCCGAGAAGGAGCTCAAACTGGTGAGGGTACATTATGGCTATTGCCGTAACTAATGTTATTGTAGACAACACACCCGGGTGATGGGCATGACGCGGTTCAATGGGGACAAGGCCACGCGGCAGCTGTACGTGAATTTAACCGCATTTTAACCAGTTAAGTCGTGCAAGGTCACCTCTAAAATTACCCCCATGTACACCATTTCTTCGCAAAGATCTCTTCTCATACAGAAAAAGGAGGAGCATTGATCACCATGCTAAATTTCTTTGGAATCAGACTTCCTTCATATTATTATGTTCTTTTTTAGCGATTGTCAGTGATGTTAAGAATAATGATATAATTGTATAACTTTAAAAAAGTTACAATAGTGACCCAGAATGGGTTCAAACCTGCAACCTTGTGCACTGAAATCCATTAATTGAGCCGCTAGGCTCCCTTTTACTTTATATATTTATCTCTTTCTTTTTATCTGTCGGCTCTTAAAGTCTGTATATCGTACTATCAAGACAAGACATCTTTCTGTCATCAATACGGGATAATGTCTTTCTTTTGCTGTACTTCGTTATTCCAACTGTTACATCCTTCTCGCAGCTATACAACGCCAAGAGCATCACGGTCGCGGGCCAGCCGATCAATGCCGTGGAAGTAGCCAACAGAGAACAGCACATGGAGGACAGGCTGGCCGCCGCGGGAGTCGAACTAGCTACCCTCGTGTCTGCCAACTGTGAGAATTATATTTTAATACTTTTACATGAGTTTGTAGGATGAAAAAAAATAGCAGGGCTATCACTTTATCTATGGACTAGAACTAGTTACTTTTACGTAAAGAATAGATTTTCTACTTAGAAAAACTTTTTAACTATATTATAATTATGTATAAGTCCGTTTATGTACGTGTATTTATTTAAGAAAGAATATTTTTATACAAAGATCGTGTCTTAGTTTTCGCAATTTTTTTATCTCTATTCCTTTGCGCAATATGATACAATAAATTTATAATTATTTTGGGTTGCTTATTTATGATTTTATTTCAGACGCTGACAAATTGGACTACAAGGCTGCTACAGAACCCACTATAGCCTTGACGAATGCTGTCAAAAGCATTGTCGATGGTAACTTATTTTTTATATTTTATTATTATAGAAATACTACGTATTTAAAAAAAGAGATTTGCGATCTCTATTTAACGTTTTTTTTAAATATTTATTAACCCACATTTGCTGAGACTTAGAACCAATATGAGTAAAAAGTCTTTATTTCTGTGTGTATTATATCCTATATAATATTGCAGATGGCGGCATTATAAGTGGGTCTCTCCGCCAGCATGCCCGGCAAGCCTTCCTCAGCAACATGCTGGAGCTGTGCGGTGCCACCAGGAGTGTCTGCCACGCAGCCAGGACTGAGCGGGAGGTCAGACTGTCTTATATATTATTAATTTATAAAGCATATAAATGAATAATACATTGTCGCATGTACGACGAAGCATCATTTAGGAATAGTGCAAACGATATTTCTGATGTATTTTGTGATTGCTTTTTTAGTATTAAAGTACGAAAATCGCAATAACGAACGTTTGGTTCGACGCGATGCCGGTCACAAACATCATTGTACATAAATATAATTTTCTTTTTCTTAATGTGTCTCTCCGACTAGCAGAGTTTGGTATTTAGCTTTGAATAAACGTGCTCTCACTCTCGCTTGTGTTTGCACACGATATTCTGTACAAAGCGTAATATTTCTGTACCACTCGCACCTCGAGTCCATTCTCGGATAATAATATAAATATAATTGACAACTTCAAAATTAAATAAAAGTTTTATGTGATGTGACAGAAGCTGAACGATTCTGCGATAGCGTTTGGTAACCAGTCTGCGAAGCTGCTGCAAGTTGTCAGCTCCGACATCAATCCTACTTTGGAGAGGGAGGTTAGTATACTAAACAAAACATAAATGACAAGCAGATATTCACTTTTGTTTTTTTTTTTTTATATAAAGATGATGTATTTATTTCGCGCTTTCTATGAGCTCTAAAACTATATTCATTGTTCTTTTTATTTCTTGCAATAGTGCAAGTGAGACGCCGCTACGCGCAATGTCTCACTTCCACAACAACTATAGTCTTGCTATAAGTACATCAGGATTAAATTCCTTTTGTTTTAAAGGTGATATCCCGAGCCAAAGCGATCGGTGACACAGCCTCCCGCATAGCTCTAGAAGCAAGCGTCGTGGCCACCAGCGACTGTATGAAGGCAGAAGAGAACCATGTGCAGGACATCTGTACTGCCGGCGCTAGCTGCGTGGATGCCGCCGGGAAACTCGTGTACACTGCCAAGGTTTGTTACCATGTGCAGGACAATTGTCCTGCAGAGGATAAACACATTTAAATGTCGACTTGATTGAGTGAGGCGATTGGGTAAAATAGGATATGATAAAAATGCAGTACATACAAGTAAAGACAATAAAAATGATGACAGTTCAAAATTAATTTCCTCTAGAAATTTACTTGCATTAGGATAGAAACGGGGTATGAAAAGCCACAATTTCATCCATAATAAGTAACCAACCTAAAAAACTGTCTTATTTTATGTTACTGTTATTTTTGTTCTTTTTTTTTCTGACTGTCATTTAAAAAAAAAAAATTACCCACTTAGTTGTAAGCGTAAGCGTTATTTCTGCACAATTAGTGTAACTTATTGATGTTTTTATTTTTTCTTTTGCATGCTGTGTCTATCGCGTCATATTGTACACTATGCTTGTATATTGTATATTGTTTGTATAATAAAGAGAAACAGTGTAACAATTGTAGATAGGCCAATAAATAAATAAATTTATTTTGTCCGTCAGTTATATACAAACAGATCATATTAACAAATCAAAGGTGAGTGAGTGAGAACCGTGACCTCATTTCACGCTTCTGCACATATGTACAAAGTTGTGAAGTCTTGCGACATTTCAAATCAGTGTATCGTCTTGAGTTTTCGGTTATTTAAGACAAGAAAAAATATGGTCACTTATTTAAGTAATCGATCTAAAGGAACATTCAAAACAATTGTGATCTGCCCTTTCTCGGGGATACTTAAGGCAGTGGTTCTAGCTTAACAGGAATGCGATGATATACCATATTTTTCATTATGCTTTCTTTTGTAACATATTATAATTATGACAAACATAAAATATATAATACCTACATTTATGTCCACAGCTGGTAGCCCCAACAATCCACCACAAGACCTGTCAGGAAGCACTCACATCATCAGCTGACAGTCTCTCGTCTTCCCTCGCCACCTTCTCCAAGACCCTCGCTCCTCTGGCTGCCTCAGCCGACCCTGGCGTTAGGAAGCTGGTGGAGGAGGTCAAGAGTCTGGAGGGGCTGGTAGACAAGTAATATTATTACTTTTTTAATTTTTAATTTGCTATTATCAGAGGCAGTTGCGTTGTTGACACATATCTTTAACTATAAGATATCAAAAAATTGTTTTGTAGTCTTATTTTCAACCGATTTCAATAAGAGGAAGTTCTAACTCGACTGTAGATTTTTTTTGTATGTTTGTTAGGAGTATCCACGGCAATTGTGAATCGATTTCCAAAATTCTTATTTGTATACCTGTAGTGGTCAGGTCAGGTCAGGTGTCCAGTGGTCCAGTGGTCCCATATAAATTGAATCATTAGCTTTTTTCAAATTAAAGTATGTTTTTAAAAATGAGTAATCAATTATTAACTTCAAGTTTCTAAACTCTTACTAGGTATATGAGAAATAATTTATTTTTGATTTGTTTGAAGGTTGAGGAGCGAGGTGAAGGCTGGGGAGCTGGGCAGGGCGAGGGAGGTGGATCGCCTGCTGCTGGTGGACTCGCCGCTCAGACAGATGACCGTGCAGGTCATTGATAATGCCAGGGTACGAATAATAAACCTGTGTCAATGTAAAGTTTGTCTGCATAAGTCCCAGATCTTTAATAATAATATTTTACCCTCTACCAAATCTTCAAAACATTTAAAAAAGTTTACCAAATTAAAACTACTTTTTATCTTATAGAACATGGCAGAATACGGCGACATCTCAGCAGAGCTCAAGAAGGAGTACGCCAGCTACAGCAGCCGGCTCGCGCAAGCGTTGCAAGCGCTGGACCTGGCCAATGCTAGGTACCAGCGAGCTGCTCATGTGAGTATAGAACAAAGATTTTTAAATTCTTGTTGAACAAAAATCAACGTATGTATGTGTTAGTAAATTTTATTTTAAGCTTAATGGAAGAGTCCTAAAAAAGTAAAGTTGTAGCAAATTCCTGGTAACAACAAAAAAGCCAATTATTTTATAAACATATTCTAATACAAGTATCCTCGCAGGACAAGCAAAAGCGAGAGGAGATGGAGATAGCGGTCCAGGACCTGCAGATGACGCTGCTCCAGACCAGACCCTCGCGGGCTGGACAAGAACAGAACAATATTGTCGATTTTAGGGTAAGATAACCAATATCATTATCATCATAAAACTCAAAAATTAATATTATACACACGTCGGTCTCAATAAGCGTCGGTCTTGTTGGGCGTCGGTCTTGGTGGGTGTCGGTCTTGGTGGGTGTCGGTCTTGGTGGGTGTCGGTCTTGGTGGGTGTCGGTCTTGGTGGGTGTCGGTCTTGGTGGGTGTCGGTCTTGGTGGGTGTCGGTCTTGGTGGGTGTCGGTCTTGGTGGGTGTCGGTCTTGGTGGGTGTCGGTCTTGGTGGGTGTCGGTCTTGGTGGGTGTCGGTCTTGGTGGGTGTCGGTCTTGGTGGGTGTCGGTCTTGGTGGGTGTCGGTCTTGGTGGGTGTCGGTCTTGGTGGGTGTCGGTCTTGGTGGGTGTCGGTCTTGGTGGGTGTCGGTCTTGGTGGGTGTCGGTCTTGGTGGGTGTCGGTCTTGGTGGGTGTCGGTCTTGGTGGGTGTCGGTCTTGGTGGGCGTCGGTCTTGATAAGCATCGGTCTTGTTGGGCGTCGGTCTTGGTGGGTGTCGGTCTTGGTGGGTGTCGGTCTTGTTGGGCGTCGGCCTTGGCGGGCGTCGGTCTTGGTGGGTGTCGGTCTTGGTGGGTGTCGGTCTTGGTGGGTGTCGGTCTTGGTGGGTGTCGGTCTTGGTGGGTGTCGGTCTTGGTGGGTGTCGGTCTTGGTGGGTGTCGGTCTTGGTGGGTGTCGGTCTTGGTGGGTGTCGGTCTTGGTGGGTGTCGGTCTTGGTGGGCGTCGGTCTTGATAAGCATCGGTCTTGGTGGGCGTCGGTCTTGGTGGGCGTCGGTCTTGATGAGCGTCGGTCTTGGCGGGCGTCGGTCTCGACAAGCGTCGGTCTTGGTGGGCGTCGGTCTCGATAAGCGTCGGTCTTGGTGGGCGTCGGTCTCGACAAGCGTCGGTCTTGATGGGCGTCGGTCTTGGCGGGCGTCGGTCTCGATAAGCGTCGGTCTTGTTGGGCGTCAGTCTTGATAAGCGTCGGTGTTGGCGGGCGTCGGTCTTGATAAACGTCGGTCTTGGTGGGCATCGGTCTTGATGGGCGTCGGTCTTGGTGGGCGTCGGTCTTGGTGAGCGTCGGTCTTGGTGGGCGTCGGTCTTGGTGGGCGTCGGTCTTGGTGGGCATCGGTCTTGATGGGCGTCGGTCTTGGTGGGCGTCGGTCTTGGTGAGCGTCGGTCTTGGTGGGCGTCGGTCTTGGTGGGCGT
The DNA here is from genome assembly GCA_905475315.1 of Autographa pulchrina. NCBI lineage: Eukaryota > Metazoa > Arthropoda > Insecta > Lepidoptera > Noctuidae > Autographa > Autographa pulchrina. Next base: position 8,439,220 of record FR997787.1, read on the forward strand.
CAGTCTTGGTGGGCGTCGGTCTTGGTGGGCGTCGGTCTTGTTGGGCGTCGGTCTTGGTGGGCATCGGTCTTGATGGGTGTCGGTCTTGGTGGGCGTCGGTTTTGGTGAGCGTCGGTCTCGATAAGCGTCGGTCTCGATAAGCGTCGGTCTCGATAAGCGTCGGTCTTGGTGGGCGTCGGTCTCGATAAACGTTGGTCTTGGTGGGCATCGGTCTTGATGGGCGTCGGTCTTGGTGGGCGTCGGTCTTGGTGGGCGTCGGTCTTGGTGGGCGTCGGTCTTGGTGGGCGTCGGTCTTGGTGGGCGTCAGTCTTGGTGGGCGTCGGTCTTGGTGGGCGTCGGTCTTGATAAGCGTCGGTCTTGGTGGGCGTCGGTCTTGGTGGGCGTCGGTCTTGGTGGGCGTCAGTCTTGGTGGGCGTCGGTCTTGGTGGGCGTCGGTCTTGGTGGGCGTCGGTCTTGATAAGCGTCGGTCTTGGTGGGCGTCGGTCTTCGTGGGCGTCGGTTTTTGTGAGCGTCGGTCTCGATAAGCGTCGGTCTCGATAAGCGTCGGTCTCGATAAGCGTCGGTCTTGGTGGGCGTCGGTCTTGGTGGGCGTCGGTCTTGGTGGGCGTCGGTCTTGGTGGGCGTCGGTCTCGATAAGCGTCGGTCTCGATAAGCGTCGGTCTTGGTGGGCATCGGTCTTGGTGGGCGTCGGTCTCGATTAGCGTCGGTCTTGGTGGGCGTCGGTCTTGGTTGCCGTCGGTCTTGGTGGGCGTCGGTCTTGGTGGGCGACGGTCTTGGTGGGCGTCGGTTTTGATAAGCGTCGGTCTTGGTGGGCGTCGGTCTCGACAAGCGTCGGTCTTGGTGGGCGTCGGTTTTGGTGGGCGTCGGTCTCGATAAACGTCGGTCTTGGTGGGCGTCGGTCTCGACAAGCGTCGGTCTTGGTGGGCGTCGGTCTCGATAAGCGTCGGTCTTGGTGGGCGTCGGTCTCGATAAGGGTCGGTATTGGTGGGCGTCGGTCTTGATAAGCATTGGTCTTGGTGGGCGTCGGTCTTGGTGGGCGTCGGTCTTGATGGGCGTCGGTCTTGGCGGGCGTCGGTCTCGATAAGCGTCGGTCTTGGTGGGCGTCAGTCTTGATAAGCGTCGGTCTTGGCGGGCGTCGATCTTGATAAGCGTCGGTCTTGGTGGGCGTTGGTCTTGGTGGGCGTCGGTCTCGACAAGCGTCGGTCTTGGTGGGCGTCAGTCTTGATAAGCGTCGGTCTTGGCGGGCGTCGGTCTTGATAAGCGTCGGTCTTGGTGGGCGTCGGTCTCGATTAGCGTCGGTCTTGGTGGGCGTCGGTCTTGGTGGGCGTCGGTCTTGGTGGGCGTCGGTTTTGGTGGGCGTCGGTCTTGGTGGGCGTCGGTTTTGATAAGCGTCGGTCTTGGTGGGCGTCGGTCTCGACATGCGTCGGTCTTGGTTGGCGTTGGTTTTGGTAGGCGTCGGTCTCGATAAACGTCGGTCTTGGTGGGCATCGGTCTTGGTGGGCATCGATCTCTTTATGCGTCGATCTCGATAAGCGTCGGTCTTGGTGGGCGTCGGTCTCGACAAGCGTCGGTCTTGGTGGGTGTCGGTTTTGGTGGGCGTCGGTCTCGATAAACGTCGGTCTTGGGGGGCGTCGGTCTTGGTGGGCGTCGGTCTCGACAAGCGTCGGTCTTGGTGGGCGTCGGTCTTGGTGGGCGTCGGTCTTGGTGGGCGTCAGTCTTGGTGGCCGTCGGTCTTGGTGGGCGTCGGTCTCGACAAGCGTCGGTCTTAATGGGCGTCGGTTTTGGTGGGCGTTGGTCTCGATAAACGTCGGTCTTGGTGGGCATCGGTCTTGGTGGGTATCGATCTCTTTATGCGTCGGTCTCGATAAGCGTCGGTCTTGGGGGGCGTCGGTTTTGGTGGGCGTCGGTTTTAGTGGGCGTCGGTCTCGATAAGCGTCGGTCTCGACAAGCGTCGGTCTTGGTGGGCGTCGGTCTCGATAGGCGTCGGTCTTGGTGGGCGTCGGTCTCGATAAGGGTCGGTCTTGGTGGGCGTCGGTCTTGATAAGCATCGGTCTTGGTGGGCGTCGGTTACAACAAGGGTCGGTTTCGGGATTCCGAGAATAGAATGTGCTACAGGCGCCGGTTTAATCCGGCACTGTCCATTGATTTTACAAATTATAATAGTGTTTTTTTTTTATTTTCTCAGGACTTCCTACAAGACCTGGTGAAGGAATCTGATGTGCTTCAAGCATCAGCCAAGCAACAGGAAGGGACCGCTGGAAAGAGAGCTGCTGAGGTATGTTTAGATAATCAAGCTATTAAGATTTCAGTATTGCATTATATTATGGCTATACAGTAACAATTACTTATATATTTCAATGTTTTCAAGTGCACGTATTGAACATTTTCTGTTTTGGTTGTATTTTTCTTTGTCTTGCGCCAAATTAATGTATCTCGATTTTATTGAAACTATTTTTAAGCATAACATAACATAACATAACATACCATCACGCCTGTATCCCCGAGGGGTTAGGCAGAGGTGTAGCAATGTACACCCACAGTTCGCCGGTATGTTTAGGTCCCATGTAATAGGGGGCGAGCCTATTGCCACTAACCGGGCACAAATCCAAACTCCGACCTGCTAGGTACTGAGAATTTCATAGAAAAACCCAATAACACCTTGGTCGACTTGGGAATCGAACCCAAGACCTCTAGCGTAGCAGTCGCTCTTAGCACCACTAGGCCAACGAGGCAGTCTATTTTTAAGGGTATATTTTTATCCAGGATGGATTTATTACATACGTCTATTATTTATTAGAGTATTAAAATCTTATTTAGAACCTAAACTGTCCCACTTCCCACACGTCTCTGTTGTATAGCTTCATTTATTAATTCCTGATGGTATTACCCCTCAGGATATAAAGGTCCTATGCAGCAAGATCAGCGAGGACGCCACTAAGCTTCTGGACCCTGCATCTCAGGAGGGAGACGGCGCGACAGTGCTGACCAGCGTCGATGACGTCATGGACATCGACCAGTTTGGACAGGTTAGATTCTACCAGGGATATAGGCATATGAAAGTTTCTGGTATTTGTGTGTGAATGAAACGGATTAAGGTCACGTTAGTTTGATATCAAAATGGTTTGGTTTATTTAAGTTAAATAACTTTTTGTTTTATAATTTAGTATTCGTGGAATGCTGAGACTTCAATTCAAAGAAAGCAGGTCTTTTAAGTCACTTTCTTATTTTTTTACTCGATTTCGTTCTATCCTTATTTGTTTTCGTTCTATTCTCGATAGCTTTTATGAAGTTACAATTATTTTCTGTAGTTACTACTTTCATATTCAATCAAATCATAGTCCAACTTCCTTTAAGAATATTATGTGTCTCCCATTTCATCTGTTTCCTCAAGAAATTCGAGAAAACCAAAAATATATTATGATTCCTTTCTCCCAGGAGTGTGATGTCCTGGTGAGAGAGATCAACACGGCCATCCAAGGCATCCAGGACCAGAAGACCAAGCAAGCTCTGCGGGCGAAGGCTCTACCGCTGATTGAGAGCTGCAACTTGCTGCGGTACGTTTATATTATACATTCTACTATTCTACTATTGCAATTGATCTGGATAAGTTTTGAACTGGACAAGAATAAAAAACAATAATAACCATCGACACGACAAATCAAGAATACTAGACTCTAAAATTTTGCAGTTCCTAATATTGTTGTTTTTATAGATTGAATTTAAATATTTGTACAAGCAGTACAGTATGTACAGTAAAAATAAAATAAACAATACAAACAAATCTCATAAATAAGGGATTGATAAACTGTCAGTAGATAAGAAATAAGAATACATAAAAAAACACATGAAACATGCTTTAATTACTATCATAAGTACATGGCATAATATAATAATATACACAAAATATGTACAAACATCAAAAACAAAACATAACCAATATTTTTTTTGTAAAATCAATCTTTATTTCAGATATTAGACAGGCCTGTTGGTCTAGTGGTTAGTGACCCTGACTGCTATACCGGAGGTCGTGGGTTCGATTCCCGCCCAGGACAAATGTTGTGTGATGAGTATGATCATTCGTTCTGGTGTCTGGGTGTAATTTATCTATAATATGTATGTATTTAGAAATATATAAGTAAGTTTATCAGTTGTCTGGTTACCATAACATAAGCTCTGCTTAGCTTGGGATCAGATAACCGTGTGTGAGTTGTCCCGGAATATTATTATTATTAAGTTAATAGTGTTTATTTCTGTTAGGTTCGCCACAAACTGCCACATATCAGCGACTAAGACGGCCGCGTTCGACGAGGTGCTCCGGGAGCTCGACACCTTTGAGGAGACAGTCATCCAACCCATCCTCAAGGATGCTCACATGAAGAAGAAGGAGAAAAAGGTACTGTGTTAACAACATAGTACTGCATTTGAGACTGAAAACAGCTTTTAGTAATAATACTGGTACTCAATCCTGGTTGGAGGTGTAAAAGTCTTGCCAATTTAGTCCTTTGAAGCAGTTAAAGCCTTCATGATAACTGCGGAAGATCTCAATAAAAAAATAATGGTACTCATATATGACATAAAATTAAATGTTACTTACATACTTTTTTGGCTAAAAGAAATGAAAGCTTTGTTTTTTTTTGCCATTTTATGTATGCCACTTCAGTATATGTGATAGGAATGACGACGAAGGTATTTTTTTGTTTTTTTAAACCATATTGAAAACTTTTAAGATAAAGCTAATCAAAGTTCAAGAACGGGTTACAATACGACATTTAAAATACGACAATTTGTTTTTTTTTTTGCATGACAGACACTAAAAAATATGACATAATCCCTATTGATATTTGTGTTTCCGGCAGGCGTACCCCGCCAGCCCCGCGCTCCGCAGCAGCGGCGCCGGGCTGGTGCAAGCGGCCCGCGCCGCCGCCGCCGGCCGCCCGCAGCTGCTGTGCCGCGCGCTCACGCACTACGTCACCGACGCCGCCAACGACGCCGCTGACGATGACGGGTGAGTCGCCGGCTTCCGGACTATATAAATAACCGCAACGATATTAAACTGTATCGATTTCTGATGTTTACACAAATTTTATATATTGAAAGAAGAAGAAAGAAACACATTTTGAAACCATGATACCTGCAAAGGCGAAAAATTCGAAAAAGTAGTTTTATTTTAACGATATTAAATTGTATATAAAATGAAACAATTTAATCTATATTTAGTTTTGGTCAGTTTAGTCCATGTCGTATTAACTTGTTCTGTTATGTCAAACTGGTACCACAATGACTGTTGTTCCTCCTATCGATCTAAATATATACGTTAATGATAATAACATAATGTCTAAATTCCGTTACCAGTGGCGACGTGGTGGAGGCGCACCTGAACTACGTTTCGGGGTTGGTGCACCTGGTGACCAGCGGCAGCTGCCACCGGCTCGCCAACTGGGACCCGCACTACTCCAGCGAGTTCAGCTCGCATGGGATACTCAAGGTACGGTAATGGAGGAAGAGGCCCCAGCTGTGAGATGGCATAAACGTGCCACTGCTGGGCACAGACCTCTACCCATATAGAGAAGGCACGATCACGCTTGCTCATTTGCGAATTGGGGATTTCTCAACCCAATTTTGGAAACCAGATTTCCTCATGATGTTTTCCTTCGCCGTTTGTCAGATGTGTCTTAGAATAATTAAGAATGTACATATATCTTTGAAAAAGTCCCATTGGCAGGTACTTGGTTGGGTTGGAACCTGCAACCTTGTTCATACAACTCCGTTCACTGAACCGCTAGACCACCACATTTTTTATCTGGGATGATTTAGGGTTAAAAGATGTCGTGTATCTCCCATCAGCCCAATTACCTGGTTCACTTAACTTAGAAACGAGAATTTGGTTTTTTTTTCGATACTCCATCTAATTTTTAATGAGATCGGGCATAATATGCATGTGATTGTATTAAATTTGTTTTTTTTAATCATTCAATCTAAAACTTTTTGGCTCCACGAAAAAGTTTATATTGACCAGTAGAATACAAATAAAAGCCGATAAATCAATGCGACAATAAAAAAAAAAAAAATAATTACGCATACTGTTCGTGCATCTAAGGGGATCAAATCAGCAATAATTCCTAGTGATGTACCTACAGTAACTTGTTTAAGTATATCGATATCGATTTGTAAATGATTGCCAATTCACAGAACCTGAACGATTTGGATTACAAGTTTAGCAGCAAGAAGTTGAAGACTCCTGTTCTGAACGAAGAGGACATTAACAGACTGCTGCTGTGCCAGAGACATAAGGTGCAGGGGACAGAGAAGTAAGTACCATAGAGTTTAAATGTTTAGGCATTTCAATTACCTTAGGTAGAAATTGGTTCCCACAAAAAGCAGGGTAGAGAGGCCTGCCCTGGCCTTTTTTTTTTTTTTTTTTTTTTTACGGGGTGAAAATCTAATGATTTCGACCCACGTCGAGGGCACGACGTGGGGATATGTCGGACTTGCACCGACCAAAAACACCCCGGTCCCCTTCTCGCCTTTGCTGGAGCCGCGGGATCGCTAAGCATTCTCAGCGCAGCTGCCCTGGCCTGGCTTGAGCAAAAAACTTGGTATTCCATTGTTGTTTGGAAGGTTAGGTACCTTAAATGCCACACACTTGTGATATATGGGGCTACCAGCATTGCGATCACATGTTGGCGCCACTTGCGATACGATGTCTTAACCGCACGGCTGCGCGAGGTGTTCCGTTCTAAACCTTGTTGCGCTACTCGTTACAGTAGTTATATCGAAAATGTTACATTGCATTTACTTAGATCATTGACTGAAGACATTTTTTTACGTGAATTATGGTTGTGGTAAAATTATTATTTTATTCCCTTCTCCCAGACAGCTGCAAGAAAAGCTGCAGCAGCTGGCCACCAAGCTGAGCTCGACATGCAGCAGCGTCGTGCTGAGCGTGAAGGCACCGGAGTCGCTCGGCCGCAGCCTGCACGCAGCATCTGACGTGGCCGCGCAGCTCGCAGACACAGCACGAGCCCTGAAAGTGGAGCAGGTATGACAATCTGCAGGAGGTATCTAAAGAGCTGAGCTCCGAAGCGGAAGGGCAATATATTGCCTCTCAAGCACATTATTGAAACTTTTGCAAGCCCAGTTTTAAATTACAGCAATTAAAGCTTAGTCGCCGTGCGCGGCAAACTGCACACTGCTACTGTCAGCAGAACTGTTTTGCGCCATATTCTATAGAGACACTTCCGTCGCTGTGTCACTGGAAAACAAGTGACTGTCTTGAAACCCTTACCTATGGAAAACCTTCATACTTTCCTGTTTGCGTCCGAACTTTATATACAGCTTATGTGTATTCCTCAGAAACCGGCGCAATGCACGAGGATTGAGGACGCCGCGCACGAGATGTGTCTCGCTACCTATAGCATGATGAAGACCGCGGAAATCGTCTGTCAGGTACATTTTTGCAGATTATAACAATACTTTGTGTAAAAAGTGACTTTTCTACTTCAAAGTTTTTGGTATTATGTTTACTGTTCCTTTCCAGAACCCCAACCATCACAACGCTCGCAGGAGGCTGTTGGATGTCTGCCATCATCTTAACGATACAATCAACCAATTAGTAAGTTTATATTAGTCGTAAATTTAAAGAATACACGACACTCTTATAAAATCTTATCACTTCCAAACTCGTTGACTTTTAACCGTCTCTCCAATGACGAGCCTATTGATCTAGTGGTTAGTGAAACTGCTGTAGCAGAGGTCGTGAGTTCGATTCTTACCTAAGACAAATCTTTATGTGATGAGCATGCTTCTTTGTTCTATGTTTGGGTGTTATTTATCTGTAACATGTATGTATTTAGAAATATATAAGTATGTTTATAATTTGTCTGATTTCATAGTACAGGCTCTGCTTAATTTGGCGACCGTGTGTGACTTGACCCCAGGATATTATTACATTATTTTATTAATGAAGTGAACAAAATATTTCCCCAAATGAATATCTAGCTTTGAGATCAGCATGCTTTAACCTACTAAGACGGGCCTGTTGGTCTAGTGGTTAGTGACCCTGACTGCTATACCGGAGGTCGTGGGTTCGATTCCCACCCAGGACAAATGTTTGTGTGATGAGCACGATCATTTGTTCTGGTTGTCTGGGTGTAATTTATCTATAATGTGTATGTATTTAGAAATATATAAGTAAGTTTATCAGTTGTCTGGTTACCATAACACAAGCTCTGCTTAGCTTGGGATCAGATAACCGTGTGTGAGTTGTCCCGGAATATTATTATTATTATTACTTGTCCCATAGGTCCGCACCGTGAACCCGGCCAGCAAGGTGTCGCAGGAGTGCGGCGAGCTACACCGTAGCGTGCAGCTACAGCGTAGCATGCTGCAGTCTACGCCGCAGCCGTGCGGCGCCCTGCCCTACGACCACTGCCTCGACACGCTGCAGTCACAGAGGGAGGTGCTATGTAAGTGGACTTATTGGCTACAAATGTTGGCACAAATATTGGCCGAATGTTGGGACATCAATTTTCCCCTATATTATTAAGAGAAAAATAATCTTGGAGTAAATTCCTGACAGTATAGGAGACGCTCTTGGCTATTTTTGATATTTTTCCTAGATTTTAATTGACAGCAAATCTGTTTATCTCACTCCAAATACTTCGAATTTGTTCCCGATAATCCAATGCTTTTCACATTTTATATTATTGTTCTAATCAGACTTCTAAATGTGCTAAAAGTATTTTTAACATTTACTTTCTCTCATTTTTATCTCTTGTCATCACTAAGCCTATATTCTGATTCTACAGTAAAGCTGAACAGCGAGCAGGCCATGTCTCGCGAGGAGTTCCTGAAGAGCATGCACTACATAGCATCAGCTGTCAACAACAGCACTGATTGTGGCGCCCATGCTGCTTACTTGGTGAGTGACGAACTAACATCTATAGGATATATAATAATATTATTATGTAGTGTAACATAGCCTAAATGCTCAAATTAACAGGGCATGAAGTTCTAGGTGTTGGGTTCGATAACAGGAAGGATCAATGTGGAAAACCATATCTACATTATCTCTGGTCTGAGTGTTTATGATATACATATACGTTGTCTGTGATTCTATAACTCAAGTGCGAGTATGTGATGTTGTCCGCATTATATATTTTTAATCATATTTTTTACCCGGTGGAAACTATAATGGACGTGTTCCGCACTGCGATAGACACACCCACCGTAGTGACTTTCACTTCTTATTACCAAGGACGAGACAAAATAAAATGTAACCTACCGATATATTAACGTAGAACCAATTAATGTGTCCCGATGAAAATCTCTACCCTCATTGGACATTCCCCGCCCTGCCTTTACTGGAGGTGACTGAAACATAAAACTTACTTTAACCTAGATGATTGAATTAAATTGACATTTCATCATCATCATCATCCACAGCCCTTGTCCTCCCACTGCTGGGCATAGGCCTCCCCTTTTTCGTGCCATATTCTACGGTCATATTGACATTTGAATACTTTTATTTGACAGCTGTCAGTATCAGAGGCGGACCCTGGCATAGGCAAGGCGGGCATCGTGGACGTGCCGCGGCTGCACGCGGCCGCGGAGGCTGCGCGGGACTCCTGCGTCTCCATCATCATGGCCAATAACCAGGAATCGGTAATTATACCATATCCATTCTTAGAAAACAGGTCTGCCACATTTAGGAACATTATTAGTTCGACGAACATGAAAAAAGGTCTACCCGTTTTTGGGTTATAAATGATGTAAATAAACCGACTTTTCTATATAGAGTTTAAGTAGGCAAGATTTAAAAAAAAAACTGATTTAAGTCAACTCCCAACTTTTGAGTCTTGCAATATAATTGATTAGTAAGGAATCTCTTATTTAACTGATTATGTCCCTAGGAATGCCAATATGTGCCATATGGCACGTAAGTCTAAGAAGATGTGTAGGTAATTTTTTTTACATATACTCGTTAACAATAAACCGTCATGTTTCTCAGATCCAAGAAGAAAAGAAGACATTAGAGAGTCAGGTGGACGATCTCCTGTCGAACCTGGAGAGCGCGCGCGAGAAGTGCACGTCTGATGACGTCAGACTACTGCTCAAGAAGTGCAGGGAGAGCGTGCAGTTCTCCGCGAAGGCTTTCTATAACGTGGCCAACCAGGATAAGCCCAAGGTATATAATAGGCAGCCTAAACTATTAAAAGGTTGTAAGGTAGAACAATTTGTGGTATAGTATACATTAGAGGATAGATAATAAACTATAGAGTGCGCATATCAGAGTATGAACCTTGGGCACAAGTATCAAAATAGTGAGACCATAAGGGCTTGTAAAATCACATAAGATGTGTGTCAATTTCACAACCTGTTCAATAGGGTAGATGACTAGGTATGAAAATACAAAATTTATTTAGTCCGCCATTTAGGTAATCAAAATATAATAGACACATATTTTTTCTCAAATAAATTACAAAATACGAAGATAAACCGCTGTAAAGTTCAGGAGTGGGGGCTTGTGACGTCACGGCTAGGTACAATTTGTACTCAAACGTGACGTCACGCAAGAATTGTACTGGCTGTATCTTCGTAATTCTTTGTTTACGGGACTAAACAAAAAATACGTGTCTAATATTTTTTTCTTATCTAAAAGATGGACATAAAAATAAAAATTAGTCATCATCCCTATTGTGTGCATTTATTTATTAAGTAGCTCTGCGGTTTCACCTGCGCCAGTGGGACTGCTACGTTCCCGAAGTTTTTTTTATAATTTTTTCTGCTATTTGGGGTAGTTAAAAACCAAAAAAATCTAATATTGTAATATTAGTCCAATCGTTGTTGGGTTATAAATGATGTTACTGATCCAACTTTGTTTTATATGCATGTACAGTTAATTAATCATCATCATCTCCCTGCCCTGTTCTTAATTATTTAGGGTCGGTGCAATGTTTATTCAGCTGCCATTCATCTCTACTGCTCGTCATCGACAGTTTATTATTAATTAATATCTGTTTGAACAATCTAGGAGGTAGTGACGTCGTTGATAATGAGCCTGATGGACGACATATCGTCCGCGGGTCGCCTGCTGGAGCATCCTGACCTGGTGCCCGTCGCCAGGGAGCTGTCTGCTGACGCCACGGAGCGGTGCCAGGAAGTGCTCAATAGTTCGCTGTGAGTTACATCTACTATAATCCGACCGTTAAGAGAATGCTTTCCTGACACATGTCAGTTGCTCTTGATTTGTGTGTATAAATAAAAAACCATGTTATTTTATACTTTACTACCTGGCATAATGATGTAGGTAGTTTTAAAAGATATTATTCGTTTATTAGACAAATAAAATATACTAATTTATTTTTAGTAGATTCTGACTAGCCATAAATACTAATATAATATGTAAAATAAATTATATTGCTAGATATTGATAGGTAGTTTTTCGAGTGCTAATAAGTATCATGTGTAACTGTTACGGTTACTGGCATACTTCTTACTATAACTGATATCATTTTAACAAGGCTATCTTTAAAGGATAATATATATCTGTAGGGACCTCCTGAAAAACACGGAGGATCTGATCAAGGAGGTGAAGACCTCAGAACAGCCGGAGGTCATGAAGTGGGTCGTGTTCAACAAGAGGAAGGCTCTGCTGGATGCCTTCGATGCCCTGCTCAAGAGTGTCAAGTAAGTCATGCAGTGGTTAATGGAATTATATTTGGTAACGGGTAAGTCAAAATGTCTCAAATAAGAGAAAAGAAAACGTAAAGGCAGATTGAAACGCAGTGCCTTGGGTATAAGGTGGTACCGATAATAAACTAGCTTCTACACGCGGCGCCGACCGCGTGGTTGGCGGTTATCATGGCAAAAATCACATAATGTTAATTTTTGAGATTCATTGCCCATGCTAAGTTAAAAAAAAAAAACGATTTAGCGGTGAAGGTATGACAGGCAGACATACTGAGTTACTGTATTACTTTCGCAATTATGATATTAGTATGCATTTCTGCATATAACAGACTTTACTCCATAACATTATTTCGCAGGCAAAACGGTCAACGAGCAAATCTTTTGGAAGCATCGTCAGGGGAACCAGAGGTAAATAAATAAGTGTTACTAAGTATTTATGCCCTAAAATATACTGAACTTTAAGTGCTTACATTACATTAGAATACAACATTACATAAAAATAGGTTGTAAAAGATGTACTTTTTTTTATTTTTTTATTGAGGGATAATAAACAACTACAACATATACAATCTCTTAAGTTTAACAAAGCAAGTAGCAATGTTGCAGTCCACTGCATTATCCACAAATAAAACATATTTAAGAGACAGTGGTTGCCACTAGACGAGCATTACCAAAATTAACAAATGAGTAGAATTGAATAAGTAACTATTAAGCTAGCTATTTTATTTTATTTTTTTATTTTTATTTTATTTGGGAAACAAACAGATACTACATAGCACATAATACAAACATAGTAAACTATAAATAATCCAAAACAGTTTCCACATTAAAAGCTAAACATTTGCGCCAAATTAGAAAGAAAACTAAATGAGAATAAACAAACAATAAACAATTAAAAACGTGAACAAAAATAGCATTAGGTACTAATCTAATGCATACATAATGACTTAGCATCAATTACTCGGAGTTGGGAGGAACCAAATAGTTGTGAACGGTTTTTTTAAATTTGGGTAAAGAAAGGTTAAACATATCTAAGTTGTAAGTATCATCACTCGTGTTAACGAGGTCATTATACAAACGACAGGATCTTCTAACAAATAAGTTCTTTCCATAATTAGTTCTTGCAGTGGGAGTAAAGAACAAAGATTTTTTGCGAGCATTAATGCGTGGGCATCTCAGACCTATCTTACTAAGAAGGTAGGAGGAGTCCACTTGATTTCTAATTATTTTATAAAGAAAGAATAAATCCCGTTCATTTCGCCGGACCTGTAGAGATGTTAAATTAGGTACTTTTACAGGGTTTACTATAGCTACAAAAACAACATAGATCAAAAACAAAAAACAATTTCATTTACTTCAATTACACAATTAATAAATAATAATAGCAAGATTACAATTAATGATTAAGATAAGATTTTCATAGTATTAGATAGTAATCTGTATATAAAAAGAAATCCCGATTTTTTTGCGCGCCTTTCCTTACGAACGTTTCACATATTTATTAATATTGTTTTTCTGTTTTTAAGGAGGAAAAGAAGAGTTATGTTCAGAAGCAGTAAGTTCCGTTTTACTCTTATATTTAACTAATGACAAGTTTTTTTTATTTTTGTAAATTGACATACATTTTATAGGTAATTATACACCTCAAATTTTTTGAGAAGTACTTATGTAGTGATTTCCTAGTAACATTCGTCTTATAATACAGATTCGAGACGGCATCTAAATGGCTATTGAAGCCTATAACGAAAGCCGAAGTTAAAACAAACGGACAGCAAGCTGTAAGGAACCTTATTGAAGTCGCTAATAAGGTAAGAAATGGCTTGTTATAAAGATGGGTTACTTGTTTCTTTGTGTCAGTATTAGGTAAAAGTTATATATTGTTTAAATGGAAAAAAAAATAAAAATCAGTATCGAAAATGATCGTTGCAAACTGAAAAATAAAGAATAGTTTCCTATTAGATTGATGAAATTACAAGTGATCAGTTTGTCTAATTTAGTTAGGTATCGACACATAGTGAGGATTGTGGCTACATAAATATTTTGTTCTTTTTTCTCAGCATATTGTACTGAACATTTCTAATGTTTATGCAAATTACATGTATTCTAAATTTTTCGGAAAGCAATATTATAATATTTTTTTTCAAAATTCTCTAAATATGTTTCCATTTGAGAAGAGTGACATATTCCTTTTAATACCTAGGTGTCGGAAGACATGAAGGGCAGTGACAAGGACGACATGCGCCACCTCGTGCTGGAGACGGAGCAGCTGCTGACGGAGTGCAGCAAGAAGTACGACCACGAGCAGTACAGGTCAGATAGTCGTTTATAAAGATTCTTAATATTTTTTGTTTATCTTGGTCCAAAGGAGTTTTGTCGATGTACATTTAAGATGCGGAAAAAATGATTTTTTGTCAAAGTTTCGGCATTTATTTCATACTTCTGATAACTTTTCTCGTGAACTAGAGAGAGAGAGATAAGAGAGAGATAAGAGATAAATTTATTTGTTAAAAACTTAGACTTTTTGAAAAGTCGGACAGTTCTGGTTTAAATGGGCAGACCAAAAGAAAAATAGATTTATATGTAGTAGAGACATCTATTTAGTTTTAATTAATTAAGGTTCCATGCCTTAAAAGACAAAAAGGTACCTTTATAGGATCTTTTGTTTTTCTGTCTGTATTTTTACGGTTAAATAACTTATCTCTTATATGTTTTTCCTTGGCAGTGTCCTTATGGAGCGTGTCCGAGAGCTGAAGAAGGGCATCGAGCGCGGCGTGGTGACGCGCGTGCTGGAGGACTTCATGGAGGCCGACGCGCCGCTGCAGGACCTCGACCTGCTCGCCGACCATGAGACTGGTGAGTGGGACTTACTCTGCTACTAATGCTACGAGATTTGTGCTACGAGATGTGTGTACAACGTTGTGTGTGCTAGGTGATGTGGGTGCTACGATGTGTGTGCTGTGAGATGTGAGTGCTACGAGATGTGTGTGCTGTGAGATGTGAGTGCTACGAGATGTGTGTGCTGTGAGATGTGTGCGCTACGAGATGAGTGCTATGTGATGAATGCTGCGTGATAAATGCTACATGATAAGTGCTACGTGATGTGTGTGCTATGAGATGTATGTGCTACGTGATGTGTGCACTACGTGATGTGTGTGCTATGTGATGTGTGTGCTACATGATGTGTGCACTACGTGATGTGTGTGATATGTGAAGTGTGCGACACGTGATATTATTATATGTGCTACGTGATGTGTGTGCTATATGATGCGTGCGCTAAGTGATGTGTGTGCTACGAGATGTGTGTGCTACGTGATGAGTGCACACGATGTGTGTGCTATGTGATGCGTGCGCTACGTGAAGTGTGTACTACGAGATGTGTGTGCTACGTGATGAGTGCTACGTAATACCTATATGTGATATGTGTGCTACGTGACGTGCGTATTACGTGATGTCTGTACTACGTGACGTGTCTGCTTGTGAGTGCTACGAAATGTGTGTGCTACGATCTATGTGCCACGTCATGTTATTAGAAACAATATATGTACTAGAAACAATCAACAATTTTTTTGTAAGTTCTCCTTGACTAATCTGTAGGGGAACTTGTTGAAAAAAAATTGTCGATGATGATAAAAAAATTGTTGAATGAGATGTAGTACATCTTCCTGCGTAGTGAACCCTGTTACTGTCAAGCTCATTTCTGTCTAAAGCAACGATGTCACATATTTGTATATGACGGGAGGCCAATAGTTCAGTAATGATTGCCTTTCGTTGAATGGCCTTTTTTTTCCTGTTTTTTTTTTCTATTTTTCATTTATTTACTACCAGACGAAACGAAACGCAAGTTCATCTTGGAGAAGAAGATAGCGGAGCTGCTGGCCCAGCTGAGCCGCGTGACGAAGACGGCGCGCCTTATCGCCGACACTGACGACACCAGCGGCCGCGGCCTCAAGCAGTGCAGCCAACAGGTACGTCATCAACATCAGTTGTAGCCCACAAGTGGGCATAGGCAGGGACATGAAAAAAAGTGGAAAAAATTAATGTTGAATTTCAAATTTCATTTTTATTGTGTCAAAAATTCTCACTAAATATCTAGAATAAGCATGTTTTTGGTAAAACATATAATGTTTTTTTTTGTTTAGGCTGAGTTACTGGCTCCGATGTTAGTAAAAGCTGCGCAACAAAGAGTCGCTTCGCCTGACGATAAGGTAAGAACTAGTTTTTACAATTATAACATCAAACTATTGTTTAAAAAAGATACATATAAATGCACACACCATGTTATGACGTAGCACACACATATCGTAGCACTTACATGACAGCATACACATCTCGTAGCAGTCGCATGACGTAGCACACACCTCTCATAGCACTTAGATGACGTCGCACACATATCCTAGCACTCACATGACGTAGCACACATATTTCGTAGCATTCACATGTCGCAGCACACATATCTCATAGCACTTAGATGACGTCGCACACATGTCGTAGCACTCACATGACGTAGCACACATATTTCGTAGCATTCACATGTCGCAGCACACATATCTCATAGCACTTAGATGACGTCGCACACATGTCGTAGCACTCACATGACGTAGCACACATATTTCGTAGCACTCACATGACGTAGCACACACATTTCGTAGCATTCGCATGTCGCAGCACACAAATTTCATCATTATATTAAATTTTAATCACAGGATGGCACTTAGATGACGTCGCACACATGTCGTAGCACTCACATGACGTAGCACACATATTTCGTAGCACTCACATGACGTAGCACACACATCTCGTAGCACTCAAATGACGTAGAACACACATCTCGTAGCACACACATCTCGTAGTACTCACATCTTGTAGCACTCACATGACGTAACACTCATTTCGTAGCACTCACATGACGTCGCACACACATCTCGTAGCACTCACATGACGTCGCACACACATCTCGTAGCACTCACATGACGTAGCACACATATTCCGTAGCACTCACATGACGTAACACACACATCTCGTAGCACTCAAATGACGTAGTACACATATCTCGTAGTACTAACATCTCGTAGTACTCACATCTCGTAGTACTCACATCTCGTAGTACTCACATCTCGTAGTACTCACATGACGTAACATATATCTCGTAGTACTCACATGACGTAGCACACACATCTCGTGGCACTCACATGACGTAGCACACATTCCATAGCACTAACATGACGAATCACACACGTTTCCTAGCACTCACATGACGTAGCACGCACATCTCGTAGAACACACATCTCGTAGCACACACATCTCGTAGTACTCAAATCTCGTAGCACTCACATCTCGTAGTACTCACATCTCGTAGCACTCACATGACGTAACACACATTTCATAGCACTCACATGACGTCGCACACACATCTCGTAGCGCTTACATAACGTATCACACACATCTCGTAGCACTCACATGACATAACACACATCTCGTGGCACTCACATGACGTAGCACACATATTCCATAGCACTCACATGACGTAGCACACACATCTCGTAGCGCTTACATAACGTATCACACACATCTCGTAGCACTCATTACGTCGCATACACATCTCGTAGCACTGACATGACGTCGCACACATATTTTGTAGCACTCACATGACGTAGCACGCACATGACGTAGCACACACATCTCGTAGCACTCAAATGACGTAGTACACACATCTCGTGGCACTCACATGACGTAGCACACATATTCCATAGCACTCTCATGACGTATCACACACGTTTCCTAGCACTCACATGACGTAGCACACACATCTCGTAGCGCTCACATGACGTATCACACACATCTCGTAGCACTCATTACGTCGCATACACATCTCGTAGCACTGACATGACGTCGCACACATGACGTAGCACACATATTTCGTAGCACTCACATGACGTAGCACACACATCTCGTAGTACTCACATCTCGTAGCACTCACATGACGTAACACACACATCTCGTAGCACTCACATGACGTAGCACCCACATCTCGTGGCACTCACATGACGTAACACACATATTCCGTAGCACTCACATGACGTATCACACACGTTTCCTAGCACTCACATGACGTAGCACACACATCTCGTAGCACTCACATGACGTCGCACACACATCTCGTAGCACTCACAGGACGTCGCACACACATTTCGTAGCACTAACATGACGTCGCACACACATCTCGTAGCACTCAGGACGTCGCACACACATCTCGTAGCACTCACATAACGTCGCACACACATCTCGTAGCACTCAGGACGTCGCATACACATCTCGTAGCACTCACAGGACGTCGCACACACATTTCGTATCACTCACATGACGTCGCACACACATCTCGTAGCACTCAGGACGTCGCACACACATCTCGTAGCACTCGCATGACGTAGCACACAAATCTTGTAGTTCATGCATGTCACCCCACCACAACACATATTATTTAGTTAGTAACTAACTAACATGATAATATATCACATTCCCTAAATACCATCAGGCGGCGATAGAGAACTACCAGGCGTTACTCGCCCAGTATGCGGAGTCGTTGTCTAAGATCCGAGACCTCTGCGACCAGTCAGTGGACCCTATGGACTTTGTGCAAACTGCTGGTGAGACTACGATGATTATTTATTGATTTTTTATGTATTATCCAAAAACAAAAAACCTGTATTTTTTGTTTTTGGATAATGTTATGGAGAAAAAAAATAGATTAAGTATTTTTAAGAATTAGTATTGAGTACACCATGTGTGACGATCCACGACATTTAATATGAAGGTCTTTTATAAAAGAAAAACTATTTGAATTCTTAAAACCATTTTGTCGTCTAAACTTCAACTGAACATTTTTCTTTATTTATATTTGTTAATAGGTATGTTTTATTGAAAATACTATTGACACGTATATTTCCGTATGTAGGTGAGACTATGCAGCGCATGCGCGAAGAGTCTAAGACACACAACGACCCCATGAAGTGCGCGCAAACTTCCGCTGTCATCACCAAGTAAGTAGCAAGTAGTAATTCTAGGTATATTGTTACCATTTATATATTTATGTTTTAATTGAGCCATCGCCCTATTGATCCATCAATCCACAGCCCTTGTCCTCCCACTGCTCGGCATAGACTTTTTCGTTTCTAATGGTAGTATTCGATTTCCATCCAACCTCGGCCCTTATTAGAAATCGGATTCGTGATTAACAAATAACGTTAGTTAAGGTTATTTTTTCTGATCCTATTTTCAGATCATTGGTTGTTTCTCTTCTTACCTCCCTGCCTGTTGTCTTAATGTCTCCAAATCAAAGAGATCATAGATTAATGCTAGTATGCGTGTCTAGGCTAGCCAACCGCGTGATCCACGTGGGTCTGTCGTCATCATCAGCGCGGGCCGACCCCGAGCTGCAGCGCTCGCTGGCGGCGGCGCAGGCGCAGCTGGCGGCGGCCGCGCCCGCGCCCGACACGCGCGCTAGCAAGCTGCCCGACTGGCAGTACACCACTGCCAAGGTATGACATACACTAAATCATCATCATCATTATCAGAAAGAGCTGGCTCTTAAGTGCGACTGCCGAGCTGCTGCTCCTAGAGAATTCTACATTTTGTACAAGGCTGAGTCCAAGCCACAAATACCTATCTATCAAATATGAAAAGTCGCGCTTACTTAGGATCGGAGACCAGTCCAAAAAAAAATTACCCAACCGACGGACGCAAAAGCCACCTCCTCATCACATTAGCGAAGTACAGTATCATTTGATTTATAACTTATGCTCTACTTACCCATTCTGTCAGTGAAGTTACACAAAACCTTACGGAATAGTTGTGTCCAATAATGTTATTGTTTACGACACATGGAAATTATGAAACTGTCATTAAGAAGAACACTTAATTCACAATAAGTATTTTCTGAAAAAAAAAACTCATGTTTTCCTTCCCTATCAGATCCTGCAAGCTACGGACGAAGTGGAATCCCTCCTCACTGGAGACTCCATCTTCAAGCAGCAGCCGGAACCCAACCAACCTATCTATGTAAGTTTACATATATTTATTTACTGCTTTCTATATCACAATTCAGTGTGAATTTAAGTATATACATAATATTTGTTAACGTAATAACGTGACGTAAGCAAAATGATTGCCACGCGCGCAAAATATGAAGGGAGTGATCGACAAGCAAGCTTTACTACGGTTTTGTTGGTTCGCCGGTAAAGCTCGTTCATCGCTCACCTCAAAACTGCAGTTTTATTTAATGACGAGCCAGGCTCGTTTTAACTGACGCATGTTTGAAATTTTATCGCGATATGGCTCGCCCGTCGATCAGGCAAGACGAACTTTACCGTGAGCTCGGTGGCTTGCCTGCCGATCACACACTTTAATGATTACTATGTAACGTTTGTGTCTTGGTAGTTAGTGGCAATATCAGTTAGCGCGCAGCACTCGGGCGCACAGCGCGTGTTGTCAATTTCCCGCGCTAATCGCGCGCCGCGTCGCGAGTTCGCAATAATAATAACACTGGTGTATTAAAATATTGATTAAAAATGGAGTGCCAAAAGTGTAAAAAAGTGCTATCCAAGAGAGGGTCTCATTTTCTATGTCAAGGCCAGTGTCAGGGCATTTTTCATAGAAACTGTGTAAAGGGACTGGCTGCGGACTTAAAAGCCGGCAAAAACCGCATCTTCTGCAACAACTGTGAAGATGACGAATCGGAAACCGAGGACCAAACTGAGGAAGGACGTGACCCTGACAAAATCCTCAAGGATATCCAGAAGCACGTCAAATCTATCCCTGGGCTAGTAAAGCAGCTGGATTCTATAAAGCACAGTATGAGTCTACTCTCGGAAAAATACGACGTACTACTGGCGGAGCACGAGAAGTCAAAAGAAAAAATTCATAAACTTGAAAAAACTGTTGAAAACCTAAATAACAAATGTACTTATATGGAGAAAAACCAAGTTGCAATGGAGCAAAGACTGCACGATTATGAGCAATCCACCCGCAAGCATAATATTGAAATAGTAGGCATTGAACAACTGCCCGACGAAAACGTGAAGGATATCGTAACAAAAGTCGGACAAATGATTCAAGTTAGCAGTGAAGATATAGAGTGGGTCCGACGTAATCAACCACGTAAACAAGGCATAAAATCCGCCTCGATAATCGTCGGATTCAAGACCTCAGGCACCGAATCACGCGACGCATGGCTTCTGGAACGACGCAAACTAAACAATATTACAAGCGACAAAATAACCGGCGGTACTAGCACGACTAAAGTGTACATTAACGAGGATTTAACCAAGGCGACACGAATCTTACTATGGAATACGAAAAAGGAACTACATAGCTTATTTAAGTACATCTGGGTGGGCAAAGGCAAAATATTATTAAAGAAAAACGACGGAGAAAAAACTATTTGGGTGAGGTCAGAACAGGACATAAATGATCTACTTAAATCTAAAATTTAATACTTACCCAATACACTTCTCTTTTTGCACACACTAAATATCTACCTATTATGATGTTATTATGTTTAATTTAGTAAGTAAAATTCACAGTCATAGATAATATTATTAGTGTTACAAATGAAGAAACCATTAATTCCGATGAATGTGAAAACCTAAGCGTGTGGCTTTCTTCACTTAAAAATAAATATAACTTCTGTATATTACACGTTAATATCAGATCGTTAAAAAAGAACTTTCATGAATTAATGGTAACTTTACATAGCAATTTAAAAGACATAGATGCAATAGTAATAACGGAACCAAACATTAATTTTTCATTGTTAAACCTGTATAAGATAAAGGGATTTGATGTACATAGTTTTACTCGCACCGGACGAACCGGCGGAGGTGTTTTAGTTTATACGCGCGAGATATGGGCAGCTCGAGTAAGCGAGACGGCGCACATCCTCGATAGTCACAACACGCGGTCGGCGGAGTACGTTTCCATTGTACTTAACGGCGGCAGTAGTGATCCGATATACCTATTATCCATTTACAGACCACCGAGAATAAACAAAAAGAATAATGTAAAACAATTTATTAAAGAATTACGTAATATATTAGAAACTTTACCAAAAGACAGTAAAATATTTTTATGTGGAGATATAAATATAAATTTGTTGAAAAACCGAGATATTGATGTAATTGAATACGAAAACTTATTATCCGAATTTGGACTAGTTAAATGTATAAATAAAACAACACGTAAAGAAGTAGTGAGGGGAAATATTGTTGAGTCATGTATAGATCATATTTATATTCGAGCGCCTTTAGCCCAAATAAATTCAGCAGTAATACAACAGAAAATATCGGACCATTATCTCGTGTCGGCCGTGGTGCAATGGAGCCGTGCATCGCCGAATGACCGCGTCGACGCTAGCGCAGCCCCCACCCGAGCGGCCAGCAAAGCCCACGGCGACCGCGCTCCCGCTTCGGCCGCGCGCTCGCGGACGACTATACCTACCGTTGCTACCGTGCGTCGACGCGTACTCGATAACCGTATGGTTCGAGAGCGATTATTAAATACGGATTTCAACACCCTTATGAATATTGAATGCCCTGAAGAATTGTATAATGCTCTTAAACAACTATTTGTTAATATATATGAGGATTGTTATAAAACTGTAACTATTCGCTGTAGTTATAGAAATAATAAAAGTTGGGTAACGGATAAATTAAAAAATATTATAAAGGAGAGAGACAGACTGTTTATGGTATGGTGCAATGATCCAAAGAATATGATTAAAAGATTAGAATACACTAAATACAGAAATAAAAGTAATAAAATAATATCTAAATGTAGTAATGATTATGACCGGCAAAGTATTATAAACTGTAATAAAAATATAAAGAAAATATGGGATAAAATTAATGTGCTATTAGGAAAAGATAAACCATCATTGGACAATGTAATATTATCAAACATGAATGTGCAGGGAAACCTTCAACATGTAACAAATCAGTTTGCGACGACTTTTGATGAAGATATTCAACAAATTAAACATGTATGCGATGATAAATGGGTCAATAGAGATAATTATGTTACAAAATCAGACCGGAGTATGAGATGGCAGCCTGTGAGTGATAAATATGTACATAAGATAATTAAAAATATGAATGCAAACAAATCACCTGGAAGCGATCTTATACGGATGTCTGATATAAAAATGATAAGCGACAAAATGAGCCCTGTGGTGTCCAAGTTAGTTAATCTATCTGTAAAACATAACATATTTCCTGAGAAACTGAAAGAGGCAATAATACGCCCTATTTATAAAAAAGGTAACCGTAATACATATTCCAATTATAGACCAATAGCAATCTTATCTAGTATAGACAAAATTATAGAAAAATGCGTTATAAATCAACTTGGAAATTACTTACAAATTAACAACATATTAAATAAATCACAGCATGGCTTTCAAAAAGGGAAAAGTACCAACACATTACTGTCAAACTTCACGGATGAAATTAATACACACTTAAATAATAAAAAAATAGTCGTTGCAATATTATTTGATTATAAAAAGGCTTTTGATACTTTAGAAATTAAAACATTATTAAACGCAATAGAAGAGTGTGGAGTGGGGCAGCCTCTGAACGGATGGTTCCGAAGCTACCTCAATTCACGCTCTTATCGAGTGAAGGTTGGAGATACGTTCAGTGATGAAAAAGCAGTTAGGTGTGGGGTTCCGCAGGGCTCAGGATGTGGTCCGATATGCTACTTGATGCATGTTAATAGTCTGTGTGGCGTGCTGCAGCATTGCTCAGCACACATGTTTGCGGACGACCTGTGCGCGCTGCGCGCCGGCACCGACTTGGACGACACTTGTCGCGCTGTCCAGGAAGATGTCGACGCCGTTGTCAAGTGGTCTCATGATAACGGTATAGTTTTAAATGCAGACAAAACTAAATTGTTAATTATCCATTCTCCCCATTTACCGGTTAAGGAAACTCCGCGTCCAATATTCACCCATTCTTTTGACTGTATACACAATAACTTTATTAATTGTAGTTGCAAGCCTATCCAAAGAGAAAAATGCGTAACCTACTTAGGTATGAAAGTAGATGAGCACTTCTCTTGGGCAGAACATATTGATCTCATATGCAATAAACTTAGAGTTTTACTTGGTAAATTTTGTCACCTTAGTTATCGTGTCCCTAGGGGGACACTAAAAGTTTTGTACAATGCCTTAGTTGAACCTATCATGGATTATGCCCTCGATTGTTATGGACTAACATATAAATCATATATAGACAAAATAGAAAATATTCAAATTAGATTAGTAGTATATTATTGGGCATTCTATACCACTTTCTGTCGCTCGCCAGTCAAGCTCGGCTACACGCCGAGCGCTCGCTACAGAAAGTGGTATAGAATGCCCAATAGGATATGAGCGATACATATAATGGAATAGTTGTTGTATTGCGTTCCAAAGGTGATCGAAACGACTTGATTAATTGAATTGCGCTAAAATGATATTAAACCATTAAAACGACTTGTTGTATTGCGTTCCAACAGTGATACACCATCGAAACGACTTGATTAATTGAATTGCGCTAAAATGATATTAAACCATTAAAACGACTTGTTGTATTGCGTTCCAACAGTGATACACCATCGAAACGACTTGATTAATTGAATTGCGCTAAAATGATATTAAACCATTAAAACGACTTGTTGTATTGCGTTCCAACAGTGATACACCATCGAAACGACTTGATTAATTGAATTGCGCTAAAATGATATTAAACCATTAAAACGACTTGTTGTATTGCGTTCCAACAGTGATACACCATCGAAACGACTTGATTAATTGAATTGCGCTAAAATGATATTAAACCATTAAAACGACTTGTTGTATTGCGTTCCAACGGTGATACACCATCGAAACGACTTGATTCATTGAATTGCGCTAAAATGATATTAAACCATCGAAACGACTTTTATGAAATGAAACATTTTTTTCATGTAATCAATTTATTTGTCACTAAACACTGGATTTTCAGGGAACAGTGTGTCAACCGATCGCATGAGTTCCTGTAGTTTTCTCCATTGCAATGAGTCTATGTCGGTTTGGAACTTAACACGAACTAATGCCTTCTTCCACAGCTCCAAAGGATCAGTAGTACCAACATCGTTGGTTTTGTACACCTTACAATCTATGTAAAACTCTCCATGAGTGATCGCTGCCCGTCGTTCATATCCGTTGGCTACTCGGTTCATAAAAAAAGAAGAAACGCGCGTTTGGTTGTTCGACGAACCTTCAGCTCCGCAGTCCGAGTTACTGATACCAAATATATCGCTATAAGTGTTAGTCTTTTTCCTGCAACAAAAACAAAAAAATAATAAAGTTAGCTATAAGTTCACCGTTAATAAACTTCTTCATTTATTTACAGTTAGGTACACACTGAAAAATAACCTGATACCTACTAAGTATAAAATACTCAAATGTATAAATTAAGTGATGGTGAAAAAGAGTACCCAATAGTCTTTTTTTATATTAAAATATAAATAATAACTAGTTGTAGCTATTGAACCTAAGGTACATTCATCGAAAACGTCGATAAAAAGTAACTAAGTGAGGTAGGGGAAATAAATAATTAAAGATTTTGTTTACCTGGATAGAGTTGGATTCGTCATTGGTGACTTGCGTTTTCTGTTGCCTTTTTCAGAAGGCTTGCAGCTTGATTTCTTCGTTTCAGCGATCGGAGCCATTTCAGAGCTTTGATATGCATCAAATTCGGAGTCGGACCTGGAATAACAGACATGGAAAAAAATAATTATAAGTATTAAAAGTCGCTGGAGAGAAGGAGTTTAAACTTTAATGCGTAGATAATACCAATATAATAAATGCGAATAGTTTGAGTTTATTTGTTTGTTACGCTTTGATGCCTTAACTATATAACCAACAAAAGAAATTAGTTCAAAGATAAACAATTTTTAGTTAAAATCTACAATGACGTGAGCAAAAACTATGGATAGGGTTTAATACTTACATTTTCCAAGCAGCAGCTACCTAGGTACCCAATCGGTTTGATCCGTTGGTGATAACAGGCACAGGGCAGCAGGTAGAGAATAGTAGAGATGGCAGCGGTTCACCGTCGGTACTGGTATTGTTATCTCCCGTGATGTACGAGTTTACTAACTAATAACCGTAAAGCACTTGTAGACTTTAAACAACATGTAATGAGTACTTTTAAAAATGTGTGGCTTATAAGTTCAAATTGTAAATATAATTCACTATGTTAAATATGACTACATCACATCGAACGCTTTGCATGAAACACACTTTTTTACTTAGACTGGTTATATCCGTTCAAAAAAATAAAGTAAAGCATTATTGAATTACCAATAAATGTTGATGCAGCTAAATGACTCAGGGCTGACATGAAAATATCAAGTAATTAATAAACATCGCTAATATTTGCATGGTGTTGGAGTGGATGCGCGACAACCTTACATAAAATAGCTAACTGTTGCAAATATTAAGTTTGACACAGCTTACGTATATAAAATTTATTGGTTTATTCTGCAATGAGAACATCTTTTCGGTCCTACATTATAACAAAATCCGATTTGGACCATTTAAACTAAATTTTCTGTTTCGAATAAAATTGTTTTACTGTCTAAAGAATATTCAGTAGGAAGGTAATCTTTAACATTTAAAATTTTTTGTTATGAATTATTTTATGGATAAAGTACTGGTATAGGACTTTTAGAGTACCTAATAGTTACTAGCGCAAACTAAGTAATATGTAAACATAATTGTTAAACAGCACTAGGAGATCATAATTAAATAAAAATATCGGACAAACAGGAATAAAATAAAAAATATTATTGAGACCGAAACTTCTTGGTTCGAGTGCGGAATAACCCAATAGATACAATTTATTGCAAAAGTATCGTAATAAGAGTAAAATATATTCAATAACAGGATGTTTACTTCATTAGGTGCACTCCTATTACACATAATGAAGTAAAAATCTTGTTATTTCTATATTTTATAAGTATTATTGAAAATACAAAATTTTAAGTCATAAAAATCTATCAACGAGACTGGACACCTTTATCGAAAAACATTTTAATGATTTTTGGTGTCTCAAGACATTTGTACGTAATCTGTACCTGGCTGAACTAACTACATTGCGTGTTTTACAGGTAATTATAAATCTCACATTATTTTTTATTATTTTCAATTGATATTGATCTACAAATCTACTTTAATTTGTTTTTCTTTTATTTTTAGTTATTTTAAGAAATCACTTGTTCATATACATAGACATCATCACTTCTCAAGACAAAGATAGTTCCTTCTTCGGGTTTCGTGGGATTCGTCTATTACCTTCGGATACATCATACTCATATTGAAAAATAAAAACACCTAAAATTGCTACGACGGACAACGACTTAAGCAGGTATTCTTTTAAATCTATTCTCTATTCAACTTTATTTTGATTTGCCCTATAAGTACTTACATAAATAATATATGTATTTCGTCTGTTTTCCAGATAATTCAAACAAATAAAATCTCAGCAATTAGAACGTGAGACATAACTATACCTACTATATAATATCGTGAAGATAGTTGTAAGTAGTTTAATTAGTAATAATTTACTAATTATTTTGAAAGTATTTACTCACTAAGTAACAATGCCTAACTGTTCGGTTTGCAAAGTATTTGTAAATAATAAACAATGGACTAGTCACTTACGTAGCAATGTGCATAAAAGCAATAGTACGACCCTCTTAGATGATAATGTTGCAATTATTAATACTTCGTTTAAAGAACGAATAATAAGTTACAAAATCATGGCAATTAACGAACAAATTAATAATTTTCCTGAATTGTTTCTGAATAATTTAAGTGAACAAGTTAAAAATCTAATAGATCGAGCACTACAGAAACATATAGCTATTAAGATTAATTTTGAACTATTTTCTTTTTTTCTATTGTGTAAAAATGACCAACAAGAAATTAAATCATTTGCTACAAAAAACCAAATCGTTTATTCTAATTATGATTTTAATTCAATTTACACAACATCAATAGTAACCTTGTTGAAAAAAGTTGAAGAGTTTCAGGAGAGAGATAGTGGTTGGACATTTTTATGTAATTCACATTTAGAAATTAATATAAATAAATATCAACCTCTTGGCGGATCTAAATTTTTCACTTTACCAAAATATATAAAAAATAAAAAAGCTTGTTTGAATATTCGAAATCAAGATGAGTATTGCTTTTTGTGGTGTATTGTAGCGGCATTGCATCCTACTACTCACCATCCTGACAGAGTTTCTTCTTATCCTCATTTTCAAAATGTTTTAAATGTTCATGGTTTGAAATTCCCTATCTCATTTTCGGACATTGCTATTTTTGAGAAAAATAATCCTTTTTTGAATATTTTCGTGTATGGTTTGAAAAATGATAAAACAATCATCGGCCCTTTGTACAAAACAAAGAATAATAAATCAAAGAGCATTCATTTATTGTTTTTAGAAAATAATAATTATTCTCATTATTGTCTTATCAAAGATTTACCTCGACTGGTTAGAAATCAGATAACTAAACATCATAGTAAATTATATTTTTGCGAAACATGTTTACTGTTTTTTCCTACACAAAATCAAATCGATACCCACATGTGTGGAGGAATTGTTACAGTTTTGCCAGATCAAGGGTCTTATTTAAAGTTTAAAAATTTTGATAGAAAACAAAATATTCCATTTGTCATATATGCAGATTTCGAAACATTGCTTGAACCGATATCCGGCGATGAATTTGAAACCGCCAACACGTCATACTCACAACGCCACGTGCCGGCCGCATTTGCTTATAATATAGTGTCATCATTTAACAGTACTGTTGAAGGTTATAGAAGTTATCGTGGGAAAGATTGTGTTTCAAAATTTGTATATTTTTTAACCGAAGATGTTAAAGCAATACATAGGGTTCTGTCCAAAAGTAAACCTATGATATTTACAGAAAAGGATGCTCTGGATTTTAAACGCGCTTATAAATGTCACATTTGTGAAAACTTATTGTTGTCTGATAGAGTGAGGGATCATTGTCATCTGACGGGTCAGTACCGTGGCGCAGCACATCGTCATTGTAATTTGCAACATAAACTACCAAAATATGTACCAATATTTTTTCATAATTTATCTGGATATGATTGTCATTTATTTATAAAAAAGTTGGGTGAAATCCCCGGACACATTAAAATAATACCTAAAACCAAGGAAAAATATATAACATTCACAAAATTTATACCCATTGCCGATAACGAATATATTCAAATAAGGTTTTTAGACTCATATAATTTTCTAGGTACCAGTTTAGATAAACTTGCCGCTACATTGCAGGAAGAAGATTTTGTTAATCTTCGATCTCATTTTTCTGATAAAAAACAGTTTAGATTACTCACGCGAAAAGGTATATATCCGTATGATTATATGACAGATTGGAAATGTTATGAAGAAAATACATTACCGCAGAAGTATTGTTTTCATAATTCTTTAACCAACGAAGATATCAGTGATAAAGATTATAGTCATGCACAAACAGTTTGGAATGAATTCAAAATTAATAATTTAGGTCAATATACGGATCTATACTTAAAGACAGACGTGCTTTTGTTGACGGATATATTTCAAAATTTTCGAAAAACATGTAAACAATATTATAACCTAGATCCAGCATTTTATATAACTGCTCCTAGTTTATCCTTTGATGCAATGTTGCTAAAAACAGGCGTTCAATTGGAACTAATTTCAGATCTAGCTATTGTTAGAATGATACAAAGTGGTATACGAGGGGGCTTATGTATGTGTTCCCATCGTTATGCAAAAGCTAATCATAAATATATGACGGAATATAATACCTCACAGCCTCAGTGTTTCATAGTTTATCTTGACTGCAATAATCTTTATGGCTTTAGCATGTGTCAGTACTTACCATATTCGAATTTTAGATTTCTAAGTGAGGATGAAATCTTTAACTTGAATGTTGAAAATATTGAAAATAACGCTGAGTGGGGCTTTATATTAGAAGTCGATCTTTTGTATCCCGAATATTTACACAACCATCATAATGATTTACCATTTTGTCCAGAAAAATGTGTTCCTCCGGGAGGTAAAACAAAGAAACTTATCGCAAACTTGTATAATAAGTATAAATATGTAATACATTACGTTCATTTAAAAAAATGTTTGGAGCACGGCTTAATATTGCGTAAAGTTCATAGAGTAATTACTTTTAGACAGAGTCCATATTTAAAGCAGTACATAGAATTAAACACCCAATTAAGACAAAGCGCAAAAAGTTCCTTTGAACAAGACTTCTTTAAGTTGTTAAACAATAGTGTTTTTGGAAAGACATTAGAAAATACCGAAAAAAGGGTTACTGTTCACTTAGTTAATCAATGGAGTGACAAATCTAATCGAACCAAAAAATTTATATCCGCCGAGAGACTTGTGGCCAATCCATATTTCCATAGTGCATCTATTTTATCTGAGAATTTAGTTGCAATACAAATGAAACCGGATCAAATTATTTTAGATAAGCCTATTTATATTGGATTCTCTGTATTAGAACTTTCTAAATCACACATGTATGATTTTCATTATAATATAATAAAACCTTTTTATAAAGACCGAGTACGGCTATGTTATACTGATACCGATTCTTTTGTTTATAAAATACATACTAACGATTTTTATCATGACTTGAAGTATAATTTTTTACAATATTTTGATACTAGTAACTATGATGAACAAAATAATTTTGAAATACCTACAATCAACAAAAAAGTTCCGGGTCTGTTTAAGGACGAAATGAGTGGACAATGTATAACAGATTTTGTTGGTTTGAGGTCAAAACTTTACTCTATAAAAGCTTCTAGTAAAATTATAAAAAAAGCCAAGGGTGTAAAATCATGTGTAGTAAAGACATTAAATGTATCAGACTATGAAAATATTTTATTTAATAGAGGAGTTATCCGCAGAAAGAATGTTATGTTTAAATCTATTAAACACCAAATATTTACCCGAACAGTTAATAAAATTGCATTGTCCAGCAACGATGATAAGCGTTCAATATCTGTAGATCAAATATCAACACGAGCCTGGGGTCACAAGTCTATTTTAAAGGATGATTAAATATTTAAGTTGACTCTTACTGTCGTAGTTTTAAGCTATAGTTTTAAGTAGCTACAAAGTTTACATTTAAATTACGCATATTATGTTCAAATTCAAATGATTTATTGCAATCCATAATGTACATTCAGGTGGTAAAATAAAATTATAGAAACAATTATGGGTACCCTGTCGGGCACAGCAAAATTAGACAATAGGTAGGAGAGAGGAAGAGCGCCTTTATCAATTTTCTTATGTAAATGATACTAAAAATTAAATTAGATTAGGTACATAGATTGTTATTCTGTTATAATAATATCATTTGTTTGTGTAGAACTTAATTATTTAATATATTTTATTATATAATTGATTAATTCAACCTATTTATATTATTATTATACTGCAGTATATATTTTAAAGGATTCATTTTTTATGCTTTTTATTTTTGTAAAATTATAGTAAATTGGAAATTAGGTAGATTATAGTTATGTTATTATAATTTATGTAATTGCTTTTTATTGTAATTAATGATTTATTATTACTTTTGATTATATTTACTTATTTTATATATTTATAATTTGTAATGTCGTATATAATATTTAAAGAATTTATTATACTAGTGTAAATAATAGTGTATGTACAGTAAAATTAGTCAGTTAAATTGTATCATTGAAATATTCGTCTAGTGTGTAATAGCTTTTATTAATTAAAAATTCGTTAACTGTTTCTAATTTAATTTGATTAATTGTAAAATTTATATTTATCTGATTTTTTTTTGACGTGGATGGAATGTTATTAATTTGGTTTTTGTAAAATTTATTTCAAGGTTATGATCGTTGATCCAATTTATTATTTTATTAAAAAATAAAAATGGTATTTAATTTTTCATTTAAATGTGTAGAATAAAGATAAATAAATGTTATGTACCTACTGCTTGTTTTATTTATGATTTTTTTACGAAAATAATCTTTTCTTATTTATTTAAATACTATACTGATTCAAGTTTAATCATGCACTGATGAATAGTAATCGAATAAAAATGTATCTTGTGTGAAAAAAAATAAGGTTGATTTTTAGTAGAGTCAATATTATATTGTTGTTTGTTACCTTTAGCTTGGCGACATAATTGCTTAGCCATCAGTTTTCTGTTTTGCAATTTCACAGTAGCCTTTAATTACATTTTCGTCATTTACGAAATATTACTCAGGTGGACAACTTGTACAATTGCAGAGTGTATCAAAACATGTCATCGGTAAGTATTCAACAATTACATCGTATTTTTTCGTGTTTTTTTTTTTTTTGCGAGTGTTTGTTTAACTATATTACTATAATTATAATTTGTTCACATTTTACCTTTACCTAGCCACTTTTCACAAACGGAAATCAAACCTTAGACTCATCGTTAAATTGCAGTTAATATCTTTAAGGTTTTATGATAGAGTATTCTTATTATTATAATGTGTCTATATTTTGTTACAGATTTCTGAATCGGAAATTGTGTTTAGTCAGTATGCTCAGGATCCCTACGAAGTTTATACTGAGATGATGCCAGAGGAACCGGAGACCAGACCAGCCATAAAAGATAAGAAATCCAAGCAACGGTGTAAAGAAAAAACGAAAAAACAAATGCCTACAAAATCATTTGTTATGAGTCGATTGCAGCGACGGGGTATTAAGTTGATAAAAGTTTCCGTGGTAGATCTATGTAATAACAATTCTCAAACAAGTGATAGTGATGGTGATTGTGAAAATGTAATAATCAATGCACAATATATAGTTAAAGACGCTATTGATAGTATCATGGACGAAACTGAATCTTTAGTTAAGAAAATTTCAAAATCATTAATAGATAGTGATTATTAAACTTTTGATTAATACAATAGATTTTTATTTTTATTGTTTATTTGGTAATAATATTTTTTGGTAATGTGTTCGGTAATGTTTTGTGGCAATGTGTCGGGTATTCATAGGAAATAAAATATATTTAAAAAAAATAAATGTTTTTATTTACAAAACCATTTACTTATGTGGTAGAATAGTATATAGTTTTGTGTTTTTATATTTAGAATAGGAATAAACATAACTGTAAATAGTATAGGGTTATTATAAAATAAACGCATTATTGTCATTTAAAAATGTTTTATTTTTATATCTTAAAACTAATAAACAGATACACCTTTAGTTATTCCTCTAAATACTTTTTTATACATAATACGTTTTTAAGAGCACACTGTTTGGAATGTTTATTACAACACAAGTTAACTTTTCCATCGCAGGAGTATTTTTTGTGCAACTTGGATAAATTAGGACACAATTTCTCATCAAGTTCCGATACATTACAATTCGTACATAGATCCTTAACCCATTTTACCTTCTCAGAACCTTTAACTATAATATTTTTATCTTTTAAATATGGTACGATTATACGATGGAATTCTCTGTAGTCGATGTGTCCTTCACTCCAATAAATGCCTCGGTTTTTTTCTATCCATTTAACTTGAATCTTTTCTTCGCTTGTTAGATGTCTAAATAAGTATGGAGGTTTTATTAAAAACGATTGCGTATAGTTTTGAGTCGCAAATGCCAATTCTTTTATTATAAAATTGTTGTAAAGATCCTTGAATCCTTGTACATCCAATATGAGAGTATCCGATTTCATGATATTTTCTTAACAGTGCTGCTAAGCGGTTTGTACTCAATTATGCAGTCGTTTAATATAAGACAATATGCCGATGTTTGATCAGGTATGTCTGAATCGCTTTCGATTTCCACTCTAACGTCCACAACAGGTCCTCCTTTTAGATTATCAGCTTGTCTGGAGCAATCGATAACGAATAGTGGCGCTAAGTCTTTGAATTGTTTTTCACTTAATAAGGGTTCCGCGCGACGTCCGTAGTACGACTGTTGAAATCGAGTATACTGTTCATATAATAAAGCTGTGTTGTTGTTTGCAAAATTAACGTTTAAATTTTCGTATGGAAAGTATGTTGAATTGAGGTATACTTTAACATCTCGTATATGACAGTGATCAAACTGAGACATGTCAGAACTGGCACTATTTTTTCTGTTTGTTTGTAAACCGATAATAATATATCTGGGTTTTTCTATTTGCGATGATGTTTTGATAGACCAGGTATGTTTAGTAGTCCTAGGTAACGCAGGATACTCGTAAAGATCCCAATTTCGGAATACCATCTGCAGTGGACGATCTTTTTCTAACAATTTAATTAAACTTAGTTTTTCCTTATCAGATACTTTAACGTGCGGTACGCGCCATATGATTTTATTTATAATAACGTCTTCTAAAATTTCACCAGTATTTAATTTCACAGCGTTCAAGTTTGTATTGCTACGTAACAATATCAACTCGTGCCTACTATTTATTACAATCTTTTTAAAATCCTCTGCAAAACCGAGTATGTTGCAAAGTGGTATGGATACAGAAAATTTACCACCGTTTATATTTTTAATGCCTTCGATATTCCAGCCCCAAGAATTAGATATTTTTGATTCGGTCTCATTCATTGAAATTAATGACTTCATCGTGGTAGTTACACCAGCATTTTTTATTTTATCAATTTCGACTCCATTTAGCTCGTACCTTATATCTTGGAATAGATAGAGTAGAGCATTATTGGTAAAATGAACACTGCTCGCAGTTTCTTTTGCATCCTTTTTCTTAACAACTATGGTTCCTTCCAAATACAAGGTGCTTGCTGACGGTAGTACATACAAGTCCTGTTGGTTGATAGGTATGCGTATCTCGTCATTCCTGTTAAAACTGGTCACGTACGGTTTATATGAATGGTATTCGATGCCTTCAACAGTATTGTCGTAGGTTGGTGCGGATAAAACATCTAAGATATTCATTTTAGGAGACCGATAGCTTTAAGAAATGCTTTATTTTCTCTCGTTAATTTTATTCTTTTCTTCGAGCTAGTTCTTATATGACTGGGAGCTTTATATAAACTGATGGTTTTTTTTGGTTGATGCGTATATTTATTATAGTCAATCATTTTTTCTTCTTAGATGTAAATAAAGCTGTACTTCTTCACCGCGTAAATTTATCAGTTGATTGTTTATGTCCAATAACCGTATATGTATGCAGCTTATGTTGTTTTGATTAATCGGAAAGTATATTGCGTTTTTAGGAATTTCTATGATTCTATATCCTGGTGGCACGTTGAGTGCAAATTCGTGGATAATGTGACTGGGCTCTCCGTTTACGTACGAACCACTGACAATATCACATTCAATCCTGATCACGGTCGTTGGCAAAATGTTAACTGGAAACTGTGAGACATGCAATTTATTAGCTTTTAAGATCTGCTTATCATATCCTAATAGGTTTCGAAAAGTGTCTTCCTTATCGAAGTTTATATTTTTAGAACAGAGTATTGTAGTTTTTAGAGTATTGTTATTGCACAGTAGTTTTATCGAAGCGTTTTGTATTTTAGACTTTATATAATCGCTGATATCTTGAAGTTCATAAGTTCCTTCGGGTATTTCAATTACTTCCTCCGATCCATAGTAGAACTTATTGTTCTTTTTATCAATATTTGGAATAGAATTAAACGTGGAGAAATGCAATAATGCGCACTCGTACTGACCGTTTAATTGTAATGTGTTAGGATAGTAAGTAGACAAATCTGATGACTTTCCAGTTATTGACAAAGTGAGGGACATCTTGAGAATGATAAAAATGAAAGAACAACATATTAATTTATACATTTTTATTTTTCCAAAAATTCCTTAGATATTCTAAGCATAAGTGTCCACAATTCACAGTATTGAATTTTTGGTACCTTGTATAGTTGTAAAAAATATTACAGTTTTTTAAGTATCGTATCAATTCGAGAGGCGGTTTCAAATCACCGAAGCTGTCAAAATATTCACAATAATTATTAAATTTAATATAAGCCACCCAATGAGTTCCTTCATTTTTTGAATTGTCCAAATTCACGATAGCACATTCAATCTGTTTTGGTTTTCTCGGTAACCGATCTTTCATGTAAACTCCTCGAAAGTATGGCAAGTCGCGAGCGTGCTTTTTGATGTCAACATCAGTTAATGGACGATTAGGTAGCTTACTTATCAGTTTTTTGACGAATTTATAAACAAACCTTTACCATTTTTATGCGGTTTAATGTACAACCCCTTTCCTATAGCTAATGCTTCCATAGTTTTATTGTGCCGTTCAGTTTCTTGTAATTTTTTTTGAGCTGTTTTATAGTCGTTAACTGTTTTTGCGATACCCGCAGCACCACCCGCTAAAGATCCTAATGCCGATAAACCAGCGAAAATTGGGATCAAAGGCAGAACTCCACCAGTCTTCGGTATGGGTATGACACGAGGAACTCGTACTTTCTGTACGCAAGGAAATATCTTTCTAGCAGCCAAGTAAGCGGCGTTTATAAGAGCCTTACTGTCCATGTGTTTGAGTTTCCTAATTTTTGATCTTATTTTCGATACAAAACTGTTAAACGTTTTAATCCCTGCACCAGACTTTATTTTGGCTTTCATGACTTTGCTCACCAGCCACGAACTTAGTTTTTCCCCTTTTCCTGCGTCCTTGGATCTAAGTCTTTGTTTAGCCATGTTTAACAGTTGTAAATCGGCTTTGTGACGATTAGGTAAATCTGTATGGTTCTGATATGCAATATCGTGATGCATACAAGCTTCGTCTAACTTGTTTACGCCTCGATCTCCACGTAGTAACCGTTTTTGTAGTTTAGTACCCGGTCCGCAATAATTGTAACCAGGCAAATGAAGTTCAAAGGGTAAATTATTAATCACACTATTGACTAGTCCACCACCTTGCATTGTTCAAAGTAAAATGAAATACATGTAAGAAATAATAATGTTTATATAAATAATATGATATCTACTTTTATCAATTCACTATCGCAGCTCTGTTGATCCAACTATTTTCTGCGTTACTTAAACCTAACCATTTCACAAACAATTTATTTCCTTTTCTTTTTAAAACTTTTTCTATCAAATAAACGTTTGGGAAATATGTTTTTTGAAGTTCCGGTTCATAAAAGGTTCCCAAAATAGCTTGTTTGCGTTGGTCCTCTATATGATACGTTTTTGGAATGGTATTGTTTACTTTTTTTATGGTAAATATTTCAGTTGACCAATTAGGAGTGTAGCCCTTTTTAAAAACATGCTTGTATTTACTAATGCGAACACTGTCACCAACTTTGAACTTAGGTACGCAACGAAAAGAAACTTGCTTATGTGTTTTTTTTATATTTTCTTTTATGTTTAACTCATTGCATTTATTTACTTCAACAGGTTTACATTGAATAGTACGATGCTTTGTGTTGTTATACATTTTCAATGTATCTTGTAACACCGTTTCATACCACTTGTAGTTTCCATTCATACTAAAACACTTATATAATTTATTTTTAATAGTTTTTATCAATCGCTCAACAATTGAAGCCTTCTTTGTAGAAAAGGTTGAGTAATGGTTAATATTAAACCTTCTCATGAGCGTCTGGAATGAAGTATTATAAAACTCTGTTCCTGAATCTGTTTGTAAATTAACCGGTTTGCGTTGACTTTTACTGAGTATGTTCCCAAATGCATTAGTAACATCAATTTTATTTTTCGATTTTAGCGGTTCTGCCCAGGCGTATTTTGAGAAACAATCTATCACCAATAAAATATAATTGTAACCATTGTTGTATTTTCTTAAATTTTGCATGTCCATCAGATCAGCTTGCCACAAATCATCAATCCCTTTCAAAATTACAGAACGACGATCAAAATTTTTTCTTGCCGCTTTGTGAATTTCATTTACAATTTGTTGTTTGGACATTATGAAGGCTTTTTAGATGCTAATAAGTTATCTACAACTGTTTTTGTGTAAAACTTATCTTCTAAATGAATGGAAACTTCAGATATCTTTGCTTTTAAAGTATTTTGTACATCATTCATAATTTGAGATCGCATTAACAGCATGGATTTATATAAATCTTTCGTTATGTTTGTCATAAATTGATCTACATAATCCTTATTTACAGCATCATCTGGTTCTACGGGAGTTCTGATACCTCTCAACGTAGTAGCTTTTAAATCAAATTCACCATTTTCTGTTTTCGTTAATGCATTATCATTACTCTCGAATAATTCTGACAATCGCATTCTTTTATGAATATAATGTCCAAATTTGTCTATATTCATGTTGAATGTGCTTTGTATTGAAGGGTTAACAGTAAAATGAAACATATGCAGAGAATAAAAGATATTTATTAATTAATAACTTTACTTTCACGTAACTCTTCGATGATGGATATTATTTCATTGTCCAGCCCAGTGTTGCCAGCGTCTCGTGAAGCAATCAATAGTTTTAATCTATCCACTAGTTCATTTGGATTATCCCAATAGACATAATCTACGTTTTTTCTCCACACTTTTTTCAACGGTAGTCCATTCCCCTTTGGTTGATTGTAGGTCTGATTTGTACTTTGTAATTTAAAAAGAGGTTTAATGACTTGCAAATATTTATGCCCTTTGCTACTTTTGATGGGTTTGCTTGGTTCAAAATCTCGACGGTGTGCATTTGTATCGATCAGCATTGACTTATAATGTTGCATATCATTATCTGTCACTAAACTTAAGTCTACATCTTTTTTTAGCAACAACTGTTTCAAACCCGGTGTATTTCGATATTTGCGACCCGTTACTGTAATAAAATCATCACCAATCGTAATGCTAGCTGAACCTAACATAAGTTTTCCACGCTCTATCCGAACACCAAATGGTATATCATGTAGTGCTTCAGGAGATAGAGACCAAGATGATGTATCGCATTCTTCGTTCTTATCACCCAACGATTGAAATGAAGACTCACTGTCGATTTCATTTTCATCACTGCTTTCCACGTACTCTTTGCTAGTAGGACCTTCCTTGTATAATGTTTGATTGCTTTCCAGGATTTTTTCATTTTCATCAGAAGTAGTTCCATTATTGGTGTTGGTTAGTAAATTAAGTGATTCGGTTATAGGTTTAAAAACCGTTTCTAATGCTTCCTTATTCCCAATCTCAAGTTCTCTCATGGCGCGTACTTTTTTCTTTACAGCCGCTGAAGCATCTACGATTTGTCTTTTCAATGATTTTTCCATAGTCGATAAATGTATAGTTATCGCATAAGAGTTGTTAAAAGAGTAATAAGGTAACGATGTCAGCGGTCTTAAATATATATCATTTTCTTATTCAAACACGACAAATGTGTCAAATTTATTCCTGTAACATCCATTATTTTTAGAGCAATCTTTATTTATTACCAGAAAGTTGTAAGGTTCACTCCAAATTTTAGAACACATTTCACGAAACTGAGCCCAAGTCATATCTGTATTAACATGTTCTTCATAAATATGCTTCAGATTAATATCATCCTGCTTAAATAGTACGATAAGGTTAGCGTTGTCTCTTACTAACTGTTTTGGCACTTTACTATACGTTTGATTGAGATAAAAACAATCGATATTTTTGTGTCGACCCATTGCAAAGTAATCTCGCATGTTACTTTGATTTTCACATGCAACGTCATCAAATATTATGACAGAGTTGGGTTTAGCATCCTGAACACTTAAAACGTCTTCATTTCCATGATATTTCTTAAAAGAAATACCTGGAACTCGTTGTAAAACACTTTCCAGAAATCTATACTTAAGTTGGTGCAAAGTTTTTGAATAAACGTAAACATTTTGAAATTTTAAACCGTTTTCATGTATAAGAAGACCAATGAGCAAATTTGTTTTTCCACAATTTGACGGACCACAAATTATACAACGTACTATGTTAGGTAATAATTCACTATGACGAGCATGAGTCTTGGGAATATCATCACAGATAGTGTTTACATTCAATGATTGGGGTTGTTTAATAAACTTCATGTCTAAGAATGATAAAATACGTTCATAGCATTCACTTATAAACTTTTTTGATCAATCGAATCACAAATTATACATGGTAAGCCTGTGAGAATACTCGACTAAACGGATCGAGTCGATTATCGGATATTGGGCATTCAATACCACTTTCTGTAGCGAGCGCTCGGCGTGTAGCCGAGCTTGACTGGCGAGCGACAGAAAGTGGTATAGAATGCCCAATAATATACTACTTAGATTCATTAAATTAATTGTAGATAAAAAAACCAGAATTAAATACAAAACAGACTATTACAAACTTTTTAAAATTTGCAAGTTATTACCAGTAAGATTAAAACACACTTACCTTGTTGCAACCAACAACCACGGCAATCGGGAGCATAATCCATTAGTAAATGTAAGTAATACATATAGTACGAGGGCGATGACCTCGGGTAAATTTGTTGTGCCTAGAGTAACTAACGTGTATGGTGATAGGACTCTGAGGAAACGTATTCCATACATTCTCAACAGTTTACCCGCGATCATCCGAGATGAACGAGATAAAAACAAATTTAAATGTAAACTTAAAAAATATTTAATAGATTCCCTACCATAAAAACGATATATATATATTTAAGCACAATATAAATAAATATGTCTAATAAAATGTTATAATATATTATATGTTAAATGTAAAACAAATGTTTAAAATTGATCTCACAGTCAAACAGTTTGTACTGTTTTGTGGGACACTGTTAGCTCATAAGAATACCATGTACCTTTGTAACTAAATAAAAAAAAAAAAAAAAAAAAAAAAAAAAAATATATTTAAGTTAGATACAATTTATTAGTTGTAGGTAGTAAGTAGATTTCGGTTGAGCCGGGAGTGAGTTTGAATATCGAGCGCGTAACGAGCTTTAGTTCGCCGGTAGAAACACCACTGTCCTGGATCAGTAGCCGGTTGTGTAGGTAGGTCGCTCGCAGCTCTGCAGCAGCACAGCCGTCGACGATGCAGGGTAGATCCGCTGGCTTCGGCGTGAAGGTCACGAAGGTCACGAAGTTCCCGAAGGTCACGAAGTTCACGAAGTCACGAAGTTCACGAAGTCACGAAGTTCACGAAGTCACGAAGTTAGCGAAGGTCACGAAGGTCAGCCAACACGGACAGTAGGAAGGAAGGTGAAGAAGAAGAGTGAAGAAGATAGTAGGTAGATGCTTGAACCCTGGAATTCGGTAATTGGTCGTCTTAGTAAATGACCGAATCCATGCTATGACTGCAACATCCCGATATCCACAAACACGGCCTACTCAAAAGGAAGCAGTGTTCTAGCACTAAGCAGCTATCGAGATGGGCAGTCTAGGCAGCGTGGTACAGTAGCAAAAGCACGAAGTTAATTGGTGATTTGCAAAAATAATTAATTTAAAATTAACAAAAAAACGGAAATATTAAAGATAATTAGAACATGTAGGTAGGTACACATTACTACTGGTAGAATTTAAAATATAAGAACAAAAAAATTGTATGACCTCTATAAGAGGGTCAAAGTCAACCGTCAATTTGAATTAACGGATAGTAAATGACAATATAGTATTTAGATACTATATTAGCCTTTTAAACACGATATAAAACAACACAAAACATTACTAATTACAGTTAAACGCTAACGACTGATCTAAAACATTATTAGGTACATTTACGAACACAGAACAATGCTCTAATGAAAATAGCAAATCATGCAATGATAAACTAGCTAATTAGCGTAATAAAGATTTGTTTTTCAACACTCACCCGATCTGGGGTTAACACTGTATTTAAAGCACTTTGTAGAAGTTAACGTAGTAAAAAGTTTTAGACTTATTAAAATACGTGTGCGAAAATAATAAAATAGTATGTACTGCAAATTGGAAACGATTTAAATGACAGGAAGCGTCTGTTCGCGGCTGCGTGTAGCCAGTGTGATCTTTAAGGTTCTCGAGTATTCCGCACCAGCGGCGACTCGCAGTCTAGGTGGAAGGGATCGTTCGCAAAACTGGTTTCCGTGGCGCGGTTAGCTATCGCGACGCGCGGCGCGCGGCTCACGGCTCATTATATCATAATGAGTATTTTAGTTTTAAATAGGCTTACGGCGATATTAACTATTTATTAGTACACAAAATAACGTGCAACGTTACAACTATATTATACTAGCTGTACCCGGCATGCGTTGCAATGCAATTTTTTCTACCTAGCACCTGCCAACTACCTACCTACTACCACTTAGGGGTATGAAAAATAGATAGTAGCCGATTCTCAGACCTATTGAATATACATATAAAATTTCATAAAAATCGGTCAAGCCGTTTCGGAGGAGTATGGTAACTAACATTGTAACACGAGAATTTTATATAAGATATATTTTATTAAACAGAACGAGGCCCTGAACCTGCACGTAGCCATCCGCGACTGGTCGTCCCGCGACAACGAGATCGTGGCCGTCGCAAAGCGCATGGCCGTGCTCATGGCCAAGCTCTCCAACTTCATGAATAACGGTAAGCATACATAACCGGCTCATAGAGAGTCGAACCCGCACCATTATGATACTTTGAAGAATTCCTTTTTTTTTTCGTATGAATTTTGTTTAAATCATTGAAAACGATACGAAAACCAACTCACCGTCTTTCAATCACATTAGTCAGAAGAACATTTAAAAGCAGTTTTGCACTTCAGAAGACTATTTCACCAAGTAACGTTGCACAAAAACATGTATCAGCTTTCAATCCTGATACCTGGGCGTGCAGTCTCGACATGGATAGCGCTGATTAAAGCGATATTCGTTAACTTTTAAAAGCTTTGAAAGCAGTTTTTAATAGAATTTAATCCCATATTATTGACCTTAAAGGTCGATACCTTTAGAGCCAATGGATAAATACTTAAAAGTTAAAGAATATGGCTATCGTTATCGCTATTCATGTCGAAACTCGTTTTCACGAGTCATTCAGGGGCTGCCCTGGATGACTTGTAAAAACCAGCTCATCATTTGACCATATAAAACACACCCTCACTGTACTTCCCTGGTCCCACAGACAAGCAGCGCGAGGTGCTGGCGACGTCGAAGTCCATCGTGCAGGAGTCGCACGAGGTGGCGCGCCTCGCCAAGAAACTGGCGCACGAGTGCACTGATCATAGGATTAAGACGGTGAGAACTTGCATATATTAGTTATAACTTATATACAGGGTGTCCGGTAAATAGTCCGACAAACTGTGGTGGCTGATACATTAGGTCAGGTCCTATCCAATGAACACAACATATGTTCCCCGAAAAGTTACAGGTTTCGAGTTACAATCGATTTTCGGAAATTTTAGAATTTTCTACCTTGCATCAGACTTTTCCATTTTTCTTGCTGATTAATAGCTTTCGTAATACTTTTTGTACATCAAATTAATTTTGAATAGTTACTCTACGCTTTAATAAGTCACATATTTATCTAAAAGAAAAATGTATTAACAAAAAAGCCATTCGCTTAACAATTTTCACTTTTCGTTTTTCTTACTGCTTTACTTTGAACTGCAGTGGTGAAAAATAAATGTATGTAGGAATTTTGTACAACAATCTTAAAAACTTGTTTGAATATTGGTGATTTTGGGAAGGTACAATACTTACGTATTTTCCTTACAAAATTTGACAAAACAAGCTGCTGAAGTACACACATGGGCTTATTTGTTGAAATATTACTAATGTAAATCTGAGGAAAAATGAGACGTAACGCGGATCGTCATTGTACAATTAAATTAGGTATTTTCTTTCTTAAAATGGTACACAAAATAATTGTGGCCAATTTCAATTTGGA
This sequence comes from Autographa pulchrina, assembly GCA_905475315.1. Classification (NCBI taxonomy): domain Eukaryota; kingdom Metazoa; phylum Arthropoda; class Insecta; order Lepidoptera; family Noctuidae; genus Autographa; species Autographa pulchrina. Next base: position 8,482,785 of record FR997787.1, read on the forward strand.
AAATATGGAATGAAAAAAAAAAAATCTCTGTTAAATTTTTTGCAAAGTTACGGAACCCTTCGTTAGCATGTCCATCTCCAACTTGACCGGTTTCTTAAAATACCAACTCTTCGTAAATACATTCTAGGCAAGTTGAACGATACAATATGGTTTGGGAAAATGGGTGCTAAGTGCAGTATGGACCTGAAGTAAGAGCCTCCTCTAATGAGGATACCAGGGCAAATGGATTAGGCGTCCAAAACCAGCTATTTCATTGTTGTTGCATGAAAAATAAAGTGTTGTAAAATCTATTCATCTAGTAAGAAAGTACTGAATAGAGTCATAGAGAGTTAGATCTGGCATGGAGAGTTAATGGCGAGAAGAAAATACTTAATTTCATTGTACAATGACGATCCGCGTTAAGTTACGTCTCATTTTTCATCAGATTTACATTAGTAATATTTCAACAAATAAGCCCATGTGTGTACTTCAGCAGCTTGTTTTGTCAAATTTTGTAAGGTAAATACGCAAGTATTGTACCTTCCCAAAATCACCAATATTCAAGCAATTTTTTAAGATTGTTGTACAAAATTCCTACATACATTTATTTTTCACCACTGCAGTTCAAAGTTGAGCAGTAAGAAAAACGAAAAGTGAAAATTGTTAAGCGAATGGCTTTTTTGTCAATACATTCTTCTTTTAGATAAATATGAGACTTACTAAAGCGTAGAGTAACTATTCAAGATTAATTTGATGTACAAAAAGTATTACAAAGGCTATTAATCAGCAAGAAAAATGGAAAAGTCTGATGCGAGGCAGAAAATTCTAAAATTTCCGAAAATCAACTGTAACTCGAAACCTGTAACTTTTCGGGGAACATATGTTGTGTTCATTTTATAGGACCTGACCTAAGGTATCAGCCACCACAGTTTGTCGGACTATTTACCGGACACCCTGTATAACATACAAGGGGGTAAATGGCAGAATCGTGCTTCTTTATTTTTGTTAAGAAAGAAATTGTTTATACATTTATTCGACAATTGACAAACAATAAGTGACCAAAATGCTAAACTTATTGATATTTTCAGAACTTGTTACAAACTTGCCAGCGGATCCCTACCATCAGCGGTCAGTTGAAGATGTTGACCACCGTCAAAGGATTCTCTCTGGGACGACACGGTAACTATCATTTACTTAATTTTACTATATTCTAGAAATATACAGAGTGGATATGACAGAGGGGCATGAAATTACACTACGTATACTATACGTGTTTAGTATTAATTCGATACGGTATAAAAATAAAAAGCGCCAAAAATGAAAACATATTTTTTCAAACAAACTAAATAGCTTACAAATTAGAATAAAACGCAACCACACTGTGTAAATAAATTTGACTGACTTACTTACTTGTGACATGCGTCAATGCTTAGACATAATCAGCTGTTAGGAAAGATACATCGTGTTGAAACGGAGCAAAATCTTAAAAAATCATTTGCGACTAAACTACTGCTCCTATTTAATTGATTTTTGGTAAGGAGCTTGAAAATGGTATCTAGTATAGGCAGTTTAAAGAAAAGCCCCTCTGTCGTATCAACTTTGTATAGTACCGCGTTTTACCGACTTCGTTAGCGATTTTGAAGGAAAATTATACCAAACAAACTATTATAATTTTATGGTATACAATATCAGCATACAACTTAGAAAATCACAAGTTACATTTATTACTATATGACATTATTATATACAAAACTATTACTTTAAGATATTATTTTATTTACAGGTACACAAGAAGACAAAGAAGCGATGGACATGCTTGTCGGAAACGCTCAGAGTTTGATGTTGAGTGTAAGTATATTGCAGTCATTATAATAATAATACCAGCTATAAATTTTCTACTGCTGGGCACAGGACTCTGCTCATGTAGATAAAGTTTCTTCTCGTTCATATTATAAGTATTCTACCTATTATAAAATTGATTCTACTTGTGTTGCATAAGGCGAGTTAAATCTGCTACTTTTATATACTTTGGTCTGTTTTTGTAGAAGTAAGTATTTACGATGTCTAAGCTGTAATCTGTAAGTTTTTTTAAATTAAACACAATATTATACGGTGTTTACGTTCCTTCTTTCTTGAATAACTTTGTTTCTTCTTTAGATCCAAGACGTAGTGAAGGTCGCAGCGAGTGCATCCGTCAAGATAATGTCTCAGCGCGGCCCGAGAATGAAGTGGGTGCGTCGCAAGACCTCCTACTAACCACTGTACTTAAGGCCCTTCGGTACATATTAACATAGTATGTTATATAGCGTTTACCAAAGTTATGATGGTGTTTATTTTTGTAAGAGTACTTTTATAAATAAAGATTTGAACTAACGATCTTTTCATGTTTTTATTTGGTAGATCTTTTATTTATTTCTTTCTTTCTTTCTTTCCTTTTTTATTTAGAAATAGTAGGGTAGAGTATATTTGAATTATTTATTTACAGTAGCTGTAAGGTAGTTACTAAAGCTAACTAAAGCTATCTATAGTGTTTACTAAAAAAAAATGATATAAGAAAATTCAAAAAATCATAATAAATTGGTAAATTCTAAAACGACAGTTACTTTAGTCTATCATAGATTTATTTTACATTGAACCTAAGGTTGTTTATGGCCATAGGGATTTGCGAGTAAATAAATAAAAATCATAATTTAAATAACATATTTTATTATATCTAATATAGAGTCGATCATGATTACTTAATACCTCATGATGGTATGTGTAATTCATAAATACAACAGATTCTGCTGATGACAGTTATAATATAACCTCTTGCACGAAAACATTAAACAAATTAATCCATTGCGTGTTTATACCTACTGATGTTACAAAACCAAGTGCCGAAGCAGCAATGTATACTTAAATGCTTGATATTTCCGTACAAGATTATTGGATGAAAGTGTGCGAGTGAGACGCGTGTATACGGGTATATTCGCGTCTCGCTCGCACACGTCTACATAAAACTAAAGAATTTTTGGTACATGGCACGTATCGATCACAGTTTTCAGAACAGCTTACTTCCTTCTGCGAGCCTGTGGATAGAAACAATATGGATTAGAACACAATGAATACTGCTGGTTCAAAGACTATTATTTTTAATTTCCCTAAGTCAATAAATGTATGATTTTAGTAAATGAATAATAGAGTGAACCAAAATAATTAAAAGTATTTATACTGGAACTCATAAAAAAAACTACGAACTACACTGAAAATGGGTGGAATCTTATATTAAAGCAAAGTAGTAAGTACCACTAGATACGTGTTATTTAATCCCAATTTATGTATATTTGGCATTCGATTGGTATACTCGAATTTGAGTATTTATTTATTCACATTTCTCTTTTTTTCTGAAGAGGTTACCGCATTTTTCCATAACTTTGATTGATTCTCCGGAATATTTATTCGAAATAAATTCAAAAGCTGTGAACTCTTACCACTTCCTTCCTGTCCTTGGAGAGGCAGACGGAGCGCACCCTGAAGGGGTCGGCGTACACGCACGTGCAGTCCTGCACGAGGGTCTCGTGCAGCAGCTGCTGCGTGATGGCGGCCGCCGCGGTCTGCACGAACTGCTTCTGCTGGCCGCCGTTCAGAGCGTGGAAGTTAGTCGCGGAGAACACGATGCCGTCAGTCTGTGGGTGGAAATGGTTTGTAAGATTGTTTCAAGTTATGTAGGCTAAAACGTGTTGTAGAATATTACCAAACATTTCTATAACATAAACAATAATTAAGAAAACTTGTTTGCATCTTCTATTTAAAAAGCAAACGCCAATTTTACTCCTCTCGGGATGTTCGATTTGTAGACAGCTTTTACTTTCTGAAGAACTGATATTTATTTGTCATAGATCCTCATCTTTTTCTTAATGATTTATAGCAAAATGAAATCTGATAATTTACATGACACCAATTTATTATTGATGATAGTTCTATCTTAATTTGCATTTGAAAAGCTTGTATTATTCTATAAGCTAGTCCTATCCAACGCAGTACGATGCGACGCGTTATCTTTGACAAAATCTACAATTCAGTACGTATAAAGTGTAGTCCCCAACTCACCGACTCAATGAAGTCCCTGCATGCATCAGGAGTCTTCTCCAGCGAGCCCCTCAGACCCTCAGCGTCCTTGCCGACCTTCTTGTCTCCCAGCATGATCACGGCGCGTTCAGTGTAACCTGCAAGGTCATGTAACTGTTAATATCCTGCTCATGTCTTTAGGATTTGTAATAATTGTGTTGGAGGGTCGAAGAAAAAAAGTAATGTAATTAATCTATTGTTTCAATTTAACAAAAATTACCGGATTTGTATTTCGATCAGATTTAAAAAAAGAGAAGTTAAACAATTGTACATGTCCAATTTAATAAATTTGCTTGATATATTTTGAAGTGGAATCGAGGACATAAAACCTGGTCCTAATATTGCAAAAAAATCTAAAACACCAAAAAAATGGCTGAGGCACATTTCTATTCTTCAACTTTGACATCATTTATTATACCTATATATTTATTAAGTTATTATAATGTGTTAATATACTGACCAACAATCTGCGCGGGGTTCTTGCCGCCGCCGACCTTGAGCGAGCCGGCGGGCGTGATGCCCACCAGCGAGTGCGTGTACGCCATGTTGTCGAAGATGGCGCTGTAGCCGACCGTGCGGAGGGCTTCCACCTAGAGATACATAAAAAGTGGTTAATTAAATGGTCAGAATACAGTTCAAATGACTTGGTACAGTGTTGAGAATTCCAAAAGAAAATTGTTGCGAACTGTTCAATTGCGGCTTTTTGAGAGGGACCTTTGCCGAGCAATTGTAGATATGAACAATTGTACAATATTTTTTGTATTTATGAACGGTAATTAGGCAAGCTAAGAATTTTGGTATACTAATATTTATTAATCACAAAAAAACTAATCAACTTAATAAATATCTTTTGGACTAAGACTCAGAAACTAATGGGTATTTAGTACCAAACGCCAATTTGTGAAACTTACCAAGAAGAACTGGCTCTTGCACTCCTCTCCGACGACGCTGATGGCGTGCTTGATGGCTCCGGCGCGCAGCGGCAGGTCCAGGATGGATGTGTACGCGGCACCCACGTTGGTGATACCTTAAATATGCAGATAATGTTATAACTGTTTGTATTGCTTCAAAGAGAGAGAACAAAAAAAAAAAAACAAAATATAATGCGTTCTCAATTTGTGTGCCAAACATAAATATGAGTTTAAATTTGCGCTACTAATTCACATATTTTTTTGACTTTTTCAACACTACTAGTCGTTTATTAGACTTAAATTGGACGAAAAACAACATTACTGCTTTACGATGTCTAATTAGGTTCAAATGCTTATATGTACTTCTATTCTACATTCTTATACTACCTGTGTCGGTGAAAAATTAAATATCTTAGTTGTTAAGTAACTTACCGAACTCAGCCCTGAGCACGTCGACGATGGTGGCGACGAACTTGTAGGCGGCGTTGAGGTGGTCCTCCTTGTCGTCGCACAGCTCCGGCATGCGCTCGTAGCGGCTCTTGTCGTCGAAGTGGGGCTTGGCGTTCTTCAGCTTGTCTGGAAGAAATATGCTCAATGTAAGGCAGAGGAAAAATAATGTAGACAACATCACATACATTGCTCTGAACCTAAAGTAACCAAAGCACTTGTGTATGGAGTTAGAGACAACGAAGGTACTACAAACAACAAAAAATAATTTTGATATTTACCCGCCCCTACTTACTATACTCCATTTTAAAACCATTTTTTATGTGAATGCTTAGTAAAAAAGCTAAACTGGCTATCTGAAGAACTGAGATAATTTGATGACTTGTTTTTTATTCATCATGGTATTTTAATCTGATTTTTCTTAACAAGAGATGATTCAATTAAATACTCACTGTCGGTATCGTAGACGATGGGGTAGGGGTACTTGGGCGTGATGCCGACGAGGTAGACCTTGACGTCGGTGATGTGCTTGCTCTTCAGGCTGTCCAGGACCTGGCCAACCAGTGGCACCAGGATGCTCTTGAAGTTCTTCTCGTTATCCTAAAAGAGTAAGAAATTTAGTGAAAGTTCATCAAAGTTTAGTAGAAAAGCTATACGGGCACTGAGAACGTCATGTTAAAAGGAGTTTCCAAGATATTTCTGTATTCTTCGAGACAAAAAGCGGATCGATTTAATTACTATATATTTTTTCCTATTACTGTATTTCTATAGTGACTTATGGGGAACTCATAGTTTTGAGGGGCTTTACCTTTCTGCAAACTAAATAGCACCCTAAAATACTTCAAATAAAGTTCTAAATTGCGTAAAAACTTACAACAGTAGTCTCGAAGGTAACAATGATATCAGCCTGCTTGTTAGGCAGCTTGATTTCATAGCTTTCTCCAACAGCCCTGGGCTTGTCAGCGTCGGTGCACTTGACGCAGACGTCGGGCAGCACGGCGGGCAGCATGCTGGACAGAGCCAGGGCAGCGTAGCCGCGCGCGAGGTCGCACGCCTGGTGCACGGCCTCGGCGGAGTCGCCGGAGCATGCGTGGATGCAGGCTTGTCTGTGGAATGAAGAAGGTTAGAAATTGTAACATATGTTATTTATCTACCTATGTTTTGGGTAGATAGATGCTGTCATTTTCGTACATTAAGCATGATTTAATAGCCATCGACTCGATAAGAGGAAAAATACAAAGGTTGTGAAGTTATAAATAGTGTTTTATATATTTTTGTCCACGCCTCAAGCTAATGATAAGTGATCTGCTTAAATGTTTTTGATTGAAATATAACTTTTCAAAATATTCAGTTTTATTCGGTAGCTTTGAAGTTGAATTAATTCAGCGACCTGATTCTCAAGTAACATGTATTCTTACCTGAACGGTGAGATATCGAGGAACAGGTTGAGTGGCCTGAGCGGGGAGGATCCTCCGAAGACCTGTTCGCATGCGGGCGGCAGCTGCATGTGGTGCAGCTGGTGGTGCGAGTGCTCCGGCGCCTGCACTTGCGGGCAGCTGCGGGCCAGGCGGTATGCGTTGCCGAACTCGCTCTCAGACTCGCAGATCTAGAAGATTATAGAATGTAAGTTAGTTGCTCATGTATCATTTGATCAGCAGCAGTATATGATTCAGACGTGGTCACTCGAATAAAAGACTCTCGTAGGTTTTTAAACAAGTTATCTTCTAGCATTTTGATAAATACTGTCATATGGTATTGGGTGAGCTTAAAACTAGACGTTAGTTTTAATAGGAAATACGATAGTATGATTGTTTTTTTCACAGATTGGCTTCGTCTTTTGAAATAAGATATTTACAAAGGTATTTAGAAGCCTACCTTGCCGTTGGGTAGACGGAAGTCATCGTAGGGCTCGTTGTTGCCGTCTCCGAGAAGACCGCGCAGCTTGCCGAGGTAGAAGCCGTTCACTTCGATGTAGCACACCTGGGGAAATCACAATATTTTGTAAAACAAACTTGGGACAATCACACAAAAATTATAATTCTTGTGGTGTTTTTACCATTTAAACCAATTGGACTTAAAAAATGTTGTCCACAATTTACATCATCATTAATTCTTTCATTTACTAGCTTTTTTTTCCCATGCTGTGAAATCCTTCTCTACCCTTTTTTATCGAGAGCAATGGGTAGGTTTAATTTAATTTATTAAAAAAAGTCATTTACCAGTGTTGCCTTAGGTAGTAGGTCAGTTTTTGTAACTTTTACTTAATGTTATTTATGTATTATTTCTCACCTCAAGTTTGGTGGTACAGAAAGCCATGAGACCGTACAGTGTTCCGAGTCCGATGCGGCCGTTGGCTTGGCGGAAGGCGAACGAGTCCTTCTCAATGACCGGGAAGCCGTGGTTGGCGCCGTTCAGAGTCACCTGCAAAGAAAATAATTATTAGGAAACTGTCCTCAATTATACGAAAAGGGCGGATTAGATAGTAATAGATGAAGAAATATTTCTGCTTCTAAATAATTGTTATACTTGTGATTATTTTCTGTTGTGGTGCTTATGACAAAATTTACTATTATGAACTACAATCTGTTTGAGTAATATGAATTCTACATATTTTTTTATGCATCTAAGCTACATATATTTTTTGAAATATGTAGCTTAGATAAATAAAAAAAAAAAGTACGAATTAATGAGGCTGTTAAGTTAAATATCTATCTAGAAGCGAAATCGGAAAATCTGTTAGCTAAATTATATGAGTGGCACCAAATCTATTAAATTTTTTACCACATGAGTTACACATAAGTTAGTGAGAATCTTACTTGTCCGTTATCCTTGAGCTCAATAACAGTGCCGCTCTTGTCTTCGAGCACCAGAGCTTTAGGCTGTCCGTTGGTGAGCTGCATGAGCAGTGTGAAGTTCCTGTCGACGTGGTCGTGCGTCAGGACGTAGCGGCAGTTGCCGGGGAAGGTCATGTGGCGGCCATCGAATGTGAAGATGTGCTGGCCGTTGACTACGACGGAGCGGACTGGAGGAAGAAGGTTATTTGTTAGTATTTATTTTTAACGACTCCTGCACAATGGTATTTAATACTTTAAAAATTATAATTAAAAATTAAATAAAAAACACGCCTGCCATGTAAAAAAAAAAAAAAAACAAGTCAAATATTTGCAGTCGGGGTCGGTTACTTAGAACAATTCATTACAGGTCCCCCGACTGCAAATATTTGACTTGTTTTTATTTTTTTTTACATGGCAGGCGTGTTTTTTATTTAATTTTTAATTATATTTTTTTTTATTTAATACCTTTTAGTGAACAACAAAAAAGCATGACACAACACAAAAAAAAATTTCTTTCGGAACCCTTTGCAGGCGATTTCGACTCACACTTGACCATTTTTTAATGTCCACATAGCCTATGTCACTCGGGATAACTCAAAGCTTCTAATGATACCACAAACATTGAAATCGGTCAAGCCTTTTAGAAGTTATGGTGGAATAAAGAAACTCACAAACATACATACATACATACATACATACATACCTACATACATACATGAACCCTGAAAACATAACACTCCTTTTTGGGCAGTCGTGTAAAAATGAGGAGGTACGACTTCAGAGGTGGTCGGTTCCTTTTTGTATTTACATGTAATCAATTATTTCCTTATGACAAAAGGAGTTTACAGGGACTATTAAGTGGAGTATGGGTTGATAATAAGTCTAGCATGCAAAGGAATCATCGTAATGTAATTTTACGTTACATATAAAAAATGAGTAGATCATACGACAAGCACATTACTATTTTGAATTTTTGGGTAGACTTATCTATCGTCGCTACGGATCTGTTTTGTTGCAAAGTGTAGTTGAAAAAAGTTTTCTATATACTTACGTTTAGCGGGCACTTCATCCAAGGGGTTCAAGCTCTTGGGTCTGTAGGACTTGATGAGGGCGAGCACGTTGGGCACGTCTCCAGTCAGGAGCTGGCTGAAGAAGCTGGCGGAGGGCGGCGCCATGGACGGCACTGATTGGCTTCCGGGGAAGAACGACATCTAAGGAGAGGTTTATTAAATTAGAAAGAGAAAGAAAGAAGAAAGAAAAGGAAATTGTTTGATTATGATATTAACGTATTAAACTAGAGTTATGTATGTATGAGTCACAAGTCTGTCCAATAGTAATCCAGATTTGTTAGTGGTATAAATACAAAAAAAAAATATCCTGGTTGTCTCAGCCTGTATACAAACTTGCACAACTTTGCTATTTTTTTTCGATTATTTTTCAATTTCTCTTTTCGAAAAAATGTGAGATGGCAGCCTAACCTACAATTATTTTTTTTCAGTCCATCGATTTTTGCATACGCTAACAATCTAATTAGATCCCATCCATTAAAATATACACGATTTTTTATCACTGTGGTCAAGAAATTTCGTAAGTTGTTACTAACCGGGTTGAAGCCGCTGGCTCCAGCGGGGGCGCGGAACTGCCCCAGCTGCGTGATGATGTACTGATACGTGGAGGTGATGGCGGTCACCAGTTTCTGGTACACCACGCGCAGCTCCTTGTTGTCATCCACCTTCTCTTGTTTCAGTTTCTAGAATTGAAGATTAGATGCTGTTAGAGTAATTGTATTGCCAAGTTAAAATAGAATATCTATTTTAATTCAGTAATTTGGATGACCACTTTTTTTTTATTTTTTTTATTATTGTCTTTATCAATAAACTGTTATTTGCTTTAATTAAAAAAGAAAATTCGGTAGTGATTTGTTTTTTTTTTTAATTTCTACCACAAATGGTGAGGAACCGAATCAATTCAGTTTCTTGTTCAATGATAATTAAAATTTACCTTCTATTGTATAAACTTGAAAGTAAAATAACTAGGTTTATTACCTTGATGACGTAAGAGTTGAGGGCGTCAGCGAAGTCCTTGATCTCAGGCGTGGGGATGAACGTGCGGATGGTGTCGTAGGCGCCTTGCAGGTACGACAGCAGTTGTTCCGGTACAGCCAACTCCTCGTACTAAAAAAAAGAGACAATTATAGATATTTTGTGGTTTAGTTACCAGTTTTTTTACTATGAGTAATGGCTGTAAACAAAGAGGCTCGCTGAAAGTCGATATTAAAGTATGACAATTCTTGAGCGGAGTCATTATTAAAGCCAATCTCTACATCATGATGCCAGTCATTTCCAAACCCTCAAACGAGAACACTTTTGGAGTCAACAGTGTATACTTGATTTGAAATATTTAGCTTACCTTCTCCTTAATCAAAGCGAAGATAGGCAGATCCTTGATGGAATTGGTGAGCTCGGAGACCAGAGCAGTGACGCGGCCGCGGTACTCCTTCAGCTGGGCAACCAGGAGACGGGTCAGGTCTGCAAAGAAATATAATCATTAATAAGCCATTTTTTACCACACAGAGTATTTTATATACCTACATTATATCAAAGTCATGATATATTTTTTGTTATACAGTTTGTTAAACAGTTGTAAAATTTATCATAATTTAAGCTGATGACCTGGAATTCGGATTTCGTAATAGATACGTATAGTATTGTATATTTTAGTCCTGATAGTATTTTTGACCACCGTCCAATCTAAAAATAATCTTGGTGTGGATCAAAAAAGCAACCTTTTTTCATCATATTTATCAATTCATTTAACTCGATCAATCTTAACCAATAAAAGCAACACTAACCCTTGAAGATAGCGGTAAACGTGTTAGTCAACTCCTCGAGCTCAGGCTTGTGCTTCTCGTAGAAGTCGGTGACGATGGCGGCGAAGTGCGCGACGATGTCCAGCACGCCGTCCAGGATGCCCTTGAGGAAGTCCGCGATGGTCGTGTACACCTGCTTCACGGCCGGCTCGATCTGGACAAAGACATCATAATTTATGAAGAATCTTTATAATTATTATACATGATGAGTCTAATTTCTCGAGGTGATAGTAATTTTTTTTTAATTTTTTGCGCCTAGTAGTCGACACTAACTGCGGCCTCATTGGCAAAGTTTAAGAGTATCATTTAAGTCGTGTTAACAATCGTTTTGAAAAGTATCTGATAATATTCAATTTGTTTCGACATGGCTTCTTTAAGTAGTCAGATAGGAAATGTCGCTTCCGGTAAACTCAAAAAAGAAATGGTATAATATTAAGGTTTGGCAAAAAGTGTAAATTTCAATTCAATTGAAATTTACACTTTTTCAATTGTGTAAATTCGGGACTTAGCTATATAATTTTGGCATCCGCATTTTATTTTAAACTGCATTGTTTAGCGAAACTACAAGAAGATCAAAATTTAGAAAAAATATATTTTCGTATTTCGAGGTAAGATAGGTTTAAAGAAAATTGTTCCGTACCTGTTTCTCATACATAGCCTGGATCTGCTTAGCGGTTTCGACGTAGGTCTTGGTGATCATGTCCACGATAGGCTTGGTGCCCTGCAGGACTTCGTCCAACAGCTTGGCTACGAATTGTACGATTTCGTTGCTGAAATTAAAGGTTAAAGTTAATTTAAATTTACAAATATGAAGTGGGTAGATAGTGATTTTAGTAGTTATTGTTAAGTTTTACATGTTAAAGAATGAAGCTATCTGTTTTAATACAGTTATGATATTACATTGGTGATACATATTATGTATAGAAAAATCAGAAAAAAATAACGTAAAACTTACAAGGCGTGTGAGATTTCCTTCAGCACCTTGTCATCAGCGATGTCCTTGTAGAACTTAGACAAGTCTTCTTCGTATGACTTTGTAATGTCCTTGAAAGTAGGCTCAACGCGTGTAAGAATAGCCTTGAAGTCGTTGCTAGCCTTCTCTCCCAACTGCTTGATGCGGTTTTGTAAGTTGTCCACATCCTTTCTCACGGCGGTCTAGAAAAAAAATATAATTAGAAAATTAAGTACTTAGTTTTTCATGTTTCACAAAAAATATACCGAAATATCCCAACGAAAAAGAGGGTTGATATAAGTTTAACGTGTCAGTCTATGTTTGTGATATTGTAGCTCCTAAACAAATGGATCGATTGTGGTGCAGTATTTTTTTAAATCTGGCATTATCGGATGTGATACGATTGGCTTTAATTCATAAAATACTCACTCTTGAAAATATTTAAACAATTTTCTAAAACTTTAAAGTTTTTATTTATAGTTTTTCATTACAATCTAGTTTTTATCAAGTTTCTTACCAAGAAGTAGTTCAAGTTGTCCTTGTTCATTCCATAGTCGCTCTTGATGAGGTTGTCCTCTAAGAACAGAGCTCCATTCAGCAAGTTCTTCTTGTCGCCTCCCAGAAGGATGTCAGCGCTGATGTCAACACGCTTCTCGGGCTGGATGTGGCCCACAACGGAGAGTTTGCGGTCTGACTCATCTGGAAATACCGTACCCATTAGTAACACTAACTTTGTCAATTTCATAAAAAAAAAGTTTTCTTCAAAGGAGGAGAGGAGGTTAATAAGGTTTTATTTAATTTTGTAAACCATGACAGTTTCCTTTGATGGATAAGTACAACCTGATCAAACTGCCTGATTTTGGGAAAGAATTTACTTTAGTTAGTATTACATGTGTATCTGATCATAAAAAGGACAATTGATATAAAAGGAGGAGTTTAATAATAAAGTCGCTCACGCTCATGCAGCTGATCAAATGCACATGCAACAACAGTTTCAATATATACCGCTATAACCTGTGGTGAACTCGAAGTATTGGTAGTCCTTAGCTATGGCGAGCACGCGGACCGGCTTGCCTTCGAGAAGGCAGAACTTGACCTCAGCCTTCTGCAGGTTGTCGTTGACGGTGGCAGAGCCTTCGACGTCGATGACTTTCACGAGGGGAGTGTTCACCTAGAAGAGAACGTAAGTTAGATGGTGCGTCGTGATGGGATCAAGAAATATATTTTTTTGTTATAATTATAACATTTTGGAACGGAGTTTGTTAATGTTTTTGTAACTACTTAAAACAGATATATCTAAAAACACTATAGTATTGTGGGCTGTGTAAGCTTCGAAACATGCAATTATTTTTCTTACTTAGAAAAGTTCCATGTTACGTAGTAATGGAATAACTTAATCGTACAATTAAAATAGGTAAACTTACGAAGAACTTGATGTGGGTTGGTGATGCCTCAACCAAGATCTTTGATTCGCGGTCCTGTAAATAAAAAATACATTTAAATTCATATGATATTAACAGTTTTATTGATGGGTCATCAAATCTGTTAATTTTAAATATTCAAAATACTATATATCAAATGAAATTTTGACGAGCTTGATTAGAAAATTTATTAGATATTTATTTATATCATAATTTACTGAACTAAAAATATTTTTCGTGAAAGTTATTCAAAATTACTAACTTATAACAACTTGGTGTCTAAGGTCAATTCAGTAATAAATGATGAACTCACGTTTCCGAAGACTGGGTGTGAGATGGATGCAGAGGTCTCGATCTTGACGGCGTTCTGCTGAGGACGCACTATGGCTCCACGGATCTTCACTACAGCCTCCTGTAACAACAATATGGATTAGAAGCCTGAATTTAAGTAAATGATTGGTAAATCTCGTCTATGTGTGAAGTTACGTTTTTGAAATGTCAAAGTAAATATGCTAAAATTGTGTTATCAGGCAAAGTTTTGTCTAATTTCTTAATCTGCCGTCTAAAATATTGTATTTACAAATTCTCCTATTTATAACTGTAAACTGTGTCACTTTTAGGAGTTAAAAAAAAATATCGAAATACGCTGATGTGTGTCTACTATAAACTTCATGTTACTTATGTATTTGGTAATAACCGCGTTGAATATTAATTGTGTATGTGTTCTTAATACTGTAAGACAGTCTTAAAATAATATTATTTTAATTAATTTTATTAATATTAGCCACAAAAAATCATATAATACCTTCTTCATCTTAGGATGGTTGAATCCGAATTCAGCGACAGCGGTCTGCTGCTTATTATCATCAGCTACGTTCAGGTCTACGAGGAACCTGGCGGAGGTGCGGTGTCCCTGCTTGTTCTTGTCCAGGTCTAGGCAGATCTCGCCGCGGACCGGGAAGGGCAGGCCCTTGTCGGTCGGGTACGAGACCACGGATTCTAGGGCCATCACGCGCTGGGGCAGTTGGACCGTAATTCCGGATTTGGCATCTAGAGAAAAAGGGTGGTTTATTAAAATATGACGATGATCAATTAAAATAACGAAGACTGAAGGGTGGAATAAAAGTGTAAGCAGATATTAACATTGCCCTTTATCCATTACAGACGTAATTTGCCATTTGTTTTAAAAGCATGTAGTGAGATTTCGCAAAAGTATTCCTCAAATGCAATGCGTGTAAACAGATATTTTTTAACGTTTCTATTTACGAATTCCACTTACTTCCGTAATCAGGAGTGTTGTACACATGGAGGTGGTACTTCTTGTCTTCCTTGTTGACGTGCAGGTCTAGGGTGTACTGCGGAGGCTTCCTGTCTGACACCTCGTCCTTGATCATCAGACCGAACTCGGGCGTGATGCCCAGCTTGCGGAGGTCGAAGCCAGCGTTGACAACGTTGGTGATTATTCCGGGTTCTAGGGAGATGGGGAAAAGTTTCGTTAATAAATTGACAAAAAATTTAGAATTCTTTATGTAAATATATTTTTTTTCTTTTCCATTTTTTTGTCAGCAATTCTTTGGTGAGTGAGATTACGTTCAAATTTCTGTATTTAATGTCAGTACTTTTGTTCTGGTAAGTGTTATTTTAGACTGGCTGTTTGCACATAGGTACATATGGTAACATATTTATACGTGCTAACATTACACTTTACAACAATGAGAACTAGGTTAATATTTTAAAACTCTACTCAGTATTCGTTTTTTTCGTAAATAATTTCCCTGTAGCCAAGTTTTAGCACTTTCAAGTACTTACTGGACATATCGATCTTGGAGTTGAGTTCTGCGTGAGCGCATTGCTTCTTCTCCTCGCAGTAGACGTAAGAGTTCTTGTACTCCAGGTTGGTGACGCGGGACTCGGCTACGTAGCTACGCTCGCCGATGGCCATGTTGAAGAAAGTCTGGTGGAAAGAGAGTTAATTAAGTACAAAATAGTAATAGAGTAATTAAGTGAAAATTGTGAACATGGGGATCAACAAGGAGCTTTAGTACAGCAAGAAAAGGTGATGATCTAATTATCTCCAACGTTACACTACTGAAATAGGAAGTAAGGCTCAGTTATACAATGTAAAAAAAAGTAGCAATGCTGTGATCAACCTTGCGTATGAACTTTACCGTACCTCTGTCAAAAAAACTTTCAGGTACAGTGAGATACTCCAGTCCAGTATATACGTAATCATACTTAAATACTTTATTCTAAGGACAAGATTCTTTAAAATTAAATGTCTTGTAATCTAAAACACATGACTGCTGGCACATACTAACCTCGACTCCCTTCTCGTTTCCTTCTCCGAGGATCGTGCGGATGTACTTGAAGTTGGCGGACTTCTGGTCCTCCTTGACCTTCACGGAGCCGGAGCCCTCGATGATCATCTTGGGACCTTCCTGCTTGCTGATGTACGAGGTGCTGTGGAAGAAATACAATGTGAACAAATTGTTTAGGTATTTTATGGTACAATATCAGTATTAATAGGAATATGGTCGAATACTCAAATGGAACTCAATGTTAAATCGCCATTAATTCTAATGGAGTCTTTGTCACTTGGAGGTGTTAAAAAGCTACAGCTGGACTTCTAAAAATATCTAAAATTTAAGTGATGTATACGTACTCGTATTTGGGGATAGTTTAGCTATTTAAATCACTTATGTAGGCAATAAGAGCAAACAAGAAATGTTTTGAACAATCCTTCAGAGTATTTTTTTTGCAGTGTTATATTAGCTTTCTATACCTTAGGTTTATGAATCAATACAATCATGTATCAATTAAGTGAATCTTACCTTCCACTAAGAACGTTCTTCTTGTCATTGGTAGCGTGGAACTCCAACCGCTTGCCTTCTCCGGCGTCCTTGCTGGCGATCTCGACCTGGTAGTCCTTGAAGCCGAGCTTGTCGCAGTTGGCCACCATCTTGAAGGCGATGTTGTCCTTCTGCACGCTGCCTTCGGTGACGCTGTCGAAGGTGATGTCACGGATGTTCTCGATCTTCAGTTCGACCTTGCCGGATGTGGAGCTTAGGGAGGTTCCCTTGACGTACAGTCTGTAAAAAAATTTAAGAGTTAGTTGAGATTTTGAAAGTGCAAATTATAGTGCGATATAAAATAATATACAAAAAGAAAGAGCGTGATAAATTGGGTGATCTATATAAATTTATTATTATATTTTTTTGTTCCTCTGTTTAATAGTAGATACAAAGAGTTTTCGGAGTCGGCATTTCTAACATATTTTTTTACATAATTAATAATAATTATATCAATATATTTAATCTTAGTATTGTAGTAGTAGTATATAGGAATATTATAGGAGTAGTTATTTAATGAATGTTGACAATTTACCTGCTGGGTTTCGGTGAAGAGGGGCTAGTGTACTTGACGTCAATGAGGGGTTGAGCCTTGGAGAAGATGAAGGTGGATTCGGACTTGTAGACGCGGCCGTCGGCGTCCACCATCATGTTGGAGACGTACGTGTCGGGGGCGGGGTTCTGCAGCAATGTTTATTGAGATGAGCAAAGAAAAAACACATTTAAGAAATTTTGGACATAACAAAAGATTTTTTTCACAATTCGAGTCTGGAGCCAAAGTGATCATTAAGATGAGCGATTGAAAGAAAAACTGTATTATTTTTTGTGTTTTTTTGAATCCGCATTATATGGTCTAGGGTGGCCGTATATTAGCATTAAAGACGATAAGGATGCTCGGTACTTAACATCTGCTATCAGACGTTTTTGATAAAAAGAAGAAAGAGAACACTTAACATCCAATTCTCTTTTAAGGAAAAATATAGCTCTGCTCTCGATCTGCTGCTGAAATGATTATTCTTTTAACAAACCTTGGAGTGAACAGTGAATTCCAGTTTCTTGATACCCTCAGATCCAGGTGCGTTGGCCTTGATGTTGAGGGTGTTGTCTCTGGGCGCGATGGCGGCGTTTACAGCAATGGAGGCTGACTTGCCCTTGCCGTACTTAGCCTTCAGCTCTACGTGGTTGTCGCTCTTGTCGCCTGCGAATACATGGATTATGAGATACGGTTGCCAAGTGAGTCGTGGAATGTTTTTTTTTTATTTCATATTCTGGAGTGTTCAATATTGACAAGTCAAGACAAGAATAGTCCTGTGTCCTATCTCAGGATTTATGACGCCTGTATATTATGTATTTTTGCTTCTCTCTAGGTAGGTAGTTTATCAATTTAAAATTACTACTGAAGCTACTTTAAGTTGTCTAGACATGAAAAAATACATATGCTAGTGATAAAATCAAGTATTACAAGTATTATTAGGTGGTAGTACTAACCATTGCGGTCAGTCTTGTAGTTGACGTCGAGCACGATGGGATCCACATGAGGCACGAGCAGCTTGACGGTGGAGAATCCTGTCTGCGGGCTCACTTTGCCGTTGGCGTCGATCTTGTACACGTCAGCATTCACTTGGATGGATTCCACGATGGTGAACTGTGGGGGAAGCAGACAAATGTCTAGGCCATAAGGTGCTAAAAGGTCGAAACATCGGAAACTAAATTCTAAATTAACCGCGAATGAATCCGCTTAATAAAGTAGTGATATTTCCATATCTAACATGCGAGGAAAAATTAGAAAGCATGATGTTCTGACCATTAAAAAGGTATTGAGTTTCGATGCCCAAGTCCAGTATGAAATAAAACTCATACTTAACATTTTGTTTCTAACATTTCCCAAAAATTTAAGTAGATTTAAGTAAACCTGTAAAATTTAAGATACATAATCTTGTCTCTGGTTTTTGTAAAGTAGTTTTAGACTAAAGGTAAATAAAATTTGACAGGCAGTAATAATGTTCCTTATACATGTGTAAGTAGTGCTTACCTCAGCGGTACCCTTGTTCTCAGGCTGGATGTAAAGGACGGTGGACACGAGCTTGATGTCATGGGCTTTCTCGAAGGGCAGCCTCATTGTGATGGTGTAGTCATCCAGGTACCTGAAAAAGTTACATTTATTAGAATTTGCGATTTTTTTGTACGAAAAGAAAATATTATTAGATGATGTGAAACAATTTCAACACAATACCACCACTCTCTGACTAGTTATGTTCCGGATAATAAATCGGTTGTTTTACATAATTTCACAAAAACAGAACAGTCTGTCTTATGCGGGAATCAAATTCGCGGCACTTCGCCCACAGTGGAAGTTGACGTAGGGATCTATACAAATCAGCCATCCAGTCAAACTGGGAAATCAATGGGACAGACTGCCTTAAGGACAAATCTTGTAAAAGTTCCGTAAGGATACTTACTTCTTGTCACCTTCCAAGACCTTGACCTCCCAGACTCCGTTGAGCTCGAAGTTCATGTCGTCGCCGTAGCTGGCCTTGACGCGGTAGGTGTCATCGATCTCTGTGAGCGAGTCCGTGTACACGCCGTTGGCGACCACTGAGATGGGTTTGGGGAGCACGTTGCCGGTCACATCGTTCTGAAAAGAGGATATTTTTAGAGGAAAGAAAACAGGAAAGTCATTGTAAAATATTAGGTATTTAGTTGTATTCAAAGAGATTGAAGCCCGACTTCGAAGAGACAGGAAGAACAATGTCAATTTTAAACCGACTTTAGCAAAAAGAGGTTCTCAATTTGTCGGTCTTTTTTTGTAGGTATGTATGGCACGCGATGTTTACGGCAATTGTGAATGTACTTAAAAATAATTTAAATTCATCGATAAAGTGTACCTTAGGTGTGGGCCCATATCCAGCCAAAAAAACCAAGTTAAATAAATATCACTAATAAAAGTTATGTATCTTTTTTATCATTTTATTGCTGAATTTTTAATGGTTTAAAAATGTAAATTATATAACTACATAAATTTCCAGAGACCGATATATAGATAACCGTCTTAAAATTTTTGTTTCCTACCTTCAGATCAAACTTGAACTTGTTGCCTTCAGGGTTGTTCTTGAGAGTGAAGGCGTTCAGCAGATGCTTGCCATCCTTCAGCTTCAGTTCCACTTGACCCTCGTAGTTGATGATGTCCTTCTCGAAGTTGGAGTTGACGGCCTTGCCCTTGTAGCTGATGGTGGAAGCTGGGCCTCCGCGCTTGGTGGCGTCGGAGAGCACGACCTCGGCGTGGCCACTGTATAACTGTAAGTAAGATATGTTTGGAATCATTGAAGAAGAAATTGTGTTATTCATTGGTAAAAATATTTAATATTTTAGTTACTGTAACTTTCTGCCCAAGCCTGTATCACATGACTTCTTTAAATAAAAAAGCAAGACTAAATGCAGACCTGAAACAATCGGCTTTCCTTCCATAGTATCAAAGCGTCATTCTATTTAAGAAATTCCGAAAAAAACATAAATTTTTAACTAACCATTTACCTTTTTTTTTTTAGAAATCGACGAGATTCCTCTAGTAGTGGTCCCTATTTATTCAATAACCAACTTAACGAATACTCACGTCCTTAGCTTGACTCAGATCGCGGTCGACCTTCAGCGTGAGGCACCTTTCGGTGGGCAGCACCAGCTCCACCACGCCGTGCGTCTTGCCAGTCAGGCCGAACTCGCCGTCCTGGTGGACGAGCAGCTCGAACTTCTTGCCGGCGTACTCGAATTTGTTCCTAGAAAGTAATAATAATATTAGCAACATTTAACAACGACTTTAGGTAACGTTAATTTGACTAAAGATGTAAAAACATAATGTTTGGTCTAGTCAGATTAAAAAATGATACATAACCGTAACGATAATAAAAATGGATGTAATAAAGATGATTTTTTATTCAGTTATGAGAAAGTTCCTATTTACATTGGTATTGATACTACCTATACATTTACATAATACTTACATAAAATTAACCGTGAAGAATATGTTTTCTCTATCATATTTGATAATATAAAGTCATGAAGTCCATGATTCATAACTATTTTCTTTTGTTTTTTTAGTATCTTCAAAAGATTGTTGACTTACTTGGAGTCGAAGACCTTGTCAGTCTTCTTGGTGGTGGTGCTGAAGTGGACCTTGTCCTTGTTGTCCTTCTCGTAGTTAAGGAACAGGTCTACGTCACCGCCGTACAGCGGAGCCTTCACCATGAACTTCACGTCTCCCTTTATCTTGCGCTGGGCCTGGTGAGAGGAACTCAGTTATTAATGTGCTTAAGTGCATACTTACATTATGTGCATACTTAAATGTGCATACCTTAGTTATGTGTTTTAAGGGGCCAGATGTATAGACATAGCATAATACCAATAGCTGATGAAAACATCGCAAGATTTATTCTTCATTAATCCAAGATTTTATAGCTTCTTGTATGGTAAGATAGTTTAGTAAATAAGTTTTACTCACTTGTTTGAATTCAACAATGATCATTCCGTTGCCCTTGCCATCACTGTCAGTGACCTTGAACTGTCCGTTAGCGGAGATGGTGTTCTTGACGTTGAGCTTGAGCTGTCCGTTGGCGTTGGGGCCGCGGGTGATCTTCAGCAGGTAGTCCACCAGGTCGCCGGCGGACTCCGTGACCTTGGCGTGCGAGGAGTACAGGTTCTGGGTCTGAATGAGGCCGATGTCGAATCTGGTGGAAAATAAATTCATTAAAAACGTGTTTAATTGATACACAATGATACAAAATCACATGTAATTAATGTTTTTTTACTTACCTCAGACTAAAATTAAGTGAAATTTTATTGTTCTATCTATCATCTGAAGGGTTTGACTTGTTTCAATTATAAGTTTTATATTTTTCATACATATTTTCTCCCCAAACTAAATTGATGAAAAAATGCGAAATACTATATGAAAGAGAGTGAAAGTCACTTACTTGATGTCCTGGGTCTTGCTGCCCACAGAGGCCTTCAGGTGTCCGATAGCACCGACATTCATGTCATTAGGCTTAGTCTTGTGGAGCAGAACTCCCGACAGCTCATAACGTCCAACATTCTTGAAGTCAATGTAGTTCTCCAGGTTCGACTTGTCTGCGGAGACGATGTCTCTCTTCGCGAACACTTCGATGCCGTTCTTGTCGTACAGCGCCTTCATTTTGATGCTGTAGTCTCCTGGCTTCTTGATCTGGGACCTGGCTTCGAGGTCGAACTCAGCCTTCTTGTCCATGTACTGTCCTTCGAGCTCGACGTCAACCTTCTTGGGGTCGATGTCAGCATCGAATTTGACCTTCAAAGGTATCATGTGGAGTTCGACTGGAAGAAAACAATCATCAAATTAGAATAATAGAAAGACAAATTAGGTTATCGGAAACATTTTTTTACGTCCGTCTGAATTGCCAAAGATAGTTTTTAGTTACACTTACACTTATTTTTGGTGATGATGTTGAAGTTCTCAGTATTGCCTCCGTACTTCAGCATTTGTCCGATGACGAAGCGGTTCCTGTTGTTACGCAGGTCTCCGCCGTAGATCAGGTCGATTTCATTGCGGATCTAAACAAAAATAATTTTTATACATTAATGGGATTAATAAGAAAAAATGCTCTTTAAAAAAATGTAAATGGTAATCGAATACCATGAAAAAAATGTTTTTAGTACTTACGATGGTGTCGTATTCAAAGTGTCCGTTAAGCTTGAAGTTAATGAAGGGGTTCAATTTGTTCTGGAACTCGACGTTAACGTTGTTCTTCCTCACGGATCCCTTGAGAGTGGCGAGGTCCTTGACAGTGGTGTCAAAGTCAATGTCTCTGTCGTTGCCGCTGCTGAAGTGTCCATCGATGCAAATGGGCTCCTTCCTGCCAGGTACGGTCACCTTAATGTCTTGGATGGTGTACTTCTTCTTACCGTCACCAGTTTCCTCGACTACTTGACCAGAGATAGGGATGACGCTCTTGTCCTTCTGTCCTGAGACCTGGTATTCAGCGATAGGTTTGAAGACCCTGCGGTTTCCACCGCCCTGGATGTTGAAGCCCACTTTGCCGTATATTTCGTTGGCGTCGTATTTGCCCTTGACAAGGACGGTCATTTCGTTGGGTTTGCGGTAGAAG
Source organism: Autographa pulchrina (assembly GCA_905475315.1). Taxonomy (NCBI): domain Eukaryota; kingdom Metazoa; phylum Arthropoda; class Insecta; order Lepidoptera; family Noctuidae; genus Autographa; species Autographa pulchrina. Next base: position 8,505,288 of record FR997787.1, read on the forward strand.
GAAGCCTGTCCGGAGACAACCTTAAGAGGTGAGTTGAGGGCCATTTGGACGCCCATCTCGTTGTTGTTGTATACGTATTCACCGTTGATTTGGGTACGTCCGTTCTTGACACCTGTAAGACAAAAAAATATATATATTGTATTCCATTTAGAGGATTCTGTATTTAATCCGTCAAATAATCAATCTATAGATAGTACTAAAACTAATTTATTCGATCTTACCTTCAGCATCGAATATCAGTTCAAAGCTTTCCCTGCCAACGTTGGGGTCTGAGCGAAGGACACCCTTGATGTGGTAGCCTCTGAGGTTCTGCTTCTCCAGCATCACGCGGAACTTGGTCCTGCCGGTGAGCGGGTAGCTGGCGAGGTACTTAGTGATGGAAGCCTGAGCGTCGGGTCCTGAAACCAACCAAGCATATGTAAATTACGAAAAATATATGAAATGGAGATAAACCTTCTGTGTCAAGGAAGATTCCAATTCCAATTTTAACGAAATATGCGTTTAGTAATATCGTACCTGATACGGTGAAAGGAACAGTCATCTCTCCACAGACAGTTAGTCCAAGGAATTCAGCGGCTTGGTCGAAGCAGCCAATGTTTTCCTTAACAACATTGTCCATCTTGACGGGCGTGTGCTTTTCCATTTGTCCCTTCTCAGCGAAGAAGTAGACGAGGTCGTTGGAGGCGGTGATGATCTCTTGCTTGTCGATCGGGAGTCCGACTTGGAGGTCGAAGCCACGGCCGTTTTCAAGAACCTTAGCGATGACATGGCCACCAGTGGAACTGTGCAGGTTGACGATGACCTTAAGACCAGCGGAGATAGCGTCAGCGTCTACGAGCAGAGCTCCGGTGATTTCGATGTCAGTACTGGGTACAAGCTTGATGTCAATCTTGGCGTCTTGTGGGTTGCGCAGGCATTGGCGGATGTCGATGTTGGTGGCGGCTTCGAGGCGACCAGTGGCTGCTCCCACGAGGTCCAGTTTCAGAGGGAGACCAGTGGATGTGGGGTACGCAAGCTCGGCGTCCAGGAAGAGCATGTGAGCGCGGACTTCTTGCTGCAAGGGAAGAATAATATGTTATAGTATATGTCAAATAATTTGTTAAAGTGTTATATGAACACTCTATTTAGATAATCAATTTGCTCTGCTAGTTTATTTTAGAAAGGAATTTCTTACCTGGAAGTGTTTAACCTGGTTCATGCCCTGGTTGACATATTCCATGAACTGGTTGACGACCTTCTCGAAGTCGAAGCCCTTGTCGTCACCAAGAGATAGGAAGACAGCGTCAGTTCCGAACAGCTTGATGTACAGGTCCAAGTCCAGCTCGTTGTTGAAGGGAACGGATTCCGCTTTCAGCTGAGGATAGAAAAAAAATTAAGTAAATATTTTTGATCCTCTGAACAAGACTGTAACTATAATGGTGCTGCTGTTTAAAATTTAAGAAATATGTAAATCCTTTCATACAGTTTAACTCCGATTAACACAGCAGCTGTACTTTATGCAAAAAACTGTTTAATAGTGTTGTAAAATGCTCGGCAATTATGTAATTACGCATTTTATGCTCTATACCATTGGTTAATAAAATAATATAAGAGAAGCAACTTACGTTCTTGTCGAAGCTGTCGACTTCGCTCTTGATGGAGCGACGGCCTCTTGAGAAGCTTTCCATCTTCGCCTTGAACTCGGCGACCTTGTCGGTGTAGAACTTCTTGTACAGAGACTTGGGCTCCTCAGTGCGCAGGAAACTCCTGGGCCCGAAGAGGTGCTCAGCCACACGGTCGAGGTTGCCTTGACGACCTCCGATCTGTTGACGTAACATGAAACATTATTTAATTTGCTCAAAAAATAACTATTGCATTACATGTAATCCCATCTAAAATACAGGTTGATGCTTGTTTATTACTACAAAATTTTTGTTTTTTTTTTTCATTTATTCAATTCAATTATTTAAATTACTCAGAAGGGCAACTATTAAAAGCACTACATGTAAACTCATTTAAACAATAGTGTTATAAAATAATGATATTTATTTTAATTTATTATTTGGTTCCAAAACTTCATTTCATTTTTGGACAGGTAAAATATTCCATCATTCCGCAGCGTCCATAATATTTTTTTTCGAGTATCGGTGTATATAAATCTGGTTGTAAAATCTTACCTCAAGAACGTTTAGGCTGTGTCCGAAGAGCTCAGCAGTCATGTTGACGTTGACTGAGCGGGGGAGGAAGGAGTCCTGCGAGTAGATCACGTTCTTCTCGATGTTGCCACCGAGGCCGAGGGTGTCGATGTTGAAGGATTCCTCCTCGTTGAAAGAGTATTTCCTGGGAAGAAGAAGGAATAATTAGGAAGCTATTTCTCATGATCGTTTAAGCCTCTTTCTCTTCTTTTTTTAGTCTCCGTGGCGTCCTATGAGGAAAATAAAAACTTTCTGTTTTTCTGCTATACTTTTTTTCTAGTTTTTCAGGAGTCAAGTCGAGTCTATGACTTACATTTTTCAAAACTTAGGAAGGAATAAATCCTGTCTCAATTTATTACAAAAAATCTTATATATTTTGTTTAAGAGTTTAGGTTAAAGAGCAGTTCTACTTTATATTATACCGTGCTGCAAAGACAGGTTTTTTGGGATATTCTGACATATTTCCAACATACTTCAAACTAAGATATTCGGAACTCTTATTACCTGAAGTCGGAGTTGAACTTGGAAGGCGTGCGGATGAGGCCGTAGTGCTGGCGCGCGAGCTGCTTGTCGGGGTTGGAGGAGGCGCGGATGTTACGCAGGGACGTTGAGATGAAGTTACCCACTGAAACATAGACATTTTAATGTAGTAAATAGTAACATTATAAGATTTCATCACCAAAGTTCTTGGCGTCGATTACAAACGATATGTGATGCAAGGACCCAAAGTATCTTCTGACTAAATATAAAATTCCAACTGCCATAAGGACTTAAAAACGATGAGGACTTTTCTTTCCTAAAATACTTCATGATTCGAATGACCCTGTAGAGTGCTCCTGTACTTGCATGTTTTTATAATATTTCTATTTTTCCATTTATATCCACCATCAACAAATTACGGTTGAAAATGCGTCTTACCTTGGTGAACGGGTTCAGAGTCCAAAAGGTTCTTAATGTCCGAGGCGGACTGTGCGCAGGGGCAGGTGATGACGGCCAGATAAGCCTTGATGCGGATCTCAGAGTCCAGCTGGCGATTCTTCATGATGTCAGTCGCGGTTTTCTTCAGCTGTTCACACAAAATGGAGGGTTTAGTACAGATTCTTACATGGAAAATAGGGTAACTTTTTTAATTGATCACTTGAGATCTTCTCGTCATGTATTTGATTTATATATGTATGCCTAGTACTTAATATACATGACACTAAAATTTAGGTGTCAGCAGTATTTTTTGACACAGCTTGAAATATAATCTTATGCAGTATTATGAAGTATTGAAGAAATATGTAGAACCAAATCTCAATAAAACAAGTCTGGTCCTGGTCTAGATTTGTTTAGAATATTTTGTACTTTTACTTTAAATTTTATTTACCTTGGCAGCACAGGCATCAGCTTGGAAGGCTTCAAGGGCGGCGGCCTTGACCCTGGGCTTGACGTTGTTGTCGGCGGCGCAGTGCACCAGCTTCTCAATCAAGGAGTCCTCCAGGTGACGCACGTTGCGAATACCCTTCAGAACTGCTACGACCTGGTGGTGAGAAATGTGCAATTTGAATTTATCGAAAAAAATTAAAGTTATATTAATTGGACTAAAAATACTTTCAAGTAATAGAAGATTTGCGTATACTTATATACTGAAAGAAAAAGTTCGAGTCCTCAAAGATAGAGACAAATTAAGGGACACTAAAATAATTAACTTTCTAATAAAAATGTATTGCGTTTTTTTAATTAATTCTAATTAGGAAACATTCTCGGAAATTGATATAATTTCTTTTCCTAATAGTTAAGCCGTACAAAAAATATAATTCCATATAACAGTTATGTATACTTACAGCGTCCTCATCAACCTTGGTCTTGGGCCTGCAGCCCTGCAGTTTGGAAGCGAGCTTGTTGCTCAGAGCGACGATGCCGTCGTTCTTGACGTGGTGGCACTGGTGTTCGCGGCAGAAGGCGCCGGCTAGGGCACCCACACCGAGGTATACCTCGCGGGGGAGGTTTGGCAAGTCCAGGATTGACTGGAAAAGAAAATAAGAGTTTAGTTTCAAAATCATTCAAGTATTAACAAGAATAAACACCACTTTTTTACTTTTAACGTTACATAGTTTTAAAATTTTCATATGTAGTCCAGATCTCAAGGTTTCGTATTGTATGGGGATCATTAGAAACTGTACTGTTTTATAAAAGCCTAAATTTCAACTTAAATTTAAGGTAATCTATGCTAAACCGAATTCCGGCAATAAACGATTAAGAACTCAAGGATTATCTTTTCAATCCTGTTAGACTTTTAACTATGTTTGGTACTCACAGCTGCAGCCTTCAAGGCATCATTGTTGACGTGCTTGGCGTTGCCGAGGGAGAGGAAGACCAGCTTCTGCTCCAGAGGACTCAGCTCCTTGTTCTTCAGCAGTTGGATGGAGACTTCGATGCTGTAGCCAGTTCCGGCGCGGAGGACACCGTCCAGGAATACACGCCTGACGAGAAATAAATAGAGTTAGTTTTTGTACATAGCTTATACAAACAATATGTATAAAAAATATTAATAATTGAGATTATTATTATTAATTATCTAGACAGAAGAGCCAGGCTCCCCAGCAGTGTCACAAACAGATGTCAAAAAAAAAAATTTTTTTTTCTTTGTATAATTGGTAATCTCGTTATATTTTAAATTGCTCTGAATTTTCGATATCATAAGTAAGGGCAAATCCAACCTATGTACTCCTTATTAGTCAGGACTGTGGTATATTTATAAATAAAAGACTTACTTCTCAACATTGTTTCCCTTGATGTGGCTGTAGACCTTCAGGAGATCGTCCTTGTTGCTGGTGCGGAGAATCTGGAAATTAAACAAACAAAATTAACAAACCATCAGGTTTTAAAAGGCCCAAGAAGGCAATGGCAATTTATTTGTAAGTAACAAAGTTTCAAATGTTTAACGGGGAGACGATTTACGAATACTGTCTTAGTAACCGCAACAAAATTACAAAGAGTAAATTGTTGAAAATTTTTTTAATGGTTGCGAATCCTTACCCTGACGAGCTGCGCGAAATTGCCGGCAGACTTGGAGCTGGCTTCAGTGGCGAGGGTCTTGGCGGTCTCCTTGACGGCACTGAGGGCGGAGTTCATGTTGCTCTGCGTGCTGGCCACGCCGTGAGGGTTCTCGAAGATGATGGTGCGGGATTCCGTGCAGTGGCCTGGGGGAAGATGAGTTGGTTAAAATACATGTCAAATATTTAACGTAGATTGATTCCTTCGCACGGAATTGGCTCTAGATAGACAGGGATATGTGGCAAGAGAAAAGAGAGGTCTTTACTCTGCATTGGGACATCACAGGCTCTCAATATAATAACAATAAGTGGTTAAGATTTTGAATTTTGGACTGTAATGACGATTTTTTTTAGTAAATTTACAATCTATTCGGCCTTTTATAATTTGATTGGCCAAATAATAGTATATCCAGACATTTGTTTTAGTTATTTTACTTTATTTTTAAAGGGAACTTACTTGGGTTGCTAGCAGCCCTGGCCTTGCCGGTCATAGTAAGCTTGGTGTGGACCTTGGCCCTGGCGCCGTTCTCTCCGATGGAGAAGGGGCGGTACAGGTACTCCTCAGTCGCGGCCACCTTCTCAGGGACACCGTTGTTCACCTTGGTCTCCACGTTCATCGAGGACTGCAGGACTTGGGTGTCCTTGATTTCCTATAGGATATGATGAAGTTTATTATTAAGAATTACAAATTGACCAAAATGTTGTGGGTAAAATAATAATAATAATAATATGCTGGGACAACTCACACACGGTTATCTGATCCCAAGCTAAGCAGAGCTTGTGTTATGGTAACCAGACAACTGATAAACATACTTATATATTTCTAAATACATACATATTATAGATAAATTACACCCAGACACCAGAACAAATGATCATGCTCATCACACAACATTTGTTCCTGGGCGGGAATCGAACCCACGACCTCCGGTATAGCAGTCAGGGTCACTAACCACTAGACCAACAGGCCCGTCAAAAAATGTTTTGGTGATTTCCATATTATTTTTGCAGTGTGAAACTTGATTGACTTCTGTTGAATTCTGAATACAGTTAACCTTAATGAAGCATATACTTTTCTTATATTCTTTTTAAATATTTTTTTTCTTCTACTTTTTTTTATTCGCTTTTTTTAATATTTTCAATTATCGTTTTTCGAGTGATGTGCTAGAAACTTACGGCATTAGGGTTGAAGACCCCAGTGATGAGGTCGTTCTTGCCCTGCTCGCGGTGGCCACAGCGTGAGAGATCGCGGCTGCGGTGCACCAGCACTGCGCTGCCCTCCTGGGAGGAAGACACGTCCGTGGGGCATGTTCCGAAGATGTCGACCTGGAAATAATGATTGGGTTAGTTTTTAAAATTTGAAGACTTTACTAAGTGTGATAGGGATTGAAAAAAATAGAGAATAGTAAACAAAGGTATAACAACTATTTCGTATGTGTAGAGTCTCGTTATCAGTAGTTTAATTATCTAGAATAGATGATAATAATTTTACTACATTGAGTGGACATCTGTCTCAAAGAGTTTTTTTGTATAATCATAGAACAGTCTACATGACTATAGATAGATACTACAATAAATCATTATTGATGATTGATGATGATCACGATTCGTATATTTTCGCTTTTATGAGTTTTTATTTGGGTTTATTCTGTTAGATTTTACTTAGATCATTTCTATAATTCCGATTTCATGTGTTTCTAATGTCACCAATATTTTTCGTGAAGGCTAGTTCCTTACCTGGGTGGAAGCCTTCTGTTCGGTCTGCAGCAGCGAGATGATGGCTCTCTTGATGTTGAGGGAGCGGCGCGTGTCGCCCTCCTCCGCGCAGATCTCGGCGCCGATGCGGCCATCTTGCAGCGTGAAGCGCACTGGCTTGTCGATGCCGGGCGGGCTTTGGTGCTTCTAAAATGACAAAACAATAATTAATATAGAAAATATTTTTTATCAATGCAGATGTCAGGAACTAGAACAACTTTTTTTTAGAAGCTGAATTAGAAAAGGATTAATTAAAAAAAATAGGTAAAGATGCGTATTGTAAAAATGCATGTTTAAATAATGATGATGATGAGATGGCGGCTTTAACAAAACTATGAATCGTCTAGAACAACAATAACAAAAAATAGTGTCAGAATTTAAAATTCTTTGGTATATAGGACGTCTGATTACAATCTTATATGTCACATCATGTTTATGTGTTAATAAGTCGGTAATAAGTTTTTTTCTGAAGACCTTATTGTCCATGCACTTATATTAAGGACAGTTAAAAAATGAACTTTCTCCATTTCCGAGCCAGTTTACATACCTTGCCATCAGGGCCAGAGATCACCAAGCTCTGCACTGCCAGCTCATTCACGCAGTTGCCAACAGAAGTCACGGAGACCTGTCCCAGGAGTTTGACATTCGTCTCCTGGCTGGTAGCACCGGTCAGGTAGATGGAGACAGTTCCTTCCACGCCATAGTTGTACTTGTGTCCACTTAAGAACGATTGGGTCGTCGGAGCTGGAAAGATAAAGGAAATTGAAAATAATGTTCAAAAAATATAGTTAAAATGTTTCTGATGTGATAAAGTAATATTGTGTTAAAGAGCAAACTGGTCCTTTGATACTGTTTAAAACAAAGGACCAAGTTTGGTGATAATATTTGAGCTTTTTGCTTTAAGTATTCGCAGCGCACAACATAATACAAATAAGTACCATAAATACAAAATAAAAGAGATACTTACATCCTTTGCAGCCTATTGAGCACTTATCTGAAACAAACAAGACAATTTGCGTCAATTAGTTAATTATTACCGTTAAAAATAAAACCAATAAGTTAACTTATTACCCGCGATAAATAACTCGGACCAATAACCTCAGACAATAATTTACTTACAGGAATATACTTAGATAACTTTACAAAAAATATTTAATAAAACTAAATAATATTGGCAGTATAATAACTGTTCAAAAAACGTTTCGTCATGACCTTGTTAATGAAAATGACTTTTTATTTACAATAAAAGGAAGATAAAACATTGTTATCTCATTAAGTTCAGTGTTGATAAACTAAAGGGCAACCTTTATCAATTTGTAACCAATTTGCTGAACGTTAGCAATAATGGGTGATAGTGAGATTTATGACAATATTTTGCGCTCGATGCATTTATGAGAAAATAATACAATTCTATTAGATTTCTGTAAATAAGTACTAGAGACTTTTTGTTGCAGTGAACTAACAGAATTTACAATTTGGAGTTTTTTTTAATTAAAAATTAATTTAGTCCTGAGATACGCAAAGGGTTTTTTGGTATATTATGTATCTTGGACAAAAGGACCTGGTTTAAAATTTCCAAAACTTTTAGGGACAAGGGGAAAATCAGGAGAAATTACAAACTTATCAATTAAGAATAAATAAGTTCATTAGGCTATCTAAGTTAATAATAATTAGAAATGTGTAAACAGTAGGTTCAAGGTACAATTCCGCTAATAACTTGAATATTGACAACAAAGTAGATCCCGGATCATTGGGGTCAACTGTAACAGCACGCACAGTTCGTATGAATCACAAGAGATAGCTGAACACATGTGATTTCAAGGTTTTATTGTTCATCTAGGCAGAAGAAAGTTTATACTAATTTTGCTGATCAACAGTCTATACCTAATAATGAAACTTAGTAAATTCAATAAAATTTGTTTTGTAACTTGGTTTGGAAAGGCTCATGGAAATAAATTCCATTCAGGTTAAAAAAAAAATGATGTAGGTGTGCCGTTGACTTTTATCAAAGTCACTTTAAAAAAAGATCTTTAAAATCAGTTCCCAGTTTAAAACCAGTTAGATGATATCACGATAAAAAAAATAATTATGTTTAAGATGGACCTTCGAAAATGCAAATATATTTAAACTCAAATCAATCATAACATTAACAAAGTCAATTAGAAAGCTTTTTTCTTTGCTTATCGAATATAACGCGGGAGCACTCTCCCTCCCTGTCGGTCCTCAATTACAATAAACAGGCTATTATCCAATTTGCCCACGTAGGGGACAAGACCCCAGGGTTTGGCGACCCCACGCTGACCTCTAAAAACATATTCGACCCATATTTCGGCTTCTAGATCATTCTTGGACCTTGGAGGCATTTACAGGTGTGATTTAATTAAAATATAAAAGTTACCAGTCTTTACTTGCATTGTATTAAAGTATTAACCCGTAACCGATTTCAAAAGAAGAAGCTCGCAATTGAGGGTTTAATTTTATCTTTTTGGACAGTCGGGGATCGATTAAAAAAATAAGAATACTTCATCGCTAGGGTTCTCAGAGTTTAAGTCCCATAAAAAATCATTAAAGTCGGTTTCTTTTGATATTTTATGTGATATCAATTATTAATTGAGCTATTCAATAATACATTAAACCTCGTGTTATAATTTCTATGTTATATATGTTATATTTCCTGGTCCTTTTATCCAAATAGTATATGGATTTAAAAATATTCGGAATCTATATGAGATGATACAAATGTTATGTATATTGGTACATTCATTGTATATTGATGTCCAACGGAACAAAGCTCTTAACATCAGTTAATTTAAGAGCGATCTTTTAAGTGACACATCCGTACACAGCATGGATACATTATGGATGCTGCGTATTGCGGATGACAGATCAATATCTAGAATACCTAGGTTTCAATTGAAAGAGTCAAAAACTTGGGTATTATAAAAGTAAAAACATATCAGGTATAAAAGAAGTTAAAAGAAAACATGATCTTGACTGAAAAGAAAAGGCCCTGAAATTTAGTCACATAGATAGTATATTTCTTTTACCTGAAACATACTAAAAACATGCTTTAACGACTGTAAGTCTACGGGTACTCTCACTTAGTTATTGTAATTCAAATACGTTAATTTTCGTTATCTCTTATTAATTATAAAAAATAATCTAAAATTCTAAACAGTAAGCTTTCCACCCTACGTGATTGACCTTAACATTGTTTTGATGTCACTATCGTATCAAAAGACCGCACAATAACTGTTCACATTATAACAAAGAACAGAAACTGATAAACATTCAGTTATGATAATTTTAAGCTAAAGAGTGCTAAATGTTATCACAAGTGATATTATTAAATTAGCTGTTTCATCATCGGTGAACACTGGCCATTGTCAAGGATTTTTTTTTTATACAAATACATTGTTTTGTTATCATAAAGTAACATTTTTCTAAATTCACAAAAAAAAAAACTGTTTGGCAATCCGTCTTTATGATATTATTATTTTATTTTTCTTAATTTTGGTCTTTTGAGCCGCAACCTCTAAACTCTAGCACGTAGTAAAATTTTGCTCCTAATTTCACCTTCCAGCCTCAAGAAAATTTCTACTAGAAAGTAATGAAAATGTTACCTATGGAAAAATAACAATAAATATGTATGAGTTAAGTGTACCTATCACTGACATTGAAGTAGATAGTGCAATCTTGGGTTAAAGTTGAATCGTATCAACGTTTGCTGCAAATAATAATTGTTAACGTTATCTCCTGTTGTTAACTACTTTTCGTTAATTAAACCTATCACTGGAAATTTAGGTAAGTATTTTTTTTGTTCGAATTTTTTGTTTGTTGTGGAATATTTTCCTTGTAGAATTGAATAGTGGTTTTTTTAGCAGACTTATTGTTGTGTGATATCTCTGGCAATTGAGGATCGATATCAACAGCTCTTTGCCATCGATAGGGCGACCTTAGAGGTGGCAAACCATTATGATGACAAAACTGATGACAATTGATGGCAAAACATTTAAAAATGTTCTTTATACATAAATTTGGATTTTTAGATAGAGACTGCCCGAATCGATACAACATAATAAATACATATTTGAAAATGGTTACCTATTACAGCTTGATTAACTAATTGTTAAGTTTACGTAGTCTGTTTTTTGAGTTTGATGATAGGTATATAAGATGCACCAAAAGTGCAGAAGTTAAAAATCTTTACAAAAAAATAGAGTATTATAAGCAAAAAGAGATTAATTTTCAATTCAAGTTTTAATTGCTGGTTATTTCGGAAAATTTATATCAGATTAATAAATGCTGCAAATAAATTACATACAAATATAATAAGAAACCTGGCTTTATTATCGAAACTTTTAAGAATTCTACAGAAAAGAAAAATACACAAAGCATTTCTCCAAATTAATCACCATATTTCGTAGCAAATTTAATTTAGGTATCGTAGCAAATTCGTATTCTTGTAAAAGAAATACATTTTTTACGTACGCAAAGCTTTGAATATTATTTAGAAAATACACTTTTATATATTAAAAATAAAAACAGAAAACGAAAAAGGACCGATAAAAACAAAAAGGACCAAAAAAAATCACTTACCGGCGAACGCTGGTTTCCATAAAACGGAAACTAATAATATAACACTTAAAAAGCTAATACTACTTTTCCCCATCTTGAAATGGGTGAAAGTAACACATATAATCAGTCTTATTTATCGTTACAATAATACGTGTCTCGGCTACCTGCTTCAGTAGGTAAATGCGCCGGAGTCGACACTGACATCCCTTTTTATAGACGCAGTCGACCGACCAATCAGGAGCCACCAAATTGTGGATACAAAATCTAACAAGTATACTTGTTATTGATAAGTTTATGGGCATAGGTCATTAGGTATTATTCTATTGTAAATTATTATAATGTTAGCGTTAGATTCTTTAGTTTTAATCATGTATTAGAAAAGGCAGCATGAGAGATTTTTTTAACCGCCAACCCTCTGCTGTTATCTATTTTATGTTATCAAGTAAAACGTGCTATACTGTATCAAATAATTTCTTTATATTCAAAATTTTAATAAATAATTAAATTTGAAACCTAGAGTAAAATAATTGTTAGCGAATCACACAATTTTTTTTAATTTTTAAATTAAAAGATGTGCATTTCGGGGTCAAAAAAACTTAACAGAAAAATTAGGATATTATTTTTAATTGTATAATAAATATTGATACTATGCCTAAATATTATTAATCTGAATTGATAATTTCGTTTTTAATTTACATGTGTAGGTAGGTACAAAGATTTGACTGATTTTTCTTGTTTTAGATCTAAAATATAAATCTATCGAACATTTGTAAATAAAATTAAGTGAATGGTGTACAATTAATTTGCTTTTACTCTGACAATGGGCACAAACCCATGGTATATTATATTGTATAATAAATAATATTATGATTTATCATTGCATTGTTTGGCCTAATTTTTTATTTTAATAATTATTAGTATCTTTTGTTTTTGTTTGTGTTATTTTATTCTTGTTTGTGACTACTTATTGCACAGCGATTTAGATATTCTGTAATGTTATGAGATTCAATGTAAATAAATAAAAAAATGGTAATTAACTGACTGCCTCGTTGGCCTAGTGGCGCTAAGCGCGACTGCTACGCTAGAGGTCTAGGGTTCGATTCCCAAGTCGACCAAGGTGTTATTGGGGTTTTCTATGAAATTCTCAGTAGCAGGTCGGAGTTTGGATTTGTGCCCGGTTAGTGGCAATAGGCTCGCTCCCTATTACATGGGACCCAAACATACCGGCGAACTGTGGGTGTACATTGGGACACCTCTGCCTAACCCTTCGGGGATACAGGCGTGATGGTATGTTATGTTATGTTATGTTATTAACTGACAATAAATTTTGTCTTCAGTATTTTTTTTTTGGTATTTTAAGGTATTATATGGAATGTGTATTTTAGTATCAACAAAGGTTTTCTAACAACATAGCAAAGAGTGTAGTTGGTAACCATACCATCTAATATTCATAGAGTCGTGGTATTTTTTCGTAATTTATAGGAATACCCCATAACTAAAAATTTCGCCGAATTCACTTCCAATGTCCATTCAATAAGGTGTAAATAAAACAATATACAAAACCTTAATCCTTTTAGTTCTTAGTAAAAATGAACATTCCCGAACCTTTTGTTTCCGGAAACAATTAGCATTCTTTTGTCTTTTGTTTGGGCTTACGGATTATCTTCATAGGATTAGCCGCAACATCTTTGTTTTAATTACATGTATTTAGAACTATTTAAAGAGAATAGTAAGAAACAACGAAAGGAAATTCCTGCCGTATTTTTGTACAACAACTCAAGGAATAAGAGATGAGAAGTCCAAAAACCGGTCAAGTGCAAGTTGGAATCGCACAGGGGCCCGAGTCAGCTATTTTAAGTCAGTGAGTGGCGGGTTAATAAACGTTCCAGTGTACTTGTTATTGTGCCTAATTTTCGTATTCAGATAAGAACAGTCCCTTGCAATCCTACAATGACAACTGTGGCAAGTAGGTGTACATTTGTCGTTAAACTAAAATTATCTGAATACGAAAATTAGGCACAAGAACAAGTACACTGGAACGTTTATTAACCCGCCACTCACTGACTTAAAATAGCGGACTCGGGCCCCAGGAAGGGTTCCGTACCATCATACATATGTACCACGATGAACTTTTTTCTAGTTGGTTGTTATAATGATACAATGTTATATAGAAATACATATTGTGTAAAAATTTCAACTCTCAGGAGATACCGACAAATATATGGATAGACAGCAAAGGCTTAGTAATTAGTAAGGCTCCTGTTGCCACCCTTCGTGTGTAAGACTAGGAGTCATGAACAAAAATGGTATACCTACCAACATCAAAAAAGTATTTAAAACAAAAATTCTGCTGTTTACGTTGTTGTCGCATATTTTAAAATCGTGTAATCTTAACATCGATGTTAACCTTTTTTTTTAAAGAGTTTCCTATCGAATTTCTTGCCGGCTCTTCTCCATAGGAAGGACACTTTGGAACCGAGCAACTAGAGTCAGTAGTTTTTAACGAAACGTTTCTTAAGCTACCCTTTTTTTTTTTGAAGCTGTATGTTTGTTTGTAAGATAAATTGGAATAGTTGGAGTAAGCAGTAAGTTATTGGGAACTTTTTATTACCCCATTGACTGAAGAAAATCGATCCATTCTCAAAAATAATTAGATACGCACTAGCAAGATTTGAATGTTGCTTTGTAGGTGCAAACCGTAGCACGAGCCTACTATGTAGCCTTTCTGTAGCCTTTATGCTACGAGGTCAAACTATGTCTACATCTCTAAGAGACTATCTATACTTCCTAATCTACCTTTACATTATACCTTCCTCTTTACAGCTCTACGACCCAAAATAATTATACTCTAAATGACCATGACCTTTCGAAACATTTTTGGGTATAAGCAATATTATTTTTATACGTAGAAGAAACGTTATCTAAAGAACAATACTAGTCTATTTTTATTTAAGGACTAGCTTTTGCAGGCAGCTTCGCCCGCATGTATACTGGTTGTCGCAGCGAAAAATAGCGTATGTTCCTTTTTAGGATCCAAGCTTATTCCATACTAAGTTTCATACAAATCAGTTCAGCGGTTTAGCCGTGAAAGCGTAACCGACAGACAGAATTACTTTTGGTTTTATACTATAATATAAATAATAATAATCCAGTCTATAAACGTCCCACTGCTGGGCACAGGCCTCTTCCCATATAGAGAAGGCACGAGCATTGATTACCGCGCTTGCTCTATGCGGATTGGCGATTTCAGATCCCAATTTTGGAATCCAGGTTTCCTCACAATGTTTTCCTTCAACTTTTGTCAGAAGTGTCTTAGAATAATTAAGAAAGTACATATAACTTTGAAGAAGCCACATTGGTAGTTGCCTGGGTTCGAACCTGAAACCTTGTACATACAAATCCGTTCATTGAACCGCTAGGCCACCACGACAGTTTTTTATTTAGTTAGTACTGTTATTAGTTAGATAATATGGATTCCTACAAATTATGGTCCATTTCTCTCAAGTGAAGCGAAAAA
This sequence comes from Autographa pulchrina, assembly GCA_905475315.1. Taxonomy (NCBI): domain Eukaryota; kingdom Metazoa; phylum Arthropoda; class Insecta; order Lepidoptera; family Noctuidae; genus Autographa; species Autographa pulchrina. The sequence continues at coordinate 8,520,350 of FR997787.1, forward strand.
TTTGCGTGTGTTTGTAATAAAGATTAATTAATAAAGTGAGATTGCTATGTTGCTAACCTCGTACTATATGAGTAGTTATCGAGATTAATGTAATATTATATATATATAATATATGTTGGTTCCTACACGAGGCAAGTGATTAGTATACTTTGTAATAAGAAAAGGATAAAGTTCAAGTTTATTTACTTTAGTAACCAAGGAGATACTGTTGATTGTTCTCAATTTTTACCGACTGTAGAAGAGCACTCAATTTGACGGAATTTTTGTTATTTTTTGTGTATATTTATGTTGTGCTCTGTTTATATTTATTTATTTATTAAACAATTAATGTACACAAGCAGAAAAAAAAATTGGAACAAGATATAAGATAAAAAAATGTACAAAGGTACTGCTTATTTCTAAAAGAAATCTCTATATTAATGTATAATTAATTATATTTTTTAACATTTTTTCATAAAAACACCAAGCACCTCTTTTATCATTATCAACAATTGTATTATCTTGTGCAAATGTAGAATAGTTAAGTTGAACCATATGAAAGTTTACAGTTTCAATGGGATTTTTTTTTCTTTCGGGACTCATATTTTTTTTATTATTAAAAGCAAAGTCAGATAAACTACACGTAGTTACTGCCAATTAATGACTACTAGATACATGAGTATTGTTTTTAAATACTAATAATAATAGCTTGTATAAGGGACACTGATACTTTATCGGTAATTTGTATTGAATTAAACCCAGTAAGTACATAATGTCACTATGTACTCGTGTATAAACAAATGATAATGTTCTCCTATTTGTTTAAAGTTTGAACTCAAATAAAAGTCCTATCTCAATTTGGTATCCTGTGGTTGTCAGTGAGAGTCCACAGGTCAATCTATCATTTAGAGAATTTCGATAGCATAAAACATTTTGGGAACTCTCAAGAGGTAAAAAAGTAATCCTTACTGAATCTAATGCCATTCTAAGAACTTAAACCCATAAATTTTCTGCGTATTTTATTTAAGGCCATTCTTACTGGGTTCAGCTGAATACTGTATATACATTGACTGACCTCCACAACCCATGTTACTGAGTAACACGGTATCCCATAGAAAAACTGTTTGTCAGAATTTTTTACTGACTAAATGTCTGCTTAACGTGCTCTTCGAAGAAAGGAATGTCTCTCTCTGTTTTAAAATTAAACCCATAGGCGAGATTAAGGCCTGATTTAGACGATGCGAGAAATGTCCTGCGATTTGCGGTACATTGCGGGGCCGCGCGGCTACGGTATCATAAGAGATGGATCGTAGACGACAATGTACCGCAACTCGCACGCTATTTCTTGCACCGTCTAAATAAGCTCTAAATGTATTACATGTACAATTCTGAGAAGGACTTAAACATATCACCAAGCCATACATTGTTGTCTTAAGTACATACAATATTATATTACCAAATTGTTATTAAGTATTGCACGTGACGAATTAGTCACTCCTCATAAAGATTTCCCTATATTTTAAGCTTTGATAATAATTTTCCGTAGTGGACAATTGCGACAAAGAAATAGAGTCAGTATAATTATTTAATATCCTGACCCGGATATGGGACCACCAGCTGTTGTTGTTGCAAGTTCCATGTGACAAGTTCGATGTCCGAGAAATCATAATTATTTTATACATAATTAATAGATATTTGTAAGAATGTATTTGTGTGACAAATTTACGTCAATAATACAAGATAAAGGACCAATTCTAAATTGGGGTAACTTGTCAACAAATTATAAAACATTACGACCACACCTAAAATATATTCAGATACGGCTAACTTATCTGTCAAATAAACATTGTGTGTATGAAATCTGTGTATGATTGTAATTATCTCAGTTTCAGGAAATCTTTTCGTAGAACCTGTCAAAAAATAACTTATTTTTTGAGCCCCGTACGTTTTGTTTGTTTGACTTTTATATTGGATACTCTAAAAGAAAAATGGATGGGGCTTCTTTTTCAAAAACATAGGTCATCTATGTTAAACCCTAAGGTTATTTAGTCATAGTAATGTTTGGAAATTGTGGCGCAATGCAAAGATGGCTTGGCAACAAACAAACAAACAGATAATGAACATGTATCTATCTCTATTAATTATCTGCCCTTTCCTGTGTTTGTTAATTATTCTATTGGTCTATTATAATTGATATTAAATAAATACAATGTAATGAAAGGTTAGATGTAGGCTTATAACAGGGGATTTACCGATTTGTTTTCTTGTGAACTTTTAACCTGAAAATATAATTATTTAGAGAACTTATTTATTTGTATTTATGTTTGGGAAAATATTAGAAATTAGGGATTTTATTTAAATTAACTGGATACAATAAAATATAATTCTTAGAGTATGTATTATTTTTTAAACTTAATATTTAATTTAACCTCTATTTATAAAATTTAGGTTTTCAGTACTGAAACTTAAGAAGATGTGTGTTTTAAAAAAATAGCTCATTTCCGAAAACTTTACAAATCTTTTCGTGCAAACGGAACTCAAAATTGAGGTCAATATTGACAAGCCTTAAGTATGTATTTCCTTAATTAGTCATAACACAGTAATTAGTGATTATTTATTTACTTGAAGAAGTAATTGGACGCTAACGACTCTCTCTAATGTGCATCTGATTTTATGTGTTTATGTAATTACATTGTACAGATAAATAATGTTATTACAACACACATTCTGATATTATTTGTGATTAATATTACTTACTAAAGTTTACTTTATGAAATTTATTTAAGTTTTAAAAGGCAACATCAACATCGTCATCTCAATCTCAATTTTTTTTTTAATTTGATCAAATAACACCGTCCTTGAGCAAGAAGGGTCGAAAATATAAGTAGCTACGCGTTGAGTCTGGTTGAAGCCGGCACAGGACCTGAGAGCCTACCCCCGCAGGGGGTGCCCTTAGTGACGTTGCTGACGTAGTTTGTTTTACGTATCTGGCTGGAGACCTTAAGGTCCTCGCCAAAAGTCCGGTGAAGCAGTCAAAGCCTGCGCTCAGGCTAACTGCAAAGATCTCTACAAAAAAAAAGCCTGAGAGCCTATTTTCAGCAATGGGCGGACAAGGTCTGTAGTTGAAGTATAATTAATATTTTTGTTATTGTATTTATAAAAGCTAACCCTGTCATTGATGTTATTAACGTTCAGGCTTATATTATTCCCTGTTAGCTATCGAAATTCTAAATCTGCGCTATAGATACATGCCTGCCCCACTAGCCAAGTGACATTTTTGACAAACGTTGATCGAATCGCCCCAATGTATGGACGTGACACGTTTAACTCAAGTGACTTAAATAAGAAAATGAAATGTCATATTCATACATTTAATGTCATTGAACCTATTTGTATCATGGTAAGGCCGTAACGTCTTTGTAGGAGTTAGTTTGTAATATTAAAGACCACTACGACGATTTGGATAGCTATCCTGGTATCTATGAACCTTGGAACTTAGGACCCCAAGCAGCTTTTCAACAGGACCCAGCGGTCATCTGCAATCACAATTTATGCACAGCACTGATAACGTGTGTTTATAACAAGAGAACGTTGCCCCCTCACTGCCATCGCGAGGGTAAACAATTCTTTATGATTCTTTGTTTTATAAGATAATTTTATAGTATGTATTGGTTATTTTTAAACTGAGAGGGTTGGTGTGAGTCTGATTATTTGTTTTATTTGTTGGTTAATGACACACAGTCTTAATATGAAACTGTGTTACCACGTGAAATGGGTTGTGGAGGTCAGGCAGTCACTCCATGTAAAATACGGTATTCAGCTGAATCCGGTAAGACTGGAAGCCGACCCCAACATAAATTGCGAAAAGGCTAGGCTTTGATCTCACATACTTTTGCTCTTTTCAAGTATATAGTTAGGTTATTTAAGTTACCTAATAAAATGAGTGAGAAGGTAACTAAAACCGTCCCAATTAGAGCTAAGTATTTGAACTACTTTCTATGATTAGCTAGTCACTAATTAGCACCGATTGTTGCAATTATTACGTTATACTTGGCGTGATATGTTGCACATAATACAGCATAATTTATAAGCTTTATACCACGTGCTTTAAGCGCAATTTTTATAGACCAATATATAGTTAAAATAATATTATCTCCGAAGAATTTTCAAACAATTTAAGCTAAGTGTTATTGAATTTATTGGCCGGTGATAAATTACATGCAGCGCGGAATTGGAGCCAAATTTTACATCGCTCGATATTTTAGGATTTGTGGAATTCACACAGTTATATTGGTTTAGTAACTATTACAGATCTAGTCAAAAACCTCCTTTTTACCGACTTCCAGCAAGAAGGAGGTTATTAACCAGATTTTTACATATTTTTTCTTCACTAAACAGAAACCATCTCACAGTTAGACAGAAGCTTCTTTGTTTTAGCAAGAAAAAAATAAATTAACATTAAATTCAGACATGTGCAATACGAAAATGCTATTCAAATGTTTAAGGATTTATAGATATTTCCAATAATACCAAAAACAGTTTCATTTACCAAGCAAGTACAACATTTTCCTCTACTTCATTTTACTCTTTTCTTAGGGGTCTTAGCTTAGGTCAAGTATCAACTGTAGGTTACACAAATATTTACCGTGCGGTAATCTATATGATTCATAGGTAGATCGTCAAAACAGATTTCTTACCAACTACAAGTAAATATCTATACATATAATAAATCTGTAGAAAAGTCATTTTTGTACATTGAAGAAATTGAAAAAAAAAATAGCCAGCGTGTTAAAGGATAACTAACAGAACCCATTTCCATCATTTTTGAAATTTTTGTCTGTTTGTCTGTTTGTCTGTTTATCTGTTTGTCTGTTTGTCTGTTTATATGTTTGTTTGTGCACGCATCACGTAAAATCTACGAATTGAATGCAGACAATGTTTATATACAAAAATTATACACAACTTGAGGTATAACTTAGTTTTTGTTTCATCGAAATCGGTTCACTCTATCAAAAGATATAATTAATTTAGTGAGTTCAAGAAGTAAAATATTACAACACGCAATTCAGTACAGTACTTGCATTACAACTCTCTTTTGCCGAGGGTCAGATTTCATGTTACATTATCAAACATAAACTACTTAATCGAATGGTGTAAAAAATTGAGAGGTGGTTTTCAAGAAATCGTAGATGGTTGTTAGCTATGTTGAAACATGCTATTGAATCTAGCTGATAAGGGGAGGAGCTTTAAATTTCCAAAATCATTTTCTCAACTGCACCCATAAATTGGCATTATTGACAGATCAAAAGATAAACAAGAGGGTAACCATGGCAGACTGAGGTAGCCATAGCAATCTTCAATTTGATTAGAACCTATATTTTTGTGAACTAGCTATCGAGGTAAACAGCTTGGCGGTTGAACGATTGGAAATGAGTGATGTTGCTGCAAGTTCAAATCCGGTTGTTAATGTTTGTATTTTTTTTCATGCGTCCATTTTCTTATATAAGTTTAAATTTTTTGATACCCAAGTTCAAATCTCAGTAGAGATAACTCTTTTTGTGTTTTACTAACGTATCTTTTTTAAGTAAAAAAATATTTGTAACATTTTGTTGTATTTTTAGTCGCAATAAACGACATCTTTAAGTCGTAAATTTTTTTTTCAACCGATATATAAACTTACAATTATTTAGTGTTTGTATTTACTCTATTTACTAATCTCCGTAGGTAAGTTTGTTCCTCATTGCTGATCATGGAGGAACGAACGTGCATGGCAAGTACCGTAAAGTGATTCAGGCGTAAATGTCCTGGCCATTTGCTTGGAAATTTACGCATTCGCTGACTTGAAAACGTAAGCTTCCGTATAGATCACTTTATAGTTGGTTAAAAACTTTTTCCAACATAATGTGTAATGTTTTCTATTGGTCATCTATATTATATTCCATGGACTAGATCTTTTTGTATTTGTTATTTATTTTCTTTTACCCAAAAACCCAATGATCTTTTTATCACACAATCTTTAGTATGTACTACCTCTTTAATATTCTTTAAAAGGTAGCTTGCTTCTCATGTAGGTTTTTATGCGTACATGATATTTTATTTATGTGTTTAAATTTCATAAAGTTTTTGTACCCTATTACCGGAAGGTTGGGCCAAAACCCTAAATAAAATAAACTTTCTATCGCATTCTCTACATTTTAAAATATATACGTACGGTATTTAAGCCCATCACCTTATGCTGCACCTTACACTTAATAAAGCGAATTGTACAGGATACAGCCTCTGACTTTAATCAGGGTAGAATGAGATTGTCCTTGGACAGCTATTACTTAATCTTTCCAAACAAATAATTTTAAACACAGTTTTGGTAATTCTGCCACTGCGCCTCTCAAACCGTACGTCAACTTTTTGTAACTACCTCCTCTTTCAGTTTCATGGGTCTCATGTCAGTCACTGCCTATCTGATATCCACTCTCAATTTAACGGCGTAGTTCAATTTCGAGGTTTCGCACCAAAACCTCGCGTCCTGTAGTCTCACTAGGGACTGCGGAACTATAGCATAAAAAATGGACTAATTTGTTTTTATGGATTCGGTTTTTGGGTGCCCTTTGCCATTTACTGCCTAGAGCGACCGCTGCTTTCACTTTAACTCAGAGTTGGCGCTGCCAGTAGACTCAATACCAAAACATTGACCTTCAATTATTGTAACCAACTGGGTAAAGCACAAAAGAGAAAACATACTACATATATAAAAGAGTCATTTCAAAACTGCCCAAGGTAGACATATTTTGGACATTGACATCAAAAGCCACCATGAAAATGATAATTTTTTCTCACGGTTCTGGACTTGGAAGATAAATCTAAAATTTTTAAACAAAGTAGCATCAAAACCAATCCTTAAAATTTTTAGAGGTAAGCTAATTATATAATTATGACGACGGTACTTTTTTATTTTGAGAATTTATACAAACAGCAACATTTGTGACAAAATTTACTCGGCAGTAAAGTTCGTGTTAGTGGCCCTCTATATCACAGTCAAATATTTATTCATAAAGATGAATGATAGGTATATAAGCGAACAACGTCGCGGGTACAGCTAGTATATAATAATATAATAATAATAATATTCCGGGACAACTCACACACGGTTATCTGATCCCAAGCTAAGCAGAGCTTGTGTTATGGTAACCAGACAACTGATAAACATACTTATATATTTCTAAATACATACATATTATAGATAAATTACACCCAGACAACCAGAACAAATGATCGTGCTCATCACACAAACATTTGTCCTGGGTGGGAATCGAACCCACGACCTCCGGTATAGCAGTCAGGGTCACTAACCACTAGACCAACAGGGCCGTCCTCTAAAAATATACCTCTAACCTGTCTATATCATATTATGAGTTTTGATTTTGGTCTCAATACAAAGTTCCTGAAACGCCTAAGAAATAAGATTAAAGAACACAATTAAAAGCTTAAGTCAATATAAAAATATTAGGTAGGACATACGAATTGCGATCTAAATAGCAACGTAAAATGAGGATTTGGAATCAATCTGCATGTACCAGTGCAACCTTGATATGACGACTACACAATATTGTGTGATCGCACAATTTTTTGGTCTTAAGCGCCCTGTTAACGTACAAACTTGCTTGACAAATTTGTTGTTCAAACTTCACGTTTTCGTCAAACAATAGTTTAAACGATCAAACCAAATATCAAACAAATTTGTCACTTGGCGTAGCGTCCTCCATGATTTTCATCAAACTTCATCAAACGCGACAAGCACGTAGATTGTTTGACAAACGCCTCAAACACAGCCGTACACTATCAAATAATAATAATAAATAATAAATAAATGCGGACAATATCACATACATTGCTCTGAACCCAAAGTAAGTAGCTATAAAGCACTTGTGTTATGGAATTCAGTAACAACGAAGGTACCACAAACACCCAGACCCGAGACAATGTAGAAAAGTGAGTTTCTGCATTGACCCGTCCGGGGATCGAACCCGGGACCTCAGAGCTAGCGACACCTTGAAAACCGGTGCGTACGCCACTCGACCACGGAGGTCGTCAAATAATTTAACATACACGTAAAATTTGACAAACAATTTGAGCGTTTACGGGGCACTTTACATACTTTTAAAGGTTTTTACATAGTGTTTTTTTTTACCCGAACTTGTAGACGAGATTTACCCTACTTCTACTACGGGACATTTTATTAATACTAATCCCATCTTTTCAAATGTAATGACGTCACAAAGATATTTATTGCCTGCAATCTTTGAACCTTTATACACGTGGAGAAAGGTTATCTTTTAAAGGTAAACGTTACTTGAATAGCGACAAGAGAACATTTATGTCTTGACTGCACATTCTGATAAAATCCCAGTTGCATTGACTTGAGATTGTAAGTATATGAGTTTTATATAAATATATACTATAATTAAAAGTAAAACTCTCCAAAAATGTTAGTTAGTTAATTCACCAAAGTGTGTGCACAGGCTTTTAAGTAGGAAATAGCCGTCGTCGTAGCTCTGTTAAATTTCAAATAGCCCAACTAATAAAATAAAATTGGGTAGGTAAAACATAACATACGTAACATAACATACCATCACGCCTGTATCCCCGAAGGGTTAGGCAGAGGTGTACCAATGTACACCCACAGTTCGCCGGTATGTTTAGGTCCCATGTAATAGGGGGCGAGCCTATTGCCACTAACCGGGTACAAATCCAAACTCCGACCTGCTACTGAGAATTTCATAGAAAAACCCAATAACACCTTGGTCGACTTGGGAATCGAAGACCTCTAGCGTAGCAGTCGCGCTTAGCACCACTAGGCCAACGAGGCAAGGTAAACACAATTAGATTATGTTTATAGGTACTTAAAGGACAATGAAAAATAGATAATAATGTAGCTACCATTAAATACTATTATAATGACCAATGTAATGACATCTAACTATCTTGTAGTCTATAGGGTTACAGTATTAGGGCAACCAGAATTGTTGTTCTTTTATGTGATAATTTCTATGTCTTTTTGTAGGCAATGGTTACAAAATTCTTCAAAAAGCTAATTATATTGATATCTATGACCAAATTAGCTGCTGGTGGTGTATCAGTGCATTCCTTTTCTGAAATAATCCTTAAAAGTAAGAGGTTTTTGGTTTTTTGAAGTACTATTTGTACTTCAAAAAACCAAAAACCTCTTACTATTGTAACAATTTAGTTTTTAAAAGAGTAACCTATGGAGTTTCTTGCCGGCTCTTCTCCATAGGAAGGACACTTTGGAACCGAGCAACTAGAGTCAGTAGATTTAACGTAACGTTTCTTGAGCGCTGGTGGTTGGTTTATAAGAAATAAAAACATTTTGATTTTGGCTCTCGATGTTCGAAGAATAGGCATTGTCTTTTGTATAGAAATGTAAAAATTTTAATATACAACTATCATGTGTATTATCTAAAATAACGATACATAATCAAAAGCCGGATGATCTAAGTCCTAAACAAACGTAAATCGTGGCCTTGTCATGTCACAGCAGCATGTCAATAATAATGAATGAATTTTCCTAAGAAATAATAATAATAATAATAATAATAATAATAATAATAATAATAATAATAATAATAATAATAATAATTTATTGAAATAAAAAAAAAACGTTTACATAAAGTTGTACAATTCAGCTTACAATAATAAGTTTGAAGACAATTATAACTTAACATAAAACTAATACTAGGATGAAAATTTTATTGGTGAAAATATGCTGGTTCCAGTTAATTAATTATTCCGATACAAATATGATAAGTGATGGCAAGTGAAGCAACATTGTAAAAGTTGTGTGTTATGCATTTTATTATCAATAGTATTGCCGGATGCAGTGCACGTGGGTCCCAACTAATTGGCGAAAGGGTTACTCATGTATAACTATAAAATTTTAAATGATATTGTGGTCCTAGTGGACACGAGTATGGAAGCGTTGACCCGTAAGATGATGGTTGTGGATCAAATTCTGAGAATTTGTTGTTTGTAATGTGTGGGTGGTAACGTTGGATAGTGCTGATCTGTTTTCTGTTTCAGAGGATGCAGATTGTTTTTATATTAAAAGAAATTGCATGGCCGACTGTTTTGGTATTGCACAATTATTTGCTTTTGATCTTAGATGAAAGTTATAGTTAAATCTATAACAATCATTACCTTCAAGAATATTCGTACTGTTACAAAATGTAAAGAGGACAATATTGTAATTTCATCCTCAGAACATTTGTTAACGGATAGATAGAAAACTTTTTCAGTTTTGCTTTCACGTGCTTGTAGCCAGTCAAAATAGACATTTCAGTTTGCATAAATTCGCATAGAGCCAAAAATTGGTGGAGGTCTCGAGTACACCATTATAAAATATATATCAAAAGTGCTTTCGGTTCAATGTCAATAATATCACCATTTCGCATTTTTCTTGTAAATGGTAAAGACTTAACATTAAAATAGATCAGACAAAAGTTGTAGATCATGCAATTATCTACAAAATTGTCTCGATACCTTTTCCCTACGGATCACCATCCCAGAGATATCGCGATGACAAGGATTGAAGAAAATATGAGGTAGTGTACGAGGCGCATTTTTAGGGTTCCGAACCATGTATACGTAGTGTATGTTAATTGATATACTAACTTAGTTTAATAAACATGTTTTATGATTTGCAAGTGAAAATATTATATTGATTTTATGGGATTAACACAAGATATACCTATTAATAAAGTAATGTTGCAAATCATTCTATTCAATATAAAGTAAAAGACTGATAAAATTAGGATTACAAAATTATGATATTTATAAATACAAAACTTCGTTTCATTTGTGCTTAAAAAACAAACTGTATTATTATTTTTTCTTCTTTTTATAATTTTATTATCTAACTAGACCAAAATAATGTATTTTTGGGCTCCAGAATCACGAGTTAAAATTGTATATCATCTTAAAACTTTTTTTATTTGAAACATAACACAGTTCGTTGAACTATTACGTTTCAAAATAAAATATATTGTAATGAATTGAGATAATGATATTATTTTGATCGTAGTTGTGAGTTTTGAGTCGTACCTACTATTAAATTGATTAGATTTCTTTGCATTTGTGCGCACAGAAGTATGTAATCTATCCATAAATAGAACAAACCTTTGATTTCCATTATAAGTTTAGGATTAGTTAACTTGTAAGTTATATTTTAATTATTGTCAAATGTTTGCAGAAAAACTTAGTTAAAAATTTCAGGAAAAATGATATATATGTTAGTAGGCTATTTAGAAGCTAGTATGATGAAAGCAAGCTCATTTTCTTGTATGACACGCTACAAAAATAAATATTACTGCCCCAAAATATATATTATACTATGGAACTTTTATTTAAAAAAAAACTAGAACTAGAACTACATGTAGGTATATCTAACTACATGTAGGTGGCCTAAACATCCCACAGCTGGGCAAAAAGCCCACCAATTCATGACAATGAAACTCAACCGGCACGCGGTATCAATTAGTTGTAAGTAAGAAGTTATTGATAACAACAGGAGCGTTGCCCGGGTTATCGCCGAGATAAATGGCTCGTCCACAGAAATATTCCTATTTGCACTTGGGAACACTCGAGTACTCGGAGAGCCATTTTAATGTCAAGAACAGAATACACGTCTTTTGTTATTAAAAATAGAGATTTTGTTTTGTTTTTTTTTTCGCAGTTTATTCACTCGAAAAGTTATCGGAATTACGTTTTTTATTAGCATAAGTATAGGTCGTAAAATATGTTTTTGATTAGACTATCATAATATTGTAAAATTATCATATTGCGAATTAGACTCTTATGACGATTTCAAATATTTATACTAGATGTACCTAAATAGCATATTAAAATCATCGTGATTTCACATCATATTCTTTCAATTATTCTGTTACCAATTAAGTCACGAAGTTTGGAAGTACTGTGCACAATGCTGTCTTCGGCCAAACCCTAAAGTAACATGCTTATTCCATTATTTATCAGAGGGTGTGATCTTTGCTATATATATTAGATACAATTATGTAAGATTCGATGCCATCATGAAAACTATAAAAAAAAACTTTTTCTCAAACATAGGTACGTCATTCTTGAAGGGAATAAAGAACGAAAATGTGAGAAAAATGCTTTTACAAAATAATACCTACTAACACAACGAAATATACCCAACTTTTTATCATAAAAAACTAATTCGTAACTGTTAGATAAGAGTTAAAAACTGACAATGAACGACATTGAACCCTAAACATAGGTAACTAACTATCCCGTTTGAGACGTAATTGATAACGTTGGGTTATGCGTTAACCTCATAGTTAACTGCCATGTGACTGGAAGACATGGCGAGTCATCGACGGTTATAAAAATAACTGAAATACATAAAAAGTATTAGGAACTTTGTCTTAATTGCTTTTTTAAGTTTATGCGATTGTATACATTGAAATAAATATGTGCCAATGAACATTTAAATACAGTACCTTATTGTATGTTTAGGTGATATCCTAAACTTAAGACAAAGTTAATATAAAACTACTTTTTACGAATTTTATCGTGGTAGGTATGTATTGAAACATCGGGAAATAAAACCTAAATTTAGGATACAATAAGTTGTATTTTAATGTTCTTTACCACATATTAAAAAAAAACATGCGAAGATTAACACTGAGCACGTTTTATTAATAGGGCATCGAGAACCGGCCCTATTTTAGGAACCGGTTCTTTCGGTTCCAAACTCAAGCTGGAACCGGGTACGCGGATTTTTCGGTTCTTTTTGATAAATTTTAGTTGATAAGCTGATTTTCTACTACCATAACGAATAAAGGAGAATGGATAAAACACACTTTATTGGAAATCACATTGTTTATTATTTTTAAATATATTTGTTTATTATTTCATTGCAACTTCAATGCAAGACGGCACATGGTATGTTGATTCTGGTGCATCCTCACATATGACAAGACAAAATGTAACAACTCCTGTTGTACAGAACATAAGGACTGCAGACAACAAAGTTTTACATGTGCAATGCTCAGGAGAAGTGAGTTTAGATATTTATAATGACAAAGGTGAAGAAAAGAATGTTTTATTCACAAATGTGCTATGTGTTCCTGAACTCGCCACAAATCTGATATCAGTGAGTCAGATAATCCAAAGTAAAAAATAAATAATAATAAATGCGGACTACATCACATACATTGCTCTGAACCCAAAGTAAGTAGCTGAAGCACTTGTGTTATGGAATTCAGAAACAACGAAGGTACCACAAACGGCCAGATCCGGGACAACGTAGAAAAGTTGGTTTCTACATTGACCCGTCCGGGGATCGAACCCGGGACCTCAGAGCTAGCGACACCTTGAAACCGCGCACTCGACCACGGAGGTCGTCAGAAGTGGTGGTCAAGTAAGATTCAATGAAAGAGGCTGTGTTATTATGAACAGTAAAGGTCAGATAGTAGCAACAGCTAGCTTAATCAACAACATGTATCGGTTGAATATGTCTGGAAAAGGCTTTACATGCATGTCTGATGTTGATGAACAAGATTCTTACCTGTGGCATCAGAGAATAGGACACCTGAATTTTCAGTCTTAGTAAGATGACTGAAAACACTGACCATGTAATTCTGCCAAGGAAAATGGAAAATCTGACATGAGTTACGTGTAAGGAAGTTAAACAGACACGACTACCTTTTAAGAGTGATAGCTCAAGAGCTAATAAAATACTTGACCTGGTTCACTCTGATATCTGTGGACCCATGGAAACAAAAACTCTAGGGGGTGCCAAATACTTTATAACATTTCTTGATGATCATTCGAAGAAAATACATGTGAAAACAATATTATATGATAATAACTTGATATTTAGCATGAATTGAGGTATTTCTAAATTTATTTTAAGTAAGAACGAAAGAATCGAAAGAACCGAAAAAACCGGTTCTCCGATTTACAGAACCGGTTCTTTCAGGGACCCTCAGAACCAGGAATTCCCGGAAAACTCAGTTCCTATGCCCTAGTTTTATACATAAGTAGATATATTATGTAAGTATATGAATATTTTCATACTAGCTGTGCCTGCGACTTCGTTCGCGTGGATAACGAAACTTATCAATGAGTTTTTAACCGCAAAATTAAGTTTGTTTTTTATTGTTTATACTTTTCCGGGATAAAAACTACCCAGTGTGGTGCCCAGGATAATAAAAAATAATTATACCAAGTTTCATCGTAATCGAACCGGTAGTTTTTGCGTGATACCTGAACAAACAGACAGACAAAAATTTTTTTTTTCACACTTTTTGGTTAGTTTTCGGTCTAGTAACACCACCCGCCATTATTTTTTTTGGTATTTTCAATGTACAGAATTTTCACTTTTACAGATTTATTATAAGTATAGATTACAGTATAACACAGTGCAATATGAAAATGTCTATATAATAAATAATAATAAATGCGGACAACATCACATACATTGCTCTGAACCCAAAGTAAGAAGCTATTTAGCACTTGTGTTATGGAATTCAGAAACAACGAAGGTACCACAAACACCCAGACCCGGAACAATGTAGAAAAGTGGTTTTCTACATTGACCCGTCCGGGGATCGAACCAGGGACCTCAGAGCTGGCGACACCTTGAAAACCGGTGCGTACGCCACTCGACCACGGAGGTCGTCAAATGTATACGAAGCGTTATATTATGCATAATAGCGCAATAATGTATGTAAGCGACAAAGTAAAATATTAACATAGGTATCGATACGCTACGAAGAAGAACATAGGTAGAACCTACACGTATTGCTCATAAAATCCTTAATTCCATAGAAAATCTTTGGGCACTAAGTAGTCAATATAAAAAAAATGTATTATTACGCAATTCAAAGAAACATCCTTCATTTCCTGGTAGTAAATATTTTTACTACAAAAACAGTACTATTTTTTACTCATAATTTTCGTAAATATCTCAAAATAATTTTATATATTTTTCCTTGATTCGAATCCTTCATAAACAATAGAGCAACAAGACAATCACTATCCCATCCCATACATAATACATTCACAATAAATCTGTATTAGTATACAATCATTTACCATGAGTTTATGGTCACATATCTTAAAATCTATAGGTATACAGGATGCTACAGAAATGCCCAGCCATATTAATGGGTTTCAGCCCATAGAAATGAAGAATTTTCTATAAGGAAACCCTAATCATTTTGAAAATGAAAACTGGCCTTACATTACAAAATTATTATCAAAATCAACATTGGTACTGAAAATACCCTTTTTTTCATTACTGTTTCATTGGAAAAAAAATCTTTTCTATTTCTGTAGTAGTATTTACTACGACCCGTCATGTCTGTAGCACCCTGTATATAGGTATCTCCTATTCTCCCTGGTCAGCATAGTTTATTTACGAGCACATTAACATATGACTTATTGGCTATTATCAAGATCCTATTGTCTATGGTAAGATCGGGTAGGACCGGGTAGGATCGGGTAAGATCGGGTAGCATTGGGTAGGATATTGAGAAGCCATTTGGATGAAGGTCAAAGAATCAAAGGTCAGGAATATTTTTTATGATTTGTTTTACTGTATATTACTTCAGTCTTGTAATTGAACCGTGAGATATTAGGTAAGGTGAGTATCCTATCGAATCTGAGATCTATATTGCTTAGTATGTAATATCGTATTTTTCTTAATGTAAGCATTTATTCATACCACATGCAATAAATACATTTTTTTTTATTAATCGTTGTTATTATTAATACGATACAATTTAAACTTTTATTAATTAACTATTATAGATTCCAATTTTATTACATCATTCATAATTATTTTATTAATAGGTTGGTAATAATATAGTATATGCTCTGATTTTTTTTTTTGTTTTTCTGTTTCTATTAAAATATTTGTACGCCATATCATGGCAGGATATGCTGGAACCAATACTGTAACACCGATTGTACCATATTCTAACAAATAAACATTTTTTATTTGATTTGATTTGATTTAAGACATAAGCAAGCAAGTAAGTAGCGTTCTACTTACTTGCTTCCTTATGTCAAATATTTGTGTCAAAATACAAAGCTTACAGCCGCACCTACCTAATTTGGATACAATTAATGGACATTTAATGATCACTGCAAAGTAATTTTTACCTTAACGTTAATTGAAAAAGTTTTCATAATGGTAAACCGCATTACAAATAAAGATTCTCCTTTTCTGAAATTGATTAAGTATAAAACGTTAAGCTACTTACCACAAAAGCACCGCAGCCACTAGCGCCACCTCTTATGTCCAACAGGAATCATTACATCTCGTGATTCGCCCCGTGAAGTCATCTGTTTTTAAGATGTTTTCGTCAGCTGTAAGACAAATAATCGTATTAAAATAATGACTAAAATATTCTTACGTTGAACTTCATTACTTTTAAATTTTCTGATTGCAGAAAAGGGTCATAATTACATTATTGGTATTCTAAATACTTCTAATTTTCATTTATAATCATATTTCAGAGATTTTGTATGAGACGAAAGTGATGCGACACGAAAGCACCCTATGCAAAAGTGTCTCACGTTGCTAAATACTGATAGTAAACATGACCATATTATAAAAAAGTCTAACTCTAGCTTTACTACTTACTACTAGGTTTTAAATCACTTTCACATCAGATATTCTAGCTTAACATATAACCAAATAGTTTCCAATCTAACCATGTATTACAAGCTCAATTCTCCTTATCGACCACTACGAAATCATTTTTTAAGTAACATGTAACCAAGTATTTTCTTAAGAAAATAAGTAAACTCAGATTTGAATATATTTGCGTCCTAAATATTATAACAGAGTGAGTCTCTCGCCAGCTCTACGGAGCGTCGCTTAAAATCGGCAACGCGCAGAAATTTAACTTTAAAATTTTATTGCCTCACAAAGGCATAATTTTTGATATATCGTCGACGATATAAAGAATGCGTCGCATAATTATAAGGGTTCGGTCTCTCTGTAAGCGGGGACATAGAACATAGCGAGTAACAAAAGACAGCGATTTAAATGAAACGGGATGCAAAATCCAGCGTTTTGGACTAAGATTTTCGAGATTTTAAGTGCGCGTTGTCAAGAAATCGCTCCGCTTGTGGCGTTATTAACCCCGCTTAAAGTAGGACCTCGTTTTAAATGTATAGGACTGGCGTCTACCAGTGATCCTGTAGTTATTTATTGGCAAAAATGCAGGCACTTGGCCTCCTCAACTAGGCACTTGGTTTCGAAGTATTTTTTTACACTTTTATAAACTGCGACACTTTGAACGTCAGTCGACATTATAATTGAGAGATGCGTTTGGCTGAGATGTGTTTGTTTTAAAGGCTAGAATATTTTGTAGAGGGCGATGGTGTTTTATTAGGTCATTGACTGCAGTGTATGGCTGTATTTATTTGTATTTTTCAATCAAGAAAATAAGTATTCCGATTTTATTGATTGTCAAATGGACTGATGTTGTATAATTCTTTATTTTTGTTACTTGCTACATATTATGTTATTGTTTTCAATCGTCATGAGGAGAAATAGAAACTTATGAATATACATTTTTCTTGTGCTCAAATGTGACCTTCTTTTTAGTGACTAAACTTTACGACTAAAACAAGTATATTTGATACTTTTATTTAGTCATCCGCACAATGTAAATGTGATGCCCAAATATTCCATTAAGAACATTTATTTTTTTTAGTGGATAGTTTTTTTAGATACAGTAAAATTTATTTGTATCATAGTAGCGAATAGGACTGTCACTTAACCACCGGTATTTTTTAAGATCTCATCCTTTATTATTTTTGTTTAATCTTTTTTTCAATCAATACATAAACAAATCGACTTCCAAAACCCAAGTAACCGGGTAATTACAGCACACAATTACATAGCTTGCATTTTGGGAAACGCTTAAAAAAGACGTTATATAAATTTGGTTGGTGGTTGTAGGTAGTAAATCGAGTTCGCTGGCGGTCGCCCAAATGTTCCGTTACGTAACACACACGAAACTGTATAACTTCGGTATAAGGCAGTATCTGAGGCTCCTAGATTGATAAACATGTATGTTACTGCAGCCCCGAGTAACCAGGGATCGTCAGCTAGGTATCATATAGTGGAGTTTATAATATAGAATATGTGCGGTAAGATTTAGGTTTAGAAAAGGTGTAAAAAAAAATTTAGATGAGTATTTTTTCGTTTTCAAAATATGTAATTACAAAGTAGATTAGTGAATCAATTTAACAAATGCACTGATTTTTATTACCGATTGTTTTTAATTGATATTAAAGATATTATTTTATTACTTACTTACCATTTGTTGCTACGGAATGTTCTTGCTCCTATCGAGACAGAGATTGTACCTGAAAAATATAAAATGGTTTAATGCCTGCGGTAATAAAATCGTAAGTCTATAGTACGTTAGCTTATAAACATTTCTGGACATTTTAACCGTGGGTACATTCACATCTACATTCTTTTCATTAGACAAATAATGAAAAATGGAATTTAACGTTAAACGTTTTTAACTTTTCACATATTATTTTTTATACACCAAAAATAATTGTACTTGATAATCTGGGCATATAAATACTCGATACCATTAGTATCAATACATTATTTTAATAAAGGTTATAAAAGGTTGGTATTATGATTAATATTTAAATACTTACGTAACAAAGTTGTTTCCATTCCTTAAAAAACTGCAAATCTGAAAAGTTACTTGCAAGTGCAACAAACATTAAGAAATATATCAAAATTAAATACAGGATAAAAAAACACATTGTACAATATTAAAAGATGGGCCATTTCGATAATATAACCTATAATTTTAAATCTAATTGTTACGATGAACTAATTAATTATAATTAAATTGTAATACCTAATGTGTGAAGTTTTAAGTGTCCTAAATAAATATAATATTATAAAAAAATAACTAATTTTTCTTATTTATTGTGTAGGCTTAGTTTTTATATTATTGTAAATATTTTAAGTTTAATAATTAAATTAAAATACTATAAAAGACACCCAAAGAATTATCAGCCAACAATTCAATGAGCATCAAAAAAAAAACCAAATTAATTACTAACCAAAAAATTATAACAAAAAGACCCAAAGGGCCAGAAATCAATCTCACAAAAAGAAAAGAATAATAAAATAATAAAGTAGTATCGTTGCGTATCCATTATGAAGCATGATTATTTATGATAGTCGTCGTGCCAACCCGGGTATGACGGGCCAGACAATAGACGGATATACCCGGATCTCTAATCGAATATGTAAATACCGGTTTAACATATCCCAGACGGATCCCAGACGTTAGTGTCGTCAATGAGACGTAAAAGCCTCTTTACAGGTCCTTACGGCTTAGTTTTATGACTCGAGTAGTGTTTCGAAGTTATCAAATAGGTGAGGTGTTGTGGGTTTGTTATTTATTTGCCTATAATCGTATTGGGACTGGATCCCTGTAAAGGTAGTTGTAATTGTTTTGAATAAATAATATTGTGCGGCTTAAAGTCTTATTTTAGGTAAAGGTTTACTAAAAGTGTAATTATCTATATGTATAAAAAATATCTCAATTTCTCTTGGTCACGCCATGGCTTCCAAGTGACTAAACCAAATTGTACCATTTGAGTTTCATGTTCCTTACTTTTAATTGTATAGGTTATACAAAAAAAAAAACAATTTATTAATACTAATTAAGACCATTTTTCCTGAAAATTTCAGCATTTTGAAATGAAAAATCATAAAACAAAAAACAAATTATATAAGGACAAACTTAGCTTTACATAACAGCCAACTCAAATACATTTTGACGAGCTAAACTTCCCAAGCTTACAAGTCCAAAATGATGTCACTTCCAGACTATGATTGAGAGCAAATGTCTATCATTGTTGCCTAAAAAATCTAGATCTTGTCTGCTTAAGTTGGTATTTATGCCAAAGTACATAATTGGCTCTCAAATGGCGGAGTCTAGACGTTATAATATCGGCCAGTTACTGCCCCAAGTGGACGATATTTGGGAATAACGTTTGTGACCCATTTCTGGGCCATCATAAAAATACAACCAGTATGAATAACAGCTATAGCATGTAGTTACTCGCTTAAAACGGAAGTTAAGACTTTGTTACTACTTCAGGGAATAAACCTGGTTTTGGTGTTATTTCATGTGTTTATTTAGGAGCTGTGAAGTACTGACTGTATACACACGGATGAAAACTACATCATACATAAAAGTAATTTTAAAATGTTTTTAGTGAAATGAAATAATTATTTTATCCATTAATAAAATAGGTAACTAGTAGTGGGAATTATTTTTATTTTCATGACGTATTCTTATAAAAATATATAGAAAAACGTAAAAAAAAATCTACAATCAATTATTGTCATTAAATATTAATATCCTTATATGTTACATATATTATTAAAATGAATAGTCCATTATATTGTAGTGTTTCTCTATAATACTAGAAACTCTCTTTTAAAACTGTAAGATAAGTAGAAAGTTTATATTTCTAAGCTACGGGCAGGTGGAAACTTGGACAACTTACAATCAGATAAAAGTTTATTTTTAAGTTATTGTCAATAGTTTTGTACCGGTGTCGGGTTTATTTATTTAGGTTTTTGGCGATAGGGAATCTATTAGGACGGTTCTTGAGTTCTTTTATTTAGAAGTTTGTGGTCCTTAGAGACGAAATTCTGTCACGGAAAATCTAAAAGAAAAGCCTGACTGATAATAATGTGGATAGATGTTATATAAAGAATGGATTTACATATTTTACCAACAACCTCACCTATTTTAAGTATCTGGGTATCATTTTTTAGAATGCTTGATATCGCAATTTTACTCACGTATCCCAATTAAAGACCTTTATGTTTGTCTAGTTACGTTTTGAAATGTCTGACACCGTCATTTGGCTAGACCATCGCTTCTCTTAATCTGAATATGTGTTTGTCTGTGTATTATTGTACCCTTGTCTATGTATACCGCTGTGTGCAATCGCAATGATCACCTTGTGCTTTACTATTAGTATGTTTAAGTCATGTATTTAGAATGTGAACCATGTTTGTCAGTTTCATGTGCGTAGGACCTGTAGGTATGTCTTCTAGTCAGAAGACACACAAGACTGTACGTTTGTTCTTCTGTGTCCCATCGATTTGATCTCTTCATAGCATGATCGCTACCTATGTGATTGATGTCTATCTGTTCTGTGTCACACCATTATGTCCGTCTGTCAGTGTGTGTACCTCTATGTGCTATCGCGATGATCTCTCGCATGGCGTGCTCGCCGTCGTCGGGGTGGCGCGGCGGAGGGCGCGGGTCCGCGGCGCGCGCCAGGATTTGCCGCACCACGTCGCGAGGCGGCGCGCCCAGGGGCGTCGGGCGCGACGAGAGCCCCAGCTGGATGACAACACACAGAGATATAGATGGAGAGCATCTTAATGTTTGGCTGTGGTTACAATCAATGCTGCGGTAAGAATAAATATTTAATAGACTCTCATAAGTATATCTTTTGCGTTCTACTTGTGTTCTACATGTTCTCTTTAATACCTTGACGATGCGTTGTGGTATATATTTCAATTTCAATACAGTAAACGATGTTAGAGGGCAATTATGACGATACAGTGCTAGAAGGGGGTTTTTCCTCGATTCATTACAACTCTTCCTCTATGGCATTTAATACATAAACTATGGATCCATGACAGCCCGTGTTACACGTACAGTGCTCCAAATCAGAAGGAAAACTAAGTAACTATTACCACCAGAATTAATGGGTCGATCTCGAGAGGCATTTTTTTTCATGTCGGGCTGGATAAACCCATTTTAAATTCGAAAAACGTTTTCAAAATATTTTTTTATACACAGTTCGGTGTCTGATCTACGTGATACAAGGCTAATATTAAGAATAAGTTTATTTTAAATATTAAAAAAAAAATCTTAAAGCCTAAAATCCTGATCGCTCTGGGTTGACCCAACTCCCGATTGAATGAAAAAAACATTCTTTAACTTTTTAATGAGAAGGTTCATATGAAACAACTTATTTAGATTACATAACAAATAGTTATTCTTCATGGTAATAAAATATTTTTAGTTATATTAACAATACTTTTGCCACAATTTGAATTTAAAGTCGTGACCGAGCATCTTATCTCATTACTCTGCGCTGAGGTAAAACATCGCGCTCATCCCTAATTACGCGTTATAGACACTCTATTCCCCTCCCGCGAGGTAACGCTGGTAGTGGTCTAACCGCCGAGGAGGATACCTGTGCGCCACATTCCCGCGCTCCAACATTACGAAGGTAAGTTTATGATTGTTCTGGATTTGGTTCTCGAATTTTATGATTGCTATGGCACGTTATTTAAATTAAATAGTTAGCTTGCAAAAGTGTTTGTTATGTGAATTAAGTGATCGTTACGATGTTTTTTATGAGAAGTAATGACAACTTTCTACTGCTTTTAAATTCGGCTAAATTTATGATTTTGTGACTTTTTCTGATCGCTATGGCTGTGATTGCTCTGTCCAAAAAGACCAGAGCAATGATATTTTGCATTAATTGTACGTTATAAATCTATTTTAAGTAGTAGTAGCAGACTGCAACAATGACAAATTATGAACTATGCATATAACCTTAAATTTATAACCTTTCCTGGGTTTCTTTAGGTAACCTAAACCCATAAACCGATTTTGACGTATTTATCTACCTTACCTTACGTACCTTATGTACCTCGTTCACATATAAAGCCGTTGTGGAGAGAGATGTTGAAAAATCAATTCTTTCCATTTCCACAAAAGCGGTAGGTGATGACGGCCTACAACTCCAAATGTTCCTTCCCATCTTAGAATATATAGTACCAGTTATCAACCACATCATTAATTTCTCCCTGACTACAAGTTCCTTTCCTTCCGTCTGGAAAAAGGCCAATATCCTACCACTTCCTAAAGTCGCCAATCCAACATCCGTATCACAGTATCGTCCCATTTCCATTCTCCCTGTCCTATCCAAGGTCCTTGAGGGCGTTGTTCAAGATCAGCTGTCTAATTACTTTTCCTCTAACAGCCTGCTGAGTCTCAGATTTCGCCCTGGCCATAGTACTGTTACTGCACTTGTTAAAATTACCGACGACATACGACTGGCCATGGAGAGGAAGTTCCTAACAGTCCTGGTACTTTTGGATTTTAGCAGTGCTTTCAATTCAGTTGATTTTGACATACTTTTAGGGATCCTCTCTTCCCTCAATGTCTCTCCTCCCGCAACTTACGACGGGCGTTCCCCGGGGTGGTGTCCTTTCTCCCCTTCTTTTTTCTTCCGTGGGCTAAATCTTTTGGTCTTTTAGTTAATCCTACAAAATCTCAAGCTCTCATTATTGGTGGCAGACATTTTTACAGCCTATTGGATCATCAATCTCTTCCACCTATACTTTATAATTCGGCTCCTATAGCATACTCCAAAATAGCAAAAAATCTGGGTGTATACATGGATTGCCATCTGTCATGGGATACCCATGTCTCTGAGGTAAGTAGGAGGGTATTTTGCTCGTTTCACTCCCTAAAGCGCCTCCAGAAGTTCCTGCCCTTTCAGACTAAAATCACTCTCGCCCAATCTCTTCTACTACCTCTTCTGGATTATGCCGATGTATGTTATTTAGATGCAACGGAGGAACTTCTAAATAAACTCGAACGTCTGCAGAATTTGTGCATCCGCTTCATATTTGGTCTTCGGAAGTACGACCACGTGTCGGAATTCCGGGCTCGATTGAAGTGTTTGCCTATTCGGCAACGTCAAGATTCTCATATTCTGTGTCTCCTTTACTCAGTTTTGCACAACCCTAAATATCCAGGCTACCTGCGGGAACGCTTTGAATTCCTGGTCCCCAGGGGCAAGCCTTGTCGTACTTCTTCTTCTCTTCTCCTTAGCACTCCTCTTCACTCCTCTAGTCGTTACGACGAATCGTTTGCTATTCGTGCTGTGCGCCTCTGGAACTCACTTCCACATTCCTTGCGCAATAGCCACCCATACCCCTCGCTGAACGTTTTTAGGAGAAAGATAAAAGAACATTTCCTTTCTATTTGAGTTATGTACTACATATTATTTATATTATTTACTATAGACTACAGTCTATGTATGTCTATATTTAATATATATATTGTATTATATACGTACTATATGTAGTATTTGTATGTATGTATATTAAAATATGAAAGTTGTACACTTCTATCTTCCTCACCACTTAATAATAATCTCACTATAACTCAAAGGTTTGCCGGAAGAAAACTCAATTTTGAGTTAAGCTCACCTCTGTACATCAACTTTAATTAATATAATATATGTATATTAAATGAAATGTATTTGTGTGCAATAAAGAATTAAAGAATTGATTTCAAACGGTTTTTAATTTTGTGTCATTTACCTAGAAGTGGTTTACTTAAGTCCAAATAAATGAAACTAAGCCAAAAGTTCATTTTTATAATTATGTTAATTTGTTATTTTAGCAATTATTTTAAATAAAATATTCCGTATGTTTGATATGTATGACTCTTACATATAATCTTGTTACACGTTCACTGAATATGACTGAAAACGCCTAAATAAATAATATTTTATCAATATATTTATTTTTGTTTCACTGATTTCACCATTTATGATCGCTCTGGCACCAATTATGATTGCTCTGGTCGCGAAATTTTTGAAACTTAAATATTTTCATAACTGATTGTGTAAATTAAAGGCCAATAGTAAAAATGTACTATTTGAATATCATTATTTTCAATGAAATACATAATTACCATTAAATATCAATATCTGAAAAGCACCAGAGCGATCACACGAATACGCCCGTTTTGGAGATTGATCCTAATACATAACACTTGATCGATTGATGGTTCCATGTTGAATTCAATACAGCAGCATTCACTGGCAGTGGTTGTAGTGACTCAAACCACTAGGATTTTCAATGAACTTAAGATTCTGTTTAAATGTTCTGTTATGTGTAAAAATCTGTTTGTCTCTATCATTTTAAGGCGTAATGTAGCGACAGATAGACATTTAAGAATGTTTCAGTTCCAGTATTCGGGTGTTGGTTACATACCTTGGCTAATATTTGTGACTTGATGCGCTCTAATCGCGCGGGGTCCTGCTGAGAGTGCGCAGCGGTCGCTCGGCAGGGCGCCAGCGCGAGCGCCGCACACACGACGAGCCAGGCGCGCATCGGCGCCTAGCCGCGGCGCGCGCTCACCCCGCGCCATCGAAGCCGCGCCAACGCGACATCTCCGCGCCTAAACACACAACCACCAGAATTAAGACCACCAGGTCATATCATACTAAGTACTAAAATTATAAAGACTTTATGTAAGGATCATCTAGGGATTATATCTAAGTATAATTTGAAAATATCATAATAATCTTAGGCCCGTCTTAATGGCAAGAGACATCATGGTAAGCTTAGACGAAGATGGCTGCACGAGCTGGACTCTTTATTTTGTAAAAAACAAAGAGTCCAGCTCTATAGATCAGGCTATATAGAGATGAAAGGAGGGTAGAGAGGCGTTTGCCTTGCAGTGGGACAGAAATGGCTAGTATGTATATGATTACATGTATAGTAAATAATCTTGTTCAATATGCAAGCCATTGAAATATCATAACGGTATGCAAATTCAAGTAATTTCAGTTATGGAGAATCTGCATTACATTACCGCATCGGGACCACTTTATTACTCGCGTAGCATTGGGCTAACTCTCGTTATTTTAGTAACTGAGGTTTAGCTAGAACCTAGTCCCTAGGGACAACAAGCTTGTGGACAAAAACAATAAAGCTTTATGTATCTACATAAAACGCAAAGTAAAAAAGACAAATTCTTTAAGAAAACATAGCTTATCTACACAGTCTAGAAGTGTCTAAAATTTCGGTTTGCTAACAAAATTCAAGTGTAAAACTTTGCTAACGGAATATTTGCGTTGTCAACATTTTAAAACACTATGATAGGGTTGTCAGAGCTGAAGCATTAAATTGTGAAGCTGTTACTTTTCTTAAAATATTTTCGTACCAAAAGACCATTTTTGTTTTTCTTATTGTTTTTGATGGTGCAATATATTAGGAGGTAATGTTTTTGTTTAGTGGTTCGGAATGTCTTTACAAAGTGTTTGACATTGAAGGAGTCACTTTGGTACTTATGAGGTTTCGAACCCGAAAGTGTATTGGTTATTGATATTGCTTAGACTGACATTGGTATTTACCGATATTTATTTTTCGCGTTAATGTTGTAGCCATAATATATATACTTAACGTCTTTGCTGTAAATAAGGTTTAAGATGACTTTAAGGGCAAAGTCAAGTCAAGTCCATAATAATACAAAAACAAATCTTTTTTTTCAACATTTCAGTTTATCTCGCTTAGACAGATAGACTCGGCAGGGGATTTCGTTTCAAAATATAATATATGTATGTTAGTGGCAAAGACTAGTGGAAAAAATGGAGGAAGGCCTTTGCCCAGCAGTGAGCCAGTATGGGCTAATAATAACATATAGGTACCTTAGGATGACGGTGTCTCCACTAGTTTGTGTTTGAGGGTCGACTGTCGTGAATCCCCTGAGCTCAGCGAGGGTTCGGTTCTCAGTCTCGTACCAGTCACACACACGAGCTCAACAGCATCTTTGAGACAAAGAAAATGGCTGTCAGATATACATGCACGGAAAATAAAAAACAATAGTTATTGAAAATACAATATAATGGTCATAATGGTATTTTTTGAATATAAACGAAATATAATCGACTAAAAGAATCAAAACAAAAAATATCTGTAGTCTTTACGTACAGCAAATTAATGTTGACTTGAATCTTTAAATGGATAAAAAACCAGGGATCAGCCGCGTCAAGCACAACTTAACCAGAGACGCGATCCATACATACCAGGTTAATAATTATATTTTTAAGCGAATAAGAAGAAATTTTAATATATTTTTGATCAATTACAGATAAAAAGCATAATGTTGCTTTCAAAAATTGGAACCAGTACAAAGAACAGAAAAAAACGTTCTTATGATAATAATATAAAACATGCTAGAACTTTTCACTACCCCTTACAACCAACGAAATACATTCATTGAAACATCTGTCCTCCCTGTCTTAGGGGGAATAGGCCTCGGAAACAAGGGTAACTGAAGTAGGTCAATCCAATACAGACTTCATTAACTAATTGAAAAGTTCAAAACCGTTTATATTCTTTTAATGTCAGGGAAGGAATAATGACCGGTTTAAAGGGATTGAATGGTTTATTTTTATGTTATTTCATTTTGAATGGAAGTATTATTAGTAGAAATGAATGACACGTGTAATAGATGTATGTGTATACTGCTTCTTAATATTATTAAATTTATTTGGAAAGGTTTTTTTAAATAAAAGTTTGGCTGTGCTCGAAAAGGATCGTAAAGATACTGTATTTTTGATGTTAAGACCTCAAAAGTAGAGTTAGTTTACGGATGCAATAATACTCTATATTCAATTAGAATATTAATATTGCTATGCTTGTTGTTAGCATTTTTATAAAAGAAATAGAAAATGGCGATTTGCTAAAGGAACTAATTCGGCGTCTTTAAATTTGTAATACAAGTAAAAATTAATTTACATTTTAGCCAAGCATTGGCGTATCAGTTTTGAGATAGGTTTTTATTTGAAGCAAAAATTTTATTGTTATTCAATGTGACTTTCTTAGTTATTCTATCTATATTTTTATTAAATCTTACGTTCGTGATAATTTCAATCTGAAATCTATCAACATCTAAGACCATTATTTCTAGAACCATTGCTAATCGTGGTCACCAAAACCAATATTGAGTTTACATTTCGAAAGGTGAAACCACCTGGGTTCAAGGTCACACAATACAACAACACGTATACCATAACGGTACTATTTAGCGACGAAGCGAGGTGAGCAGAGAATTAGGCCATCACTTACTTCCACTTGATTTATTGCCGTTACGTCAAGGACGGGAAATGAGGATAGGGTGACACCCTCTGGTGTGTGGGCTGATGCAGAAGAGGGAGCGGGCTTGGTAAATTAATTATTAATTTAATTTGGTACGAGAAATTACTTATTTTTGGTTTGACGTGCTTCACGAATGCCTGTTTTTTGTCTAAAATGTTACTATAACCTTCTAAAGTACAAGTACACTTCTTCTTTTCGTGTCGATGGTAAATTTAAATTAGAGTATATTGGCCCAGTAAGTTGCGACATTAATGGCAGCATCGTTAGCGTGCTTTAAGTCATCCAAAGTGCAGGTGTACGGACACTTTGGGTAATTTAACAAGTGGGGCATGGTTTGTTTGGGAGCTCCACATTCGCATTCGGTATGAAGGGGATCGATTATTACCCATTTTGCGAGGTTGTGTTTACAGCGTCCTACCTGGGTTCGCAGTCGATTGAGTGCTTCCCAGACAGGCCACTGCAAATTACTACCAGGTGGTAAGTGCTTAGGTTGCAGGAAGTCAGGTGGTGGAAGTACACTAAACATACAAGTAGTAAGTAGTAGGAAAATTTACTTTACAATTTTTGTATGTCAATTCAGCATAGTGTTGAATAAAAATACATTTGATTATTCCGTTTAACGTTGGTTATTTTAATAGCAAAAACTTAAGAAGTAGTGGTGCTATGACTTTAATCTTGCATAAATATTCATGTAATACTAATTATTCATTATGTTGTATTAATCTTAGTCTATCAAAATAGTATTAAAAAAAAGCGCAGTTTTTAATTAGTATTAATTATCTTGTACACCGTAACACTTTTTTTATGAGTTGCGCTCACGTCAAGTTTCACCTTGGTACCAAAGGTTTAACTCCAGTTAAAGGTCTTGTTACGATTCCCGGCACTTTTTAGTGCTCTTCGTGGTACTTTTGGTGCTTTCGTCTGTCCGATTGTGTTACGTATATATTTTATTACGAAACTTCATTGATGTATCTCTCGGTGTTTTTTATAGGTTTTCGGTAAACTGTTTTTGAATGTGCAAGTTTTTTATGACTTTTGCATAACGAACTTGTTTGAATCGTTTAAAGAAGAATTGTTCTTGTTAGGATCATGTACTTTTTTAATGAAACTTTAAGCACTGCTTTAAGGAATATCTGCTATTTAGAAGGTGGCCTTTTCAGAGTCATTTACTACCGATTTCTGGAACGTTGATCAACACAAAAATTAGTTAATCACCCGTCATGTTAAGCGCTGTGATTGGCTGTTAGTCTTTTGGTCAACCTTTATTAAGTCGTGATTTGACAACTGATTAAGTTGATCAACCTTTTCGACACCAGGGGTTAGGTTTAAATTTCTTAATATAGGGCAAAACGAGAGTTATATAAAGATACTAGTTTTTTCCCGTGGCTGTACATGCGAGGCTGTCAGTTATTGCAGCAAAAATTACACTATGTATTTTCAAGGTATGTATGAGTTAGTCCCACTAATAACTTATGTAATATTCTCAGCAATGCAGAGGATTATCCAACCCTATAATGCTCGAGGCCGGTACAACAGTGCCTCTGCCAGATAGTGCATCGCGATGTAAATACGGCCGTGACACGATAGCTGTTGAGGGTTAATAATGGGTTGTAAGTTTTGGCTCAGATAAGCTGTTTTTGGTGACCCTTTGCCTGGCAATTGGCAAAAAAATAAGTTTTAACAACAAATAATTTGGAAGTTTGGCTCAATAAGATTATTCGGGATGAAAATAACATTACACAACACATCAATAATAACATCGTTTTATGCAAAACAAATAAAAAAAAAGGAATTAACTTTTAAAGATCTTGTAAAAAAATTATACAATTAAGTAACAATAAACAAAGACAAAAAATAAACAAAAAACATCCTCCCAAATGACTAAGAAGTTCTTGAAGTTCGAATTAACTTCAAAGAACCCCTCAGTTGTTCAATAACTAAAACTTATCGACCTATCAAAGCATATTTTTAATACTAATTGAACATCATAATTGGAGCTTATAAAATAGGCCACAAGTTTATTTATGAAGCTTTAGAGGGTTGAGTTAAGGCCTAAAAGGCTAAACTGTTAGTCAAGCAATCAATTAAGCCTTCTTTCTCATAGTGGAGTGTTATTTAAAAAGTATTTTGGCTATTTCATTAGGGCCAGTTCTTCTAGCACCAGATATTATTTATTCGAGAAATAAAATTCCTTTCTGACATATTTTTGGTATTGAAAAAACTGTCAAAAATTCATTTTGTCAAAAATTCAAAATTACATTAGTAAAACCGGCCCTTGCTTATTAAATCGTATCTAAATGTAATTAAATAAACACACTAATACATGATATAACTAAATTAGTAGCAATGTTTAAACTTAAAACTTAGTATCTTGGTATTTTCGTTTAAAAGCTTTCAAAGTGAACTGAGAACGTCCGACTCAAAGGACCATTCCTACGATATTTACGTTTAGATTCTATTCTACGGTATTACAGGGTATTGACTATTCAAGAGTTTTACTGTGTTCATTTGTATGAAGTAAACATGCTTATTTTGTATAAAAGGTTGGTTATCATTAATAATATGTTTGATTAAGGTCCGGTTTTAACAACACCAATTATTTTTTTTTGAGAGAAAAATCATGTCTGACATATTTTGTATTGAAAAACTGTAAAAAATCAAAATCATTACTTAGATAAAAATATCCAGCCCATGTCCAAGTCATTAACCAAAAATCCTTTAATTTTTGGTTAATGACTTGATTCAACGTCTGTTAATACTGATGTATGTCAATGACCTTACGAAACTTTATGAGCTTATTGAGGTATAGGAATAATCTTTTTACATTAATACACTATACAACTAAAGAACGCATGACCGATTTTTATTATCTTTGATTTGTTTGATTTGTCTCTGTCACGAATAGCAGAATAACTATAAAAAAGTCGGAAAACGAAAGAGACTAATTACGCGAGTGGAGCCGAAGATCACTGCTAGTTATAAGAAGAAAAAAAATCTCAGGTACCTAATGTTTTAAATTTAACTTAAGTACCATCGTTTTCACTTAGAATTAATACAAACTTTGTTAATATCGACTGTTAAATATAATACCAATTTAGTTATGTTAAAATTTTATGATAAGAGATCGATCTATGAATCTGATTGCAGTTGCAATAAATAAGACGTGTAAGTTATAAGTAAACCAATAAAATGTTGTACTAAGTAACTTTATTTATTTCTTTTAAATGAAGTTTCTTATCACACACATTTGAACTTCAGATCTGTGCAAGGTACAATGTCCAGTTTCAAAAGAACTATTCCATCTCACAACATTGTATTTTGTTTGCGTGTCAGGTTTTTATGATTTACTATAAAAATAAATATATATATATTTTGATCGATATCTGAAAGATGAAAATCAAAGTGAATTGAAATTAATCAGTTGCTAAAGAATAATGATTGATAGCTTTTATGATCCCCATAACAACTTAATATTATAATATAATTACAATGAAGCAACTGTTTAAAAAGCCAGTAAACATTACAACCAGGTTACATAAATAAACTTTATTTAATCACGTTATGTAGTTTTTACTGAATTTGGTAAAAAATATCAGTGAACTATATATCTAAAAAGGGACAAGTAAAAGAAAACGGGGACAAAAAAAAGAAATACCAAACGACACTAATATAAAAAAAGTAAAAAAAACTTACTTGTCAATTAAAAATACACAATATATTTTTAAAACCACTTTATAAAACCGACCCGTAAATACGTGAGAGGTGCCTCCGTTATCAGAGTTATAACGAAACTGCGGGGAAGCCTTCGGGACCTCTAATATATACCGCGCAATACCGATCCCACGTACGGAGGTATATAATATATACAGAAAATAGGCTATAAATAGA
This sequence comes from Autographa pulchrina, assembly GCA_905475315.1. Lineage (NCBI taxonomy): Eukaryota > Metazoa > Arthropoda > Insecta > Lepidoptera > Noctuidae > Autographa > Autographa pulchrina. The sequence goes on from FR997787.1 coordinate 8,552,265, forward strand.
GCCCTTTTCTACCAAGAGGTTGAATCACTAGATGTGGCAATGATTTCGTATTGTATTTTTGTACGCTACACAGCTGGGTTCTGTTTACTATTAAGCGTAATGATGTCTAAATATAGATTCACTAGAGACTGATACCTAGCCATTACTTTTCTTTTTAAAAAATCTCAGTGTAGGACAATTTACAAATTTGAATTCTACTCAGCAACTTGTCCAAACAGACAAGTAGTGCTGGTGTTAAGAGTGTTAAGAGACTAAAAAAATAACTGAAAGAATGCACTAGTTTCGGAGAACAAGCAAAAAAAATATTGGCTTTATGCCACTAGAATCATCTCAAATGATAAATATGCTTCCACAAATCTGGAACAGATAGAATAAATTTATTTAAAACCAAAACCTAACCTAATCCTAGGTTTTTAGGGTTCCGTACCCAAAGGGTAAAACGGGACCCTATTACTAAGACTCCGCTGTCTGTCTGTCCGTCTGTCTGTCCGTCTGTCTGTCTCCAGGCTGTATCTCATAAACCGTGATAGCTAGAAAGCTGAAATTTTCACAAACGATGTATTTCCGTTGCCGCTATAACAACAAATACTAAAAACCACATAAAATGAATATTTAAGCAGGGCTCTCATACGACGGTGGTACGGAACCCTTCGTGCGCGAGTCCGACTCGCACTTGGCCAGTTTTTAAAAAGTTACGTTGGGGTCGGCTTTCAGTCTTACTGAATTTAGCTGAAGTCTAGTATTTTATATGGAACAACTGATCTGACTTTTTTTTTATCAGCCTTGCATCTCTCATGGGGTGTGGGGATGCCAGAGTCCGGGCTTCCAGAGCCTTGAGAAAGGCTCCGACTACTCCGACAAAACACCTGGTGCCATCATTCCCCTTAGTGGCGGCGTTACGGGTGCAACCCGAGTCTTAGCACCGTAACGCCCCCTTGGCTCCTCACTTCCTATGTAGGAGGGAGGACAGCGGGGGCAGTGCATGGCACAACTGATCTGACTTGCACAACCTAATGACATGGTACTACCATGGTACACAGTATCCCTTGGTTAGACTTGTTGGCCTAAAACACCAAGTCCGCTAAAATAGCATATGTTTTAGGCCTCATCTAGTTCCTACTTCTCAACATCTATGTACTTGGTAACACGTCGTGGGCGACGAAAGGCCTCGATATCTAACAATTTAAAGATATATTTGGTTTTCTTATATAAAAATACATTGAAGCTGTACGAATAGAAATACAGAGAGAATCTAATTTTATCTGAACCTTGATATAAAATACAAGCATTCAAAGAAAAGGTTTCCTTTTAACATTTTTCATTTTTATGTATTTTGTATTAAAGCTTCGAGTAGGCGGAAAGGTTTCATAAACCCAATTTGTAAAGAAAGTCAAACGAATAACTTATTTTCTAAAGGAAAATATAAGAAGCCCCTAGTTGACGAGTATACTTTTTTCTTCGACAAAGGTTATAGGCATATTTTCTGGTTTAATGTTTCATGATTTCACAACGTTTGAATAATGAGGGATACCATTTTTTCACCGCCAGGGGCGCTAGTGGCAAGTGATGTTCAAAATGTCAGATCCCACAGTCTGTTTTTTGGCTTTTGACTTTTGACAGCTGACGCACCACTCTGGCTACACTTTTTTTAATCTTCTGTATTTTTAGCATTCATATTAACCTTTTTTTTTAAAGAGTTACTTATGGAGTTTCTTGCCGGTTCTTCTCCATAGGAATGACATTTTGGAACCTGCATCTAGAGTCAGTAATTTAACGTTTTAAAAGAGCTTGGAAAGGCCTTTTTGAAATAAAAATATTTTGATTTTAGCGTTTTTATAACCAGGTATTTTAGTATGCAGGTCATCAGTACATATAGCCTACCAGGTCTTCTAACTTAGCCTGCAGGATTAAACACAAACGTAAAGCCGCGAAAATACTTAATCAGAAAACTAATATAAATGAACTATCCTATACGAACGCGATGTGATAAATCTTTCAATTTATTTTGAAATATTTACTATCATAAGTTTAGGAAGTAATTTTAGAACTGGGTCGGTCGTATCGGTTCATGTCAAATGTTATGGAGTATAAAACTATTTTACTCTCGACTTTGTTCGCTGATAGAGCATTTTTATATTTAAGGCTAGATCGCCGTTAGAAGTTAAAAGAATAGCTTTAAAAAATATAATAATATCTACATGAATTAAACTTAAAATATTTACAATAATATAAAAACTAAGCCTACACTAGAAATAAGAAAAATTATAATAAATTAAAAAAAAACTAAACACTAAAATAAGGCATCAAAAAATTATCCACATTGCTGTCGAATACCTATAGGTATATATAAGATTACTAACATTTTGATTTTTTAATTCAATCTAACTACATACCAAAATTTTGTGAAATTCTGTTATGTGGGTGAGGTGTGAAAGCGTACCTAACAGACAAATTCAAATTCAAATTCAAATATTCTTTATTCAATATAGGCTACACAGTAGCACTTATCGAACGTCAAACACAAAATACAAAGAACAGACAGCACCCTAAGGGTCGGTTCATATCCGGCGGAAACGCACCGCGCACCATCGGCCGTGCAACGCCAGAACAAACAAACGCGCAATGAGACATCCAACCCCCCACACCTGACGCGCTAACGCAACATCAGTTGAGTGTGAAAAGCCGAACGCCCCACCACGCATCCGCCCGACCCGACGCCAAGCAACCGACAACACGCGACGCGCCTCCCGCCAGAGATGAACCGACCCTAAAACGCCCACCCTTCACCGCTTCCTAAGTGCTTTGGCTAAGGAGAAGAAACGGCGCAACAAACTCCCCAGCAACAACAAACTAACAGACTGACTGACATTTAGGGTTAGGTACTTTTAGATTTATAATATTAATGAAATAATGGTACAGTAGATGAGAGATGATATCTTCATCCTTGTATAAAGTGCATTTATATGACTAATGAAAGGCCCACTATATACAATGCTGAATCATATTATTATATAGAATGACTGCTATTCTCCTATATGATTAATAAATATTGTTTTACATTCATACCAAAAACTCGTATAACGTGATTAAAAGTTATTTTTACTGACTTAATACACCCCCACGGAATCAGAAATTTCTCTGAAGTTAGCAATTCATTAGGAAATGTTTCCAGCCCGCCCGCCCGCCTAGCTCCAGCCCGCCCGCCCGCCTAGCTCCAGCCCGCCTACGACTACTAAGACAATGGAGTACCTACCTAATTATACATTTGCCTTCGTTAAATTGAGAACAAAATTATTCAAAAGCATGACGAGGGTTCCTGTTGTCTCAATGAATTAAATTAAATCAGAAAGACAATTCAATTGAAATTATAAACTTTTTTTTTTAAGACTTTTTAGTTTTTTTATTGTCTTTTTTACATCATATGTATCTTGATGTTTCTATATGCATTAAATGCAAGCCTAATTAATTAAACAATCCACATCATTACTGGTGCAAGGACAAAAAATAATCAAACATTGGAAAAATCTATAAGATCATATATTATATATACATCAGAAATACATCGAGGTAACATTTTCGTCAAAGTATAACAGAAAAGTCCACTTAAATAAAATCTAAAATTGTTAACTAAAACTCCATTTTTATCCGAAAATGTTCGCAAAACTCTCAGCCACACAATGATAACATTAAATAAAATGCCAAACAAAACTATAATATGATTTACAACACAATAACGTTAGATCAGGTTGGTGCATCGCGCGGGAATCGAACTCGGGACGTTATTCATGAAGTGGAAAGTTTCCACTGCGAACTGGGAACTGGGGCAATGAGAGTTCACTAGCTCGGGTTAGTTTGAAAAATGTTTGGTCGTTTGGAGATAAAAATGTGTAGGGTCGGTATTAGTTGGTACCAGTATAATAACTAATTTGAAGAGTTAGAATCTGCATTGTCATATTTACATTTTTAATCATTTTAATTTTTTTTCTATGTTTGCGTCCAGATCTGACAAACACACACCGCCGCTCGCGAGCTGTTCGTGCAATGCTCGTTCGGTGCGCGATCGTTAGATCTGGACGCACCCTTAGAATTAAAACTATACACATCACTCTTTTATTTAAGTTAAATCTTTCATTTAGCAAAAAAAGATTTAGACAAATTATGTATTTATTAGCCAATATCCCATTGCTGGGCAAAATCCTCCCCTTCCGTCTTCGTAACCTTTGTTTTTTGCGATATCTGGCCACGTGCTCATGTTTAGTTTAAACTTATAATTTATTTATCTTTGGTATCTAATTTATTATTTACTGAACTCAACAAAACTAATGAATTAAAACTTATATAAATACGTAAAACTAACACGTCAAAAAATTCATCGTCATCCTTGCTATGCCGATTCTCTGTGCAAATTAATAAATTTATTTAACTTATGAAAATCAGGGACTCATCTCTCAATTTTAAACCCAACACCAAACATTATCCTTCAAAGTTTTGGAGGTCGGCAAAAAAAGATAAAAACATAGAGCTGTTTGTTTAAATAATGGATGTTTAAGTAAAAGTTCTGATGGATTGGTTACTGTTACTGTTTAATTGTTAACTTCAACTTGTTTGTTTGAAGGCTAGCTTTGAGTTGGGAATGGTTTTGCGATATTTATTTATTACTCGTCTAGTTTCAAAATTTCGATTTCGAACTACGTTGTCGACTATAATTTTTACCTTTCAGTAAAGCCAAAAGGAAGGATAATGTTTTCTGCATTTTTTGTAGTAGATGATGTTTCATCTACGGCCAGGTAAATTAATAGGAGAAATACAATAACAATAATAAATAAAATCAGTGAATTCTATTCAATAAATGGAACACTCTAAGTCAATTCATGGAAAAAGGGTCTAAAATCGAAATACCAAGTAAAACATGTTGTTGATATATTTTACAGTTAAAATCTAGTTTTTGGTGGTTCTCGTTCTTCCTAATTAGTCCTAACTATCTATCAGTGAGATAACTATGGAGAACTCTTTATATATTGGTAATATAATATTATAGTATCTAGTTAGACGCCTAGCCTATGATATTAAAAAAAGCGAAGTGGTCAAAAATATACAAATAAATAGGCAATAAAACATTAAAATAGGTAAATCTTTATTCTTTATTTTTAGATCTAATTGGCCAGCGTTTAAATAAAACTATTTTGTACACTAAACAATGTATTATTATTGGATTACATACAGCATTACATTTATAATACATTTAAACGACACTATAATGGTTGTTCTTGTAGAATATTATACAATGCAAGACAACCATAAGCGTTCATACATAATTGTGCTTGCGGTCAGCCGGACGGCTAGCCGCATTGCGGGTAACCGCATAGTGCGTGTGAACCCTAAGAAGTTTAGCCCCGAAAAGTGTTTATTTCGGTTAGCAGTCGGTAGGATTACATTTGGTTGTATACAAATTGTATCTACTTGTTTTACAGATATTTAAAGAAAATCATCGTTATAATATAATTACTCAGACAAGATACTTTCAATGTCATCAAGTATTATATACATTTATGCACTGTTTTCTTCAAGAGTTTGGTGTACCACCGAGTCCATAACAGAGCCTCCCACAAGAAATTCACACGATGGGTATCCCAGTACTCCGCTATGTGAACCTTCTTCATCATTTATGATGAATTTTGCTCATTTAGAGGAGCAAAAAACCATGTCTTTTTATGTTGTACTCACTAAAGAAATACTTATCGAATTTGTTTCGTAAGTGAACTTGGTAAAATGTGAAAATAATTACTACTTCTTGAACAGAAACCAATCATTCAATATGTTTTTTAAGTTATGACTGCGGTTGTCACTTTCATTGACAGACGGAAAGGAGTACGGGTGCGCGCGCAGTTCAAACATACAAACACAAGATCAGTTAAACATATTTTTGGGTATATTTTTTTGTCGCAAATTCTAGAGAAATGTAATTGTTGCTATTAATTTTAGTATATTTAATAAGTTATTTTCATATGTTAATAGTTGCTGTACAATTATTTTATCTATTTCATTCTGAGGGCAGAATCCTACACAACATCAACGAGCACACTATTTTTTTTGGCATTTTTATTCGCAAGTTCTAGAGAAATGTAATTGTGGCTATTAATTTTAGTATATTTAATAAGGAATTTTCATATATTGATAGTTGCTGTACATTAGTTTTTCTAAAATTCATTCTCAGGGCAAAATCCGGCCATGTCCTTTATTGTTATCTTTATAATTATTTAAATTAACTGTATTATCAATGTTTTCTTTATTCGTCTTTAAGGCGAGAATTCCAGATCATAAATACAAAAAGACAAAATTAGTGCGTTCAAACAAAAAATCTCTAGCTTTAGTACATTGGTACCGATATCTATCATACACACTAAACTTAGTCAGTATTTCATCTCATGGGAACAAAAGCCTCTATTTTAAGGCTAAGTTACATGAAAAAACATAGCTTACTTATTAGGTCACACAACCGAGGGGTCAACGAACTCTATATTTTTTAATCTGGATTCGGGTCAGGTCTGCCTGATGGATCGTTAGTTAATTGATAAAACAGTTTAACAAGACTTTAAGATATCGTGTTCTCATCAAATTGCTTTTACGAAACTTAACTAACTTACATTGCAAGTTTTAGTCTCAAAGTTGTGATATTATTATGTAAGTGATACGTGGTGTAAGAATCAAAAGCGTCTTATACCACGAAGAAATAACCTTAAGAAGATGAGCAAATTGGTTAAATAAGTATAAAAATATTTAAGTAACGTAGGTAAGCTTTTTTACTCAATTCGACTGTTTATTAAATTATAGTTATTAAACATAAAATATTTACAATATTATAAAAACTAATCCTACAATAAATAAGAAAAAATATAAATTAAATAAAACTAAGAACTAAAATAAGGCATCAAAAAATTTATCCACATCGCTGTCTACTGGGAGTGTGCCCAAAAGGCTGGCAGCATTGCCACGTTGTATGGCAATGCTTATTCGCTGACCTAGGTAGAAGCCAGCCTTTGGGTCACGCGAAGTGGTCAACCAGGCCTTTGGACAAATCTTTAAAAATTCTGTGTGCACTCGGACCCCACGGACCAAGGGTCTCAACCCCAAACGGCTCTAATATTTAACTTCCAACTAGGTTGGTATATTTCCGCCGCTTGAGGTTCTCAGCAGCCGTGAATGAATTTTTTGATGCCTTATTTAAGTTCTTAGTTTTATTTCGTTTATAATTTTTCTTATTTATTGCGTAGGTAAGTGTAATTATTTATTGTCAGAACTATGCACAATTATAGCCTAGGACCGCGACAATTGGAAGAAGGAAAATGGAGGCTTTTGCTTGCACTAGGACAATGTTTATTCAATTAATAAGAATAAAGTGACTAAAAGAGGCATATAAAAAAAGGACATCAATATAAATCTAATAATCGCTAAATCCAAAGGCACTTCTTTTTTAAACTCTACAAATGATTACAATATTTTGAAGGGCCTGTTGGTCTAGTGGTTAGTGACCCTGACTGCTATACCGGAGGTCGTGGGTTCGATTCCCGCCCAGGACAAATGTTGTGTGATGAGCATGATCATTTGTTCTTGTGTCTGGGTGTAATTTATCTATAATATGTATGTATTTAGGAATATATGAGTAAGTTTATCAGTTGTCTGGTTACCATAACACAAGCTCTGCTTAGCTTGGGATCAGATAACCGTGTGTGAGTTGTCCCAGGATATTATTATATTATTATTATATGCATTTTAATATCATCAAAATATGTTTACGATCAACTTTAAATGCAGACAAAACAAAACACAATCCAACTTTTTCCATATTCAAAATCAACTAACAAGGTTCTCCTCTCGACGGATCTTGAAAACAAAACCTTAGTGTCCTAGTAATAAAGTCTGTATTCACTCGATAAGCAGTATTTCTAAATATAATGCAAATATCAATCACATAAGGAAGTTTCTAGTATCTGCACATTAGGTATCATTTATTGTAATTATGGGTCGTTAGACCTTCGTAATAAGTTGTACAATCAATTTACGATTGAATTTCAAAGTTGTGTTGTAGCTAAACGGTGGATTTTAAACTATTTTATGTAGTTTTTTATGCTTGATACAAATCATTCTATATCGGAGGAAATAAGGAAATAACTTGTAGGATTTAGACTTATAATTAATATCTGGATCCTTACTTTTAATTTCATAAATGCGAGAGTAACTCTGCATGTCTGTCTGTATGTTACGCCATCACGCCTAAACTATTGATCTGATTTATGTGAACTTTAGTTTAGAGATAGTCTACCGCCTGAGAAAAGACATAGGCTACTCTGTAATGCTAAAAAATTGCGGTAGGGGGTCAAATAGCTTATGAAAGTTTGTATGGAAAATCTATTTTTGACGCGATATCCAAACCACGCGAGCAGAGCCGAGGGCAACAGCTAGTTGTGTATATGTATGAACAGTGAAAGCACGTGTATTTTGTGTAACTATTCAGGCGTTCCTGATTAATGGACTCGTGTTATTTCTACGTTACAATAATTATGGAATTCAGATCAACAGGTTAATTGCAATATTCGATGAAAGCTTCAGTAACTTAGTTTTTATGTGACACAAGTAAATAGAGCTTGTTTTGTGTACATACAGGAGTAGATTTAACGGTCCAATTTTAATATCACTGCTGGTTCTATGTAATAACACTTCTGTCAACCTTTTCTCATGATATGTTGGATCTTCATATGAGATCGGTTTCCAGTGTTCCTGCATTCAGCTTAATACTTTTACATTGAGCGACTGCCTATAATAATATGTCGTCCACAAAGTAACACTGTATCTCGTAATAAGACTGGTTGTAAAGACTGTCAAAGATTATCTACGACAGTTGGGACCAACAGCTTGAAGAAGGGGTTTCGGTACGTTAAAAAATGCTTACCCATCCACGGACAAACTGCGACGAGCGCGGCTTAACCTCCGTTATTTTTTAAACCGACGATCACTAAGCCGAGCCTCTCACAAACACAACTTCTACTCATAATTTAATATCATCATAAAACCTCTACCTTTTCCCACAAACTCTGAAATAATATTTTCATGAAAACCGTAATTCATTAGGCTGTAATCAACTAATTGGGAGCAGAGTTAATAGCTTGGTCAAGGCTAGTCTACAGCGTAATCTAGTGTTTACATTGTGTCTACCTAGACTATACCTAGGTTCTAGACTTGTTACGTAAGTACAGGTTATTTGGTTCTAGGGCACGCAAAAATTGAAGGGGAATGGTGATTACATTTATAGACAGACCTGTAACAGACATTTTTTCTAGTGTGTTCTACCTTGAAGATTTTTGGAAATATGTGTTTTTAAATTGCATCAAATAAATTAATGTGTGTGACAAAATGATTAAGTAATAAATAGTAAGAAAAAGAATAAATGCCTTGATTATCACATCGGTTCGTATAAATAGGATGATAGACTAAACCGTTGGAATAATTTGAAAAAAATATCACACGTATATAGCTTTAATAAGATTAACTTCAGGTAATTCAGTACGTACTGACGTATTCTAGTATAATAATTAATACGTCTTTAAAACATAGCGTTGTTAATAAATTCATTTAAGAAAAAATACCCGAGCATTCTCTTACTTTCCACAGTCGTCTACTTGTTAATTTGCATAGCTGGTCCTTCGACCATTAATAAATCATTACTAAAGCACCAAACTATTCTTTTCATCTTCGAATCAAATGAGTAAACCACAGAGAATTTGTATGCCCCATTGTTGAAGACTATCCTATTAAAATTTATAAAGTTGATGCCAACATTTCCAGATTAATGTTTTCTGTGCAACGAGAGAAGCTTTCAAGTCAGTACTTTAGGTACTATTAAAATGATATATAGGTCTCAGCTAGACAAATAGGCCCCGTTTACACATTGGCCAATCCTTGAAATTATAGTTAGCGTTGATAAAGTGGTATTTAGTGCCCGGAGTATGTTGTTTATTTGAAAGTTGACATTCTAATGGGGTTTTATTTTAAAATTGTCTTGGATTTTTTATTTTTTTGCTGTTATCGCTGGGGTTAATAACTTTTGAGAGGGTATAAAAATCCTTTGCACTGTTGCTGGGCGATAGATATATAAGTTATAAGTACTTATTTCACGTGAATTTAACTTAAAGTTTGTTAGTTATACAGGGTTAGCTTAATGAACATCCAAATTTTCAGAGCTGATTCATCATTAATAATAGTCTCGATCATCATCATCATCATCATCTCCCTGCCCTGTTCCCAATTATTTGGGGTCGGCGCAATGCGTATTCAGCTCGATATTATACTGTAAAAGTAAACCATTTTCAAATGGATGTTATTATTTGACTTTATTATTATATATCATCTTTGGTAGTCGTTAAGTCAATTCTGACAACCAGTCTTACTATGGGACACTGTGTTCCCCAGTAAAATGGGTTGTGGAGGTCAGATAGGCAGTCGCTCCATGTAAAATACGGTGTTCAGCTGAATCCGGTAAGACTGGTAGCCGACCCCAACATAGTTTGGGAAACAGGCTAGGCAGATGATGATTATTATATATCATCATAGTCATAAAAAACTTACCCTGTATATTATTTCCACATCATTTTATTACACCCGATTAATTAATACTACACAATTTTTATATTAAAAATTTATATCAACTCTACCCCAACCCCACAAGTACTGTCGAGACAGAAAAGTAAATAATAATTACAAACATAAATTATTTCTAGTAGCCCAAAATTACTAAGTAACTATTTATAAGTCTTTGTACTCAAAGAATTACTACAAAGAAGAAAACTTGTATAGAAGCTATATTTCACGAGAATAGTCGGGATCGACTATTTCCATGGATAAATTCCTTTTCTATACAATACCCGGTGTATTGTAGGAGGCTGTCGTTTGCATTGTTATTGTAATTACTCGCTTTACTAGAAAATAAGGCTTCTGCGGTTTTTGTAGGAACATGTTTTTTTAAGTCCTTTAGTATTCAATTTAATATACAAAATGCTAGCTTTGTAACTTATTTATTCATATAAGTTTTAGAATAGAATAGAATAGAATAGAATCTTTATTTGCTTAGAATGTAGGTACATAAAAATAGGATGGTAAATTACATAATAAGATTCAAGTACATTCTGCCTTATTGGCATGCAAATATAAAATAAAGTTGATAAATGACAAATAGGTTACAAGAATTTATCATCTAAGAAATCTTGCACGGAGTAGTAACACTTATCTACAAGTAGTTCTGTAAAACATTTCTTGAACTTTAACAATGGTAAGTTTTTAATTTGATCAGGAATTTTATTAAAGATTACAGGAGCCATACAGATTACACTCTTTTTTAGTAAGCTAGTTTTAAATACGCCTGTGCAAAGTAAGTTCTGATACTGTGATCTTAAAGCTGTACTTCGTTTTCTTGTTTCTGTTAATGTTGCAAATAGATTTCGGTTTGTTATTACAAATATGGCTAATTCGAGGATATAGAGGCAAGGAAAAGTTAAAAGTTTTTAATTTTAGTATAGTTGTAAGTTTCATTAATTATTAAGATCTAAATGTATTGATTTTAATGTTTTGAATTGTTAGCGTAGTTTCAATTAATTAGCTATATAAAATTCTGCGGCTAAAAAGACCAAAATACGTGAATTTGCGCTGTATTCCATAAATAAGAATTACGGAACATTTTTCAAAATCTTTACCTTAATATAAATTTCGTCACAAGTACAGTTTCTACTCAATCTCAACAGCAACACACTCATATTTCATACATACTCGGTCCTTCCAATCCATGCAACCAATCTCCTACCCTTCATGAAAAACATTCTCGTATTGGTAAACTTCATACAATATGCCTCGAAAACTGTTGAACCGACAGAATATACCGTAATCTTCATAAATAACGAAAATCAAGCCGTGACATCATCACATTAACCAAACATATCAGTATAGATACTTCAAGTAAGCACGTGGTCTTGAAGTCAGAACTGACAACTCAACTTCAACCTTAAATCTTATGTCACAGAAGTGAATTTTGTTTGAAGCCTTGCAGTTTCAGGAGTTTGCAAATAATTTCGGTTATGTAAAGGGGCGAGGTGAATGCATACGATTATTGAACTCTAAGTTAAGTTTATTTCTTTTAGTTAAAGGTTTATATAGTTAATAGTCTGGAGTTACGTGTAAAGAGGTTGTATTAAGGCATTTAGTCTTTTTATAGGATACCTGACAATAGATGACGACCTCCGTGGTCGAGTGGCGTACGCACCGGTTTCAAGGTATCGCTAGCTCTGAGGTCCCGGGTTCGATCCCCGGACGGGTCAATGTAGAAAATCACATTTCTACATTGCCTCGGGTCTGGGTGTTTGTGGTACCTTCGTCGTATCTGAATTCCATAACACAAGTGCTTTAGCAACTTACTTTGGGTTCAGAACAATGTATGTGATGTTGTCCGCATTTATTATTATTATTTATTATTTAGATAATGTTTTCTCCTGAGTTTTAGTTACCACCTATGATTGTCTCGTCGTTACGGTTTTGGAGATGTGATGGCCATTCAAAATAGTATGATTTTACGGTTTTACAGATTCCCACAACTCGAATAGTAGAGTTGCCGTTTACAAGTGTTTGAAGGGTACTTAGTATTACTTCCCTGGCCATGAATATTAGTCGGCTATCTGACTATCAAGCGTGATACATTGAACATATTGTTTTCTTAAGATTAGCTTGAAAATATTTTGTTAAAACCGAAATATTACTGAGCAAAAGTAAAGATTATTATTCTACTTATAAAGAGTTCCCTATGTAAGTTTAACATAATAATACGTTTATTTATTTTTTATTCATTTATATAAGATTTAATTTTAGTATAGTTGTAAGTGTTTGTTCTTGTATTAGATTTAAGTATTGAATTGTAAATAATACGTTTTGACATCGTCAATTTAACGATGTATTTCTGTTTAATGTTAATATTGACCGTTTTCAAAAGGCACTTTCGAATAAAAGCCTTGTTAATCTTTAAGATTACGACTGTTATAGAAATAACAGAATATTTTCACAAATATATAGTAAAAACAATTCTACAATCGCGTAAAACCTAGAATAGTAGTAGAATTTAGTACAATAGTAGTATTGGGAATGAGTCATAGTTATTGTTTACTACGGCGGAAGGTCACTGAGGACGTTAAATAATGATTGACGAGCTTGTGGATGTCGAGGGCTTTGGTTGTAATTTACAAGGAATGCTGATTTTTTGGATTGACAAAAAAAAAATTGTCAAGACATCGCACGTGGCCCAGTTATCTAAAAAAAAAAGAGAGGTTTCGAAGACAGAAGCAGTGGCCTTTGCCCAGCTTTGGAATCTATTATAGACTTTAAAAAAATATATTTTTACCTTGCATTTTAAACGTCTAACTAATATACTATATAACATAATAATTACTTACACCAAATCGCAGGTGTGACATCGAACCCAACCGAATCTCTTGATCAAACGTTATTAGATTACTTAATGATTTATACCAATATTATGATAAATTTTGTTTTATTTAATTATATCATTTAATTTTTTTAAATAACGAATTAGTACAATAGTAGTTAGTAGGTACAAAAACCAAAATTGCTTAAATATATATGATCGTAAATATTTTAATGTTTACCCTCTAAAAAATTTTATTTCAATACCCGTCATTTTAACGTAACTATCAGTGGACTAGTACTTAGTACCGCGAGTAGCGCACTCTACCCTAGCTTATATATTCTAAGTATAAAATCTCCTTGGTACTCGTCCGGCGCATCCCGGCTACGCTCGCCAACTACAGCCGTGATAGTTCATTGACACGCAGTACTTAGTGCACTTGCGATTCTGTAATGAACTAGCTGTGCCCAGCGGTTTTACATCGCAAAAAGTACCATATTGTAAAAGGTGGCTTGGAATAAATGTGAGTTTTAAACTAAAGTTGTTTGAAGGGTTTTGGAAAGAAGTGATAGTCGTTAAAGCAACAGTAAAATAATGATTTGACAGAAGTATAATTAGGTATGTTTTCAAAAAGGTAGTGTTGGACATCTGATATAAACGCTCCTACGGATTTTTCAAAACGATTACAAAGTAAAGTTCAAAAATTACATTGAAATATATTTATTCCAATTATTATGATTTAAAAACAAACAAAAATTCATAGTTTTGGGTGATAATTTAAAACAAACTTTTAGTCAAATTAACCTCCTCTTTTTAATGTCGGTTAATAAATAATGCTTCGCAACAAATATCTAGGGGTCACTACGGGTCAATTTAAGTAGAGTTTAGGTAACGTGTCTTCTTACGCAAGCCCACTTACCAAAGCATTCGTCTAAACTCAATACTAGTGAAACCTTGCGCTTGTTTTTCAGAGGTATAATCAGAGAAGGATAACCCCCTTTAATATTCTATATACCTTCTCTTTATATAGATTTATTATTCATCACATAAATAGCTGTGTTTATATCATATCAATCAGTTTCGTCGGTCGGGGATTTTTGCAAGCGTGTCATTTGTGCAAGGTTGGATAGTTTTTCTGAGGGCATTTTCCTATGGTACCGGATTTTTTGGTATATTATTATGTTAGATTACTTAGCCAGGATCTATTTTTTATGGTTTATTTTATTTTATTTAGAGTAACGGGTATATACTTTGACAATATTTTTGTAATTTTTTTATCACTTGAAAACTTACATACAAAAACACCAGCAATTGTAAGTTTATTTTACGGCACTATTTTTTAAGGCACTAATAAAATTAGCCTTTTATCAATCTCTTAACGTAGTACCTCGACTTGTGAACCTGCTCATATTTTGTAGATTGAAAATGTAATTCTTGATAAAACCAATCACCCGAAAAATCGAAACCAAAAATTAAACAAAAAAACCACCAAAAAAATCAGTCAGAATCTATAAAGTTAATCAATCTGAACACTGGCCAGTCCTTAACCTTCCCGGCAGACAGCCTTGGGCGGCGCCGCCCGGTCGCGGCGCGGGGGCGGGGGCGCGGGAGAGCGGGGGCGCGGCCGGGGGTGCGGGGGGCGCGGGCGACGCGACGCTCCCGAGAAATAGGCTATGAAAACTTGTGTTTGGGTGTCCTCCCTAATGATGTAATTCAAAAAGTTTATACATGTTTTTTGGTATTCTGGGATTTTCGTGTTTTTGGAGCCTGAAGAGGTTTTTTGGGTCGATGTTAATATCTCATGTGTGTATTTAAAAATACACTGAAATAATATTAAAGGATCTTCTTGATATGTTCCACTTTTCGATTTCGATCAAGCAACATTTTTAAGCCTATCAAAAAAAAGGGTAAAAGTGGGTAAAATAAACTTCAAAAAGATTAAGTTAATTTGAAGTCGTTTGCAGTGCCATTTCAGTAAAAAAAGACCACTATCTCAGAAATACATTTAACGAGGTTTGTGATAACAGTCAACGCAAGAAGGAATCTTTAAATACTGTAACAACTTACTTTGTAAATTTGTTCAAGTATATCTAGACTTACATTCTGTAAGTCTTACAAAATCGTCTAGATGCTCAGATTAGTTTACAGTGAAGCCTTAGTTTCCTGTTCGCGACAAACATCCGGTCCGGTGTTTAGGTACGGATAATGTATCCGCGCCTTTACACTCGGGTCATATACATTTACACTGAACTGGTCCTTTGAGTCGGAAAGAGTTATAAGCATTAATTGCTACTACAGATTTCGCTACACTAACCATAATTTTAGACAGTACAATAATTAGAATAATTTTAAAGCTATTTTAACTTTTAACTCTTCAAAAACTGCAATGAATTTAGTATTTGATCGTGTGTCTGTCAGCTCGTTTTTCTAATAGTTGAAATAATCATGTCTTTGTAATGTGTATGTTTTTCATAATGTATTTTTATTTTCTGTTTTTAGTTGTACTTTTTTTTCTGCATTGTAGTAGATACTTAGTTTTGGTTTTGAGTGAATCTGTTATGCTCGGATATTATGTATGTTTTTTTTTAAATTAAGTTTGTTTGTTCAAATGTCAGGAGCCAGCTGAAAATCAGTGCTGTGCTTACATGCACAGCAAATACTGAGCTGATTCTCCTGCTACACCACATAACCCTTTATGTTTATTGTAACCTTTTTTATTGTACCAATATTTTGTGTGTGTGGCAAATAAATGGTTTTAACTGTAAGCATACATTTCTTTACGCTTGTTTTTAAATATATTTTTGGTAGGATTTTTTAAAAATATAATAGTGTTTGAAAAAAGTAACTCTAATTATTTGTTTGCCTCCATGTTCGCCTAGAATACCAACACATTCATGATGCGTGCTCCCAAAGACAAAAATGTCTGTATCACAAACGATCTGTTGTTAATTAACTTGTAGTACTGGTACCAATATTATTATACACGGAGTTCACATATCTTGACCAGATAGGTAGAAAACTTTCATGCTTAATCGTTCAGATAATGCGTTAAAGATCTTAATAAATCTCGACTCTGTTTTGCGTATATATTTTATTAGAAAAAAAAAACGGTATTACATAACAAACGAGTATTACACTTATCAATAAGTCACATAATTTAAAACTGGAATACAAGTTAATTTTTTAGTTCTAAAGTTAACTAAAGCCTCAAGATAGGTATATGTATATCACAACTTGTAATGCATTTTCCGATTCTTTTAATTTTAAACTATCTCTCATTAACTTAATGCAACTACCTCTCTTCGCCTTCTTTTTTTTAAATAGATTTCTTAAAAAAAGATACTTTTTTATGAATAGTCTAATTAACCCTTTTATCATCTAAATAGACTATGTGTATGATTAAGCATTACAGAACCAGATACTAATAAAATGACATTAAAAGACCAACGTCTTTCCTTAACATCTCCTTTATGAAACTATGAAATATTGGGTATTGCAGACAAACCCTGTATATAAGTATAGTCGATAGTAAATACCAGCTGGCGACTGTTGTAGTAAAATTTGATGAAAGCCACTAAACTTATAGGATACTCACTTCTCAATATATTTTTACTGCATCTTAATATTCACCCTTAGGTATGTATTTATGGTAATTGTGCTATGTATTATTTAGTATATATTTAATATACTATATTTAAATCAACTTAAATAAAAGGTTGAATAAAAAAGTAGAACTATTTATTAATGCAAGAAAGTTAACTAGTTAGTTAGTTAAAGTTAACTGCCTCGCCTAGTGGCCTAGTGGTGCTAAGCGCGACTGCTACGCTAGAGGTCTTGGGTTCGATTCCCAAGTCGACCAAGGTGTTATTTGGTTTTTTCTATGAAATTCTCAGTAGCAGGTCGGAGTTTGGATTTGTGCCCGGTTAGTGGCAATAGGCTCGCCCCCTATTACATGGGACCTAAACATACCGGCGAACTGTGGGTGTACATTGGTACACCTCTGCCTAACCCTTCGGGGATACAGGCGTGATAATATGTTATGTTATGTTATGTTTAAGAAAGTTAAAAAAGTTAACTGAATTCTATGTGCTTAGGAAAATAATATTGTTTTTTTGAAACATTATTTATATTCAAACTATGTCAAGTTACGGAAAGAGCGAATGGTTTCATTGTCACCTGGTTAAGTATTATTTTAATGGGCAATGGGTGGATTCAATCATGATATAAGACTCTTAAATAGCGCATATACTCAGAGGAGGGTATGCAATGTATAAGTACAGCTAAAGACACAACCCACAAATTGTCACATAGCGTGCAACAAACACATCACAACAACAACCAAGTAACGAAAGGGAAAAAAGTGCAAAACATATCTTAATACCGCAATAAAACATACCATCTACCATGATACATGTCGCGTGCCATACGTTGTTGATAATAAAAATCATGCCGTGTACGATCACACTTTACCCGGGTTTACCCCAACTTACCCGGCTCACCCGGCTCCAAAGACCCCGATGAATCGATACTAAGCATCCTCAGTACTGATAACCGGTATCATTAAGAAACCGTAACTTTCCCCGGGTATATATAAAAATATCGTAAAAACCTTCAGATCGTAAAATGACATCGTAAATCCCCATGTCATAGGAAAAAATATATTTCTAATATGCTAAAGTTGGTAAAAATTCCTTTTTTATAACCGTTGTGAATTTTTTTGGGGTAATTTTCGTTTGTAGTGGGGTAATTGGCGATAAAATGTGAGTTTAGTAGTGTCGCCACCTGGTGTGTTGTTATGTAAAGTCGTTAAGGGGCTGGTTTCGTGAAGTCGTTTTTATTTTACCACAGTTTTGAGGTCGAGACACAATTCTTTACTGAATTATGTGCTCAGGAGAATTGTGAAGTAAGTTGTAGAATATTCAAGTTTTGCCGATTGCCATAGTTTATATATTTGTGTTCATGTGAATGAGATTTGGGTACTTATTTGAAATATGGTTAGAAGATTAATTTCCTTATAAAAGGTCTATTTCCTGAAGAATTTATGTCTTCAAACACCTTTAGTTACTAAAGTGGGAATAAAATCGATTCCATTGCATCTGTTATCACATTGGTAAAATGTGTATGTAAGGATATTATTAAAGATTTTAAGAATATTATATTTTTTTCATACAACATAACTATTTTTTTAACTGATAAAATGTCACTATTTATTCATACATAAAGCACAAACTTTCATTAAAACTAAATTAAACGTCACGAGTAAAATTATCAGGAATATGAAATTGCGATAAAATCTGTCAAAAACAGTTTAAAATCAATGAGAAAAATCTTTTTTTAAAGCAAGTACAAAATAACATATACCAACAAACAAGGGGAGTTAAAAGTTCTCTCATATTAATCATAGGAGGGTTTTAAAATCTGGGTCAAACTTACAAGTGTCCGGCAGCCATTAAGGTCAACATTTTTAATCTGTTCGTACTCTATCCATCTTATGGCTCGTGGCTAAGTGTAAACCGTACGGTTTTACCGATATTACAGGTTAAGTCGCGCTCACAGTGGTTGGGCCGCGGATGGGTGACCATTTATAAACATATCGACACCCCTCTGTGCCTCCGAAATCACGTAAAGCCTTTGGTCCCGAGTCATACGTTGATCTTAAGCATTCATTAAGTCAACTTTATTACCCAGTGAAATATATTGTGGAGGTCTGATAGGCAGTCACTCCATGTAAAATACAGTATTCAGCTGAATCCGGTGAGACTGGTAGCCGACCCCAACATAGTTTGGGGAAAAAGCAGGGCAAAATATGATGACTCTTTCCGTCTTATCTTATCAAAAAAAAAAACAAATACTTGTTGTTATGTGTATCATTTTACGAGTGTACTTACAATGTACATAAATACAAAACTATTAAATGAAAATAAATAATTTTGACGTTGATTTTTTTTAGTTAGCCTTATTTCAACGGATTTTGTTGTCCTTATCAAATGACAATTTAAAAAAATTTACTTGCGTTTTCTAGTTAAATGCATCTTAAAATACACTAAAATAGTTAAAACCAATAAGATAGTAATAATCAACCCATCTCTAAGTTTTTACATTAAATAAAACTTCAGCAATAGAGTACAGAAACAACCCTACTACAGTAAAATGATTACAAAATTCAGATTAAAGCTCAGATAAAATAAATGTTATTCCACAAAATTTTCATACAAAACTATTTAAATATACAAAAAAATACCGCAACATCATTTACTAACAAACTGCATATTCAAAAGAGGATTGCATTTTATTTGAAAAAACCTCGCGATCCGCAGAGAAATGGGACATTGTCATTTTTGTATGAAACTGGGTTAATTGGCTCGAGTTAAGACGAGGGTTGGTCGGGGATGTCACTCGATACAAAATAATATAATAGGGTAGAGTCGGGTGGTTTATGAATGCATATAATGGAATCGAAAGAATAAGATGTGAAGATATCCAAAAATAATAATGTGTAGGAGAGATTTATAAAAAAAGTCAGTTGCGACTTTTATGGGAAAAAAAAGAAAGAATATGTACTATACTAATCTGTTACATGGTCTGATTAATTTAAAATTCTGAAATGATATCAGTATGAACCAGGGAGAAATCTTATTTTTTGGAAATAAAACACTAAGAAAACTTTTTTAAAACATTCGCCCTTAAGCATAATGAGTTTCTTCCCTTAATTTTCCTTCTAAAAAGTCTTCAATATAAACAAAATTACCCAGCAACAGCCTTTGAAGATAAACTATTTTTATATTTCTTGTTGAATCATCACGATTGAACAAAAAACAAGTGTTGGTTGGTTTTGTTTTGGCCGTGTTTATACAGAGGTGGAAATATCGTCCAGTCAGCGTGTCCAAGGTCACTTCCTGGAGGCTCGCGTTTATTTAGGAAGGTTTTGGTAATACTTGGATTATTTAGTTTGGTTGCTAAGGCATGTGGGCTACATAACGAGTTTAATGCGGAAAAATCTAAATCTCTATGAATGTTATTCGACATAGGTATTATGCATAATGTAACACCCTGTACATTATGTTAAACTACCAGACTGTTGAAGCGATATATTACATTTAACAAGCATTTATGCAAGTGCCATAATAAGATATTAACCCTTTCAGTGCGGTTACACGTTTGTTATGATTTTTGGTATCAAAACTGATACGATTTTTTTATTTTGAGCTTAAATTTTGTAAACTGATTCTATACCAAATTTCTCCTCTCCTCTTAACCCCTTTTGGATAAATATACCCTTTCGATAACACATTGTATTTGGTATAAAAATGGTTTTCTTTGAAATTAAATAGTTTAATACGTAACAAGGATATATAAAATCAGTTTTACACAGTATTTAAGTTTTACGTATTTAACAGGAAACATCAAGATAACCTTTTTTTAAATTTGATAATTGTCAGGTCAAGAGAACCCTAAACCGAAGAGCATGTATGAAGGGAATAATGACAGTGGACGAAGCGAAACAAGTGTGTAAGGATCGTAGCAAGTGGAAAGAAGTGGTCTCTGCCTACCCCTACGGGAAAGAGGCCTGATTATAATGTATGTAATTGAAGGTCGTTGACCTCAAGCACCCAGTGCCTGACATAAGTGAGTGATCATACAACTGTATTCCAAAGTTTATGTAGTAATAATTTATTTACATTAAAGTCGTTATTTTTAGGGGGGAGGCCTTTGTTCAGCAGTGGACGTCTTCCGGCTGATGATGAAAGTCGTTATGTACACTTAGTTATGGTTAGTTATCCCCTTAAGAAACTTCAAGGCGGTTACGACCACGTAAATAGGTTTGTGGCGTCATATCGAGTTAAATTGTTGTTTTGATCGCGTTCTAGTGACAATAATATATTGTCACATTATTGTGGTAAGAGGCAGTCTATAAATCAGTTTGATCTATTATTTTGATTAAATATTTTGTGATAATTGTATAGTAAAATTTTAATAACAAATTCTGAAGCTTTATAGCAATTATATCTCATTTTTCGATGATCAAATGCTAATTAATTAAAAAGAAATGACAAATTATTCTGTCCTAATTACATTTATATTACCTTATATACATTTTATATTAAAACAGCTAAAAAAACATTTTTATATTCTTTCTTGTTCAGTCTTCATTAGGAATTGCTGTCTTAGGTGCTTAAACACATTATTTTTAAGCGATTTTTTAGTATACTACTTGTAAATAAACTATACTGTTTTTCTCTCTTAAAGCAGTCATTAATGTTTTTTAGTGTCACAAACACCATCGAATGATCTTAGAATGAGGAACCATTAAAAATAACTACATAGTTCGGCAACCCCGAATTCTGATACACTATACATACATACACATATATATATTATATTATATGGTATAGGGACAGAAAAAGATGAAGAGTAGTATTTATGGAAGTTGAACGTAACATAAGACAGCTAGCATGATGGTTTTCCTTATACTGTCTATCATTACGACTCGATACTTGAGGGTGTAGGTAGGTATATATTATAGTACACATTTATTAAGTAATTTGATTTGTAATCAGAGATTTTGAGATATCTTTAAGAATGTGCGTTCAGGTGCTTTAGGTATATTTAGTAAGTAACTATAAAGTTTACGTGTCGAATTAATTAAGACACCATAGATGGTTTCAACGTTAACGGTAACGGAGGGGCTCGTGGCTTAGTGTAAGCCTTACGGTTTGACCGATAATACAGGTTAAGCCGCGCTCGCCGCGGTTGGTCCGTGGATAGGTGACCATTTATAACATACCGAGACCCCTCCGTGTTTCGGAAAGCACGTTAAACAGTAGGTCCCGGCTGTCATACATTGATCTTTGGCAGTCGTTAAGTAAATTCTGACAACCAGTCTTACTATGGGATACTTTGTTTCCCAGTAAAATGGGTTGTGAAGGTCAGATAGGCAGTCGCTCTATGTAAAATACGGTATTCAGCTGAATCCGGTAAGACTGGTAGCCGACCCCAACATAGTTGGGAAAAAGGCTCGGGAGACTTAGATGGTTTTAACGTTAAGAACAAGCTACTTAAAAAGAAACAGAAAAAATACCTCTCTTATGTTCTATACTTCGTGCGTTAAAGATTGGGTATTACTCAATCGGCATACAAAAAAAGAAAATTAGATACTTGTTGGGTTTCTCATTTAGAACTCTAACTTTACAGTGAGAAACCGTTTAATTGATTTACGAGTATATATGGCATGTAGTAGATACGTTTAAGAGAAACAAAGGAGGGACATGCAATCATTTCACAGCCTGAAATTGCAACACGCTGTGTATGAGAATGGTAATGACTTCTTGAGGCATTTTTCTCACAACGGGACACACCAAAAAATATTATCCTACACACTTAACTCCACATTTAACTGGTTCACACTACAGAATATAAATCTCTTAAGGAAGTACACATAAATTTGCCAGGCACTCAAACGCATTACACTATTGCATACCAGCCAAATCGGTCAACCCGTGGCGGTTTCCTACATTGTATATAGGATGGTGTTAAAATGCGTACTGTGTACTTACATAACGGCTTATGTATGTGCCGGAGCGTGCCAAGGGAGGGGGGGGCAGGGGTGGGGGGCGACTCCCGGAGGGGGGGGGGGGGCACGCACACAACCGCATCGTGAAGATATTAAGTCACACTGATGTGGTTTAGGGTTGTCAGTTGGTAGTATTAGGAATTATTTTCAGTTTTAAGTTTTGATGGTCAGTCGCTCCAAAATACGGTTTTCAGCTGAATCGGTTTTTGTTTGGATATTGACAATTGTTCAACATACAGGGAGGTGTTGAAACTATAAGTATAATAACATACAGCTAGTTTTTTTAAATAGTTCATAATAATAATCATAACGCAATCACACACATACCATTCAAACTGAGAAAACTACTCAGTTAATAAAGAGGTCGACTTTAAAGAAAAAGGTTTACACTTGTTTAAACTAATACGAGGACAGACAGATAAATATATTTAATTGATGTAAATTAAGTTCAATTAAAAAAAATAAGTTATGTTTAGATAAAAAACAAAGCTTAATTTATTTTTCGAAATGATTATTCGTTAACAATATCAAGTGTTCTGCTTGACTAATTTAAGTTTTAAAATTAAAAATAAACTAAATAATCCACTTAAATAGTTTATGTACAAGTAGCAGCCCTAGAGGTTTTGTAGATCTCAGTCGACTCAGCTCCGCAATTGCGTTGCATTATTGCGAATTTAATGTTCTTCGGACAAACGCATATACATCAGATGTCACTATTGGTACCAGAGCTAGTCTATATGGCGGTACCGAATAGTGCCATTGTGGAGATCTCTGTTCGATCGTAACGGACGAGTAAACACGACTTGTGAGGTTTGAAGGTAGTTTGAGTTTAGTTTTAAGTGGTATAGTTAAATGGTAAGTAATTAAAACGTAGGTATGTCTTTTTAATGTCTCGTAACACTTTGTAAACTAGCGATGTCCAGCGGTTTCACTTGTGTAATTAGTTCCCGTTAGATAAGACTTCTCTATGATATAAAAATGAATCGCTCAATGTGTTGCTAAGCGCAAATCTCGAGAGCAGCTGAACCGATTTCGCTAATTATTTTTTTTATAATGTTCCTTGAAGTACGAGGATCGTTTTATGGAGAGAAAAATTAAAAAATCGACTGTTAGGCTGTACAAAGTACGCCAACTAGTTTTTTTTTCTTATAATTATTCTGTTACTTGCCGAGAAACGAACCCAACAAATGAATCATCATGAAAATAGGTTCCGTTCTTGAGTTATAAGCGGTTTTACTAACTCGACTTTATTATATGAACAAAAATATATATAGAGACCGAAATTTACGGCAAATGAATAACTAAATACATAATTATGGTATCCGTAGAATGTTCAATTTTAAATTGAATAAAGTTATTATAACTTAATATGTATTTTATATACATGATGAAGTACAATTACCAGCTTAATAAATGTACATAATTTTAACCGAAAATCTCTACAGGTTAAGCATACAACTCATTCTTTGTAGAAAACTCTTTAACTACAAACTCATTACTCTCCATCGGTGATGGACAAGTAAAATGTAAAAAACAAACTTAATGGCGTTGTTCCAGAGATTGTCAATTATCTGAAGCTGGGTATAGTAGGATACTGCATTTGGTATACTATAAATATAACATTTTTCGTGTCAATTATTTAAGTAACTCATTTCGAGCTGAAATTTTGTAAACTTACTAGAGTAGTGGCGAAGATTACTCCTGGTATAGATACCAGGAGTAATCTTCGCCCCTTTTGGATTGATATACCTTTTCGGTAAAACCCTGTATAATTTTATTACTGTAGGTTTACATATACATTCTGTATATGTTACGCCAACACCACAGAGTTATTAAACAAAAAAACCTGCCCATAGACAAGAACAATTTCACCAAGAAAGTAATTGTCTATTCCGAAAATTACGAAGTATTAATTTCTACTAAAACGCTTTATGTATTATCTGGTACCAGATACGTTTAATATTAAACGAAACAAAACAATAATTTAATGAAACCCTTCTGTTAGAGATTACCTTATTGAAGCTTAACCTGCTACAAGCTACGGTTCGTAACTGCTACGAGCCTACGCCAGCTACGCGTTGCTACGAATATAGTCTACACGTGTGATAGCATTTTGAAGGAGCTGTTGGACCGCTACCTTGCCATTGTTAATTAATTGGTGAAGAAAACTTGAACAAATCCTATTCCTTTTGGAAAATATAAAGTAATGTACTTTATTTAAAACATCTAATAACAAAATACATTTAGTGATTTACTGATAAAGCCATACATTTTTTGTTACGTTACAAAAATGAAAATATTCGTCTTTTGTCACAACACCCTGTATTTTGTGGAATGCCATTTGTTTATATTTGATCGCTCCATCGACGCACAATGTCGAAGGGGTCACCTTACAATGACACTACTTTATTTTATTTCTTTGTATTTTCGTAATTTGATACAGACCTCTGATTTCGCGAAAATGCCAGATTATCTCACTAAGTTAATTGAGTTTTATTTACTACAGTTTTTTCTTTGAAAAGTGCTGTCTCAAGGGAAATCTTTTATTTATCACTTTGATTAGTTCAGTGCACGATGAAATAAGAAAAATATATCTATTATTTTATACAGATTTTGTATGATCAAGCTATATAGACACATGTTTGTGATATTTGATTGACGTGTAATTTGTTTTTTTTTTTGTACCAAAAAACAAAACAGCAAAAATATGAATACGTCCTTTTTTCTAACATTTTTTCTATGTTGAAAATGAATTTCTTAATCATGTTTTCGTATCTATTGTAATAGACTGCTCTTGAACGTTACGTTATATTATGAGATATAACAAAAGGCAAAAGTAACTTACAGAAAATAAATATTTAAGAATTAAAAAATTGTCAGACAACATTAAAAAAAGGTGTTTGCTTTATAAAGACATTATTTATCTTTATACTCTTGAAATAATCAACTGACACTAAACTATGCACGATAAAATCAAAGCTCATATTTACAATCCAAGTAATAAACAGAAGTTTCACGCTTCACAATCAAAAGTGATTCATATTAAAACTACTTCCAATATTACCTGTTTACTGGCAAACGGATTTACAAAGGGACCATATCTTACCTTAAGTTTGTTGACTTTGAAAAAAACTTAAAGTTTGAGAAAGTTTGCGAGAACTTTGACTGGCATGCGTCACGGAAGTTTGGTGCTGGAGGTATGCAAAGCGAGAGCCATTTGTCTGTGGAGGTAGGTAGAAGTTCTATGTAAAAAGTGAGTTTCTTTGAACAAAAATTATGAAAGGGTAAGAAGTAGATTAAGGTGCTGATGAGTTGAGCCTTTTTTTTAATTTATTTACTTAATTCTGTTAGGTATATAATTTACTTGGTTTAATAACCACATTAAGAGAGATTTCCTGGCATATAGTACAATTATTTTTAGCCGTCATATATTATGCTTTTGCAAGATATGTTAAACAGCAGACTTGTGCTGATTTATCGTTTATGTGTGACCAGCAATAAATGTAGAAATATCACCAAACAGGGAGGCTTGACCATTTTAAAAGGCCATTTACATGTCAATCTTTCTGACCAAAAATAGTTGTTTTCTGATCAAGTAAGTCGGGCCAGTTAACCATCTATACCTCAAAATTAAGTGGACCAATTTACACATTTCATGTTGAAATTGGCCTCATCCCGAATAGCAGTATCTACTAGAAATTTTGTAACAACTTACGCAGGACAAACTGCTGTGCATGACCAGTAGATTATTTTTTATCTAATCTTACACATAAAATTCTCGTGTCACAATGTTAGTTACCATACTCCTCCGAAACGGCTTGACCGATTTTTATGAATTTTTTTATGCATATTCAGTAGGTCTGAGAATCGGCTACTATCTATTTTTCATACCCCTAAGTGGTAGTAGGAAGGTGCTAGGTAGAAAAAATTGCATTGCAACGCATGCCGGGTACAGCTAGTATATTATACAAATCTTAATTCTGATGTGTCTTATCTTATTTAATTGTACACGTGTCTAACGGATGGTTTTACGACTGTGTTCTACTGGCGACATGTTATAGTCTCGTTATGGTGTGTTCTCTTCCACATCATTACGTTTATAGTCGTCTGAGCTATAAAAAATTCTGCAAGTCTCCGCGAGTTTGTGTATAGTCTAGTTATTAAATTGCATCGGGATGTTTATGTACAGAGATATATAATATTCTTTTTTTTTTTATAATATTCCGGGACAACTCACACACGGTTATCTGATCCCAAGCTAAGCAGAGCTTGTGTTATGGTAACCAGACAACTGATAAACATACATACTTATATATTTCTAAATACATACATATTATAGATAAATTACACCCAGACAACCAGAACAAATGATCGTGCTCATCACACAAACATTTGTCCTGGGTGGGAATCGAACCCACGACCTCCGGTATAGCAGTCAGGGTCACTAACCACTAGACCAACAGGCCCGCCATATAATATGCTTGTGAGTCTTGACACCCATTAGTGAATATACCGTGAACCTTCGAGCTTCGAGCGACCGATAACCCGACTATCATACGTTGATCCTTGACAGACGTTAAGTCATTAGAATTCTGATCTACTTAATACGAGAATTTACGAGATACTGTGTCACCCAGTAAAATGGGTTTTGGAGGTCGGGTAAAGTTTATGTAAAATATGGCATTCATCTGAATTCGGTAAGATGAAAGCGGACCCCAACATAGTCTGGGAAAAAGGCTGGGCAGTAGGCTATTAATACTTTTCAGAATATATTTGTGTTGGCTTATCGCAATTTATATAAGAGGCTGAATATACCTTACATTTTACACACAGACGATACTAATACCCCAAAACCATAAAAAAAATAAGAGAATTGAATATTCTGGCTTCAAAGAATCAAGTCAAAAGATATTAAATAACATTAAATTTACTTGAACTCTTCTTTGAATACATTCAAAGGATAAAACGTATCGACATCTATGACGTAAATAGACGTAAGGTTTTGGAAAAATACATAACCTTTAAATATGTATTCAAAAGTTTTGAAAAAATAGCGTTGGCATTTATATAAGCCTTTTTCAGGTCACTTAAAAGAAAAATATGAGTCTTTGATGTGTAAGATTAAAAAGAAATGTGATTTTTTTGCTTTGAATAGAATGTAGATCAAAAATATTAACGTAAGAAATTAGAAAGCTAAAAGAGATTCAATAGAACCATTCATCGCTCTACCTACTAACAAAACATAACATTTTTAATGAAAAAATTTCAATGGAATATATTTTTTACAAAAAATCTTTAGAAATTCATATCTTTAAGATATTTTGGTACACAATTGATCGAGTTGGCGTTCAGATTAAGAGAAAAAAAATGTGATCATGAGGCCACAGAGAATAAGATTTTTCCTTTAATGATGTTTATGAATGAAAATACTAACTAATTAAAAAAAGTCTGATGCCTATCTGTCTACTACCTACCTATCTAATCTTTTTTAATTTTTTTTTTAAACCAGTTGCTATCTTTTATTCAAGTATTAGTATGTAGGCACATGGTCTTTTACTTAGCATTTAGTTTATTTATTATAAAGTAGTGCTTTGAAACATTATACAATATGCTAGTCAGTTATTCTCACGCGAGGTAATAAAGGTACGTAAAGTAAGTTAATTTTTGTGTTAGTTGAAATAACTAATTAGTTCGTTTAATCACAAGATGCATGTAGACAAAAATGTTGGAGTTCTATAGTATACGATTATTCCTTCACTAACTTATTTGTCTGAAGTTCTTTATTACTAGTTTTAAACTAAAACATACTTCTGACCAAGTACTCATGGATGTATATTACATGTGCATTTACCTAGATTATAGGCATGAGAAAATCCAATCATACTACCATCCAAATTAAAATTCCAAAACTCAAACTGTCAGGAATTGTCATTACCATTGCAGCAGTTACCCACAGTTAACTAACTCGTTACGGGCAGGAAGAGACGGCGGTGACAATTCACAGCCAAATAACTTGCGACCTGGGTAACCGGGATAACCGGGGTAATCGGGTCCGGAATAAGGAAGGAAATGAATTGGAGGTAGTAATGCTCTGTCAATTGGTGACACCTTCAATTACGTAAATGAGATAAAGAGATGTAGAAAACAATTATAATTAATGATTAATTATATGACAATTACTGAAAGGACTGGCCAATTGTAGCTCTATATCACTATATGCATATAGATAGGAAGGCCTTTGCTATGTAGTGGGATAACAAGAGGCTACAAGATTAGGTTATATTAATTACTAGCTGTGCCTGCAACTTCGTTCGCGTGGATGACGAAGCTTATCAATGAGTCTTTAACCATTAAGGCTGCACACGCGACGGAAGCTTAAAAACATGAGTAAAATCTCCCGTTTTCCCAACATTTCCCTTCACTGCTCTGCTCCTATTGTAGCGTGATGAAAAGTATATTATAACCTGCCCAGGAGTATGAAGAATAATTTGTACCAAGTTTCGTTAAAATTCGTCGAGTAGTTTTTGTTTCTATAAGGAACATACAGACAGACAGACAGACAGACAAAAATTTTACTGATTGCATTTTTGGCATCAGTATCGATCACTAATCACCCCCTGATAGTTATTTTGAAAATATATTTCATGTACAGAATTGACCTTTCTACAGATTTATTATAAGTATATAGATAAGGTAGTATGTCTGCTTGGAGTAGATTTTCAAATATATTTTATTTTGAGTGTTAAACAGTTGTTTCGTAAATCTGTTGTATTAGTATTATAGTTGTACTTTTATAAAAAAGCAAAAATTGAGACGTATCCAAAATTTTAATTTATTTGAATTCGGTTATTATAAAATTTGTTGGAGAGCCATATAACCATGTGATCCGTCTGAGTTATATTTTTCCGCATATAGATAGTAATCAAGACATTGATATACACTACTTGTCATGTTGAGTCACGTGAGGTAGATAATTAGTGTGACGAAGATAAGTTGACGTGTGTCTCCCACGTAGTTAGGTATACCTACTCATTAATTGATTTATGTAAAGCTTGTTGTGTTTTGTGGTGAGTTGGGGTAGAGAAAATAAATATGTGAAATCAAAATTAAAGCTCATTGCATGAAAAAAACCTCTCATATTATTTTGTGAAATGTCATCTCCCGAGCCATTTCCCAACTATGTTGGGGTCGGCTACCAGTCTTACCGGATTCAGCTGAATACCGTATTTTACACAGAGCGACTGCCTATCTGACCTCCACAACCCATTTTACTGGGAAACACAGTATCTTAGCTTAACCTGTATTATCGGTCAAACCGTACGGCTTACACTTAGCCACGAGCCCCTCTTGCCCCATTTTGTGAAATGTATATTTCATATTGAATTTTTTTTACGACTGAAAGAATGAGCAATGATACGTTAATAATTAACATTTAAGTTTGAATATTCTGTCTGTCTGTCCTAGCCTAGATCTGAATTGGCAGACGATCGGAAAATATATCTAGACTAACATCAAGCTCAGAATATAGATCAAAGTCAGCAATAATCTAATCGTATTTGCTAATGAATAAAGCATGTTATTGAAGTATAGCCTATTTTCCGTTTTACCACCGGCTTATGAAATATCTGCGAAAATATGATCATCTATACTTATAATAAATCTGTAGAAGTTAAAATTCTGTACATTGAAAATATCTAAAAAATAAATAGCGGGGGGTGTTACAAGACCAAAACCGAACCCAAAAGTGTGAAAAAATTTTTTTTGTCTGTCTGTTTGTTTAGGTATCACGCAAAAACTACCGGTTCGATTACGATGAAACTTGGTATAATTATTCTTTATTATCCTGGGCACCACACTGGGTAGTTTTTATCCCGGAAAAGTATAAACAATAAAAAACAAACTTAATTTTGCGGTTAAAAACTCATTGATAAGTTTTGTCATCCACGCGAACGAAGTCGCAGGCACAGCTAGTCATAAATATATCAAATTTTAAGTGAAATTCATCTTCAATAGTTTGGCTTTTGGACAACTAATCATATCCATTTAATAATCATAATTATATAATTTACTAGCTGTAGGTACCCGGCATGCGTTGCAATGCAATTTTTTCTACCTAGCACCTGCCTACTACCTACCTACTACCATTTAGGGGTATGAAAAATAGATAGTAGCCGATTCTCAGACCTACTGAATATGAATATAAAATTTCATAAAAATCAGTCAAGCCGTTTCGGAGGAGTATGGTAACTAACATTGTGACACGAGAATTTTATATATAATTTATAATCATAGCCCTTAGCCTTTTAGACAACTAAGGTTTTATTTATGTATTCGAGTATTTTTTTTATTTAATTTGGACATTAAACAGTTTCACATCACAATGCGATCCTATGTGAAATTATTAACAACGAAAATCAATCACCATCACCATTTTGAATTAAATCAGACTGAATTATAATAATATATAGTATATGCGGACAACATCACATAAATTGCTCTGAACCCAAAGTAAGTAGCTAAATTCATAATAAAATCTGAATTCCATAACACAAGTGCTAAAGCACTTGTGTTATGGAATTCAGAAATAACGAAGGTACCACAAACACCCAGACCCGAGGCAATGTAGAAAAGTGAGTTTCTACATTGAACCGTCCGGGGATCGAACCCGGGACCTCAGAGCTAGCGACACCTTAAAAACCGGTGCGTACGAAACTCGACCACGGAGGTCGTCAAAAAAAATTCAATTGTATAAGTGCTCAAGGAATTACATATTCACAGGCCACACAAACAGATTATAACAACAAGCCACCAATGCTTTACAAAACTCAAAAAATTGCCTTCTCAACCTATTTCTAATAGGAAAAGTAAATAAACTAATAATATAATTGACCAAAACACTTCTGCCCACCCCTTCCCGATTACTGGTGTGAAACATACAATTTAATACGATTAGGTTAAGCAATTAACGGTAACACTTAACTAACAATTAACTCGTGAGGGTAACTTAACTGCATTAATTCTGACACTCGGATATATAATTATATTTAACCCTTACAAGCTGGGTAGTATTTAACTACACTATTAAAACAGCTTGTCCTTTTATAAGCATAATTAATCATACTTCTAACCGACTTAGAAAAAGAGGGTATTTCTGTATTCGATTGTTTGTATCGTTTTTTGATTTGTATCTTATTTCAAAGCCATAAGGTTGAATTTCGTTATTCGTTGTTTCCAGTGACATGCTGTCGGTCGTACGAGCAAATTTACATGTAAATAATACAGCCTACCAAAATTGTCATGTGGTTGTCGCTTATAGTGGCAAAGGAGCCATATTTTTTAGGATCATCAAAATCGGTTCAGCAGTTTAGCCAGACAAACAGACTGAGTTTAAGACTTTCAGATTTATTATATAAGGGATGATTATCATGTTACTCGTATTTAGCTCGATGTTATTTCCGACTATTATTTCATAGGTAAACTTAATTTTATTATATATTGATTTTAATTATATTAATTATTGATATTTCTAGACAATTTTTTTATAGAATTTACAGAAACCCTTTAAAATCAATGGCTGCCGATCGTAATCAAATAAATAGTCTGATTACATCAGATTCGTAACAATATAACCTCAATTGCCATGTGACAATCACGTGTCCATAAATGATCGAACTCATACTTTTCAATAGGGAGGCAGACGGAGACCTCCGGAGACAAGTGAAATCTACAATCGTTAATGGCGATCAAATGTATGCAAATGACATTTCTTTTAGATAAGTCACGTGACTTAGAATTGTCACTCCCATACATTAGAGCGAAGCGATCAGCGTTACGCTCAAATGACACTATGACACTTGTCTAGGGGGGCAGGACTGTAGGTCATCCAAACCCGGGGCGCGGGGTTGTGGCACGCAAATGATACGCGGGCAACGCGCGCCGCATCGATCGCCCATGTGCCGGCCCGCAGCGCCCCCGCCGCGCCCCCGCGCCCGCCTCGCGCCTCGCGCCCCCGCCCCTCCAGACACAAACACCCTCACGCACAGACGCACACACACTATCTAATGTGTTCCAACAAATGATCTGATAAGTCATTGCTGTTCTAAGGATTGCTTTTTTTGGGTTTCAGGTTTCAGTTTTTTTTGGTTTTGAAAGGTTAAGTTAATTAACTAAAGTTCAAAATTAGAAAAAAAATGTTAAGTTTAGAATGTATTTCGAATTGGTAAATGTAATTAAGAAATCGTAGATGGAATAATTCCGCTTAATGAATCTAAAAACCGATTCTAATCCTAAAATCTCTAATACAAATAGTATCAAAACCAAAATCGGTAATTAGTAAGAATGAACGGTGACGTCAGTTAATGGTTGTATTTATAACAACAGTTAGTTGTACAGGTTTTCCATCAGTGAAAGTGTGCGTGCCGACCCCACGGGGCGGGTTAATTGAGCTCAGTCCACGTGGCAGCAATTATTTACCTCCAGGTACCCACGTGCAGCGAACATTACGTTGACAACACAACTCACTTCAACCTCACACTACACAAACTACTCCAAAACTACATACATCGAAATCTATACAGCCACTAGCGAAGCATTGCGGAGGAGCTAACTAAAAATGAAGAAATAAGATGGTGAATTTACAGACATTCGGGTTTAATGTTTCTATTCAGACCTCCGCACTCAAATCTAGACTCTACCAACTAGAGATAGAGCTCAAACTACAACGCTAACTATAGCGCCACATAAATATACGCAAAGACACTCAGTGCAAAAGACTGGCTGGTCTTAGCTAAACGGACGGAGGGTGATACTAAAAACATGTGAAACAGTGTTTTAATGATTTATTGATCACAATTAATCGCATGAAGCTGTTACATGATAACTACATAATCAAAATCGCAACTGCTTTGCGAGATCGCATGCGTTCGATACAGATGACATCAAAATTTTACGAGATGGATACACTTTAATGACAGTAATAACACTATGTCTATATAACTACGTACTAAAGCTAGACTACGGCTATTACTACAGAAGCATTGCCTGATAGTAAATAAACGTAAAAATGCAGCATTTGAGCGTTCCGGCGACGACACCCCAAATGTAGGGCACGTGATCCGCAGCCACACGCCTCTGATCTGAACTCACATTAGCCACAAACCGGTACAGTCCGAAACAGTCTTATACTTGTCGGGTTATCGTTCTAAACTCGTTTGGTCACAGTCAACAACGCGTGTGTCTCGTGGAGAGCGGGGTTCGCGGGGCTCGCGGACTCATGGAGGCGACACACGTGCGTTCTGCGCGGCGGCCGCGGCTCGACTGGCGGCGCGGCGGCGCTGCTCCTCCCCCCCAGTTGCATCCTTCAAACGCTCCCTAATAATCGGGAGAAAATACTACACACAGTTGCAATTGGAATGCCGCATCGTATTCTTTTTTGGCTATGAGTCAGGCAGTAATCGCATCAGCCCTCATTGGCCGGCTCCTTGACTCCGCTCGTCGAATGCAATTTACTCAAAGATTTCCTCTCAAACTATTTAATCAGATCATTTTGTATTTTCGTGTTTCGTCGATGACGTGACGGGCTCAGTCGCCCTCGTATTTTAGACGACTATAGAACATGAATATAGATGTTTCATTTCGTTAGACGGCACGTTTTCAGCTTAAATTATGAGTAGTTGAGATGAGACGAAAAAAATGTTCTGTTTGTCCTAGGAGTAGGTTCTCGTCGTAAATTTAACCAACGGCGCGTTATCTGCGACGGGATCAGCGTGAGAAACATGAACTCGCTTTTTGTAATAATTTAATATTTCGTTATTGATGACAGAAATTATTGTTCGTCTGTCTGTCTTATTAAATGGCGGACAGCTTAATTTGTCTGCTAGATTTTTCTTTTAGATTCGTCTCTACCCTAGCAATATTTCTACATTGAATCATTTATATCATGAGATTATTGGAGTAAGATACCACATTACCCAACATATGCTAATGAAGTAAAAACGTTTCCCCTCCACCCGGAAAATAGAGTCGGAGCCCTAAATCACGTGCTTATGGAATATATAAATAATATACATGTCACGCAGCGTATTACTGGTCCTCTGAAGTGGGACAAATGCATGAGATTTATTGTGTATGTATCATTCTCCTGTCGTAAAACCGGAGATAGAGGTGATATAGTATTAGTAGGTAAGCTTGTATCGAGATTATTGTCTATTGAAATTTGGTAATAAATTGATATGTTATATAAGTAATAAACCAACTATCATCTAACTGATACTGATAGAACTAGTTAGACATGAATCTACAAAACTCTAAACTTATCCTCCAAAAACGATGCGAATAATCTCCTCTACGCCGTAGCTGCGAGCTACGAGCGCTACAGTATTGGTGTAGTCTCGTAGCACATTTGTAGCTAACAGCTACGAGTTTAATGTGGGTGTAATAATTTCTAAAGCGGCAATATATATAAGTCTTTCAAGAATTTTAGTGCTATAAATAAAATTAACTGCATGCGAGTATTATCATGGGATTGTAGTTGATGCTCTGGTCATATTGTATGTTTTCCATGAATCTTAAGTAAGAGAATCTTTTTAGATTGTATGGTATATTGCTGCTTTTGAGAGCATTTGGCTGGTTTGTTGAATGTGTTAGATTTATGAGGGTTTTATTATGTGTTTTTCACCTGTTTAGTTTTTTAATATATTGATGTCTTGAAGATCGAATGTCGTTATACTAATATTTTAATCAGTAGTATAGATTTTGAATTTATCCATTTACTTGATAAAATATTATTTTATTTTATTTTAAGTATATTGTTGTGTAAGTTATAATAAACAGTGTAGTTTCACTTACTTTAAAAGTAGGTCATAATTGGCATACCTACCTTATATCAAAATGTGTAAAAATCATTGGATATTGGGTGAACTATTATCATTATTACCGCTACTTAATAATTAAGTCTCTAAATGAATGAACAGTGAGCGACCTCTGAGTCACTCGTTCCGCACGAGGTACGAACCGCGAACGTAAAGCCAATTCCTAAGCCACTGTGCCAATTGGGTTATATTCCAATAAGTTTTGATAGGCCTGTTAAAAAACACTAATTGTTCATAAATAAAAAATCTTCGAGAATGGATGACCAAAAAATTATTTCAGTAAGGATTTTGCTTTAGATATTTTATCTTAGATATACGGAAAATGCACAGTATTGTATTGAAATAAATCGAAATTAGTGAAAAAATCACATTCGTCATCCCAGATCACCTTAGCCCTCATTCTAACACGCCTGGTTAGTAACACATAAAAAAATATTTCACTTGTTGTACTCAATTCTATTATACTATACCTTTCTTTCAAAGTATTCCACGTGCAATACATAATAAAAACAATCACAAGAATGTGGTCACAACAAATCCCTAAAATCAACTTTATTGCCACGAGATAAGGGTGCTTTTCGCATCAAACTGCTACCATATTTGTGTGTCCGACTGTACAATCCACCTGACCTTTTTAGAGTAATTAATCAAAGTGTCTGGCTAGGGCGTCACGGAACGGTATTCCCTGCTGTTTGAATGATTGATATTAATTGGTTTTCGCGAATTTTAAGGAAACAAGTCGTTCGAAAATAAGGCTTATTAAAGTGCCAGTTAAATGGATATCTAATCAAGGTAAGTGACCCTCAAATTGAAAATTTCCAAATTATATTTTTTTAAATAAATTGGGGAAGGGGTGAATCCAATCAGCCATGCTATTTTCTGTTTCTGAAACCTGCAGCGTCGAAAGCGACGTTAAACTAAAAACATGTAGTTTGTAATGACGGTTGCTATCAATTTTAACCCTTGAAAAGTTATCTAAGTGGTTAACACAAAATTACGTATCGTGTCTAAAAGATGATTAATATTAATCACAAGTTTCAAATGTACCTAAGAGCCTATATAACGATGTATTCTCTTATCATTGTCATATCATCTGAGCTTCGGTGCATTGTCCACGAGACACAGCAGTGTCTTGCGTCCAGTCGCCGCCCGGTCATTACGTATTCATATGTTTTTATTACGATTGTACTGCACTTTAAATGGCCGTCGCCTTCACAAACTATTTAGTAGCCAGCAAAATGGGCATGTGGACTTTTTATTCATTTTACTAGATATTCTTCCTTTTTATGTTTATTTTTTTTCTAAATATGATTTTAAGAGGTTTCATTTTTATCGACTTTTTCCAAAAGCGGCAAATGTTTCCACAATCGTGAAGAACGAAGAAAATATGTAAATTTTGGACCAAAACAACAAAAACGAATTAAAGTAATAGCAGATTAATGTAAAGAGATTTTGAAAAGTCTATTCGAAATTGATTGAAAATTTTCAATTTTATCATCTATAAAATT
The DNA here is from genome assembly GCA_905475315.1 of Autographa pulchrina. Classification (NCBI taxonomy): domain Eukaryota; kingdom Metazoa; phylum Arthropoda; class Insecta; order Lepidoptera; family Noctuidae; genus Autographa; species Autographa pulchrina. The sequence goes on from FR997787.1 coordinate 8,589,666, forward strand.
TTCATATGATTCTTCTAAAATTGGGGACCCTAGAAGGCAAAGAGAGGAGTTATTGACTATGTTAATTTCAGGGGCTATTGTTTGTTCTTGTATTAGATTTAAGTATTGAATTGTAAATAATGTTTTAGAGCATAATAGAATTACCACAATATAATATTTTTAAGAGGTAAAATGAGAAGAGTTATACTTAACAGGCTGTTATATGTTATGAATTTCTATGTGTTGTTTGTTTTTTAATGACTTTAACACAAGGAGTAGGCAGTGTCATTTGTATCTTCAGATAAATATGCACTTTATTACCCGGTATGTGGTTAAAATTGTTCACAATTATACTTATACAGGTCATAAATGACAGATGTATTTTGTTTATTTCTAAAATAACTTAATATATATTTTTATAAGATATGTGTAAAAAAACCTGAAATTAAAAAAATGGTCTTTGCCAGTTTTTCCTAACGTACCGTCCCTGAGAAAATGCAGAACCTCACTGGGTCAAGGTAAGTTGCAAACTCTAGAATAATAAATAAATACATATTTTATATGACTTTTTTACAGACTGATTGGTATCCAACCACATAAGCAATAAGGGAGTGGCCTTATTTAAAATTAAGGAAACTTGGATTTCGATCCTTTACTTTACCAATTTTTCCGAACTTTTGTGATCTACTTACAATATCTGCATTAGCTGAATACCAGGAATACCAACCACTATATGAAATCAAATCATTGACAAATTTAAAAATAAATAATAAATACTTAGTTTGCTCAGAAATTCTGGTAACTATGTTGTGCCTCTGTTCCCTTGAGTCTAGTAAAGTGCCACTATAGGGTCAAATCTTTTAGTATTTAACTGCTACTAACCCAAAAAATATCCAATTTCAAGTCGAATTCAAGTCTTATCGCGGATTATGTCACTCACTACAGTGTGATGTGGTATAAATGTCTGCACATAGAAATTTGTTTGAATATAATAATATGAGGGTAAATAACCCAATTTTTGAGCAACTAGATAATCGAAAAAAACATCTACCAACAATACAATCTAGTACGTTGCTGACATTAATTATGGACCAAACCAATTACCCAGGGTGTGAAACTCAACATGTCAGTAAAAGGACCAATGACATGATGTGACAAGTCCCGTGTGACCTTGAGACGCCCATCCCCCGGCATCCAGAATCGGGTGAAGTATATTTTAACCCTAAATTAAGTGGTGAGATTTCCCTCAACCATCCGCGCCGTCGGGTCTCGGCGATCGACGGGTTAACGCAAAAAAACTTAAGACCCTAACTCTTACAAGCAAATTTCAACCTTAAGGAGTCTGAATTAGAGTTGATTTTTGGAAGGTTGTGTAGCCTGTTGCAGGGGCGTGTAGTGGGCTTGCTCGAAGCGTCCTCTAAGAAAATGGAGACAATACGATTATAGTAGCGCAGTATATGGAACGATTTTAGATAAGTTTAGTTTTTTATAAAAATTGCGAGCAATATTTTTTTCTATTTTATTCAAAAAAGATTGAATGAAACTAATTAGTTTGTAAGATTAAGTCAGAAAGGGCATGAAAGAATTAAATGAGATAAATGAAAAAATTAAAACTTGTTATCCTCAAAATATGACTAAGGTTATGTATGACTTACATTAAATGTTCTGAATTAAAGGCATTACATACTTATGATAAACCAATAACGGAACCTGTTCCATTGACACCTGGTACATATTTCATGTTTTTACACAGTAAAATATATCCCGTCTATTTGAAGTTGGTTAAAAATGTGGGTGTGTATCAAAAACTTCCAACTCTACTTCTACAATTTTAACATATACATTAAACCACCCGAATATTATTATGTATAATACAATAATTTAGACTATCCTCCCTCCGTCTCTTTCTTACTTAGACCTAACTGTATCTCCCATCCTTTTCTCAAGCAGTCTACAGGCGGATTTCGCGACGGTTTTTTTTTCGATTTTTCACATTTGCGCTACAGTACTGATTGATAGACTGTTTCGAGGGGGGGGGGGGGGGGGGAGTTGAGTGCATCCTTACACTAGATGTCGCCACTCCGTACTTAGTACTTTTATTTTAGTTTTCCGTGGGAATAGGACAAGAAACTTTAATAAAATACGCATTGCGTACGCGTATTTTAAAATGGCCGCTTCACGCCCTTTTCCCTTGTGGACCGGGCAGAGATCCAAGTAGGTCCGTTTGTTAAATGTTCATAACAATATATGTTTTACGGAAATAAACTCTAAAATTGATTTACAGAACTGTAATAGTTCTGTAAGCGACAAAACTAGACTTTACCATAGTGTTACAACAAACAGGACTCTTTAACTGTTTAAAAGTTGAAGATGCCCTTTAAGTAAGCAATGGTTACGGTTACGGCAAACATACTGAGTACTAGGTATGTGTAATATTTATTATTTCTCAAAAATTGAGTTATTTATTCTCATTTTTCGAGCAATAAAAAAATCTTCTTATCCGTGCTGAGTTGAAAAAGTTAAAAAGTAAACTCAGAATAATATTCCTACATAAATTTATGGCATCGAGAGTCAAACCTTAGACTATCCACCAAGATGTACAACTGTTAACATATATAATTATTGAAAACAATTTTATTTCAAAGCATTAAGAACCATTTTCATATCATGTACCGACTGTTGTGTTTGATGTAAAAGTTTCTTATAAAATAGACAAAACTTTCCTATAGAAGATTTTATACATTAAAATAAAACAGGCTATAATTTATAAAAATACATACGTCTGATCATGTCGGGGGTAGCTCCTACATATATCATCAAAGGTCGACTGACATGTCCCTTCCATTTGCAATGCATACACAATACAAATATGACGAAATCTGCATGCAATAGCCACACATTATTCAAAACAAGTAGTTAGTCAGATACACATGTTTCTCCTCTATTAGGGAGCGTCTGCTACAACATATGTTTGGCATAATGCATCCCTTCAGGTCGTTAACCCGCATGTAATGGCCTGTGTACACAATGGCCTATGTTAGTCGCACGTACTTGTATGGTAGGTTTTACTATTGAGTCACATTTTGCACCAATTAGCCAATGATTAAGAAAAATTGTATAAAAGAAGGCGGGGCCCATAAGGGGAAAAGTTGTTAAACAGTTGTTGTAATTTTTATGTTGATTACAATATAATTGTTAAAAATTTAAATAAAAAAAATTTTTTTGCAAAAAAAAAAACCGACTTCAAAAATCGATAAAAGCACTAAAAAGTTAAAAATAATTCTAAAACCTACCTATATTAATAAACCTAACCTAAACTACGATTAACCAATAATACAATTTAACAATTTTTGGAGTCGGTGCCAAGCTAAGTAATGAAACGACTGGTAGTTCCTGAGTATATTGATGTGTATTGTGTTTGTAAAAATATATTATTAATATTGTTAAGTAAGACACAAAGACAAAAGATTCTAACGTTTACGTTAGAATCTTTTGTCTTTGTGTCTTAATATTAGGTAATATGTCATAAAGTATTTTTGTTGTTTTCCGATTAGAATTAATATTTAGAAGCTGTAAGTTTTGTATATTGCTTGGCCCCGACTCCAAAAAAATGTTAAATTGTATTATTGGTTAATCGTAGTTTAGGTTAGGTTTATTAATATAGGTAGGTTTTAGAATTATTTTTAACTTTTTAGTGCTTTTATCGATTTTTGAAGTCGGTTTTTTTTTTGCAAAAAAATTTTTTATTTGTTTATTTTTAGTGACATATTTTTAATCTTAGATAATATGGGTAGGCCTTCAGCTGACACCCTTTCATCATCCTCATGATAATTTCCATCAAACGAAATCCAGTGCCCCGCATCTCACATCCAACGAATTCCCGCTACATTCACGAGGTCATCTTGGCTTCATCATCAGATCTGATAGTAGAATGGTTCTTATTGAACGTAAATGCTTCACTTGTTGTAGAAAATACCAAAATCGCTATACGTTTTCCTATAAAATTTGAAGAGTTCCCTCGATTTCGCCAAGATTCCATCATCAGATCCCGACTTGGTGACTATGGGACCATTTGGGAAGTATACCCTTTCCAACAAAGAAAAAATATTTCAAATCGGTTGGAAAGCAACGGAGTTATGCGCGAACAAACATAAAAAAAAAAAAAAAAAAAAAAAAAAAAAAAAAAAACATACAAACATCCGAATTGAGAACCTCCTCCTTTTTTTTAAAGTCGGTTAAAAAGGGTTTTACCGTCTACCAAAGGTATTTTACCTAACTTTACAGCTATCAAACTTATGAGGCAACTAGATGGAACTGTGGCCCCGATTCTCTCCAAGAATTAGAACTGTCAAATTAAGTTCTGACTAAAATTCTCATACAAATTTTATAAAACTAGTTGGACATTTGTATTTATTTGGATATTTCAAGTTAGTTGTTATCCATTTACCTTTTCTCACGCTGTATGTTAGTAAAACATAGCGATGGATTAATTTTAATTTAGTTTGCGTATAAGAGAATTAGCGCCATTGTCTTGAATTGCATGAGAACTTGGAATGAATCAACAGAAAATTTATTCGTGGAAAATTTTTTTTGAATGTAATTCTGACTCAGTCATGCCTGAAATATTGTTCATTTTAATAGACCATGAGTCACAAACATGTTCAAATGGTTTTACTGGTGCTTGTGCAAAATTTCCATGATTGGGAGGTAACAGTTAGAATTGCACTAATTTAAAAATTGATTAATGAATTGCTCTAATATCGGCAGGTTAGCAAAATTTACTCACCACTTTAAACCATATTGTATGACTATTATATTACAAGAAAGAGTGGCAACAAATAGCCGTCAACAACGTGAGCAAGGAGAAAAGGCAGGCCTTTGCCCTGCAATATGAAATTTCAGGCTTAAAATAACGATATTTACCTCACACCAACATAATAAATAGGACGGAAACACTATCAACTAACTTTTAAAGATTAATACCAGATCCAAATAATTACTATCTCATAAGTGTAACCACAATAAATAACTCATAAAACAACAGATTAACATCTAAATCTCAACTTATTTTAAAACTGGTTGAGCTTCATACAGCTAAAGTGTTAGATATTCTTGGAAATAACCCAAAATTCCTTATTTATATAGAACTTAACGATGAAACAAATGTAGGCTATCTGACCCGTATGTACTATGTCCTAGATAAACGTCACTAGGATTGTTGGCTGGTCTAGATCAGAGGGATCTGGTGTACAGAGTGCTAATGTTATGCGTTGTGATATAAGAAACACTGATTTCTATTCATAGAAATAAGCATCTCTCTCCTAAAGACTATCCCGATTTTTTTTATAAAGGAATTGTAGCTCTGTACAAATTTTCATCACCTGATGATAATTTTTTGTATGACTAGAAGTTATATGCCGGAAGCGCCTGGAAGAAAGTTTTAAGGTGTAAATAAAATAGACCACGTATTTTCGTAGCACCTTGCATAGACTACGAAATTCATTAAGTGATAATTGTTATGCCAATTTATTTTATATTCCGCTCTTACCGGCTAGAGTTTAATCTTAGTATTTAAAGACAAGGTATAACTAAGTTCACAATACGTCCCTAATATAAAAATCTGTTTAGTAGGTATATTGTTTAGTTTAAAATAGATGTGACATAGCCGCAGATATAGAATTAAGCCATATAGTGAAATAGTTTTCATTTTATTACATTACAGCCATATTGTATATCCGTACTTGTTATTTGTGGGATAATTTTCGGACAAATTGGCTTTCAAAAAAATAGCTAAGTATTAATTATCTTATGAAATATAACACCTAAACAAGTCCTTTATCTATACTTAATTAACTAAAAAAATACTGAATTTGCGTGCCAAACACACGCCTAACCAGACTATTAGATTCCTTAGCTAAGTCGGAAAAGCATGTCAGATCTATAGCTCAACAATGTCATTGAACTTTGTGCTAGACAAGTCTGACTGGCTGGTACCATCTGGTACCAAGCTGAGGATAACTTGGGTAAACTATTTTGTATAACATACATATTATACAAACGAATAGACTAGTTGCTACCCGGATTTTCGTAAACTAATCTGGTTTAGTTTTACCTTTTATTTAGATATTATATATAACTGTTGTCTTATTATTGTTAATTGCTACTTTATTATAAAACATAAGTAAACATAGTACATTGTAATTTGGAATCGATAACTAGCAAGCCTGGTTAAATCAATGTTCATTCCTTTCATATTTGAGAAAAGACCCTTATAAACCGTAATTATTGTCATATTTCAAAACCTTGAGAATGCAGGTTACTACACCCAGAGAGTTACTATAAATTGTGTATCCTAATCCGTCATGGTATAAGTATAAAATTATGCGGTAGTATAATTTCATAAAATCCATGCCTTTTAGTATGTGTATTAATGTCACGCAAATGAAAATCAAAACAGGATCTTTCAAACACGTCAAAAGCGGTCATTGAACCCAAAAATCTCTTGACACCATTTTAACTCCATAAAACAATTAAAAAGAACGGCCACATTATTGGCATAAAAATAAACGTAACGGTGCCAGTAAAAATAAACCTTCGCAACGATCCCTTGCATCATAAAGCAGAAACACAATAAACTCGACTTGACCACAATAAATTAAAAATAATATTTTTGACAATTTACATAGCTAGCTCGGTCGCCTCGGCGGGTAAGGGTGCTTGCTCATTGACGGAAACTATTGGATTATTTATCCTTCATGTAGATTCTTAACTGCATTTGAAATTAAGTTCATGATTGTATTTTAGCAAGTTTGTGAAGTTTATTACACAAGTGAAATACAGCCAACTTTTAAATTCTTTAAACTTTTCAACGTTTCCACTTTCCACAGTAAAATAGCAAAAATAAGACAACGTATTATTTACAAGTAAAAGTTTCATAAAGGTATTACTAACTATTGCAGGAGCATTACACAACTTTCAAATCAATAAAAATACAGAATGAATTAAATAATTAAAACGCTCCATTCTTAATTGATTGACAATAATTACTATTATTTTTTACAGCTAACAGACACTTTTGTAAATTATAGACAAGTCAGCACGAGCCCTAACCCGCAGCGACAAGGCCGTGCAGCGATCAATGAATAACGGTAATGGATGCGGCATAATGTATGTGAGTGCAGTATACAATGTATCAGGTCTTAATAAACTTGGAATATTGCCTCAGTTTAAAGTGTTGTTGATGAACGGGCTTAATAGACTTCGAAGATTCTATGGAGTTCTCTTGTTGATAAGCCTATGTTGTACTTCATGATAATTGACACGGTAGTTACTAGTAAATAAAGTGTCTCTGACAGTCTTCCACCTTGTAAATGCTGTTATTAACCTTATGTTTGCTCTTTTCTGTAGACTGTCTTCGCACTAAGATATAAAATAAATAATTCCAAAATTAGACAAACTAAAACAATTGCAGTTTCTTTACTGCGGTTTCGGCGCCTTGGTGAAATGATTGCTCAATTCCTTCCATTATTTTCTATTCATCACCTCGAATCAGTCCTCATAGTAAAAATCCTAATATTTTATTTTATTCAACATCAGGCACCCATTACCACAAAAAACTGTCAAAAGCTTGCCGCAATTAGCACTAACACATTAAAGTTACCTAAACTACCACATCCAAAATTCCCACATCATCTTAATCTGGATTGCGGCCAATGAATAGTCAAATAGGAATATGTACCAGTGGTTGTAATTCGGTCTGTAGCAAGTACAGCCTGAACCCGAACTGGTTACAACATGTCTAAGCCTGTTCGTATTGGGTAAGTGGGGTAAAATAGGCTTGAACGAACTCTACAAGACGTTTTTTACTTAGTTGACTTGTGTTATGTTGTTTTAAGCATTGTAAGTGCATTTCATATAAAAATGTGTTACTATGAGCCAGGGAAAAGTAGTTCTTATGTCTATGACGAGAAATACATACGATTTATTTCTAACTACACTTCATGTTTAACTATTTCACTATCGACGTCCCCGGGGAATAAACCGGTAATCGCAAAAATCAAATTTTACAGGAAAAATGATTTAGTGTTTTTCGAGTATATCTCTTTAACAAAGGGGAATAATGAAAACATTGTTATATGGCGGAAAAGCTAATTTTTACCCGAACAGTTTAAAGTATTAAGTGTAACTATTAGATATACACAAAATTAGTTATTCACCAAAATACATATTACCGAAAATGGTTTCAAACAATTTTTAGGGTACTGATATCTTACGATCCTGACTTATCAATATTATTCCAGTAATGTTTACTTACCGAATTATTATTGTAACTTTCTTAAAAATCTTAGGCATAATAGTGCTTTACTGGATTATTCAACGTGTTTTTTCATTACAGAGAGATATTGTAATCTTCAGTTACCGACTTATTATGGTAAAATTACAAATAACCATAAGAAGGTAAAGTAATGTAACCCGTATTTTATAGGAAATTTTTGGTAGTCATATTTTCGTAATCATTAAAAGCTGAGTATGTAAAATAATTTTGCTATCGGTATCTTCGAGAGAATAATTAAAGAAAACTCATAAAATGTATTAAAATTATAATATTTATTAGGAACAAAGTACTCATAGAAATCACAATTACAATCAGTCAAAATATAAAAAGTAGCCAAGTAAAAACATTAATAACTAATCAGTATTATCATCATTGGTCTCATTATTATAGCCTCGATCATTACAATTTTCTAAAAAATCAAAGACTCATAGAATGTGTGGTAATACCGTGGAATCGCACCACTATTGCACAAAGAATTTAAATGAAAAATGCCTTTCTTTGGACGGGCCTGTTGGTCTAGTGGTTAGTGACCCTGACTGCTATACCGGAGGCCGTGGGTTCGATTCCCACCCAGGACAAATGTTTGTGTGATGAGCACGATCATTTGTTCTGGTCTGGGTGTAATTTATCTATAATATGCATGTATTTAGAAATATATAAGTAAGTTTATCAGTTGTCTGGTTACCATAACACAAGCTCTGCTTAGCTTCGGATCAGATAGCCGTGTGTGAGATGTCCCGGAATATTATATTATATTATTAATTCTTATAGGAAGAGGTTGATGATAAGGACGTTCCAATACAGTATCTTCTATCAAAGCGGCTTAGGTTTTCGCCAACGTCCGCGTCGTTTGGTTTGGAATTAATTTGAAATATTTAATTCAGAATATGCCTCATCAAAATCATATTTTTACTAAAGACGTGAGTCTTTATAGACTTGGACAGGGAAATGGTTAAGTCTTGGTAGTCTCATCAAGAATTGGATGGTTTTTTGCTTGCACTAAGCACAGCACAGCGGGCACAAACTTCTTTCATTAAAATATAGTGTACTTATGTTTATTAAAATAAATAGATGACTGAATATGGGTTAAGTGAAGTTGAGTGAAGATTGCGTCAATATTATCATTACTGATAACTTTAAAAACCTGGCAATGGGCTGTACGCAGCCAAATCTTTACTTAGCATTTTTGGATAAATTGAGATTTTCTCAGCCTAATATTAACTAAAGATTTTATAGATAGAATACTTAATTAAATAATTTATATACCTATGCAGCGCAACAACTGAAACAAGTTAAGAAAGAAAACACCATATATCACATTTTTTAATTAAGAACAATTAAATTCACACATAGTTAAATTGTTTTTTTTTGTCTTCAGTCACTAGTAGAAGATGGATTAGAAAGTACCTACTGTTTCAGTAGGTGGTATTGATACTTATGTTTTTTTTTTCAGGGCATATAGTACACGCCATGCTTCTTCTGCACCTATGGTTAAGACAAAAAGGTTTTGTACTACTAGATGTAATTACACAGACTGCTGGATAAATATATTAAATAGCATTAGCAAGATTTGTAATTTTCTATTAGAGTTTGGCCAGGTTTTGTTGCATGCAGATGTAGAATAATTTAAACTTAATACTATTGTTCTCAGGATTGCTATGAGGTGTCTTAAGACATTGATTGTTATTCTATAAATAATACTGGTTATTTTGTAACATTGTGTGACTACGATTGTTGATTAAGGAACTTGTTCAGGATAATTCAAAACAGAACAACTCAAGTTTAGTTTATTTAAATGATTGCATCTAACTAGAAAGAGTTGACTGCACAAGTGCATAGTACGTATTTATGTATAGGACATGCCTACTTATTTATCTTAAGTTTTATCTCAACTTTACCATCTCTTGAACATCTGCATGGTAAATAAGATATATCGAGAACGAGGCATGGAGTGTATAATAGATGATCAAACGAACTTACCTGATGTTCGATCATTATTATACGAAGTGCCACGTTCTCGATATATGTTCCCTACCCATCCCACCCTTGGTAAAATTGAGATAACCTACGAGACTCTAAAGGAATGAAGTTTGACAGGAGAACAAAGACAGTGTGACACTAATACTTCGTTTAGTTTTGGATCTGAAAGAGTTTAGTTGCCAAGCGACGCGAGAAAGCTGCATGGTAAATAACTTATATCGAGAACGAGGCACTTCGTATAATAATGGTCGAACATCAGGTAAGTTCGTTTGATCATCTATTAGTGTGCGTAATGTGCGTTACATGTAGAAACGCGTCCTTGACTCGCCGAGTGCGAGCAAGTTCCCGCCGATACGTATAGTAAGGTATGAATTTTTACCGGGATGATAACTGTAACAGTGCATTACCGAAAATTACTACCACAATATTTACGATAATAAACCTGTAATCGCATTAACCAGATTTTTTTTCTGATATATTTAACAGTATTATTACTTTACCGAAATGTAGCCACAGAACTTAATTTGTAATAATGTATTACGTAATTTTTCTAGTAAATAAAAAATGAAAAATTTCCAAAGAATAAAAGTGTTATAAGGAAAATCATTAGAAATTACCGCAGAAAAAAAATGAAAAAAATTGTATAGGTGAATCCCGACCTATAGATGCCGAAAATGATATAACAGTAAAAAGTCAGTAACAGTATAATACAGGTTTATTCCTTGGGGGCGTCGCTATGCTTATTTGTCTTGAATGGAATTAAGAAACTAATCAAGTAAAAAAGAAAAATCAAAGGCTAACAAAAGCCAGATAATAAATGTTTAGACAAATTTTATATTTTGAGAATTGTCTAGTCTAGGTCACATTATCAATGAAAAAAACCTAATTTAACAGTGACATGTCTTACCAAATTGAACAAAACAAGAACCCGTGAGGTAAAGTACCTACACGTCTTTGGTTACAGCGACTACGAAAATAAACTTAAATCGAATTTACTTCATCCTTTTGCTATAAGTTAAAAATAAGGCTAAGTATACAAGACCTAAATAGGACCCAAAGTTATCGTCTGTTTTTCTTCTGAATGCTAATAGGGACTTGATAAGGCGTAGAGTAGATTAGCGCGGTTTGCCTTGCTCGGGTTCAATGGCCTGTCTACATGACGATACTTGTGACTTGTAAGAGATGTTAGACTGATTTGATTATTAGGGCCTTAGTTGTGTTTGTTACTGTTTTTGGAGGAATAAAGTATGGGAATAGGCAGTAGTGGTTTTTAAAATACTGTTAAAAAGGTTCCTTATGTAGGCTTTCTTCGGTAACATCTCTTACAAGTAAGTTACATCGGTAATAAAAATAAGTAAAAGTATATATTTTATTGTGTACTTAACTGACTAACTAAACAGATTTTTCATAGTCTTTCTTGATTCAATGTGTGTAATAGAAACGATAATAGGTAATTTAGTCCACCAAATATCTAAAATTGTAGTCTGGAGATAAATTAGTTAACAAATAGTTCAGTGAATATCGTAATTATTCAGTCTGTTAAGCAGTTTAAAACTTGAGCAATCATTACAAATTAATTAACTAAGCGTAGTTTCTACTTTTTGTTCAAATGAATAACTTCGTATGTTGCCTTCGGAAAGTTGCCTTTAAGAAAGGTTAGTAACGGGAAGACTTTATTTTTAAAACATTTCACCACTTGGGTGTTCTGGGATTTGAACCCACAATACCAAAAGTACCAGTCTAGTCAACAAACCATTAGGTCACTTATATTCCAAATCGTCTTCTTTTATACTTACTTTTATCTTGAAGTAATTATATATTAGGGGAAGATAGGGTAACATGATCAATATAAATAAAACACAAAACTGTACATTAATTAAATTTATTATACGTGACTTAAATTATATTTATTCGTTATTGCTTCATTATTATAGTTAATTAATTATTGTACTTAGCCCTATAGGAGATGTTATGAGCTTCAAAATTATTAGCTGTTAATTGTTACAGCCATAATACAGTATTCAGAATTTCCGTCAAATAGTGAAAATTTTTGATTTTTTTTAAGTGACCCTTTTTTTTGTCGTAGTTGTTTGTAGTCTGAATTTGTTGGCGACATATCTTAAATTTCTTTATAAATAGTAGGTAAGTTAATTCCCGGTATATGTTGACTGGATCTGAAATCGCCAATCCGCAGAGAGCAAGCGTGGTGATCAATGCTCGTGCCTTCTCTACATGGGAAGAGGCCTGTGCCCAGCAGTGGGACGTTTATAGGCTGGATTATTATTATTATTATATGTTGACTTGGTAATGTTTAATTACAATTTGTTTATATTTTGTAGCTCATGACATCTCCTTTCACAGATTTTTGCAGTTGCAAGTGATATGAGAGCGTCTAGATTACTTTTTAAAAGAAAAAATCTAGTACATTTTTCAGGATAGATATTTTTGAAAAATAGACCGTCTATAATTTATTGTTTTCATGTGAGATCATACTAAGTTAATATACAAGCATATTCGAAAGGTCATTCTGGCAATAATAACTATTACTATTATAATTTAATAATTATTATTGCCAGAGAATTTGTTTATTGGTACCTCTAATATGGAAATGTAAATTGTGTTGTTTTAAAACTTGACCATTAATATTTACTTTTTTTAATATTGTTTTTAATGAGCCTTTTTTCATTGATAACCATAAAACGACTGGACGAAAGCAAGTTTTTGAGATAAGATAAAAAAAAAATCCGTTTTTTTTTACCATTATGGCCTTATTTTAAAACAACACCAATAATGAACAGACAATAAAATCTGACATCCAATGACAAAAGGCTGTTCTCAAAAAGGTATGATTTTATCTCTACAAGAACACATGAAGCAGTTGTAATGGTTGATATTTCTCCACCGAGAAACTCCGACCGGTATGACCAATAAAATTCTCACTTAAATATAATGTCTTATATTTATAACTATTACACACACAAGTCAACAAGAAGGGTAATAGAATTAGTTATTTTATTAGCATTTAAAATATCTATTATTCCAATAACAATATCACATACATAATAACTAGACAATAATTGTATTATAATAATTATAATATAACAATCAACAATTACATTCGATGATACAATGCTGTAATTATCATTATTACTTATAATTAATTCGTAATTATTTTACTTATATGTGCGTAATGATTGAATAATGATCACGATAGCGCATAATTTACGTTAATAATAATTATTGAAGATACATTATTATTATTATTAAACATAGAATTTATTAACCACGTTAAAATTTGTCCACACTTAATAGTTATTAGGAAATATACAGAGTCACGAACTAACACGTATAGGTCGAATAAGATAGATAAAGTTATATATTTTTGCTACATACAGTATAAAGACAGCTTGATAAGTGACTTTAATAGTTCTAAATGTACTATTATAATAATTATTATGTGCCGTACGTACTAACACTGGTCGATATATAAAAAGCTGGTTACTATGACGCATAGCTTTTAAGAGAGTATACCTTAAAAGTAGTTAACAATAAAAATATTGGTAAGAAATATTTTCTATATTCAACAAATAATATTCATTTATTTTCGCGTTATACGTATCTCTAAAAAGGGTACAACTATAGTAACAAAAAAGTTGGACTACAAATTTGTAAAGGTTTTATCAAAAATGTGTTCGTTCGTACAGTGATGGTGCGATTACTTTGTTTCATTTCAGTCCTAATTTAGAATTTTAGTTTTAATTTTAATAACGAAACTAACTTTTTTTCTTTTATTTGAAAGTGGTCCACTGACAACTAGCCAGTAGCTGTCTAGATCCACTTTTGTTTTTCTCCCTCTATTCTCTCTGCTATTACGCTGAATTCAGAATTAACTTTCTTGTCGATACCTCCGTTAAGTGTTCAGTCTCAAATCTTATTCTCGGTCAGTCTCCAACGATAGTTCCCAGTTTCCAATATTTCATTTACTTATGCTTATCAGCAACATTTAAATTCGCATGTATCGAGAAAATCTGACCTTCAAATGCAAGGTCAGAACAATATACAAATAAAAATATATCTAAAGATAGTGTCGTCTAAATTCGCGAGATTTAGTTCCATTTCGAACGATAATGACTTGAACAGTCTTACTAGGTTTCGTCATAACATCACTGTACCGAACAAACAGCATATACAATTCGAAAATTGGACAAAAACAACAAAACGTTCACAGATGCCTTGTTTCTGGACAATCCTTAAACGACCACTAATTGTAATTATACTTATGTTACAAGCATTATATTGCGGACACTGGATTTGAGAAAATTTACGATTATTAATTTCGTTTATAATATTTTTATATTTTTTTTGTAGATTTCTGTTTTTGTTAACATCGAGAGTTTTTAGAAGTAGATTTGGTTTGTTCGAGTACGCAGATTTTGGTCAAAGGAATTGTGAAAGATGAAACAAAACTAAATACTAATTCAATTTTGAAGGGGGACATATATAACATAAAAAATAAGCACATAGTAAAGTGTTAAATTCAATAATCACTTTTCCATCAAACAAAAACACTGGCGTGCAATGCACACTAAAATTGTAACCTTGAGGAAAGAAGGGAAAAGCGACAAAATCTGCGTGTTCGAGCTACATCGAAGACTTACTTAAGCGTTACATCTAATCATGTCTAACCGCTAAAGCAAATGATAAGTGGACGCAACGCTCCATCGCGAGGACGTTCTAAAAGTAACTACAACCAAACAACTGTATTGTCTTCGTCCCTGTACGTCATGAGGCAATGATGTGGACCTGGAGGGAGAGCATTCAAGAACTCTTCCCTCCCTTTTATAAGTATAACGAAAATAAAGGACAAAATATAGAGAACTTTTTGGAGACTACCAAAATCCCAACTGCTCACATTTTTGAGAAAATAATAATTTAATGTCTTACCTATAAAAAGCAACAGGGTTTTATTTCAAGACATTTTTGAGATAGCTAGACATTCCTGATTTATTAATACATTCCAATGTTTTTTACAGAGAAGACAATTTGTGTTTTTAACATTCTTCAATAATCTGATCTGAATATTCGATGATAAAGGTATTTTGTTTTTAATAAAACTCGGTTTTTTTCTTATTTCAGCTTCAAGAAGTTTAATGCTGTTTTAGTAAACATACCACCGCATTGTGAAGATATTTAGGTATCCACATTGATGTACTCAAACATGTTTTTCAAATCGCCTTTGATAGTTACAAATTTTGGCCCAAAATAAAAATGTTTTTACCGATATTAAGATCAGATTCGAAGTTTCCACAGTACATTCGTGTGATATAACAGTCAAATAACAAGAAATGAATAATGTTGATATAGAATTCGAAGTAAACTAGAAGAATAATGAGAAATACAATGACGCGAGTGTCGCTACTGCTATTGACAGCTTTCCGACCAATGATAATTATAACTAAGGTTTACATGGCGACATACACGTCTTTAACAACACTGGCTCAAGTACAGACCATAATTTCTCAGTAATATCAAAAAGGTACCATCCGACTTCTACTATTCTTGATAGTTGATGATATAAAGGACTGAATAATCCGGAATTTTCAAGTGATTTTTGCGTTACCTGCTGATGATGGACTAGATGATTATCTTTTCCATATGAAAGCAATTTCATCTGTATGATGTACATAATATTATTTAGAGTAATAATGTTTACAGAAAACAGTTAGTAGATATCGTCATAGATGATAATAAATATAGAAAAGCCAGTGATGTTCAAGACAAACCACAATACGAAGCCGATCCTAAAATAAGTGATCTTGATAAATACGTCTTTCTCTATCCTATATTACATTAATATTGTCTAAATTACATTCGTCCACACAACTACATCCACCTAACGAGAGATTATATACAGTTATAAAAAAAATAACTAACTTTAGCGTAGTGATTCGTAATCCGATATGTTAGGCAGTAAGTTACTAGGCCACTTAATGTTTTTGGTGACTGTTTTTGACGTAAATAAGAATATAAACGAAACCTAGGCTCAAGTTAATCATGCCTAAGGAATTTTAGAATTGATAATCCAAAACCTCATTTTTTCAATACTGGTTATGGACAGTGACTTAGAGAAAATATCGTCTAAATCTCTAAACGTATTTACGTCAAAAACTGTGTAAGCCATGAAAAGTGATACAGATTTGTGAGACCCTAACTTTAGTCTGGA
Source organism: Autographa pulchrina (assembly GCA_905475315.1). NCBI lineage: Eukaryota > Metazoa > Arthropoda > Insecta > Lepidoptera > Noctuidae > Autographa > Autographa pulchrina. The sequence continues at coordinate 8,606,183 of FR997787.1, forward strand.
TATAGATTCCTTGTACTCAAACACCAATACGACACCGATTTGTTACTCATTTCAATTCACACAATGGTATTTAAAATCAATTACCAACATTAGTAATTTGTCTGTCACATCATTCTAAACATTGCTATCTTTCAGAATAATGTGATGGCACTTTAAGTTTTAATAAGTTTCGTCGTTGTCGCAATGTGAATTAAAATGAGAACACACACACAGATATAAGATAAGATACACACTTTAATCTTAGTCCTGACGTAACACATGCACAAGGAACTAAAGTCACAAGCCCACAAGAAGATATAAATGATATTGAGCGAAGCATCGCATTAAGTACTACACTTAACACTAACAATAAATACATATATTGTAAAAATCCAAGACGATAAATTGACAGCATTTCCAGTAATACTAATCGTATATTATGATGTACAATAGTAATTGAGATAAAAGCCTTACAACTATAGGCAGAAGATCACACCGACAGTGCTGAGGTGAATGAACTTGCTGAAACTATAGCGAATGGCAGTGAGTTTCATAACAACCAGTGAATAATGTGGCATTATAAACCAAGAAACTTAAATCTCAAAACTCCGAAAATAAATAAATATCCAGTCATTGTTAATACTATATAATCTCAAAAGATAAGAATACAGTAAATTAATTCTAAAGCATGGGAAATTAATAAAGAAATAAATTTGAATCAGCTCAAAAAAAAACAAGCAAATTCATTCACAACAGCATCACACAACTAGTAGCCATAAAAGTGATAGAATAGAATATCAAAATGATTAATATTACAACAATTTACGTATTAGAGATTTGATATATTAAACTATACAGATGGGAATATATTGCACAATTCTGGTTTAAGGGAATCATTGTTTGGTCCTATTTATATTCTGGTACTAGGTGAGACCCGATTGCATCAGAAACGAATCTCGGTTATCAGTGTCAACTACACAAATAGGTGCCGAGATAACACTTAGGTATAATTATCTCGCGTTTTACCGAAAACAAGTGCAAGAGATATTTTTAGAGTTTTAATTCTGACTTTTTTATGACTATGATGCAACGGGCTACAAAATATTGTCGGTTTAAAAGAATCTATTCCTAATGACACTAAATTAAAACTATTGCTATTTGCGGTAACTATCGGTAATCAAAAATCCCATATCACATACTTGACTTGCTTTTATTGCTCTATGGATTCGTTAAGGCTATTGTAAATCACTTTGCAAAGAACAGAGTAAATTGCTGTTCTATCAATGTTAACACTTAACAAAATAACATTTATCTGTGATTGCATTACTAACATGTTCAGGTGAGTTAAGATTATCTTTATTTAATATTAATCTGATATCTCTCAATTCTGTTTCTATTTTTACCGCACTCACCCAATCATAATAAGTTTGCAATTTTAATGTGTGCATAAAAACTGAGTTTTTGTTCATTATTACCAACACAACAATAACGGGTTTAGGAATGTGATTTCCAAAACTTAACATCAATTTTGGATTCCACATTTCGCTATCACATCTTGGACCCCAGTTTATTTCAACAGCAACATGTAAAAACTAAATAATAGTAAAAAATATTTTTGTTATCTCTGTTCTAAGTTTCGGAGGACATAGGCGTCTTAAAGCTGAACTAAAATCTGTCTCTAAAAGTACTATTATTATCTTCAAACTAGGTCCCTCGTTAAATAGGCAAAAGCAGCCGAACACCAAGATCTCTAAATACATCACTAACTAACTCCATTTCTATAAAATCCACACGAGCACTGTCGACTTCAGCCAGCTTTACCACCAGCTCATGATAACCTACTGCATTTTATCAAACATTATGATTACTTAACAAATCGTAATCTAGCAAATTCTTTGCCGAGTCTCCAGCTTCAAGACGCCCATGTACCAACATTGGGATTCCAAAAACAATCTTATACTAAGGATAAATAAAAATCCTTTTAAAGGATAACAAGCAATAACAAATCTGTCTTTTATTAGAGGTAACGTCACCTAATAACTAGCAACTAATTAATTTTGTGCTTAATTCGTTGTGCTTGTAACGCACATTTGTATCATAGAACCTTGTGTTGAAACACTGACTCGGGTGCGGATATACAGGGAAATATCTATCGAAGCAACTCTCAATTATAAAGGTTTATTAGGTTCTGGAAAATACTCATTTCTAGAAACCAATACTATAAGTTTAGCATTTTACTATCCATTGCGTGGTACGTGCTTTAAGGGGATGATTGTCAGCTTTGAAAGTACGCAATGGTGATCTAAATGAGTTCATGGCAAGTTTCCTGTATCTAGAAGTAAATATATCCGCACCATAGTAAATGTTAGCGTTTCAACACTAACAATGATCATTAGTGTGATCATGTATCAAATTGATGTCGCTGGCAGCTTTCATTAGATAACAATTGAAACAATAAATTATAGCATCTTCATTATAAATTATTTCTTAACAGATTAATATATAATATCTAATAAAATAATCATAGGATTTATTTCTAGTCCTGCTTTCATCTTTCTTTACTTATACTAATACGTATGTGGATGATATTGTCATTCGTTTATTTATGTGAAATATAATTTTAGATATTTAATGAACTACAATCTTTAGAATATATATAGAATTTTAGACTGATAGACATAACTTGAAACACCAATTTGATACACCAATATTATAGTAGACTATAATAGTAATGATAGCACGCGAATCCACGGTTCCTTAAATATACCAGTTTGAAGCTAAATATCTTACAACTATAAATAAAAGCGACCAGACATTCACAGAAATCTAAACCAACCCGAGAGCTAACTTGAACACTTGTCACATCTCTGTTTGATGTCCATTGATTAGTCACAGACAAACATTCACATTCGTTTTCATTATAGAGGAGTAATGTATTGAAGGTGAACATGAACTGGATTGGAAGACTTGAGCAATTAAAATGGAATACATACGAAGAAGCTGAATAATGAGTAAATAAATCTTCTTCGCGGTTGATGAGATGGTATATATTAAAGACATTGATATCAGGATCGCAGAACACGTTACAGAATTGTTACAATCGAAGATTTACCAAGATTTTGAGAAGTTTTCCTGGTTATGTGATAGAGTTGCAAGGTACCACTAAGTACTAGGATTGATAACAGATTGTGAAGAACATTATCTTTGTAAAATGCATTCTTATCGCTCATATCTTCCACGCTTACACTGAACCGTACTCACTCACTGGTATCGTCTTAACGTCAGTCACAATCAATTTCGGCATCTGAATAAAACAATCCTTCACCTATCCTATTTCTTCGATTGCCAGACTCGATTTTAATTCCTATAAATAAATTATTTCTCTTTATTGTTTTATCATCGTTGTTTACATCAATATCTTGTACTTTATACGAAGTTGTTACTTCATTATTGCTTTCGCTTTTCGAAACCTGGAAATTCTAAGTCTACTGTTTTTTCTATTCCTTTTTCTTTATCTTTATCTTTTCTGCATCTACAGGAGTACCTTGTGTGTTCAATGCCTTCAATATATGTGTGTGTGTGTTTAGTAGATGAAGGCGGGGTGCAGGGGCGGCGGCGGCACCCGCGGCTGCTTGTCGAGCGGCGCGCAGCACGAAGGCTCGCAGCACGGCGTGCTGTACGGAGCCGGCACCAGCGCGTACTGCGCGGGCGGCCCGTAGATCGCGGGGGTGGCTGGGGAAAAACATGTTGGGATATTATAAAATTAGATGTTTAGATAATTATGTTTGAACATTAGTATTTCCATATGAATTGACTATAAGAAGTTTACCACAATAAATCCGGTTTGCGATCTTCGTTAAATTATTGGAGTTTAAAACAAGTAATTTCACTTAAAATCTTGTAAACATATATTATTGTTTTTCTTTACACTTGACAATTGTAAAGAAATTCGATTCCGAAGCGATTCAGTATTTGATTTTTAGATCATGCTTTATAATCAAAATCGGATTTGCTATTTGAAACTGAACATTTTTGGAATTTTCATCATCGCCACGAAAATCATAAGAACTCAACATTAAATTCCTCAACTTACTATCAAACGGCATAGGATACACAGCATACGGGGGCGGCGGCAGCTCGCAGGGGGCGCACGGCTGCAGCGGCGCGAGAGGCGGCGCGCACAGCAGCTGGTAGCACAGCGGGGCCTGCAGCGGCGCTGCTTCCGTGCCCAGGACTGGCAGCTGGCTCATCTGGAAATGAGGCGTCGGATAATTAATAAACCTAAAATTCGTTTATTCCTAGGTCAAAGTCCAAATTAGATATTACTGTGATTCGCCAACACTGAGAAAATATATATTTATCTTGAAAAAAATTAGACTTGATTAGTTTAATTAGTTTTTTAGCTATTTTGGATTGTAGGGCGTTTTAATTTCCCTTCAACATCATGCATTGAAATCAGTCCATTTTTTATTTCATCAGCAGCATTACAATAGATTCATTTCCATTGCTTTTTTTTTCATTTCACCATCATTACTTTTTACATGCGATTCGTTGTAATATGGTGCTTTCACAGACTGCAAAAAACCGTCATAAAAATTAATCCCACTATCCATTTTACAATCGATACTCATACCTACTTATCCATCACAAAGCGGTAATCCTTAACAAGTCTTGTTCCATTAATAAGATAATAACCTGTTTCCGGACAGCGTGAGATCTCCCATATAATACAGTCTAGTTTTTTTTAATCTTATCAACAATATAGTAACAGAATCATCTATCTGGATAGCTGTTTTCTTTTTTAAGCCTAATTTCAATATGAGTTACATTTTAACAAACTGCAAAAAGCTATCTTTAAAATGAATCCCTTCACTACAGACAATCGATACTACTACTTATCCATCACAAAGCGGTAATCCTTAACAAGTTTTGTTCCATTAATAATAAGACAATCACCTGTTTCCGTACAGCCTGCGCCACTCGCAGACGGCCCAGCGGCGAGAACATCACGCCGCCGCTCTGGAAGTAATAAGACATCACTTATTAACATAAGCTCTTTAGGAATTGTATTAATTGCTTTATCTTCTGTTATGGTTGTATATTCTGGTTTCTAGGGTCTATTAACAAGTTTTTAGGTCTTTTTATTCTTAAAATATAGTTGTTTATTATTAAATAGACTTAAAAAAGGGGAGGTTCTCATTTCGTCTGTATGTTTTTGATTTGTGTAAGTTATTCGGTACCTATGGCCATTGTGGACCGATTTCAAAAATTATTTCGTCAAATAGGGTATATCTTAAAAGCGGCCCTGAATAAATTGTATCAAAAAATTACACAAAATAATTATGTTTTAATATATTTGTGTGCAATCGATTATTTTTTCTGATATATTGCCCTCTATTAAAATGTTAATTTCAATTGGTTTGTTCTCATCTCATTAAAGATCATCATATTTTTTTAGGTAAATGACTTCTTTTTAAAAAAGTAGTCCAACTAAGTACTTATGATAATGCCTTTCTGTTTTAAACCAGTTGAGAGAGTATGAGCGCTACAGGAGAAGAGCTTAATGGAACTTAAAAGGTACCGTTTACTGAAATTACTAAAAGTCTTACTTAAATATAGTCATTTAAATAATATGCATGTAACTAAAGCTATATAAGTAATAAAAATTTATGGTCATCCAAACGGTCTTTTAATTCATACATTCTGCCAAAAGCTTAGGTAAAACATTACCAAAACATTGTTTACACAAAAACCTTATCAATGTAAAAACCAGGAAATTTGATTGACACAATCAACGGAGATAGGCTTTGTAAACGGTTACCATTTGTTTGAACAGCCTTCACACTAACAATACCTTCTGAAATTACAAATTAGCAAGAACCTTCCATACATAGCCATACAAACAAGGGATAGTTGACCCTTTTAAAACCGCCATGCATTTCTGGATGGATGCCATACATATATTAGAAGGGTTGCCCTACATGCCCAAGGTCTCAAATTTGGACGGATTTGAGGGAAGGAATAATTTACATTATTAATGAGCTTAAATAATAATTAAACCATTGTTTCATGGTTATAGTTGGAGGGAACTAATATAACATGAATGGCGAAGATATTTATATCTCCTAATTTAACATACGAGATTTTGTCCGTTGAAATAGAAAATTTATGAATTCTGAGTATCTTCTGAGTTCTCTGTAACTATATGTTTTCAGAGGTAAATAACCCTTTAGATTTAAGGAAGTTAAACATACGAAAATGTACTATAATATTGCATTAAGCAATTTCTAAAATAATGTTGTCATTTCTTTTATGGCTGGCATGATTTTTCCCATTATGATGGGTTTGTTATGTCAGGTTTGATATGTCAAACCTGTTCACAAAACAAAATATCTGCGGTACAAAATAAAATCATTCCCAACACACAAGTACTAATAAAAATCATAACCATACATCTCTTCCACAGCTTCCTATCAACAAAAACGAAATCAAAATTCATAACGCCAATAGAAAATCCATTTCCCTTTCCGTTCACATACGAACACCTAAATATTCCGCTTTATTGTCCTTAAGTACATCAGGACCGTTCATGGCCATACTATTGGCCCTAAATGGTACTATTTGGGCCGAATACCATTCGAACACTTCCGGTCAGCGCCATATATAAGCCGAAAATGGCAAATCATGGACAGTGGAAAGCACTTCCACCCTTTTGTCATGCGATAGGATCGAGCCAAGGCCGTGATGTCGGACAGGTAGAATATGAAAACGAGACAATAAATAGGGGTTGTGCTGATATTTTTTCGTAACATTCGCCCGAAATGGGGAAAGGTTAGCGTCAGGGGTCGCGAAACGTAGAAGTGCGTCGTAATGATTTTTATGAGCACGGATTCGATGGAGAATTGTTTTTATGGAACGATTGAGATATAAATATAGTTGGAAATTTAGGAATTGGTTTACATAAACTTGACTGAAGTTCTTTGATAGAACAAATTTATTGTTATTAGGCCAGCAAATCGTCATCCTAAAGAAGTAAATAAGATAACAAAACCAATAATATTTATGACCCAAACACATAATTATAGTCGATAATCGAATTTAGTTTGCCCTTGACAACACCTTTATATGAGTAGGAGTAAAGCTCTATATTATAATTTGTTACCCCTGGCGTGCAATCTACCGAACAATGAGTCCCAAAGTAGTGCAGTATCAACAGAGTTATAGATAAGCAGCGGGAATGACTATACACAACATTGGACACAGTTCGTTCCGTTTCTTGATTAATGATCTACAAATCGGGCGTAAAATTGGCACGTCAATAACACTTTTATGTAGGACAGATATTTAATTAGATTTTAACCTAATCAAAATACACAAAGAGAAATTCATTAACAGAGAATTTAAAGAATGCCTTTTGAAAAGGTTATTTTCAGAATTCGTTTGAGCTCCCGGCTTACTGCAATAACTTATTCAGCAGAATATCATGGACGAGAATAGAGAGAAGTATTGATTTTCATTAAGACACTTTTTCTCAATATCTGACCTCATTCTTTTGATTTACTCCGCAAAATATTGTAACGGTTCTTAAGAATCGACGAAATTATTAGTGCGAAGATATTAATGCTGGGCGTTGGGTTCAATATTTTTTTCTTGTTTCTTTCTATCAAGATGTAATCTAGATTTCGGATGTTGATAAGTTTTCCCAATGTTTCTTATATAAATTATATTTGCTTTTAGGTATCTAAAAGAGCTAGATCTAAGATCCTATCAAAAGCCTATAAGACACAATAATAAAAAAGATTTATCTTAGCATCCCTTTATCTGAATAAAAGACGCGACGAAATCACAATTCCCGTCTGACCTAAATCTAAACAACCCGAACTCCTAAAAAGAAATGCCGATAACAATAAATTAAGGAGCAAGGACATTCATCATGAGGATTCTAAAAACTTGAACAATAACGTATTCAGAGGCGTCAGGAGTGAAGGACTCTTCAACTCTCGCGACATGTAATATACCGCAGAAAACTTTCTGACAATACCCCTCTTCACAATTCTTTTGGACTTGGTTATGTGCTGATTCCGTGATTTCGTTATTAAAAAACCGGTCAAGCGAAGTGGATTCGTTTTGAGAGCTGTCGCAATTTGAGGGCTCGTTATAACGTTTTTTGAATGCTGAGTGGGGGTGTTTTGGGAATATTTTTCCTTGTAGCAGACAAGGGTTTCAAAAATATATTTTTTTGTTCCGAAAACTATAAAAAATACTGATTATTTTTTTTAGAATTACGATTTTTTCAATTTTGCAATTAGGGTAAATAGTTTAGGTCTAGAAATTAGATGAGTTATATAAACATTACGTTTAAAATAAACAAACTTTTATTTTACCAACACTATACTGAATACTTCCAACTACATTATACACGGGATAAATGGTATCCTTTGAACTGGTAAAACACATTCTTCTCGAAACCAATTTCAACTCCTGACTACTATTATTTCGAACTAAATATTTTAAGTAGCCGTACGAAAAAGTTACGTCAAATACTTCGAAAGCAAAATTAGTTGCGAGACTATAAAAACCATTAGACTAAACGAAAAAGTAAAGGTGGAAATTAAACGGTAAAGACAACAGTATAATAACAAATTTTGATGAATATTGAAAAGATAAGTAGAAAACGATGAGTAGGAACAACAAATAAATGGAAACTTATATGTATCAATATTAGCATGATGCTAAATGATGCCACTGATAAGATGAAAACATTGAGTTGATACATTTTCGAAGAACAACTCAGCCAAAAAGAACAGCAAGAGATCCAAATACTGTCACAAATACGGACCCCTAAAAACCATTGGGGAGGTCATCGCTTCTCATTGTTGCTTCAATATTTGAGAAAACCTTTTGAGCACCCCAAGCGTTACAGGAAGGATTTTAATACTTATTTCTTAAGATTGCGATGTCGTTAAAAGGCTGACATTTTTTGTTATTAGAATATTGTAAAAATGAAAAAACATTTGACAAAGTTTTTTGGTAAAGGGTACAAGGGGAAATGGGAAAATTTCGAGCGCTTTATTTTAATTACCATCGTAACGAGTTATTTGTTTCAGTGCTATGTCTTGTATGTCTGAAAGGACTTTTGTTGTCAAGGGACAGTTTACTGTAATGTTTTCGTGTCAAATTGACGACCTCCGTGGTCGAGTGGCGTACGCACCGGTTTCAAGGTGTCGCTAGCTCTGAGGTCCTGGGTTCGATCCCCGGACGGGTCAATGTAGAAACCAACTTTTCTACATTGCCTCGGGTCTGGGTGTATGTGGTACCTTCGTTGTTTCTGAATTCCATAACACAAGTGCTTTAGCTACTTACTTTGTCCGCATTTTATTATTAAATAATTAATAAAATAGATACTTGAAAGTACCTGGAAAAGTACCTGGAAATTTACAAAGCAGTCCTCGCTACGTTTCATCATTTACGGAAGTTAAAAGTCCAAAAGATAATTTTAGACTGTGTATATGTACTACATACTTGTATATATGTAAAATATATGTACATTATATCTTACTTGAGTGTACTTAAAAGATGTTGGGTAAACTATGTACCTCAAAAATTCCAAGCAAAGAATAATACTCAGCAAACTGTTTTTCTGTGAGAGATATTATAAACAAGCTTCACTTTATCATAGAAGTAATTAACAAAAATACTCCAAAACTTGGTCACTTCGTATATTGTGACTCGAATACACAGATTAAAATAAAAACAACGAAAAACACAATTTTCGAGAGCCTTTTATGAAAATACGTGGAGTATCAACTCCGGTCTGATTTATGTGTTGCCAGATACAAAAAAATAAGGCTGTACCTAAATGAAAGTACGGGCGTTATTTTAATACAACCTGAGTAGGGTTGTGCGTGGTCCAGAATTAATTTAACTATTTTTATATTGCTTTAACTTTTGGACATTAATAATATGTAAGTTTATAAGGGTAGAAATAACTTCAATGGTAAATAAAGCAAAGATATAGCTCGGTAACCTTTATTTTTTTAACACCCGACGCACAAATAGCCTTGTTATAAGTTTAACGTGTATGTCTGTCTGTGTATCTGTGTGTTTGTATGTGGTGTATGTGGGTATTGTAGCTCTTAAGAAAGTCATTCAATATTATTTAAACAATAATATTTTAAATCCAGTTCAAAGTGTTGTATTTTCCGTGTTTGAAAAACTATACCAATTGTTCTTACGCCTGAAATTGATAGCTCTTCTTTATGTTACATTTTTCCCCAGAGATAAGAATTTGACATCATTTGTAAGATGCTCATGTTAAAGTTCTATCCCTAGATACATCAATGTACTTAAAAAATAATACAAACGTGTAATCATTTAAGTTGGGAATTTAACACAATTTTGTTTATACATTTATGTTTGGAAAATTTTCCAGCTATTTCATTAATAACCGACTTTCGCAATGTTTCTTTTTTATGTACCTTACCTTATATACCAAAAAGGATTTTTCGATATTCATACACATACATACATATAATCACGCCTCTTTCCCGTAGGGGTAGGAAGAGACCACTTCTTTCCACTTGCTACGATCCTTACATACTTCTTTCGCTTACAGATATACGATAATTATCGGAGATTTTGGGTACAAGTGTATAGGTAGAATTCTGATAATACTTTCTCTATCTATTACTCTGTAGATTATTATTTTATTCCAGTCTAAATATTTAAGTTATTCTTGAGTTTTACCTATCACAATAACCTTGTTATTCGGATCCCACATGAATATGTATAGAAGCACAAAGTTTGGGATCAACATTATTCCAGCGACGCAATAATAATATTGTTTGCGATATCGCAATGTAAACTATACCAGTATTCCCTTAGGGATAGATATTATTATGTACCTAACACCTACACTAGAAACAGTATATAAAGTTACATTAGGCAAAGAGCTAGAAGCCACTAATGGTACCTTGTAACTTGTAACTAAGTGTAAAGTACCATTTATAACGTAACTGGTATTTTTAACCCCCACCGCAGAAAGAGGGTTGTTATAAGTTAGCCGAGTCTGTATGTAGCATCGTAGCTCCTAAACGCACTGACAGCAATTTTTGTTTGAAAGCTGAATTCAGATGGTTCTTGGCAGTTCATGGAGATCTGTCCGGAATTTCGATATTAATCAGCAATTTTCTATATATGTCGGAGTTTTCCTAATTTTGTATTAATAGTTATAGATGCTTCTAAATGTATTCATACAGTTTCGTTTCTAACATCAATAACCTTCAATCCAATCCTCCAATATACACTTATCTATCTACACAGATTATGAAGCCTAAAACTCCAATACCTATAAATCTAGACCTCACAAAAATTCGAAGCCTAGTATCGACTTGTAAATCCAACATAGTGAGCACTAGCCAGCCCTAGACTTCCCTTGTTTTAGAGTGCTTTTGCGGCCGTGTTAAATGGGTACCTGAAAATTGCTACTTTTTAATACACTGTTATTTATACTGAAGAGAACAAAGTTAGGTTTTTTGGTAGTAATTGCTTTGGTAATAAAAGATTTGTGTTTCGGTTAGGGATATAACAGAAGGCAGTTTTCTTTTTATTTCACACGTTTGTTCATGTGTTTTATTTACGTAATTTTATTTATTGTAAGCGGATTGATTAATTAAGAACAAGAGTATTTGGGTAAATATATTATTTACTACCACAATATTGCCAATATAAAACATCTGATCTGCTCAACTTCTCAGAATACACATAACATATAACATAACATACCATCACGCCTGTATCCCCGAAGGGTTAGGCAGAGGTGAACCAATGTACACCCACAGTTCGCCGGTATGTTTAGGTCCCATGTAATAGGGGGCGAGCCTATTGCCACTAACCGGGCACAAATCCAAACTCCGACCTGCTACTGAGAATTTCATAGAAAAACCCAATAACACCTTGGTCGACTTGGGATTCGAACCCAAGACCTCTAGCGTAGCAGTCGCGCTTAGCACCACTAGGCCAACGAGACACTCAGAATACTAACTTTCCAATAACATTAATTGATTTATTGCATTTCCCATACATAAATATCCTACTGACATATTACGTTAAGTCAATTCACGAAAGGAATTACCAAACTTCTTCTGCCTAGCTTTACCCAAGCTATGTTAGGACCTGCTTTCAATTTTTCCCTTCTTCTTCTTCTTCTTTTTATCGAGTCTGAGATCCAAACTTTCAAATTCTGTCTGACCAAAAAGTTGCAACCTGGATGGCTCGGTCGCTGGTCTCCATCACGACCTGGAGAGTGCAGGTGGTAGTGCAGGACGGGCAGGACAAAAGGTGTGCCATGTACTGCGATGGGACACCACACTCACATGCGACAAGTGTTGGGTCGACGATGCCCCACTTGCTAAGGTTTGTTTTGCTTATGTTTCGCTCGTTCAAACTCAATTTTTCCCTATTTCACATGGAACTATAATTTTTTGTAAGTAATAGCTTTATTTATTTCAATATCTTAAAACTGTCTTAGAAGCGTGTCTATAATCTCCGCAGCTGCGTAAAAACTGCGTAAAAACTGGCAGCATCCCTCTCCTCATCTCGTCGTCTCGTGCAAAGGGCCTAATGGAGATATTACGGTAATGACGCGAGCCGTAATAGACGTAGTACGTCACTTGCAGTCTACGTTATACGGGTTTACGTATTATGTTACTGAGCTTGTGTTTTTGGGGTAGGCAGATAAATAATGGCCCATGTTATTAATGAAAAAGTTTGAGTAAATGTAAATTGGGAATCAATGGCCTATATTTTTGAAAATTTCAATTAAGATGTATTTTAACCTACCTAGGTGCATGTTATATTTAAATATTTATTGAAACTTTGTGCACTAAAAAGGACAATTAAAAACATCAAAACATTAGTGGAATAATGATTAAAATAATTTTTATGACTTATTTAAAAACAACTTCCCAAAAAGGGGGTTCTTTGTTCCACGTTTTTGTATTGATTTTTAATGCGACAATATTAATTACACGTCAAAATATCAACCGCTACCTCTAACCCTACTTACCCGCGTGATACAAAACAAACAAAATAAGTATCGAGCCTCAAATATTAGCCTTCAGATTACTTTGTGAAATTCGTTCAGAAATAAAGCGGAGGTCCAATATGCGGGATTTATGGGGTCCCCTGATAAAGGGGTTCGGTATTAGTGTGACTTTGTGATTACTTTACTAAGTGATCAGTTCCACACACATGCCGAAAGTTAACATAATCTTGTGGAGCCGAGGTCTCTATGGATTTAGTGGGTTTTCGTTTTTTTTTGTTGTAATTGTGAAAGTTGTTTGGTTTTGTTCGTCAATTGGGTAACTTGAAATAAATAGAGTACTAGAATTTAAAAAGTGTACTTACTTCGAGTATCTTATAAATTAAACTATTTTACGTATTAAAATTAAACGTTCAACGAAAGAAAAAATAAGACGAGGTTTCCAGATAATAATAGACCTAGCAAATAAGAATAGAATAAGAATATTTATTTGCACAAAAACATTGTATAAAGGGTGTTACAATAGTCCAATTTGATCACATGTTTAGCTAAAATAATGTAGCATGCAAAATCAACGTGTCTAAGCAGTTGAAAACTGCTACATAGGACTAAAAATCAAACACCACTTAACGGAAAATCAAACGCAGGTATATAACAACCATTTACTCCTTAGCGAGTTTTTAAAAATAAAGTTAAGCACGAGCAACGTAAATACAAATCAGGATCTCCACAAAACACAACGTAATTTCCTGATTTTGATAAATGTAGTATTACTATGATTACATGAAACATTAATAGAGTTGCGTACCTCTTGAACAAAATGCTTCAAAAGCCGTATTATGCAACACGCGAGCGAAGCATTAGTCCTTCGTCCAATTGACCCTTATTCTTACCGCCAAGCGATAATATGTATTATGGTGATGAAGAAAAAGTTTAAAATTGTATGACACTGGAACTGTTGGCCACTCCGCTGCTATCGCGGTGTGATTTGACCCTTGGGCCCGGCGCAAACGGGCCACCGGTGGCCAGCGGGAGTGTCTTAACACTCCTTTTCATATATATGCCTAAACTATTTACAAACTGAAAAAGTCCTTGAGGTGTTAACTTAACTAAACATAATAACATGATTTATTATTATCCAAATATCCAGGTTTCATAGCCAATATTTCTATTTCTAATAGTGTGCACTAAGTGTAGTGTAATAAAATATCTGTTTACATCTGTCTGTACACCCACACACACACATTCACACATACCCACACTCACGTAAACTCACACATGGAAAGACACTCACTCACACACTCACTCACTCACTCACACACACACACACACACCCTCACCCTCTCTCTCACACACACACACACAAACATGCGCGCGCACACGTTTACTTGAGTCCACACAAAATAGTGTTCATAAACCACGTTGACAATATTGTGAACCTTAACTAATGTAACTGGGGGCCTGGAGTTCTAAGATACAGGCTTCGGCTTAGTTTAGACTCCAGATCTCCAACAAATTACGAACTGTATCAATTTGTTGTCAACTGATCTTCTGTAATCTAGTACCTATGTAATTTGTGGAGATAAAATAAACCATTTATTATTTATTTATTATTTATATAATTCCTTTGGATATGTTTGGCACATATATATGAAAAAGAATGTCGCTACCGGTGGCTGTGGTCGATGGTCAGGTTTTGCCACGACTTCGTGGTGAAAAATAAAATAGGGACATTTTTGTTTAAAGTATCAAAACACTAACAAAATTGAAATGATGAAACACTGTCTAACACATAAAGTTATTTTTATCGGACGACGTCATTTGGAAAAAACCATGTCGAATGTTGTTTTATTATCTAAGTGAAATGGAAATTTCTGACCGTTGCCCAGCAGTGGGACCAAATAAGTTAACATTTACGTCTTCTCATATCATTTAAACTTGTTCACTAAAAAGCAAATACCTAGAGTTAAATTAAAATACCTCTCCTCCTTCAAATACCTAATACATACACTTTTATCTAAATGTAATCCCATGTTTCATACCCAAGATAATTCTCTTTTATTCAGGAAAGAATAACCTTAACGATTCTCTTATAGCTGCGTTAAGCAAGCTCAATGGTGTTTAACCTCACCTTTTAAATGTCAAACGGTGAAAGGCTATAATAATATATATATAATAATAATATTCCGGGACAACTCACACACGGTTATCTGATCCCAAGCTAAGCATAGCTTGTGTTATGGTAACCAGGCAACTGATAAACATACTTATATATTTCTAAATACATACATATTATAGATAAATTACACACAGACAACCAGAACAAATGATCGTGCTCATCACACTAACATTTGTCCTGGGTGGGAATCGAACCCACGACCTCCGGTATAGCAGTCAGGGTCACTAACCACTAGACCAACAGGCCCGTCGAAAACTCTGAGAGTAAAGCCTTTATTTTTGTGCCTAACTTTGAAATGGTACCTTTAATGATGCTCATTTAGGTCTAGGGTTTAGGATGCTGATTAGAGGGATGGGGCAATATTATGGTTCTAGAATAAATGATGTACATTTTGGATACCTTTGACGACCTCCGTGGTCGAGTGGCGTACGCACCGGTTTCAAGGTGTCGCTAGCTCTGAGGTCCCGGGTTCGATCCCCGGACGGGTCAATGTAGAAATCAACTTTTCTACATTTTCCCGAGTCTGGGTGTTTGTGGTACCTTCGTTGTTTCTGAATTCCATAGCACAAGTGATTCAGCTACTTACTTTGGGTTCAGAGCAATGTATGTGATGTTGTCCGCATTTATTTATTTATTATTTATAAGACATTTGAGTAGCGTACAGATTTTGATTTTATTCGTCGACTAAAAAGCTTTGCTCGAAAAGATTCACCATGTACTAACTTATATACGAAATGATTTCTATATCACGTTCAGTAAATAAACCAAATGTTAAAGACATGTAACAAAGTAATTTTATGCAAAATATTTTGATAATAGATAGGATAAGAGATAGAGACTACAACGGCAGGTTTTCTTCAGTTTCAAAGTCGGTATATGGTTGAGTCTAATTAGGTATGTCGTCAATTTAAAACCATTCAAATTGTAGAAAAAATTTTGAATTCAAAAAATCGTTTAGAAATTGAATAAATTAAAAATTAGAATTAAAAAATCAGTTGTGTTTACAGGCAAGTAGATATGACGGCACATGGAATACCTAAATGATTAAGAAATAACAAGATGGCGTCTCTCGTGAGATGTGTGAAGATTGTCCGAATAGGATTGTTGCCTGTCTGGTAGCTACACTACATCCATCATGGATTCGAAATGGCACGTGTATTGAAGTTCCTTGTACAGGCATTTCTTGTTTAAGAAATGTGGTATTTGCGTTCGTAAATCGTCATTCAGTATCAGTGTCCGTAATTAGGGATGACCATGTTCATGGTTAATATTTCATCTAGTGACTACAATTTTATCCCCTACTAGCTGTGCCCCGCGGTTTCACCCGCGTGAATGACAATTCTTACACATCTTTATAAATTATAGCCTATGTGTTATTCCGATGTATAAGCTACAATATTGGAAAGTTTCAATAAAATCCATTCAGTAGTTTTTCCGTGAAAGAGTAACAAACATCCACACATCCATTCTCACAAACTTTCACATTTATAATATTAGTAGGATTATAATCCTGTATACCCACATATAGCCCCTTTCGCCTTCCTACTATGTTTGGTTGGCGAAACCATGCTATTTTATCATCAATCAAGCTGACTGATTAAACAATAAACAGCCTAAAAAATATTTGCAAGAAATCTAGGACACATGAAACTTCACAACCTTTATATGAATACATTTACCTAGACATAACCCACTTGACACCAAAGAAATCAGCAAACAATATCGATGGAAACCAGGAAACAAAGGTATAGCAAGTCACTCTTATATTGGAAAAATAATTAAGGCTTCGGACCCAAATGTATGAACATGCATCATACATGTCAAACGTCAGAATTGGCGGGAAATATTCGAGATGAACGAAGATGGATCGAGAATGAAATACGTTTGCAAATCATTCGTGTTTGATGGAGAACGGTAATGAATGAACAGAATGACATCTTGGGCCTTAGAATAGATTAGCAGAACGATGATGAAAGAGACCTGGCTTAAGAATTTTATAATGTTGACAGCTTGAGTTGGTTTGATCTTATGAATCGCTGGAGTTGGTAGTTATAATATTTGAAAAAAACTTGTACATTTGATGTAATGTAATGTAATGTTCCGGGACATCTCACACACGGTTATCTGATCCCAAGCTAAGCAGAGCTTGTGTTATGGTAACCAGACAACTGATAAACATACTTATATATTTCTAAATACATACATATTATAGATAAATTACACCCAGACACAGAACAAATGATCGTGCTCATCACACAAAGATTTGTCCTGCGTGGGAATCGAACCCACGACCTCCGGTATAGCAGTCAGGGCAGAGGCCCTGACTGCTATACCTTCTAACCACTAGACCAACAGGCCCGTCAATTTGATATCCTTATCCTGGAAGAAGGTCCAAATCTACACCTGGTTTTAACACCTGTAAGTGTACATTATGGATTGGAATAAACGATTTGATTTGATCTGGGACTTGTTCTTTAGAAGCTGACCCAGAAGTAGGTAAAACAGCTGATCTGTGTATGTATGTATGTGTCATTATACATATTTCTCATAGTTTAGGCCTCCTCATCCCAATGCTGGACCTATTCTTTTTTTTTTCAATAACATACTATGCGTATGTATATGAATAGGCAGGTATTGAAACACTGCTCAAAATTGAACCAAGTTTTTAATTATAAAATTGTGCACACAGCTTCCAGACACGTATGCAGGAATGTAAAAAAATCACGTGTTAAACGAATGATGTTTTCAATAAAAATGTAAATAATTTGTTTACGTAGGTAAAGTTATCGGATATCAAATAACAAGTTGTTTTGTGAGATGCTAATTATTAAAAAATAACTTCTAAAAATATTTTTTTTATCAATTTTGGTGTTATCTCTCAGGTAATGTCAACAACAAGTCAACGAGACCAGTCGATTTAAATACGAAAATAATAATTATACAGGGTGTTAAGTAAACCCTGTCCGACCCGAAAGGGTGGTATATGTTTCACAATCACATGTCCAAATAAAATATTAAATTTGGAATATTTATAATAGTTTCAATAATAATGAACTTTGAAATAACGATTTTTTGACAAGAAATTCCCTAAATTTCAGATTACAGCATTATTGATGTAATCTGAAATTTGAAATTTTGTAATTATTTACAATACCATTTTCGTAGGTATTATTCGGCAGCGTTTTGTTTCATCATTTGGCAGCACCTGCGTCTCTTTAAAAAAAAAAGAATATTTTAGGATATATTTTTTTTTTTCCTTTTTCCAATTTTTTTTATATTAATGGTATCAGTTATCGATACCTAACAATACCCTAACGGATCGGACAGAGTTTTCTTAACACCCTGTATACTAAGACTTTTCGCTCTAAAATTGGACTATTCGTAACTATTGTCTTGTTTTTATCCCCAAATTTTATATTATTCAGTTTATCCTCTTATCTCCGACACAATATAATAAAATAGAGCTGTTTAAATCTACTCAAGTCGTAAAATAAAGGCAAGGTTTCTAGCTGATAAGAAGGGTCTTCACCACATGCTTCTATTTTATTAGGGTTCCGCAGTAAAACAACAAACCTCCATAGTGTTGCCAGAGTGCCAGACGTCCGTCTGTGATATAAATGAATATGTTTTCGGTAGTTTAGGAAATTGCGAATTAGGACTTAGTGTTGCTGGGGGCTATATTTTAATGATGACTAGTATAGTAGTCATTAAAGAATAAACGTTCATAGTTGTCAGTATTACAGAAAGAGCAAAAAGGTACCTGATAAAAAAAAGCTTTAGCTTTTTAACCGACAAAAAAAACGGATTATGTTCTCAATTCGATGCGTATTTTTTTTTTTATGTATGACCACGCATAACTTTTTGCAGAGTAGTCCGATTTT
This sequence comes from Autographa pulchrina, assembly GCA_905475315.1. Classification (NCBI taxonomy): domain Eukaryota; kingdom Metazoa; phylum Arthropoda; class Insecta; order Lepidoptera; family Noctuidae; genus Autographa; species Autographa pulchrina. The sequence goes on from FR997787.1 coordinate 8,625,264, forward strand.
GATAATTCTTATTATATTGGAAAGGGTATACTCCAAAGTTGGTCCCATATAAATTTGGAAAAAGAATTCCCACCGTAGGAAAACAGGGGTTGATTTATTGTTCACTCACTGATTGTAATATTTACCACGCGTAACTTTTTACAGAGTAGTTCGATTTTGATAATTCTTTTTTTTTTTAAGTATTGTTTGCTAGATGTTTAACTTTATATATACAAAGACCCAAGGAAATTAAGTCGAGATCCAAACCCCGCAGGGGGTTCCCTTAGTGGACGTTGCTGACGTAGTTAGTTTTTCCTATTGCTCTGGCTGGAGGCCTTAAGGTCCTCGCCAAAAGTCCGGTGAAGGAGTCAAAGCCCGCGCTCAGGCTAACTGCAAAGATCACTACAAAAAAAACAAGATTGATTTTTCATTGATTGATTATGTTGACTTTTAACTCTGACTCTCTAACTCTAACCTTCTATTTAGAAACTTACTCATATAATTTAAGTTTTGTTTACCTACTTTTATATAATTATTTAAACGCACACAGCCCATAAAAAAAATCTCAAACTGTTACAGAAAAGTCGTTCCTTCGATTTATACGATGCCATCCATCTAGACAGTTACAGGTTAACATTTTAATGTCTCAGGCAGTAATATATCTAACCCCTAGCTCAGCACACCCGGGTAACGAAGGTAACGGCCTCTTACCCGGCCGGGACATTTTTTACCCGGCCAATAAAACAAATCTGTGATTTCATTGAACTAAGCTGGTTTACCGACCTTTATATCTGGGCTGTAAGGTGGGGTCTGACTGCTAGCGGTTATACCTGACACAGTACTTTTTATTTTGTTTGTGTTTGCAAAACATTAATTTAAATACCTTAAATATTTCTTAATAATCTATCTCGTTTATTGTCTATCTCGTTTATTCTCTAACTCATTTATTGTGATTGGAGAAATCTGAAAAGTAAGTTACGTTTTTTTTTTATTTGTCCTTCACGGGTGCGGCTTATTTTTAACCAGTTTGATCTACAGCTTTTTCTTTTCAAGACTCGTTAAGACACATAACTATGTGTTTATTAAGGCATTCTCACTGCAATTCTGATGTATTGCAGTGCATAATTGATATTAACTTAATCTGGCTGCACCAAGACTCAACCAGATCCCGCTAACAGTGGGGCCAAACCTTACCCAGCTATATTATTAACCTGTCGCACGCAACCGGTAACAAATGGATTTCATTTTGGACGATATCTGAAAACAAATCTACGATTATAAGTGTTTCGCTAAAATATTATTTTGGATTTATATTTTTATTGATAAATTAGTGTTCGCCTGCGTTTGTTGTGGTTATTTAGATTAATGAGGGTCATAAATAATGGAGTTTCATTGACTAGGTGTGTGTTGTGATGGGAATAAATGATCCGAGGAGGATTTTGACCTATATTTCTGAGATAAATGAATGAATTTATATTATAACATTATTTCATGCTTCTTAAATCTGTTATTAAGTAATCTGAGTATCTGTGGAGAATTGTACGCATGTACCTATGAAGCACTGAAACAACATGTCAAAACAAAAAGAGTTTTTGTACATAGCAATGTTAAGACGTTATTTAAGCGCCTATTAAACTACCTAATTTCAGTCTCGACAGTAATTATTAAAATTCTCGTATGTTCCTGAAAAACAAAACAGAAATAATTTTGGCACAAGATATTTGGTACTGACTTTTAAAAATATATTATTGCAAGCAGAAATTTCCGCGCATTGAACTGAAAAACTACATTATTAAAAACTACTTACTACATGACTACATGCTTTACAAGGGATAGATTTGTAAATTTGATAAGAAAACCTTATTAATTTGATCATAAATGCTAATATTTTATGTGTTGTGTGTTTTTTCTCTAATGTACGCGATATCTAAAGCAATCAGGGATTGCTTTAAAAAATAGTTGATAAATTTCATTGAGGTCGGTCTTTTCACATATTTTATGTATAATCTATCATAAATGTCTGTAAAAAACCGCTCACATAAATTTGAATACCCCAAAAACGTCCGAAATAAAATCGATAGCTAAATAAATACATAGCTACGAGAAGGCCATTGTTCGCCTGTAGACACTCCCCTCATGGTTGAGGGTTTGAAGCCCTCTTCAGAAGCCTCAAGCCTCCTCGCGGTTCTCGAAGGCATTTTTCTTATCCCCTTTGACTGTCGTTTCAAGTATTTTCGAAAGTGTAAAGTTTTTTGGATGGATTTTGTTTTTTGTTTTGTATTGAGATGTATTGCGTATGTGAAGGATTTGAGTTTAAAGATGGTGGTGAGTGTTTGGTTGATTTGCTTGGTGAGACTTTGAAGTTATAAGGTACGTTTTAGGCGGTACATTTAGGTTAGCCTTTTAAAAGTAAAGGGTGAGAAAGGATAGGCTTAGAATACCTATTACACAAAAATAATGTCGCCAGTTTTTTTTCAGTAGGTAGTACCTATGCCAATCTTTTGGGTAGACAATTAACTATGTAACTTTGGAATGTCAAAATTAACCTGACATATGGGCCAATTTCAGAAGTAATCAATGGACTGTGTTGGCTGGCTCATTTATTCATTGAAATATTCACATTCAAAGACAGGGATGAAGCCTTTGTTACCCTTTCATCAGAAAAGGACACAAGATTAATCAGGGGTACGTTTGTTAAATAAAATACAAGTACCGTCATCCCCATTCATCCCTAAAGGTTAGCGGTGGTACCGAAAAACCTCAATTCGTAAAAAGTTCTGTACTTTTTAATATGACGTCATGGCTTGACAATGACGTGGGTTAGGTTGCCACCTGTCTGCTACCCAGTAATCTCCCCTTATTTGGGGTAAAAATATCTTTGTCGCGTCTACAATTCTACATGCCTGTTTTCAATTCAGCGGGGAAAAAAGACTTTAATGTTTCTGTTTCGGGTTTTGTTTTTATTTTGTAGAATATTTTTAAATTATTACAGATCTATTCCTCGAAGAGTTAAACATCGAAATTACATGTTTTCAGTGACTTTTTTTTTCTGCACCCCTATAAGATAGGTGCGGTTTAATGAAGTCATTGAATGCTATAATAGTTTGAGTAAAGGTCAATATGCTGTACACCTTTAAACCTTATACCCTATTTAGTAGTAATTATAATATTGGAGCTGGTGTGAAGTGTTAATTAATAACTACCTTGTAATCTAAGGTACGCACATAATTCCCTAGAATTGAGACAATTAGAGTTATTCTAATTGTCTCAATTCTAAGTAGGTACCTAAATGCTAAGTATATTCTAGGTTATTTTCCTATTGCTAACGAACCGCGTAGCATTGAATACAAATGTTATTTTCGCCCGGATTTTTAGTAATGAGTCCCTCAGAGAAATAGGCTATCAATGATGATTCAAACCGACGCTGTTTACAAGTTTTGGCACGACCCGATACAATCTATTATTGCGTACACCCTAATTAACTAATTGCCAACAATAATCTCCTAATAGTTTGGCCTAGAGGCTTAGCTGTCGAACTGAGTTGGGAGTTGGGAACCTTATGAATACATACCGATGTTTGGATGTGGTTACTCAAGTTATTTGGAATTAGTAAGTTTTAATGAAGATACCAACCACTAAAACAGGGTCTATAAACCATAATAAGTATCTTTTTCGGTAAAACAGAGTAGAAGTTTTTAAAGATACTTTAAATGAATACTGAATTTTGTGTTCACAAAAAGATTAACTTAAAAAAAAAGTCGAAAATACTGAAAAGCACTTTATTATAAACATTGACCGAAACTGCACATTTGTATAATTTTATACAAAAAATGACTAACAGGCAATCGACGAAACTCGTTGCAACACTGCCAACCCCTCTGGGGACTAACTTGATACATACGTTACGTTGTATCTGAAATGACCGAGACCGAAAATTGGAGCCGAAATCATTGACCCGATCTCAATTGGAGGCAGATATGAGCCGTTCGCGATAATGTAATAATGTAATGATCATTGTTCGTCCTACCATGTTATTAACACTGATTAACGATGGAAGCTCTTTATGAGTTTACAATGTGTGTTAATAGTATTACAGATATTAAGTTATATTGTAGCTCGGCTTGCATGAACACTTGAGGATGAGTTCATTATGTGAGATGAGATCAGAAATTTATATACCTACTAGCTGTACCCGGCATGCGTTTCATTGCAATTTTTTCTACTTAGCACCTGCCTACTACCTACCTACTACCACTTAGGGGTATGAAAAATAGATAGTAGCCGATTCTCAGACCTACTGAATATGCATATAAAATTTCATAAAAATCGGTCAAGCCGTTTCGGAGGAGTATGGTAACTAACATTGTGACACGAGAATTTTATATATAAGATGTCGTAGAGTGTTTCGATAATGGATGATGGGATGATGAAAACTCTATCGAAATTGCAAAAAACGTACTTATAATCTGACAGTAGTGAAAAAAATCCTAATCATACGCAACGTTTGTTAAGTCTAGTGTATTCGATAAAAAGGGATAATTTTTGTTTTCTTTCCATATTATTTAGACACATATTAGTTAATCTGTCTGTGGCAACCAGTGCAAGATATAAATATATATTATTGCATAAACATGAAACCCAAAAATTTTAAATGAGGTTAAAGGGTTTTCCCTTAGCCTCCGCAGTCAAAAACCTCATTTAGGAAGGCCCAAAAACATTAAACAGCAAATAACCGAACGCTGCAAGTTCGCGGACGAGGTTTCGGTTATGAACGAATCGCTTTGTGGATAATATTGTCCGAAGTGTTGGGTTCGATTGCCGAGTCAGGTTAAGGGTTTATCAGACAACGCAATAATAATATTCAGTCTGTCTTATTGAGACCACGCTTAGTGTAATAAGAGTAGACTAATTAGACAGGAAAACTGCGTTTAATCTTCGAGACTGACACAAAAATTTGTTAATCTTCTGTCAAACCAAGTTGTTAGTCTTTTGGTCGCTGATCAGCCTTTCAGAAACGGGGGGGGGGGTGATTTTCGCTTAGTCTAATAAGCTCTTTAGATAGATAGATAGAATACTCTTTATTGTACCTTTAGTGACTTTCCCTTGTATGTAATAAGGCGTCATTGTACCAAGGTCTAGGTACCTTGGTACAATGACGCCTTATTATCAATATATTTTTCATGGGAATCAACACATACATACTGGGTAGACATATAACTAAATGCATGTAAAACGAAATTTTCTAGAGAATGTCATTTTGTGTCCCAAGAAGACATTTATTATGTAAACTGGCACGGGACCCGCCAGAAGCCTGGCAACTCTGGCAAGGCTCCGACACTGAATGGCAAATAATCTGGCATCGTGTGACGTAGGTAAGTAAGGTTTTATAACAACTATTTACCTCAGGGTTTTAAACATGAATTTTTAACAGACTAGGAAAGGAAAGGACGGTATTTTTTGTGTATTGAAAAATACCGTCAAATTGAATTATAAATTTTTGAAGGTAAAATTATAAAATTATTTCGATAGAGTATTACTCAGACTTGGTCCTGTATAAATTTAATTGAAGTCGGTTCCTTTTGACTTTTATGTGTTACCAATTATTGAAGTCCAAAGATTTGACTTAGCCATCACTTTATATCCCTTTATTGAAAACTTTATAACAAAACATACTTACCTACCTCCAATAAAGTAACATATAACATACCATCACGCCTGTATCCCCGAAGGGTTAGGCAGAGGCGTACCAATGTACACCCACAGTTCGCCGGTATGTTTAGGTCCCATGTAATAGGGGGCGAGCCTATTGCCACTAACCGGGCACAAATCCAAACTCCGACCTGCTACTGAGAATTTCATAGATAAACCCAATAACACCTTGGTCGACTTGGGAATCGAACCCAAGACCTCTAGCGTAGCAGTCGCGCTTAGCGCCACTAGGCCAACGAGGCAGTAAAGTAACAAAGGCAACATAAACAACTAAGTAGGAAAACACAGCGAAATTCCTCCTTCTTTGAAAGCCGTTGAAAAGAAAACATTTGTGTTCGCTAGGCATTGTACCAACATTAATATCAGAGGCCTTAGAATGCCCCGTACCGAGGGAAATCGAACAGAGTGGAAAATAACAATAGATGCCTTCCTATTACACGGGAATTACTTCTTCGATCAGCTGTGTAAGTCTACCTCATCGGAAAACCATTATTATCTATAGAAGGTATCAGTTGTAGGCATGTTAATATGAGACTTAGGAATATTCTTAAGAATTTAAAAGTAGGGAAACACGTTTTATTGGTCCATGGTAAAAGGAACAGGAAAGTATCTAAGTCTGGTTGCTAAGCAGCTAAAGCAACGCACACGCGGACTTATTGAAAGCAGTCAAAGCCTGCGCTCGGGGTGACTGCGTAGAACTCGTCGAAAATTGCTTTAAGCTTCTTCTGCATGATGAACCTCCTTGATTGCTATTAATTTTATTATTAATACAAAAGGGCTTTGCCTATGTAGGTATAGCATTATTTTATGCTTAGAGTAAATAATGAAGAAGTACTCTTGATAGTAATTGGTAAGTGATCGCGGCGGTAACAACGGGTTCACTGATGCGACACTTGCCTTTTGTTCTGAATATGAAGGAGCCTGTTTGCTTCTAGCATTACGTATTTAATCATTCTTTTATTGATTAACGGACTAGGTAGAATAGTGATGAAGTTTATGTATTTTGAGTTTGATTTTAAGTAACCATTTTCGGTGCTAGCAGGAGTCAAAAATCCACTAGGGTTGCTATTGTTCCATAGGGTTTATTTGTCATTCTCTACTAAGTAGAGAAGCTACTGGCTTGTGATATGCTAATATATTCATTATATTATTAAAAGACAAAGGCCAGCCGTTCATGCTTTAAGCCTACAGCTTTATTTTCGGAAGTGGACTAACGATTTTCGACCACGTCTTTGTGGTTTATGTATTTCTAATGATGTTTGACTCAAGGGTTTCTCCCAATATGTCCAATTAACCGATAGCAGTTCTATTTAAATAAAAATTCTTATTCAATATATAAGTTTTACTTTATCAAGAAGTTTACAAAGCACATAATTTTAATACCGACAAATTGTGTTATTTGATCATAGACCCTTCCGATATCCGGTGTGAGTGCGGCGTTTCCGACCAGACAATGCCACACCTGCTAGAGTGCCCAAAGTGTCCGGACACCTGCACTTTGGAGGACTTAAACCTCGCCAGTGACGCTGCAGTTAGTGTGGCCAACTACTGGGCGCAGCGTATTTAAACTTTATACAAGATTACCATCGACTCGAAAAGAAGAAGAATTGTGCTATTTAGAAGCTTACCGATATCAAGAGGTTTACAAAATACATACTTATTTTTAATACCTTACGTTGTTTAGTCGGTTCCCGAACTTGCGTTAGTGCCAGTTTTGTTTTAAGGTCATGTGAAACGGATATTTATTATTTTTATTTTATTTATTATTATTACAAAATAGTGCTTAACCTTAGTGTAGTATAGGTCCACAAAACTGTTCTAGACATGTATGTAGCGCTGTATTGTAAGCTCGATATAATTCAAAATTTAATGGACTTAGTAGTATTTGTCAATTGTTTCTTGGGTTGTACCAGGATTTTTATTTTGTAATATAAATCTACCGCTAAACCGCTTAGTTTTGTTTACTTAAAATAAATAAAAACGAGTACATGTCTACTTTTTATTCACGTAACCTCTTTTACAAAAACGTTAGTTTAAATTACCCTTTTTTTGAGTATGTACCATCAAACACCTAGTCTCCATGGTAACATGGTTTACTAAAAACAAAATCATCAAATTGAGCAGTGTTTTGTTTTGTGCGTAATATAACTACGTTATCAAAACGTCAGATCATAAAACTGATGATTGATCGAAATCAAGATAATGGTTTATGCCTACAATTTATATTTATGCAAATTTCCAGTGAAGTCCGAGAACCCTTCTGCTAAGTTTTTGGTCATCGTCCTAATTAATATAACGATTTGACTTATATGGCAACTGATTTAATTATTCCTTATTTTTTGTTTAAGTTACTTTAAACCTCATAGGCGGTCCATATCATTGAGGTAGACGAGACAGGAATAGAACATTTTGTTGATATTTCAAAGAGTTTCGACTCGACGAAGTCTCGACTTACATAATATATTTCAGTCACAAAATCATTAAACGTAATCTCAATAGAAAGCCTAGGCTCAGTTTTGTTTTTCCTATCTTTATTTTACCCTCATTATTTTCTATCGATTATTATAAGCGACTTACTGTTATTGAGAGCCTTTGTCTGCGTACGCTTAGTGTAACTTTTCCATGTAGGACCTACCTAGTCTTTGAGTTAAACCTTAGCCCATTAGCATAGCCAACTGTACCAATCTAGTTTAGAGTCATTAATAATATGTTAGTACGTAACGTATGTTAGTGGGTATCTACGCCAAATGCAAAAGGCATTTTCGGCCTAAATGAAAGGCTAAAATCCAAGTAAAGGCTATTCAGAGCTATTGATCGTGAAGGCTATAAATATACGGACAGTTTCAGAACCAGATTGCAGGTTATTTTGGTTCAGACCAATTTAGATTGTGTCGAACTAATGCTATAAAGCTATAATTTCAGGTTTTGTTAATTCTGATACACGAGGTTTATAAATTAAAATGGAAATCGGTTTTATATTATGTCCATTCTATGTTATAGTGGACAGTAGTCAGCGTATTAGGCATATAATAAAATAAATTAAGATCCTTTTGAGTTGCAGATCGACATCAACCGAAAAACAAAGGCAGGAAAAAAGTATTTAAATTCTAAAGTAAAAACTAAAAGTCGATTTCCCTATTGAATAGAAAAACCATCACGCTTACATACATACTTCCTGAAGACAAAAGCGAAAATTAAAACAGTAGGTACCGTAATTTTAGCAACGCCCAACGTATGGATCGACTGCTTTCTAAAGATACCACGTGGTTTAAAAATAAACTTAACAAGAGTAAACCACGTGCAGTTATGTTAGTAGTTAACGGCGCTAAAGTCATCATAAATCTACCGTATCAGACAACAAGTATCCTTGGGCCATTGTGTTCTAATTCTCAGCAAGTAATCTGTCATTCAAACGTCATTTTACTTCTTATCGATGTGTTTCTTTAGATAATGTATTATCATATGTAGGTATTTATGATCTATATGAAGTTCAATGCCAGTTAATGTGTTTTGCAAAAAATCCTGTTAGCAGCGCCTGACCTACACTGAATATATTTCTGCAAAAAATTATTGATTGAAAATTTTGGACATTTTTCAGGCAAAGGAAAATTGATTTGGCCTGCCTCTTAATTTATTGACTAAAATAACTTCTTGGAAACGAAAATATATCGGAAATTATTTAGTTAAAATACTGTCGACCAAGCCAAAACAAAGGACAGCGCCCAGCCAAAAATATTTTCGTTTCATGTAAATGAACCTACCTGAAATATTTCAAGTAGCTCGTTAAACACAGAAAGAGATAATAAATATCGAGCTGTCCCTACATATTCTGAACTTTATTGTCCTCGGTCCGATGGCTCGGAACAATGAGAACAAACAATTTTAATCCCCGCTTTCATCCCCTTAAAGTCACATACCATCCACACCATGAATTAAAACTTCCAGTATTTTAATCAAATATTTTGAGGGCCGCAAAATTGTAACTGAAAAGTAATTTCAATAAAGGATAAAGGACAAACCTGTTTGACGATCAGCCTCGCGACCCTGGGGCTCGCGAATGTGACGAATCCATAACACTTGGAAACTCCGGCTCTGTCGTAGATGACCCTGGCTGCCGTGACCGTCGCGAAGCCTGAGAAGAACTTCCACAGGTCTTCATCAGTCGTCGTCAGAGAAAATCCGCCCACAAAGATCCTGTTGTGTATGACTGTCCCGAACTTAGGGGCGTCTGATGGAGGCAGGGTGTCGTCCGTGTCATCCTCGGGTGAGTTCAGCAGCGCCTTCAGCTTCTCGTGGGGATCGGCCGTCTTTCTGTTATTCGCAGTGCTTTCTTCAACCATATGAGCGCAACTCGCAGACTCACTCCTTATGTACCTTTTAACACTTTCCATTTTGTTATTAACACTTTTAAACACTAATATAACATGTTCCCTTGTTTACTAAACTAAAATCTCTAGCGGCAACTAAAAGGGCACTGGTATTTCACACGAAAAACAACGGATTGTCTGTAGCGCGAGGTTTTATCGATTACCGTGGCACTTACGTCCTATGGGAGGTAGAATTTGTGAGTTGCGCGTTACGAACCACGACGTGACAGACAAACGGACGGTATTCGAGTGATGTTTAAAAAAACGAGATAACAGTGTGTGATTTGAGAATTTTTTAGATACGCACTATAAATAGTGCTTGAGCTATTGTCAACCGCTATTTTTACTAGGCGAGGGAACTAGGTCAGCGGTTGACACCTAGCGGATGGATATGCCTAATGGTTCTTATCTAAGTTAGGTTTAGTTTGGTCTTTGTAAGTATAGGTGGCGCGCTAACTGTCGATATAACAGGTACATTATTATTTATCTTAGAAAAATAAATAAACTGTTATGATAAGGTTATTATGATAATTAATATACATATTGTGGTTAATCAACATATTGAAAATACTTTTATGTCTATATATCATAAATTGATATTATTTAAACCGTCATTTATTTAATTAATTGCAAATTAATCACACATTTCTCGGGTGTAAAGGCAAAAATAAAACGCAGTTTGACATTAAATAATGTTACAAGTAATTTATTTTTCCCTCATTCTTAGCTATTTTATACTTGTTTCCTGAAAAGAATTATGCAATAAACATTTTTTTTTTTTTTTTTTTTACCTACACAATTTGAATTATTTACAATACACTAAATGAATGTGTGTTAAAATCATAATAAATCTGTGTTTTCAAAATACCATTAACTTTATTACTTGTTTAATTTACACATAGATTTAAAAAAGTTTTGAATCATTATTACAAAAAGGTAGTCAATCTAATGTGTGTTTTTATATAATTAACCATGGTCCAGGGGTATTTTGAAGTATAGTTATGGCAATCTCCAACAAATAAACGTCAATGTCAAATCGTAGAGTGGAGGAGGTTGTTTGCTTGCTATTTTTTTTGTTATTTGGTTTTCCTTTCCTTGTGCTAATTTCGGTTTGAAACACATAATGAGTGCAATAACAATAAAACTCTGGTGAAACGACTGTCTATAGTGATAATAGTTATATGTTTGTGGTGTTTTGACCGACGATAATCAAGTTATGTGGCAAGACTTGTTTGTAATTGGATTATAAAGTTTTCTCGGTGCATTCACTCTTGGGTACGTACCGTTTTCCATGTTGTAATAGTGTTTATTACATCCTCAATTATATATTTTACGATTAGATGCAATACCATTGTCGTAATAGGTAGAAATTATTGAAAAAAGGCGATGGCGCGAATTTCGTATGACTTTTTTTAGTTTACCTCCAATATTTTTTAATTAAACTGCGCTGTTTATGCCGGTTTTATGAGTACTTGTTGTAGTTGTTATACGTACTGTTTATAAATAGAGTAAATAAACAGGCTTTGCAGTAATGACAGCAACTTTATATGATTATATAAATAGTTTAAAACTTTGTATTCTTGGCACTTAGATACGAAAATAAATATGTAATTTGATTGATGAAGGATTTAAAAGTTTCACTTTTACTTGTACTTCATAACACTTAATTTCCATTTATCAAAATAACTTAATTTACAAATATTTTATTTCAATGTAATGCTGATACATCAGTACTACAATACTATTATCTAATTCTTGTCATCATCCAATTAATAATCATTGTCTTGACCTCTAAATGACTCTAAATAATAACAAAAAGTTAAGAAACCGTGTCATTAACCTATTTCTATAAACATTGTGATAATATTAGATAACAATTTAATGAATAAAATTGTATTTAGTATTAACAATGGGAATTTACTAAACTTAATTATTTTACTCATTAGCAGAAGATTATGAAATATTATAAAAACATAATATAGATTATTTCAGGCATTTCCCTACTTCAGCATATTTTACTATGATCATGCTAGGAATGTAAGTATGACCTAACTAGACCGTCAAAAATATTGGTTTTTACAATAGGACATATAAATTACTTAATTACCAAAATAAAATTGCATTAAAAAGTGTGCTCTTTACTTATTAAACTTTATCTTATAAGTGTGATTATTGGTAGTTGAACACTGCAATGTTTGACTACTAATATATCATTTATTCTAAGGGTGCGTCCACATCTGACGACCGAGCATTACACGAGCAGCTTAAGATGCTACTGAGTAATAGGAAGAAACAAGAATGTGGGTAATATATTGAAATTTTATGTTTCTAAAGACCGTTGTGGTAGTGGCCTAGCGGTTCAATGATCGGAATTGTATGCACAAGGTTGCAGGTTCGAACCCAGGCAAGTACCAATGTGGCTTTTTCAAAGTTATATGTACATACTTTCTTAATTATTGTAAGACACTTCTGACAAACGGTGAAGGAAAACATTGTTAGGAAACCTGGATTCCAAAATTTGGTATCTGAAATCGCCAACCCGCAGAGAGCAAGCGTGGTGATCAATGCTCGTGCCTTCTCTATATGGGAAGCAGTGGGACGTTTATAGGCTGGATTATTATTATATTATTATTATTAAAGACCATTTAAGTAAGCATGGTGATCTTCTCTTTTTATATGAGCAGAGGCAATTTTCCACTGGTACAACAATATGTTAATATTACGAGCTGTTATTATGGTAGTATCAAATAGAACTGTTAATTAAAATGGTTAATTAAACTCTAATTTGAAGTGCAGTATATTGTTATTTAATGTTCATATATTTATTTATTTACTTCAAATACAATGTAAGTTAACCACAACTTTAACCATTTATTATGTTATATTTTATTGTCCAGTCAAACGAATATTGATTAATAACTGTTTTTTTTTGTACTTAGTTGAACATACTAATTTATTATTCTGTAAAAAAAATATATTTAGTTTGTTATAAATACCTACTTAATTAAATTGCTATAGTAAAATCATCAAAATTCATAGCCCTTGTCATTACACTGCTGGGCATAGGCCGCTCTTCATACAGAGCAGTAAAATAACGAATTAGTAATAATAACCAAAGTCAGGATATTTTCCTAATATATAACCCTAATTGTTTAAATGACTATTACTTTTTAATTACAAAATATAACATTCGTTTTCATATTGTTTAAAAACAGCTGTGTTAATAATTGTTATAGTTTGAAAGCGAATAACCTTGATTATACCTACATTACCAAATGCTTTTTATGTCAATTTAAATATAATATGTGTAATAATTATACGTACTTAAAAATTAAATTATACTTAAAGATCTTATTATGTTCATGTTTACCCACTACAAACTTGCATCAAATAGACAATTTCATATTTTTTTTAATTACTACTTGAGTGGAGATCATCAAAAGCTCCGCTAGTCTAATTAAGTTTATCAGCAATTGTTGCTAGACCTGCAGTGCAGTTTTGCTAGGATGAATTAGTTGCACACCAGATATAAATTCGTATATTACGTATTGGACATACTGATGACAGTATACTAACAGCTGTTCTCACATATGACATGATATACTGTATAGCCGTACTCATATGAGGCATATGATTATCAAAGGTATTTATTATGAGCATTTTAAATAGCCCAGCTCCCAGAAATGATAAATGGCTTACTTAAATTGCTAATAAGGAAAATGTTAAGAAATCATCAATGTGTCTGGGTACAGCAATAAGAGTTTTGCCATTGCCATAACATTGATAATTTAATCATCCAGATTTCATGAAGATATGTCTTGTAAACAAACCAACTTTACTTCTATGAAAAAATTAGGTTTTCCAGTGGTACTATACAGGGTGTCCGGTAAATAGTCCGACAAACTGTGGTGGCTGATACCTTAGGTCAGGTCCTATCCAATGAACACAACATATGTTCCCCGAAAAGTTACAGGTTTCGAGTTACAATCGATTTTCGGAAATTTTAGAATTTTCTACCTTGCATCAGACTTTTCCATTTTTCTTGCTGATTAATAGCTTTCGTAATACTTTTTGTACATCAAATTAATCTTGAATAGTTACTCTACGCTTTAGTAAGTCTCATATTTATCTAAAAGAAGAATGTATTGACAAAAAAGCCATTCACTTAACAATTTTCACTTTTCGTTTTTCTTACTGCTCAACTTTGAACTGCAGTGGTGAAAAATAAATGTATGTAGGAATTTTGTACAACAATCTTAAAAACTTGCTTGAATATTGGTGATTTTAGGAAGGTACAATACTTGCGTATTTTCCTTACAAAATTTGACAAAACAAGCTCCTGAAGTACACACATGGGCTTATTTGTTAAAATATTACTAATGTAAATCTGAGGAAAAATGAAACGTAACTTAACGCGGATCGTCATTGTAAAATGAAATTAGGTACTTTCTTCTAGCGACTAACTAGGTACACAAAATAATTGTAGCCAATTTCAATTTGGAAAATATGGAATGAAAAAAAAATGCTCTGTTAATTTTTTTGCAAAGTTACGGAACCCTTCGTTAGCATGTCCATCACCAACTTGACCGGTTTCTTAGAAGACCAACTCTTCGTACATACATTCTAGGCAAGTTAAACGATAAAATATGGTTTGGGAAAATGGGTGCTAAGTGCAGTATGGGCCTGAAATAAGAGCCTCCTGTAATGAAGGATACCAGGGCAGGATATGGATTGGGCGTCCAAAACCAGCTCATTTCATTGTTTTTGCATGAAACATAAATTAGTGTTATAAAATCTATTCATCTAGTAAGAAAGTACTGAAGTAAAAGGTAACTTTACACTAAAACATTTTTAAATCTGGCATAGAGAGTTAATGGCGAGATGAAAATACCTAATTTCATTGTACAATGACGATCCGGGTTAAGTTACCTCTCATTTTTCCTCAGATTTACATTAGTAATATTTTAACAAATAAGCCCATGTGTGTACTTCAGGAGCTTGTTTTGTCAAATTTTGTAAGGAAAATACGCAAGTATTGTACCTTCCCAAAATCACCAATATTCAAGCAAGTTTTTAAGATTGTTGTACAAAATTCCTACATACATTTATTTTTCCCCACTGCAGTTCAAAGTTGAGCAGTAAGAAAAACAAAAAGTGAAAATTGTTAAGCGAATGGCTTTTTTGTCAATTCATTCTTCTTTTAGATAAATATGAGACTTACTAAAGCGTAGAGTAACTATTCAAGATTAATTTGATGTACAAAAAGTATTACGAAAGCTATTAATCAGCAAGAAAAATAGAAAAGTCTGATGCAAGGTAGAAAATTCTAAAATTTCCGCAAATCGATTGTAACTCGAAACCTGTAACTTTTCGGGGAACATATATTGTGTTCATTGGATAGGACCTGACCTAAGGTTTCAGCCACCACAGTTTGTCGGACTATTTACCGGACACCCTGTATATCAGGGATGTTATGGATATATAATTTCGGATCCGGATATGGATATTGGTAAAATATAATATCGGTTTCGGTTACGGTTATGGATATTAAATTATTTCGGATTATCCGATAGTTTCGGTTACGGATATTAATTTTTTAAGGAACTGTAAGTACGAATAGCTGTGCACCTCGCGCTGTGACATCATTCGGTAGCGGGAGAGGTGTCGCATTCCAGCAAAGTGCACAGTTAATTCGTACGAGTGTAGTATTTAGTTAGACTCCGCCCTATCCGAAACTTTTATTTCGGATTCGGTTACGGTTACAGATATTTTTTTATTTCGGATATCCGATAGTTTCGGTTACGGATATGGATATTCATAACAACACTGCTATATATATATATGCAGTTAGCTGCCAAAATATACCTATGTATAAAATCTACCTAAAACACCTTGTTAGCATTCATTATAATAATTAATTAATTTAATTATTCAAATAACTATATATTCTAGTGTGACTAACAGTCAGTATCATATTGTGCAATATGTACAGTGAACCGCATATCAATGGTAATAATTTCAAACAGATATCGCCTTTATTTCAATGCAGTAAGGTTTATTATAGTTATTAATGTTACCATAACGCCAACTGTACAGGGGTTTTCCCTGTCTAATAACAGTCAGAGATTATTTAAATAGTAGAGTTTGTTGTTATGATGAATGTTCTATTATATTGATCATGTTGTTTGATGACCGAGAATAATTGGACAGTATAAAAAGTTTTTTGTTCTTTAATACTGTTAAAATTATAAATCATAGATGTTGAGATAGGAATTGGTCCTTTTGCTCACATTTCCTTTTGACGAGCTACAATTTAAAAATACATTATGATGATTTGATATGTTTTAAGGTTCCGTACTTAAAGTGTAAAAACGGGTCCCTTTAACTAAGACATCGCTGTCTGTCTATCCGTCTGACACCAGGCTGTATCTCGAGAACCGCGATAGCTAGACAGTTGAAATTTTCACAAATTATGTATTAACAACAAATAGTATAAACTAAATAAAAAAATAATATATGGGGCCCTCATACAAAGGTGGTACGGAACCCTTCGTGCAAGAGTCCGACTCGCTCTTGGCCGGTTTTTTATTAACAGCCTCGATATTTTTTGTCTTCTAAAGTAACCTAGGAACCTAGAAAAGTATACTAAGCACGAAATATGTTTTGATGATGTCAGACTGATTTAAACGGTTTCGTTACGTAGGCGTTAACAATATGACTATTTAATAGTAACATAGACCGTATCGGTTGAAAAACTTTTTATAAACACTTGTCGTAGGTATTTCATTATTTTATGGATGTGCAATAAAGTATAGATGAATACGACTCAAGCACTACTTATTGCGTCTATGTATTGTTCACGCAAATCGGAATATGTTTGCGAGCAAAAGCCTCGGGATGTCCCTCTTCCAGGCAATTCTGTCCCGGACTAGGAAAATCTGGGCACATAGGGTGAAAAAAATGTTTTGGTGTGTTAAAGATACTGTGTATCGTAACTGGGCCAACCTTGTTAATAAATAATTGAGGAAGCAATTTAGTCAAATAGTCACTACTCATTCACTGGCTGATTATGTGACCGATGTAAGCTCATCTGTAGTTTTATCCATTGTTGCTGGATATATAGGCTTGCCCAGAATGTGCCATAGTTAGAGTTGTTCGTTGGTAAATACAACGGTAAATTTTGAGGTGTGTCCTAAATTTCCTTTAAATGCCAGTCACTCAACTTCAAATATAATTTAAGGTTGCATAAATAAGCCAAAATACAATTCATTTTTTGATCAAAGACTGCATTTGTTCAGGATTAACGAAAATCCAAATACCAATGCATTTATAAATGCACCTAAGTTATTTTAGTTTTTGAGGCATTTGGTACTCGGATTAAAATTAAGCATGTGATGTGACTCCAAAGTTTTCTTATTGTTATAATTTAAAGTAGACTGATATTCATTCGAAATGTATATGGACGCAATAAAGATAAGAAACTGGAATTACTTTAAAAATGGTTTTGGAAGTTTCGATCGTATATTTGAACAGGTTTCGATATCATTGACTGTAGTTTTATATTGTCAGAAATGTTTCTTCAATTAGACTCTAGAAAAATAAGTATGAAATAGAAAATACTGAAAACCTGGCTTACAGTTTTTGTACTATTTAAGATTTTTTAATCATCAGTCACTCATCTCTATCCCTTGTGGTCCTGTATTAAACTAATTTCATCGCTGCCACCGCTCCATGTAAAATACAGTGTTCAGCTGAATCCGGTGAGACTGGAAGCTGACCACAAAATAGCTTGGGAAAAGGCTAGGCAAAAGAATTGCTGCGTACTATCTTTTTAATGTCTTTAGCCCATCCTGTTTGTGGTCCGACCGATAAAGGTAACCCGGTAGCCGATTTCCGTTGGGTCCTTTTTCAGCTATTTCTCTTTGATATTAATGGCCATTAAGCCTTAAAGTTTAGTTACTTAAATTATTTAATCCCTAAGCGTGTAATGATATAGGAACAGATTGTCATGTCATTTGGTATACTAAAGCCAATATGGAAAGAGAATTAAACGTTATTACTAATTACGCAATGATCAACTTTGACAACAAGTGTTTAAGTTCATTTTAGAATGACAAATATTACCGAAAAGGGCCTAAAAGTAATTTGAATGTGATGGAAACTGAACTATTAGTCATTGAATTAAGGTTCATAATCCCAAAGCACGTTCATTATTTCTTTAAAGTGGCTGATGTATAGAGCTAGTAAATTATGTATTTTTTTTTCGAAGGTATTAAATATAAAACCTCAGTTAAATTGTTCAAACAAAGATTACGAATAAGGTTACTATTTATTGTGTTGACAGTGTAGTGACGTTTGTTTGTGTACCGGCCAAGGTAATTGTCCTGCGGGTTATCGGCGGCGATTGAGACGTGACCTTGTAATGTTTCTCCGTTATAAACGTCTGCTGCAGTTTATAGTCGCCTCGGAGGACCAGAAGGACCAAATAAATAATAAATAAATAACAAATGTGGACAACATAACATACATTGCTCTGAACCAAAAGTAAGTAATTAAATCACTTGTGTTGTGGAATTCAGAGACAACGAAGGTACCACAAATACCCAGACCCGAAACAATGTAGAATGGTATTTGTCTACATAGTCCGGGATCGATCCCAGGACCTCAGAATTGGTGACCCCTTGAAAACCGGTGTGTACGCCTCTCGACCACGGAGGTCGCCCTGTGGTATAACTTATTTACCTCTAAGATTTGGGAGTAAATAAGTGTATTAAATATGTTTTTGTTGGAATATGATTTTATAATAGCGTTTATGTTACTTTCAAGAATTTTATTCTTTAGCAGGTGAAATACGTAACCATTAAAAGTTATTGATTGTAATAAATGTTATCTAGATCTTTTCTTATCGGAAAACACACTTGTTACATCTTAGGTAGATTATTTTGTATATCAGCTCTGTTCAAACCGTTTACATATTTATTTCTTAAAAATAAATAATGCAGTATTAACGTCTGGTGTTCTGCACAGTTTCCTTTTCGATCCAACTAACTTACAATTAGTTTGCTTGCATAGGTACTTTCTGACTTGGCGACCGCGGTTTTCGCTAAACTGAGGAATAATAAAAAAATAAAGTCGCAATTCTGACGTCCTGGGTGCGATTACCGGGAAATTGACGGGTAAATGTAGAAAACCATGTTCTGAATTGTCTCAGATCTGGTTTACTGTGGTACCTTTGTTGTCTTTGATACCATAACAGCAGGAACTTCAGCTACTTACTTTGGGTTAACAGCAATTTGACGACCTCAGTGGTCGAGTGGCGTACGCACCGGTTTCAAGGTGTCGCTAGCTCTGAGGTCCCGGGTTCGATCCCCGGACGGGTCAATGTAGAAACCAACTTTTCTACATTGTCCCGGGTCTGGGTGTTTGTGGTACCTTCGTTGTTTCTGAATTCCATAACACAAGTGCTTCAGCTACTTACTTTGGGTTCAGAGCAATGTATGTGATGTTGTCCGCATTTATTATTATTATTATTTTTGTGTCATGTTTTCCACATTTATTTATTTATACATGTGGTTCGGAACCTTTGTCTGTCTTTTGTTGTGACACTTATAAGAATTAAGTACATGCGAACTGACCTACAATGGAGCATAAAATAACAGTGAGAGGAAACGATTTAAAAAAGATAAAGGTGTCCAAAGGCCTTTGTAAAAGCGAGTGTAATAGCGTCAACATATTAATTTGTTTACTTATCGTCAAGTTAACGAGGAAAGGTTAATTGCATCAAGCCATTTAGATAGTGTTAGCACTGACTTGACTGAGAAAGTATTCTTAGTGTTTGTCGTGTAAAGAAACAAGTCTTGAGGGATACAAAAAACATTTCTAAAATCTAGTTGATGACGTTTATCGCACTACGTTTTTTTTCCGGATCGTTAACATGCTTTTGAACGAGCAGAAAATCGAGTACACACAAAATTTTCTACATTTTTGAAATTACTCGATAATAAATTAACTCACATATATGTTAAATAATTGACTCACATAATGTAAAAAGGAAGCGACTTTAATGTTTATATGCCTCCATATGGTATACCACTATAAAAACCTCCTTCTTTTGCAGTCGGTTAGAAATAGTTATATTTCTCTCATGTTCAACCATAATTTAATAGGCGACAAAGTGAGAACTTTTCCTTATGCAACGACCACGCTTGTCGCACATCCGTAACCAATGAACCGTTCTGATAACATCTAATTAACTCTCACCGAATTCACATGTGGTCCTTGGATACGCACTAACGGCGCAGTTCAGCACGTGTTACAAAATCTGGGCTGAAATGATTCATTGCCGCAATAGCGATAATATTGTAAACAGAAGGACCATAATATAAGCTTAAGTGCGAGTGTACTTAACAGTTGTTGGGTTTAATCGATTATATAATGCGCAAATATTTGGATAAATTTATTGGTTTCTGAGTAAGATTGTTTAATTTAAATACATGTTACGTTTGTTAAAAATATTGATGAGGCAGAAAAAATATTTGTTGATAACCTTAGGAGCTTCACGGGTAAATCACAAAAAAAAAACCAGTGGCTTAGCTATGAAGAGTATTTCAACCGTACTATTTATGTTAATAACCACAGCCTTGGAAGTCTACCATTTATATGTCATCATATAAATTATTAACTGACTTTAAAAGCGAGGAGGTTCGCAATTTGACTGAATGTTTTTTTCTTTTTGATAAGCGATACCTCCATCAATTGTGGATCGATTTAATTTTTTCAGTGCCGATTGTAGGGGTACACCTCAGAGGTGGTCTGTTATGTTATATTGATGTCGTTTTGTTTTTTATATTTATATGTAATCAATTATTTGATCTCCATTTTCGCAGGTCCATACCGCATGCCATCTTCCCCGGTAGCATTAGGGCGGGGTGCCAGTGATGGCGGGCGGGTGCGCGTGGTCGCGGCGCTTGGCGGCGCGCACGCGCACTCTGCGCGGCCTCGTCCGGGACACGCAGCGGGCGCTCGATGACGTCACCGATATATTGCATTTCGGTTAGTTATGAAGAACATAATATTTACTTTAACTACTCTGTAAATAGATTGTGAAGCTAGGCAGACGTTTCATGTAAAATATTCCGGTGAGAGTGGAAAGCAACCCCAAGAGTTTATATAATAGTTTGGTAAATGATATTATTTCCGAGGTATTTTTTTTTAAATCATTAACAGTTATATTGAAGTGCCTTTTAGTTACACACTGTACATATGTACAGTGTGTAACTAAAAATGCTAAGATATTGTGAACAAAGATTTAATCTAGATGTCTAAGTCGATACCTTGCTCATAGTAATGATTAGTCACGCGTGAATCTTCACGCACCTTACATATTATTCATATGTGCATGTTAGAATCTAGGATACAATACGTAATTATTCAACAACAGTTAATAAGAATAATCAGAACCTAGAAATTCCCGTTTTCCGCAGAGAATTGTCCTTTATATTATAAGGTAGTAGTGATGTCATCGCGGAGTCACTCGGTTTATAAATAGATTATAGTAATACCAGTTTACGTTCGCTAAGCCACGTGGATGTATAAAGCGTCTTTCATGAGATGAATAGGAGCCTGTTCTTGAGGTCTGTCTTATCTATTGTCATTATTACAGCTGAAGAATGTCTCATCCACAAAGATATCTTCCTAAAAGGTGTAGGTACTACTGGAACAAAGGTAGTAGGGTAGTGAAAATGTACCTATGTAATACTCTGTATGTCATATTTTAAACAATATACGATATATGACCGGAACATGAAGCAGTGTCACATAAAATAAATATAGTTTAAAAAACTAAAAAACACGCTTTTAAAGTACTTCTAACTAAAAAAGTGAAAAATAATTCCTAATGTAAGCTGAAATTGGTAATGAACAAAAAAACACTAGTATTAGTTAGAAGCTTGTTTTTTTAGTTTTTTTAAACTATATTTATTTTTCACTTTTTAGTCCTAGCAGCAATACGTGTTGTCTGAATTCAAACGTATTGCTATTTTTTTTTATTGTTTTTTTTTTATTTATTTAATCCTGGTGATCCTAATCAGGATAATGAGATAAACCTATGAAATTATTATATTGTCGCTGATTCTTGATAAGTGTACAAAGTTTGAATTAAATCTGTCCGTTTAAAGTGGGTCAAAATCGAGTCCAAAGGAGTCGGTTACATACATACATACATACATATTACATACATACATACATGCATACATACAAGTGAAGCTAATAAAAGCGTGTTAAAAAAATAAAACATGCTATGCAGTCACTTTATATCGCAATATTCTCAGCTAGTGCATTTTATCGCAGATGAAAATATGCATAACGTGGCGGAAATCATAATTATATCAAATACTATGACGTTTGTAATTAATTGTCTGTGTGAAACTGTCTTCACATGAGCTCTCAGTAAAGATGTTTTGCATATAAGCCTATGCCACTGAACAATCGCATGTCATTGTAAAATTGGACTGCATAATGTAGGGCGCCCTGCACCTTGATGGACCGATGACCTGAAAAGGATAGCAGAGTCGGCCTGGTTGCGAAAGACGAAGTGTACTATACCAAGATTTGTGACGAGATGTTTCTGTCCAGCAGTGGACCGCAAAATACCGAGTTAATTAATTGACTAACCCCTAGTTCTTGAAAGGCTAATCAATGTAATTTGAAGTAAAATCAACTAATCAGGACTGATCGTTTGACCAAAAGACTAACAATTAATCACAGAGCTTACCATGAGGTTAGGAAGGTTATTAGTCTCCGTGGTCGAGTGGCGTACGCACCGGTTTCAAGGTGTCGCTAGCTCTGAGGTCCCGGGTTCGATCCCCGGACGGGTCAATGTAGAAACCAACTTTTCTACATTGCCTCGGGTCTGGGTGTTTGTGGTACCTTCGTTGTTTCTGAATTCCATAACACAAGTCCTTTAGCTACTTACTTTGGGTTCAGAGCAATGTATGTGATGTTGTCCGCATTTATTTATTATTATTTATTATTAGTGATAACGAATTTTTTGGGTTCATCAACATTTCTGAACCGGTATATCTCCCAAATATTCAACAGTAGCAGTTTCCTCTAATCCGCACTTCTTGTCTCCAGATCCTGAGGTGTTCACAGCGGTGCAGGAGGTAGGCAACCAGTCGCTGCGGTCCACAGCACTGGTGGTGCTGGGCACGTCGCCCGTCGCTCGCGCCCGTCTGCTGCACTGCCTACTGGGGCATCAGCTGCTTCCAGACCCTCCGCCCAGGGGATGCCGATGGGTTTGTAACTTGTAGAATGTTCTATTTTCTATAAATACGGGTATAAGACGATCCTTATTTGATTGTGTTAATAAAATAAATTGACATGGTTAAAGAACACGCAGACCTGGAACAATCATTTAGGGACCACCCAAGTGTTTCTCCTATATAGGATCCCGCGAGAAAAAAAATAATGTGCCTTGATTAACACAATTTGAAATAACGATTGTCTAGACTTTAAAAGAGACTGCGACCCCTAAGTTTGTTTCGACATTTCTCTTAAGGGAATTCAGTTAGGAAATGTCGAATCAAAATTGGAGAACTATACCAGTCGGCTACCCGTGCCGTGTTATTTATGATATTTATTTCAGTGCCTAAATAGAAGTTTCTTTAACCAAATTCCTTGTACTCCTCAGATTCGAATCCAATACGGCAGCAGCAACCAGCGGCAGGTGCACCTGACTCTCGGCAACTCGGAGTTCGAGCTGGTCGAGGAGTTGGAGTGCAACAAGAGGCCATGGGACACGCTGCCCGTTGAGGTAAGGGAACTATGATGAAGGTGATTTAAATGTACTGAAAGCCTGATTTTAAGAATATAAGTGTCGTAAAATAAAACATGCAACATTTTGTTGGGAAAAGCAGCTGAAACTCGTTATTTAACGAAAAGAAAGTAAGTTCTCAAAGTGCTTACTCAAAAAAAATATTAGTTCTGTAAAGTTCTTTATAGCTGTTACCGGCAGTAACTATATCACTAATAGAAAAAAAAATCGTTGTATTTTGGTATCATAAATCAAGATAAATAAGCTAAAATTTAACTTTTTACCCCAGGACCTACTAAGACAAGACAAGACTGATCTCACCACGATATTGGAAGTGGAAATCAACAACCAGTTCCTGAAAGATGGTCTCCGAATCATCGTGCCTCCAGACCTGGACGTAGACCCAGGGGACTCCAGCTACCAGACCCTCAAGAAACTCCATTCAGACCTCTACTCTAAACGGGACAGTATACTGAAAAATTTCAACCCAGTATACTTGTATGCTATAGATAAAATCGGAAAAAATATTTTCAGTGATAATATCTCAGGGACTATAACCACTTCGAGAAGTGAGGAGGACTTTTGGAATACGTTTAATTTGTATTCGATGGCGCGAGTGGGGAACACTGGTGATGTGAGTGAGAGTGGGGAGAATGGGGAGAGTGGGGTAAATGGGGAGAGTGGTATAAGTGGGGATGGTGATAAACGTGATGTGAAGCCCGTGTGGACTGAAAGCACGGAACCCGCTGTGTTTTCTGGTGAGGTGAGTTTTGATGCATACGTTTTTTTTTGTTTTGTCTTATTAATCTTTTTGTTCGGCGTCGTAAAGTTATTAGAAAATGGAGATATGATTAATTAAATGTAAAATGACGATGAGATGACGAAAGTCGTTTGGAAATAGAGTATAAAAAGTTAATAGTTTCTTAGCTATTTAATTGAAATATATTTTTTGAGTGCTGTTTTTGTCTCCTATGTCTAGAAGGTATCGTGCATGTATTCATTATTTGTAGTATTAATTAATACTTTACCTTTTATTCATGATATTATTTTTCTTCTACTGCACCTAGATTATTTCGATTTAATAATTACCTTTCTAATCCGTCTAACATTTGATTTAATCTACAGAACTGCCTAGACCTCCACCAAATAAAAGAGGTGAACGCCAACTCGCAAGTGCTGTTCGTTCTCTTCTCTGACAGCGAAGACATGAACAGAGCGGAGCACATCGCGGAAGGGAAGAAGCCAGAGAAACGGATCAATGTCGATGCCTTGAAATGGATATTCAGGTCAGTCTGCATTTAGTAGTAGTTAAATTATCATTAAGTTAAAGTTTAATACTAAGTATGATAATTATTGCTTCATTATCAAGAAAATGACCACTTAATAGATTTAAAAATTTGTTGTAAAAGTTTTTTAAAAACCCGTTAGTTTCGGTCTTAATTCTCATAAGTATCAGACTGCAAAGTCATGACACTATTTTCAGAATTATGTGTTTTTTTGCCATGTTTTGCAATACATAGCTGAAGAAATAAAAATAATTTTCATTGAAATTTTTCAAATCCAGTCGCACATAGGCTTACCCCCCCTTTTGAGAGGCTGATCAACATAATCTGTTGTCAAATTAGTGGTAGAAGTACATAATACAAAAGTAGTAATTCTATGTAGTAGTAGTAAATAATTATACTTACTTTAGACAAAATCAAGAGCCAGCACAGAAAAGCAAAGCCAGCGCAGGAGAGGACAAAAGACTGTATGAAGAGCAAACAGCCTTCATGACCGATCTCATGGACCAGTGGGAGATGATGAGTGAGTTATGTTTTAGACCTTATTGTTATTCACGTAAGGTTGGTTTTACAATGTCTTTTACTCGTAGGATTATGTTTGTACTAATTGTTTGATACATTACATATAATCTGTAGTGGTAATACATACACTTATGGATTCATATTTTTACTACATAAGCCCTGAGTTTTTACACTTTGACTAAACGTGTCGCACACATGGCATTTTTCGCGCCACGCAGTCCCGAGGTGCGCGTCAACGGTTTGTACGCAGATGGACGTAGTACATGTAGGACCTGAGCAAATGTTTACATAGGAATCAACGTAGACTCGCGAACGACGGTGGCTTGCTGGCGCAAACTGCACCTCACAATACACATGTTCAGCAGTTCAATCTAAGTCGTCCACTTCGCGCTCGCATGTCGAGACGCGGCCTTTTGTGGATATTCTTAAGAAATATATTTAGGAAATTCGTAATGCAGGGTTTGATTCAGAAAGGAACCTTTTATCTCCAGCTATGCCACCTCCAAAGCACTACGTGAAGAGCCAGTGCATCGTAGTGGACCCTCAGCCCGCAGTGCGGTCGGGCGAGCCGCGGGCGGAGCGCGTGCTGGCCCGCGCCGGCCTGCTCACCGCTACCGTCAAGTTCGCCACCGACTGCCTGCAGACATACCTGCTGGAGTACTGTACCAGGCTGAGCGAGGTTAGTACTGCTAGCTTCCTGCAGCCACTATGTGAAGAGCCAGTGCATCGTAGTGAACCCGAGTTTGTTGCGCCGTTTCTTCTCTACAGCCAAAGCACTTAAAAAGCGGTGAAGGTTGAGCAAATTAGGGTCTGTCCTTCTCTGGCGGAGAGCGCGTCGCGTGTAGTGCCGAGGCGTACGGATGCGTGATGGGGCATTCGGCCTTCTACACTCAACTGATGTTGCGTTAATGCATGAGGTATGAGGGGTTGGGCGACTCATTGTGTGTTTGTCTTGCGCGTCCTGGTGTTGCGCGGCGGATCGTGGCGCGCGCTGTGCATTTTCAGCCGGATATGAACTGACCCTTCAGAGTGCAATTTTGTGATTTAATGCAGAACATACTCCTAAATATTAACATATTTCTAAACATTAACTGGACACAGGTCCACGTGAAACTACTGCAGCAGTTTATCCTGGCGTCGTTCGACATGGCGCGGGAACTGCAAGTGGTGCCCAAGAAGATACAGTATGTGGCCAGGCAAGAACAACAGTTGTATGAGGTAAGATTATGAATATACAGTATGGTCACTCACTGGTGATTGTGCAATACTGGCTTGGATAACGGGATGCCGGGCCTTTGAAAATCCAAATCAAAATCATAGGAATGCCTGAATTTAAATTTGTAGGGATCATTTAATTTACGAATATCTACACTAATATTATAAAGAGGAAAGATTTGATTGTTTGTTTGTTTGTTTGAAATGAATAGGCTCCGAAACTACTTAACCGATTTGAAAAATTCTTTCACTGTTGGGAAGCTACACTATCTCCGGTGAACATAGGCTATATAAAATTTTCAAAAAAGTTAGGGATCCATACTAAAACCTCAATAATGTAAACCAAGGTGTGAAAAAATTACCAAAAAACTTTCTTGAATCGCGTGCGCTGCGAAAACTATTGATTATAGAACAAAATAATGTACTACGTCTTTGTAGAACATATAATTATCTACAAAAAGTGTCGCGACAGCATATGTCTAACTATTACAGTTAGGTCACAATAAGAG
Source organism: Autographa pulchrina (assembly GCA_905475315.1). NCBI lineage: Eukaryota > Metazoa > Arthropoda > Insecta > Lepidoptera > Noctuidae > Autographa > Autographa pulchrina. The sequence goes on from FR997787.1 coordinate 8,652,661, forward strand.
ATATTTTATAAAAAAAAATATTATTGAAAGGACGCCGCTAGAAAAGGCTCTTTATTTGTTACTTGGTATTGATCCTTATCAAAATAAATTACTTCATAGTCAAGACTGCTTCAATACCTTTATGTAACTTTTTGAATTATTCACTTTGGACATTCCCTTCGAAAGATATCACGAGTTTAAAATATAAGAATTAGAAAAAAGTCGCGTGATTGTCGCTCACTCTGCTCGGCTAACTATGCGATTTAAGCATCACTGAGGTACGGGTAGTTAAAGTCTCGAGTCGAGTCTGGATGAGGCTGGCACAGGACCGTAGAAAATGGCACGAAAAAGGGGAGGCCTATGCCCAGCAGTGGGAAGACAAGGGCTGTGGATGATGATGATGAGGATGAGGTACGGGAGTGTCTATACTAATATTATAAAGAGCGTAATAGTAGTAATAACACAGAAACCTTCAATCCTAACTTTTTAATAATGTGTTAAATACCCGTGCGAAGCCGGGACGGGCCGCTAGTAGGTAATAAATGCATAGTACAGTACCAGATGACAAACAATAATTCAGCCATATCCTACCTTAAAAACATGCAAACAATAATAAGTCCATTGCTCGTTCTAACCTCTTTGCTTTAAACTGTATACTCAAAAAACACGGAATGGTTAACCAACATTGCTTGTTTCTCAGACGATAAACGAGAAGTTCTCTGAAGGCGACAAGAAGCGCGAGCTGCTGCAAATCATGCAGGAAGTTTTGGAGGAGATGAGGGTGGAAGTCAATAATATGGACTGGAGTGTCGATGGTATGTATTGGAAAACTAACTCTATTTGTATTAGATATAAGGTTGATTTTGATGTACCTCAGGGTCACCTCAACTGTTATATTATGTTAATAATACTGCATGTTGTAAGACAATATATTATTATGTGTTTTAAACACAAGAATTGATTCCTATTTACTTACGAAATCCACTCAAACAAAAATGTGACCTAAATAATTATAATGAGGAAGATGTAAATAAAAAAAAACCGCATTTTTATTGGCTTATCGAAAAATATAGGTGAATAAAAAAATTACTGCGAAAAAATTATGTCGATATCTCAAATAGTTATTTTTTTATAAATTTTTCAATTTCGTATCTCCCGATAAATTTTTGAGCCGGCCGGAATCTGTCGTGACGTCACATCACCCTACCGCAGGCGACGGGCGCTCGGGCCGGCCGGTAGTTATTTTAAAATTATGATACCTCCTAAGATGTTGATTGAAATCAAGTAATGTCGAAGACAATTTTGTTCACAATTAAATACTTGTGATTAATATCACATTTATTTGTATAAGGATTAATAATATTTTGAGAAAACGTCTTCGTAAATAATTCATTAATTTAAAACTTTGATTTCCATAAAAATACGGTTATAGTAAGTAAATCTTGAAAGATAGCCATATGTCGTCCCTGACTTTTTTTTAGAACTTTTAAAGAGGAACAATTTCGTCATGCATGATTTTTGCCTAACTTTAACTGTTTACGCTGCGCACGCAACGGAAGTTCACAAATAGGGAAATTTTTCCGTTTTTGTTACATTTTCCGTTGATGCTTCGCCCTATTGGGTGCAGCGTAGTGTTATAAAGTCTGAATCAGTAGTTCCTAAGATTAGCAAGTTCAATCAAACAAACATACTCTTCAGCTTTATAATATCAGTATAGATAGGTAGATTTCTCATGTTGAACATTTTGCTCATGTTCGAGAACATGAAAAGCAGCGGAATGCTAAATATTCAGTAGTATATGTGCCCCAATGTTTTACAAAATCCCCTTTTAAAATAAATAAAATTTAAACTTCCTATTGCATTATCTATATGTGACTGAAAGTTCTGTCAAAATCGGTCCAGCCGTTTCAGAGATTACCCGGAACAGGCAGACAGCCAAACAAAAAAAATAAAACATGTTTTTTTACGTAAGTATGTACCGTATTTGTAGTTAGTGTAATGCTGTTAATATGAAATTACAAACACACTTCAGGTTAAGATATCTATGATAATATAAGAAAGAGGCAAGATTTATTGATTGTTTCTTTGTTTGCATTGAATAGGCTCCGAAATTATTATACCGATTTAAAAAAATGTTTCATCGATGATTAGCTACACTATCGTTGAGTGAAGTAGCCTATATTATATTAAAATAAAAATAGGGATCCTTACTAAAACTCCAATAATGCAACCCGAGGTGCTAATAAATACCTTAATTTTTTTTACATCGCGCGCGCTCCTATTGATGATAGAACAAAATAATGTACTACGATTTTACAGAACACATCATTATCTACAAAAAATGTCGCGACAGCATATGTCTAACTATTATACATATGACAAAATAAGTGTTCTTTCATTTAAAAAAAATTGCAGTGACGTCGCTGGAAATGGCGTACCGTGTTTGACCTTGGTATTAATCCTTATCAAAATAATTTGCTTTATATTCAAGACTGCTTTAATACCATTATATAACTTGAATTTTTCAATTCGGACATTACATTCGAAAGATAACACGAGTTCAAAAGTGTAAGTATTAGAAAAAAGTCGCTTGGTTAATGGTGGCCGCTCTCTCCGCTCGGCTAACTATGCGATGTAGACATCACTGGAATACGGGAAGGGAGTAAACGTTAAGAAATAATAAAATATAAAATGTAATAGAAAGATACAAAAACAATAATAAAAAAAAACAATAATAATCCAATTTTCTTTATAATGAAATTTAATGTACCTACTCTTTTTTTGAACCCCATTCGAAAAGGTGTTTGTGTGTTTGTTAAATACTCGTGCGAAGGTGTAGGTGTATGTTTGTTAAATACTCGTGCGAAGCCGGGACGGGCCGCTATAGATAGAAATAAAGTTTAAGCATTATTTATGACATTGAAACGATCTTTGCAACAATGACGACTTGTTCTTCCTTTTCATTAATTTACAACACGTACACATACGTACACGAGCACATACTTTTTTTTTGTCATTTCGGGCACAAATAGGTTTTCAGTTTCTAATATACTTAAATTAATTTTAAACACAAGCTTCAAATTTAGCTAAGCTCACAGTAATAGTGTAGACTTATGAAACAAGCCCAAACGCGATGCGATTACGTCATTTAGTTAGAGAGTTCCTCTGGCCACCTTCTGGCGCCATCATCAGATCAGCTCGAAAGTACTATCAAATTATATTGTCATCCAAACTTAACAGATATACTAAATTTCAGCTCAATCGGTTAAAGATATCTGTTTCAAAATTAAGTTGCAAGATTCCACTCGTAGCTGTAGGTACAAACGTATACATTGAATGTTAAATAAAAGCTTGTAAAGATATATTTTTTGGCGTGCTAACTGTTGTTTTAGTACAAAGAAGACTATTCAGTAACTATACGCTAGTCTTTTTTCCATATTTAGCAAAACCTAGAAAAATATGCGAGTAACATAAAAATACTGCACGATATCGTATGGACGGGCGTTGTGACGTCACGCGTTGATCGGGCGAACCAAAACTAAATTTAAGAATGCCCGACTTTAAAAATTCGTAAAAAATAGAGTTTTTGAGATATCGCTAAAATTTTTTCACCATTATTTTTCTAATTTTTAGTTTGATTTTTCTAGATGATAAAAAAAACATGCTCATCTTCCTCATTGCCAAGAAATCCTAATAAATAAAATACTGTGTAATATACGATTTGAGTTTTTTTACCGCGTTTTTCGTAGACACTGAACCAAAGCTTCTCAAGGATACACACGTGATTTCAGACGTCTTATCAATTAATTGTTGTACCAGTTTTTAAGGTGTCGCTAGATCTGAGGTCCCGGTTTCGATCCCCTTACGAGGCAATGTAGAAAAAACACTTTTCTACATTGTCCCAGGTTTTTCGTAGTCTCCAAATTACGTAATTAAACGCGCTTGCTTTACTTACTTTTACTTCAGAGCAATGTATGTGATGTCCGAATTAATTAATTTATTTACTATATATTTTCTCTTCCAGACCTACCATGGCACCAGGACCCTCGCTTCACGGTCTCCAACTCGGTCTTCTACTCGTCAGCGCGCAGCTCGCCCGAGCCGCCGCCGCGCGATGTAGAAGAGGCCGTGTCGTACGACACGTACAACTTTGACGACTACGAGATCATTCGCTCCAGTGAGGAAAGCTTCTCAGACTCTTATAAAGTTAAGGTATGTACCTAGGATATGTCAATTTCCATCAACATTTCAGCCCGGAAACACCCACCGCAGTTTATAGGCCTCCCCTTTTTTCTAACATTGTTGTCTGTGCTTCACGTCTTTCATCCAGGTGGTTCCCATAAACTTAGCTATGTTACTTACACAAAGTTCTCGGTGGTACCTGACTCCTTCGACCCTTTCTTGGCCACCAGTCACAACTTAACTTCATCTGCTGACTGTGAGGATAGCTAGTGCTAGATAACTTGCGCGTGATACTAATTGCGCCGCCTTAATTTAAGACAATACACTAAATAGATATAGAAAACTGACGGACTTTGGGAAGGCGTTTTCCCAGCTGTGGTACAGCTAAAGCTAATAAAAATATGACTGAATATTAGGTTTTCTTAAATAATAGTATTTAAGAAAACCTAATATTCTCCACCTAACCTCTCCTTTCCAGCCAGTAGAAGAAGAATCCCCGCCCTTCAACAAGATATTAGTGGAAAACGAGGCAGAGATGTTCTCTCTCTCCACAGCGGCCAGGTCGTGGGCCAGCCGCAGCAGCGCGGCCACCGGCACCACCTGCACCAACAGCGTCAACATCTCCGTCAAGCAGGCCTCGCTCGACGTGCAGCAGACTGGTATGGGACATATCTCTCTCTCCCCTTCTCTCCTTCTCCCACTGCATCTCTATCTCTCTCCCTATTCCAAGACATCTCCGTCAAACAAATAAATAAATGCTGCTATGTCGTATAATTACATGTTGTTTTTGAGGATATATTAATATAAAAATGATTCTTTTGTTACAGTTCTTTCCAAACTAAGTCAAAAAATCAGTTTAAAGCTCGCAACGTTTGTGGATTGCCTGAAGGATATTTATTTTGGAACTTTACAAAGGTGAGACACGTTTATTTATGCGCAAATTTCCACGATGCAAAATATGCAATAATTAATATAAATATGATATATTATATCATTAGTGCAGCGGCGCAAACGCACAACCAATAAGTTTTAAAAGCCATCTGTAACTTACATTTTACGGCCAAATCGATGCGGCACTGTGAATTTTATACAAGAAGCATCGTTCAGATGATGTTGTTCGGTACATAGCTCTCTCCCTGTGTATATTGACGACCTCCGTGAACGAGTGTTGTATGCACCGGTTTTCAAGATGTCGCTAGCTTTGAGATTCCGGGTTCGATCCCCGGACGGATATGTGTATTTTTGGTACCTTCGTTGCATCTCAATTCCATAACACGCTTGTTTTATCTACTTTAGGTTCAGAGCAATGTATGTAATGTTATCCACATTTATTATGTGTTTTCGATGAGGAGTTCGACGCGAGGTAGTTTTTCCTTTTTTTTCTTGGGTTATGTGACATGAAATACTTGTGTATACCTTAGATGCCTGGAGTCCCTGGAGTGGTCGTGCCGGGCAGAGCTGGGCGGTCGTCCGGCCAGCGAGGCGATGCGGCAGCTGCTGTCCGTCGCCCGCCAGGTGGAGCTCGCGCCCACCGCCTGCTTCCCGCTGCTGCGATCGCTGCTCGACTCACTGCGACGACTGCTCTACAAGTAAGACCTGCTTTAGACTAGAAGATAAACATTGTACCAGAATTGGTATATTTCAGAACGTCGTCTCTATATGTCATAAATAGCAATGTACTAAACTCGCTTAATTTTTCTCGCATCGCCTAAACTAGACATAAGTGCGTCTGACATTACTACCTGTACTCATTTTAATATTGCCTTATATAATCTATTCTTTGATCAAATATATAAGTAAAATTGAAAAGAAAAATTACGGACCCAAGATTGAACCTTGAGGGACACCTATCCTATATACATAGCTGCTCTCAGTAATGGAGTTATTCAAAGCTCTATTTACCTTTATATTATATCAGCAATAAATTCGCTACAAATTCTATTGAATAATAATAAGTTTCGTATCTCTTTGCCTGTTGTTACAGTGAAAATAGTATGATTTACTCACTCAAAAGCCATACATAGTTCATACGACACACTTCAAGCACTTATTTCATACAACCTTTCTTATAGTAAGTATTGAAGTGAGATATACCAAGCTCAAAATACAATGTCCCTACAGGTTACGCCTAGTGGGTGGTGCGGAGGAAGCGGCGTGCTGCGTGCTGAGCCCGCTGTGGCGGCGGCGCGTGGCTGCGGCCGCTCTGCACGCGCTCGCTCCGCAGAGGCTGGCCAGGCTTATCTCTGCACAGGTCAGGATGAAAATAAATTACCTATAAATGAGAAGCAAATTTCAAATGTAAAAATCTTGTTGTATTGAAAATATTATATGAACCACGAGATTATGGAATAACCATATAATATAACCATATATATAGTTGTGTACAAGTTTTTGAATATGCATATTTTTTGGTCGATTTTCGATGTTTTACTAACATTCAAATCACGTAAACAATAAACACTACAACACAGAAAAGTGAAAAAAAAAAGTGATTTAGGATGTTTTTATAAAAAAAAAACTAAATTTTCTCACGATCGCAGTTCGTTTTAAGAGCGTTCGGTCGAATTCGCTATTGGTCCCATCACCTTTAAGTCAGACTAGGCCTTATAGCAATCTCGACTAATAATATAAGAACTCATAAACCGTCATGCTTACCTTTAGATTCTAGAGAGACTAAGCACGGCACACGAACGGTACCAGTCTGCGCTGACGGCGCTGGAGACGGCGCTGGCCGGCAGGTTGCATCACACCGAGGATATCAAGCTGGCTATTAGGAAGAAGTAAGATTTTCTACCATTATGTACAATAGAAGTTCTAGGCATGTGTACGATTTAAATCACTTTAATAGAAGGCGTATTGTAATTATTCGGTTAAATATTTTATTTTAAGCTATTGCATAGCTTTTATCTTGGGCTTTGAGCGCGGCGACCGAATGAAGAAATTCCGTAACGAAAATAAACCTAACACCCCCCACTCCGACCGGCACAGCAGTGCAGCGTTGAAAGCCGTGCATCGTCTAACGTCGTATCAGTTCGGCAGACTTCGGCACGGTGTTTGGGTGTGTGTGACTAGACGTATGCGTGTAGACTGTACGAAGCTCGCACGGATCGAGACGAGCTGCTCCGAAATCGAACGAATACGTAAGCAGCTGTTTGTGAGAAAGTATATAAGTGTATAGGTATCTATAATCTATGTACAACAGTGAATATCTGTACGCGTAAAATTTGTGTATAAAAAGTGTATATTGAATTAATATCAAAGAAAAAAAAATATTGCATAAATATTATAATTGCATAAGTTGATAAAAATGCTATGCAATAGCTTTACCGCGGCAGTCCCCGAGTGCCACACGTATTTTAGAATATCTTCCATCTCAAATGAAAGTGAATTGTGAAATTTCTAAATTTATGTAATAGGTAATACCATTTATTTGGGGGTTTATTTGATCAAGCCAAAGATGGATAGAAAAGTAATTTACTCAAAAACTGAGTTTAAACGGCTGAATAGTTTATGATGTGATTGACACTTTCAAAGGTTTTTTTTTTCTCTTTTAGATACGCACCGACATTCGCCCGATTATGCCTCGAAAGTACGTCTATGTGTGATCTACTCATGTATGGTACTCCTGAATTAGGACGAGAAATAGGTAAGGAAATATGTATTTTATTTAAACACACCTGAACTACTATTCGTAGTAAATAATCCTCTTGGTTGAGGGTTGTTTTGTTTACTGCTAAATGTGTTTGGTGGTATATTTAAAACTTCCGAAAAATTGTTTTTCTTTTTATTGTCAGTGTTTCATGAGTTTTTGTTTTGTCTGATCTTATTCATCTCTAACCAAACATTGCAAAAAGGGTGACAATAATGAATACCACTAATCTTGAAGATTATTTTCTGATTGATCGAGAGTATTTTTAGCTTATCTAAGATAGCTAATTACGTCACAGTTTTCTGCCCCTTCACATTTAATTTTGTCTGTGTTTTTATTTATCAATATATATGAAAGCTGTATAACCCAGGTCGCGGCCAGTACGGCGTGGTGTACAGCGCTCGCAGCTGGGCGGGGCGGGCGCCGGTGGCCGTGAAGTCCGTGATGCCGGCTGATGAGAGGCACTACCGGGAACTCGCCATGGAGTTCTTCTATACCAGGTCTGTTGCTAAGGGGTGTAGGTTATATATGAATGTAGTTACGGTTTATCGGTTAGGGTAACGGTTTATCTTCTAGCTAACTGTGCATTGAAATTTAAATTAAACGTGTATGAACAATTTCAGCTTAGTGCATTAGGTAAAATTTAACTTTAAGGTATTTTTGTTTATTTCTTAAAAGAAGCTACGAAGATTATGAATACGAATAAAAAATTGGAATGCTGTATTTTTTTTAATGATTTAGCTCGTAAAATTACACAAACAGTAACGGCACCGCTACGGCACCGCTACGGCACGGCGGCACGGGACCGCTTCATGCATGTATATTATAAGTGCTTGTTCGTGTTCCTCGCGGGCGTGGTAGCAGGCTCGATCACGAATCATCAAACACAACATCATATTTAACTAGTCCAGCTGGCCACCGCTGCGTGTGATGTGCTCGCAGAGCCAGGTGTCTGGCTCACGCACATCGGTGATAAGTTGTACACGCTTACTCCGTCGCGCCGCTCTCTTCCTGTCGCCACCTTTTACAATGTTCCACTAGGTTTAAGCACATGTCTGTCAATTCCATCACTTATTTCTTGTGTTTTTTTCCAGGAGTATACCAGCCCACCCTCGCATAGTCCGCCTACACGGGTCCGTGGTCCAGCGTCACAACGGAGCAGGTCCATGTGTTCTACTAGTGTCAGAGCGGAAGGTGCGCGACCTGCACGCCGCGGTCAGGGCAGGACTCTCCTTCCCCAGCAGGATGAGGATAGCCAGGGACATAGTTGAAGGTGAGACGTTTCGACGCCGAACACAACACGGGAAAATAATTTTCTGTGCCTTCATCATTTTCCACAGCTCTTATCATCCCACTGCTGGACATGAGTCTCTCTTTTCACTTGCCATTTTCTCCGACTCTGTGCCAGCCTCATCCCAATTTGACCCGGACCTTCTCTTATATGTTGCTCCTGAGTGACTGTACAGTTAGTACAGTTATTCGGGAACAAGATTTAGAATACCTATGTACCGTTAGTACTAATTATATATTCTTCTTGACCAGGTATCCGCTACCTCCACTCCCTCGGCCTCGTCCACCGCGATATAAAGATGAAGAACGTGCTCCTCGACGCTGAAGGCCGAGCCGCGCTCTCAGACCTCGGCTTCTGCGCGGCCGAAGCTCTGATGTCGGGCTCCGTGGTAGGCACTCCGGTACACATGGCGCCAGAACTGTTGGCGGGGGATTATGATGCCGCTGTCGATGTCTACGCCTTCGGTATACTCTTCTGGTGAGTCCACATACTTCTTACATTTGTTGTGTATAAGAGTGGCTAGAGGAGATTTCCGAAGGGTAAAAATGCGATGATGGTATTCAAACTTACGTTGGGTAGATTTTTTTATAGACGTTATACGTCGAATTGATCACCTGATAATACATAATTAAAAATAGGTTGTTGCCTCTGAAATAAGTTTTAAAGTTAATTCTTTTGAAAGATAATTTCAAATGTCATGTGTTTTTACAGGTACGTGTGTGCGGGCAATATCAAACTGCCGTCAGCATTCGAAACGTTCCAAAATAAAGAACAACTATGGAGTAAAGTGAAAAGAGGTAAATATGTATAGGATATTATTTTTTAGAAAATTGTCTTATTTACCTTTGTAGGTACATCTTTATCGAAATGTTGTTTATATTTTTTTTTATTAATAAATAATAAAAAAAAAAAACAAGTTACTATGTGAAGTTTGTGTGTACTAAGATCAATATATTAATTTTGCTTTCCTATTCTTTATTCATTTAGTTGACTTCCTTATACTCATATCTTGTTCCCGCCAGGGCTCCGTCCCGAGCGTCTCCCGCACTTCTCAGACGCGTGCTGGGAGGTGATGGAGTCGTGCTGGGCCTCCTCGCCCTCGCAGCGAGCGCTGCTGGGCCACGTGCAGGAACAGCTGCGGGATATACACCTGCACAGCCTCACGCACGCACACCCCGACCAGGAGGCGGGAGGAGAGCCCTGCGGCTCCGATGATGATAGTCTGGATATGACCGGGAATGAGAGGCAGGATATCTGATAGTACTAATGACTCTATTATAGGCATCGTGGAAACCTGCCATTGGATCATTGTGTAAATTATTGGGAATATTATGAAGTGTTTAAACCGACTTCAAAAGAAAAAGTCGTCAATTCGTCAGTATCTTTTTTTAGGTTTGTCAATAATTTAAAGACAGAACCGAATGGACTTTTCATTTTGTTTCAAATAGTATACTTCCACGAGTCCCGTGTTCATTAGGTCAGAATCTGATAATAGGATCCAATGTAAATCGAGGATAACGATCAGTTTTTATAGCAAAGTTTCAAGTTATTGATTATAATAATAACTTGAAACTTTGCTATAAAATAGGTACATGGAAATAAGGTGTACAAGAAAAAAAATATAGTTCTACTACAATCTACCTTTATTGAAATTGATTGAAATGAAATTGAATTTTTACACTTATATAAACTAATAATATACATAATTTTCCGGAGACGATGATCTTTCACATGTCAGAATACATCTCAATACCTTCTCATGTGAAACAAATCAACGTTACTATACTGCCTTAGAACGGAGACGATAATCATCACATGTATAAGATGCTGTGTAAATGTAATCAAGAGTTGATCAGTGTAGTCATATAAAAGGTGTACAAAAGTACACCTATTTACTATTGTCTTCCTACAAGTGTAACAGTCAAGATGTCTAAATTCGAAAGATATCAATGTATATAAATAATAATAAAGATGCACTCTCAATTCCCTCATTTTTGTATTCTTTTTTAATATGAATGTTACAAAAAGCGTAAGCCTAAGGGTGCGTCCACATCTGACGAACGAGCACTACACGAGCAGCTCGCGAGCATGCCGCTAACGCACTAGTGTCAATTACGCTGTCTGACAGTCGTGCGCGCGCCGCTCGCGGCATGCTCGCGAGCGGTTCGCGAGCATGCCGCGAGCGGTTTGCGAACGGCTCGCGAGCAGCTCGCGCGTGTAGTGCTCGTTCGTCAGATGTGGACGCACCCTTACATTTTGATTTCAAAAACTAATCAAAGTCAAAATTAATTAATTTTGACTAAAAAAACAACATATTGGTTTCTTAGGTTTACGCTAATTAGACATTGAAATAAAACTAGGATTTACGGATTTTGTCGCGGTTTATTTTTGGATTTAAGGTCCCGACGTTTCGACACATTTGCAGGTATCATGGTCGCCTTCTCAGTCTGCCGCGACAAAATCTGTAAAACCTAGTTTTATTTCAATTAAAAACAACATCCATTTGGTCTGAGATTGGCAAATATCTTGTAAATCTCACACCAAGTGGAGTATCTAGCAGCTAGTCTATTGATCAACAAAATATATTGTTTGACTAGAAATTGAATTGTACTATTCATAAAAAAAACCGGTTGTTACGATTAAATACCATATCAAAAACATCTAGTCTCTATGAGACGGAAAAATCATTCAAGTAACTGTTTTCTAACAGACAAAGCATCGATTATATTTGAACAAAGTATTTTTATTACATTTTTAAAATATGGCAATTTTACTTGATTTCAATGGTATTACCATGTAAAACACCTATTGTAATTTTCTATATACGCTTTGAATGTATGAATTTAGTATATTGTTCTTAAAGAAATGATATGTAAATTGAAATTAATGTCTTGTTTGTCGCCTTACGAATGTAATTAACTATTAAATTAAGGCCTTGTAATTGTGTTAAATGCGCTTACGTTACATTTATAACCTAAAACATGAAAACAATTTAGTTCTGAGCTTTACGCGGATGTTAGACATCGAAATAAAACTACTTTTACGATGTCTAACATTCGCGTAAACCTCAGAACTTAACTGTTTTGGGTTATAACTAATCAAAGTCAGAAAGAAGAAGGTTATATTTCAATGAAAAAAATAATTGACTATTATGAGATATGTAATACCTTGTAAAATAATGATTCCTATCGAGTTATCATTCGATAAAAACATCAGTCCCACTATATCCTATAGTCATGTACTTGACATACTTGTCAAATGTTTTGTAAGCAAAATAAACTAAGATCTGTTAAATAATTTCAATTGTTACTAAAAACTATAATTTAGTCATTTCTAAGACACAAATAAATAATTATGAGAAAAATGTGTCTTATTGAAACCAGGATTTTACTATAAAATCGTACTTGCATAATAGAAAGGATAATAATTTTATTACTAAATCAGTTTCTCGTCAACCGTTTCTTTATTTTAAGAACTTTAGTTCTAAAAGTCATCAATAGATGGCAGTGTTCAATGAAATCTTATAATACTTTTTTACTGGCATAATCACTAGCAAAACCTTTTTTTTTAAACTTACAAATGATGCAAGAAAATCTACTTTTTGATAACAATTGAAATCAAATCTATTTAAATTTAGCATAGAGTAAAACTGTCTTCTAGACAAACTAATAATGAACTGTAAGTCGTAGTGATAAGTTTTATATTTGTCTGTGATCAAGAAATTGTTATAAAATATGTATCTTAAGGACAAAACTTGTTAAATTATTGGTTTCACTCTGTGGGCAAGTTTTTATTATGTTTTGAACATAAATTTAATATTTTTGGCGTTTTTATAATGTATTTTTCACCTAATGTACGGTCAATATCACATTAATGGTAACACTGACTTAAAAAGCACCTTAACGTCCATGTAATAAGGTGTATTTTTGCAGTTCTTTGTTACTACTAATGTACATTTCACTGAACATGCTTTTAAGATGAACCGGAGTAAAAAAATAATAATTTATTATTTGTGGTTAACTTAATATTAGCACTAAACTCCGTTGCTCTTTTAGTAAGAGTTGATTCTAAGCCATCTGACTAAAGAAGTAGCGAGCTCTTCTTATATCTAAGATCTTCCAAATAAAGCTATAAACGAAAAAAACCAAGTACCTATGTATTATGAAGTTTTTTAGCCCTTATTTTATATAGTATATTTTTAAAGTCAAAAATTTTTAACCTCTGACGCAGTAAGAGGGGTATTTATAAGTTATACATGTCTGTCAATTGCCGGATGCAACTAAATACCGTATGTTACAGAGCGACTACCTATCTGACCTCCACAACCCATTTTTTTGGGTAACACAGTATCCCATGGTAAGACTGCTTGTTACAAGAATGACACTAAAATTTTAATTTTTGTCTCTGAATTCCATAACACATGTGCTTTAGCTACTTACTTTGGGTTCAGAGCGATGTATGTGATGTTGTCCATATTTATTTATTTATCTTCTTTAATGGTTCTAAAACTTCATAATAATATGGGACTTACTTGTTTCTAAGTAATCTTTCATAATATATAACTAAATAAATAGATCTTATATTGTAAACTGTCTCAAATTAAATTTCTTAAAAGTGTGATAGATCGAACTAGTTAAATAAAATCAATTAAATGTTTAGACCTAGGTTTAATCTATTTCTCATTTCGACGGTAAGTGTTTTTTTTGTATGTTTGTTACGCGATATCTCGGGTTGTTTAGATCGATAATTAATCGATGATTTGATAGGTATTCCTTGACCTTAGAGGTGATCCCATATAATTTTGATCAAAATCGATTTTGTAGTTTTTTACATATTTATGTTATTGTTATTAAAGTTACTTTTTAGGTGTTTGGTAGTACAGTTAATTACAAATATCAATTATTTTCAGACTAAATTATATTTTGATAAGAATTAAATCCTATAATAATATTTTAAACATGAAAAACGCTGAACGTAAAAGAATTTGTATTTAACTGTACTATTATAGAGGGTGTTTGATTTGAGACAGTTTATATAACAATATACGCTGTATACCTAGTATTATTACATAACAGACGTTTTTTTTTTTTTTTTTTTTTAAATTTATTAATGAAGAACTTTGTCGCTTAGCGACAACATCGTTCTATAAAAACAACAAATATATATACAACACAAAGAAAAAACTTAAACGTAACATAAAAACAAAACTAACTACCTACAGCAATAACAACTAACTTATACAATATTTTAGCCTCTCGGGAGAAAGGAGAGGCTAAAATGCTATTTACAAAGCCCACATTAGCACTATTACCTACATAACAGACGTTACAATGTTATTTTAAGAACATCATTGTACCCGGAAATATACGCTTTTATAAATTCTGTTGTTTTATTTTACCATTTAGTTTAAATACCATTGTACATACATACCTACATATAATCACGCCTCTTTCCCTGTAGGGGTAGGCAGAGACCACTTCTTTCCACTTGCTATGATCCTTACACACTTGTTTCGCTTTGTCCACTTTCATTATTTCCTTCATACATGCTGTTTGGTTTATGGTACTCTTGACCTGGCCTTTTTATTCACACTCGCCTTATACACTTTTTTTCGTCAATCGTTCTTCATTCATTCTCTCGGCATAGCTAATCCATCTCAGCATACCTTTCTTAATTTTTGTCTCAACATCCATACATACATCTGACATACTTCATCCACCTTACCATCCATTCCTCCTCTTACATTCAACGTAGCGAAGCGGCTCTCCGTGGGCCACTTTTCGCCCCCGCGAGAAACGAGACGTGATGGGTGGCGAACCACATCGCCGCCATTTTGGATAATTAAATTATTTTTATGATTATCCATTGCGTTCCTGCGGGATAAATACCATTGCATTACAAATATTTTTATACTGAGTGTAAAGAGACGAGCTTTGATCAATAAAGACATATATACCTACTATTTAAAAGTTCATACCTTTTGAGTAAACTAAATAATAAGCTAAATAGTCTTAACATAAATGCAAATATTATTTTTAATCCAACTAAATACAGCCTTGGGAAAACTAAACATCACACATTCCTAAATTAAAACTAAAAAGGCTAATATATACACCGCAAAGAGGCCTACAGCGTCCTATAACGGGGCCTACATAAGGCCTTAATTAGAACTATGTACAGTAAACGACACATGAGAGGTAACAATTATTAATAGCGCCCGTATTTCAATGCAGTAAGGTTGAAAATCGTGAAATTAACCGACTAAAATATTTTCGCATAATTTATCATACAAATTACTTACTATTATACTTTTCACGCAAATTACAGGCATAGGTGACTCCACGCAAAAAAAAATAAACAAAAAAAAAAACTACTACTTACATAATTAACTTGGGTCCAAGTTTTATCACAATTAGTTTTAGGTGTAGTTCTTTTTGAAAAGTATACCTTAGTCACGACCATATACAAAAAACCTTACCTTCCGAAAATTGGCATGAGGTTTATGTACCTAATATTTAGAAAGATATTACACACACCCTTAAGTTTTACTTTTTTGCTTACATACTACTTTTAACTTTAACTTTTGAGTTTTTTGTTATTTATTGATGAAATTAAACTTAAAATATTAACAATATTATAAAAACTAAGCCTACACAAGAAATAAGAAGAATTATAAACTAAATAAAACTAAGAACTAAAACAAGGCATCAAAAAATTCATCCACATCGCTGTCGACTGGGAGTGTGCCCAAAAGGCTGGCAGCATTGCCACGTTGTATGGCTTTAACTGTATTTTTTTTTAATTTTATTATTCCAATGTTTTATTTTAAGTTTTACCACATAATACTATAATATTACGAAGAGCGAGAGTGCGAGACCTCCTAGCACGGGGATATTACATACTTAAAAGGAATCTTAAGTCCCTATATAAGATTAATCTTTATTGTGTAAAGTTGATGAAAATAACCTTTACTTAATAATTTTATTTTTTATGTATATTAAACTTTCGATTAAAACTGATGGTTAGCTATACCTACTTGTTATAATTTGCATAGAGGGACTGTTTATACAAATTATGATGATTCTGTCCGTCGTTAGCCGATGATATTTGAGACGTGTCGCTATTGGGTCCACCGTCATTATGCTAATATTCTGCCGTGGGGTACGGCTCCTATTGCAGCGGTTACTTAGGATAAATAGTTAAAACTTGATGTGGAAAACATACTGAGACCTAGTTTTATAGTAAATAGCAAACCATCTCTATCGCAGCCATGTTTTCAGTTTTTATATAATCCGTGTAGGTACTTATATGATGATGGAATTAAAAGGCAGATTTTTTTTTAAACTAACTTCGCTAGTCACTCTAGTGAAATTGTTATTCGTCACCATAATTTATTCCGTGATAGTTATAACATTTTACCTAAAGATGTCGCTACATGCCTGATATTTAAATACCATTCCAAGTTTCACAAGGTTTCACTAGTTCGCTTCTTTCTAAGTTTATAATTCAAAATACTATAGTTGTTTCGTAAATATATGAGATCGTCTTCGTCACTTTACCGATTTCCAATTTAAACAAAAAATACTTATCACAAAATTCTATCCCTCTCTGGCACCCCACCCGCCAAACTATGCAAAATGTATCCTTAAACCGGGTAACTTTGTAAATTAACACGTTTGTTATATCTCCAGCTTGACCCTCGGGACGCGGACAAAAACCGGTTGACCCGGCCGGCGCGGCCTCGGAAGCGGAAGTAAGGGCCCTTGCACATCACTCTATTACGCGTCAGATTAGTACGACTCAAATTGATAAGGAGCTTTTGTTTCTTTATTTTTGCTTTTAATTATATAATGTCATTTTGATATATAATGTTTATGTTATGTATACTTGTAGACAAGTACGGTGGTGTTATCAATATAGTCCATCTAATCAGCTTAGCCAGTGCCGGTTTTAACACTACCAGCGCCCTGGGCGAGATTTCTACGGCGCCCCCAACTGCAATTCAACTCCATACAAAAAAAAGGAAAGGATTTTATGTATAACAATACCCAATTATTAAAACAATATATATTTATAATAAAAAACAACCCTTTATTAGAAAAATGTAAAAGAATTCAATTTTTCTATGTTCACTTCTGTAAAAGAAGGCCGGTCCCGTCCTGAAATCGACAGAGTTACCGGTTCGGCCGACGGTGACCGAACTCTTGCCAGAAAAGCCCGCGTCTTCCATCCCTCAAAAAACATTTCTTTGGGAGAGGAGAAAGGAGAGGTAACAACGCCCGTCGCCGCGATTCGGAATATGGTAGAGGTCTATTTTCTCAAGATGTGGTCAGTGCCATTTCTTCTTTCATATTGACCGCTGGTAGTGGAATAAACACCCGGTGACTTTTGCGTTGGGGTTTACTTGCATCCAGTACCGCCGCTTATCTAATTCCTTATCTAGTACGAGCAGATCTTTAATTATAATGAACTAGCTGTGTCCCGCGGTTTCACCCGCGTGAATAGCTAGTTCACGTTCCCGATGTCTTTAATTTTTAAATTATTATTTTTTGATCAGCTGTAATTTTGTGCAAATTTTTAATTAATAATCTTGTCTGATTTGTTTTATGTTTTTGTACATTGTTTGGGAAATAGTTGTTGTTTTCGTAATCAGCGAGCCGATAAACCATAAAAATGATACTCATGTTGATTTTTAGAATTTTATTGCCACCCCTTTCTACCTTTTAGGGGTTAATATCTGAAAGAGCTTGAAACAGTTGTTTACTCATTTATTGATAAGTGTACTACTGTGAAGAATCAAATAAAATAGTTTGACTAATCTTGTTTCCCCATACAAACTTTCAACCCCTTTTTCACCCACTTAGGGTGTGAATTTTGAAAAACCCTAGGATACGTAATTTTTTATTTCCAATTTTTAACCTAAAAACAAAGTTTCAGGCTTCTAGCTCTAAAAATGACGGACTTACATTCAAAATTTTAACCCCTTTTTCACCCCCTTATGGAGTGAATGTCCAAAAATAATTCTCGTCACTACTGGCTGTATGCTAATTTACAACAAAATCCGTTGAGTAGCTTTGGCTGTGCGTTGATAGATGAGTCAGTTAGGTTTGCCTTTTATATATTTAGATAATAATTGTGCACAGGGTTTTTAAGAGTAACTACGAGTAGACCTCGAACTTTGAGAGATGGGAAAAAAAGGGGCGCTTGCGGCGCCCTTTTATTATAGATAATAATTGTGCACAGGGTTTTTAAGAGTAACTAGACCTGGAACTTTGAGAGATGCGCAAGAAAGGGGCGCTTGCGGCGCCCTTTTATTATAGATAATAATTGTGCACAGGGTTTTTAAGAGTAACTAGACCTGGAACTTTGAGAGTTGGGCAAGAAAGGGGCGCTTGCGGCGCCCTTTTATTATCTATACTTATAATAAATCTGTAAAAGTGAAAATTCTGTACATTGAAAATATCAAAAAAATAAATGGCGGGGGGTTACTAGACCGACACCGAACCCAAAAGTGTGAAAAAAATAATTTTTGTCTGTCTGTCTGTCTGTTTGTTCAGGTATCATGCAAAAACTACCGGTTCGATAAAGTTCGATTACGATGAAACTTGGTATAATTATTCTTTATTATCCTGGGCACCACACTGGGTAGTTTTTATCCCGAAAAAGTATAAACAATAAAAAACAAACTTAATTTTGCGGTTAAAAACTCATTGATAAGTTTCGTCATCCACGTGAACGAAGTCGCAGGTACAGCTAGTAGATAATAATGGCGCACAGGGTTTTTAAGAGTAACTAGACCTAGAACTTTGAGAGATGGGCAAGAAAGAGGCGCTTGCGGCGCCCTTTTATTATAGATAATAATTGTGCACAGGGTTTTTAAGATCTAGACCTGGAACTTTGAGAGATGGGCAAGAAAGGGGCACTTGCGGCGCCCTTTTATTATAGATAGTAATTGTGCACAGGGTTTTTAAGAGTAACTAGACCTAGAACTTTGAGAGATGGGCAAGAAAGGGGCGCTTGCGGCGCCCTTTTATTATCTATACTTATAATAAATCTGTAGAAGTGAAAATTCTGTACATTGAAAATATCAAAAAAATAAATGGCGGGGGATGTTACTAGACCAACACCGAACCCAAAAGTGTGAAAAAAAATTTTTTTGTCTGTCTGTCTGTCTGTTTGTTCAGGTATCACGCAAAAACTACCGGTTCGATTACGATGAAACTTGGTATAATTATTCTTTATTATCCTGGGCACCACACTGGGTAGTTTTTATCCCGGATAAGTATAAACAATAAAAAACAAACTTAATTTTGCGGTTAAAAACTCATTGATAAGTTTCGTCATTCACGCGAACGAAGTCGCAGGCACAGCTAGTAGATAATAATTGTGCACAGGGTTTTTAAGATCTAGACCTGGAACTTTGAGAGATGGACAAGAAAGGGGCACTTGCGGCGCCCTTTTATTATAGATAGTAATTGTGCACAGGGTTTTTAAGAGTAACTAGACCTAGAACTTTGAGAAATGGGCAAGAAAGGGGCCCTTGCGGCGCCCTTTTATTATAGATAATAATTGTGCACAGGGTTTTTAAGAGTAACTAGACCTGGAACTTTGAGAGATGGGCAAGAAAGGGGCGCCTGCGGCGCCCCTTTCTTGCTGGCGCCCCGGGCGGTCGCCCAACCGCGCCCTGCCCTAACGCCGCTACTGAGCTTAGCTACATAATAATATAAGTATAGTAGGTAGGTACTTGTGTAATTGAAGGTCAGTAAAATGATCTACAGAACAATCAAGTATTGTTGAAATATTTTATGGAAGTATGTATCTATCCTTGGTTTAATATTATATCTCTAGTTTGTAGGTGGTAGGTACCTACTGTTTAGGTGCATTTTATTACTTAATGCACTCAATACTAATAATCACATCAATATTTTACTACAATCTTAAAAATAATGTCTACACAGTCACTAGCAAGTGCAGCAGTAAAAACATATTGTCTCCTTAAACGTCTTAAAAAATTTGAGTATGCATTATGTAGGCACTCAGTTCATAAAACATACTAGGTACTACAGACTGCCTACCTCAATGAGAAACAAGGATAAAGACAACCCCCGTATATTGTGTCCGGAACTTTAATGAAGTGTTTCCAGGCGAGCGGTTCATTTTGAACTAATTCGATTAGCATAATGTTAAGCCCATAATTATGATAGACACTCCACCCGACTTAATTACACGAATTAATTAGCAGTTATTATGTTCTTTGTGACAAATGTAGCGGAAAAACGGGCCTTGTTAGGCGTAAGCTTGTAAAAATTGTGTTTTATTGTGGGACGCACCTGAGTTTCATGAACCTGTAATGTTCTAGCGGGCGCCGGGCGGTCTAACTGAAGGCAAGGCAACGGGTAGGTTATATTGCGCACCCATTTTTATAATTATTTATTAGATATGTTATTGGGTTAGTTTTAGGGGTGAGCCAGTACCCTTTTTTTTTTAAGTATATTAAGAAACGGCGAACATACAGCGTTATTTGTCA
This sequence comes from Autographa pulchrina, assembly GCA_905475315.1. NCBI lineage: Eukaryota > Metazoa > Arthropoda > Insecta > Lepidoptera > Noctuidae > Autographa > Autographa pulchrina. The sequence continues at coordinate 8,673,289 of FR997787.1, forward strand.
TGATTAATAAGTAAGAACCTTACTAATTAGCTAACTTTTATTAATAAAATATACCTAATACATAATATATCCTGTAAGATTTTACAAAAAATTGTTTAGCAATTAATACGTTACAAAAAACACAAAAAGAAAATATATTAAAAAAAAAAACCAAATGCCCTTATCGGCATGCATAGGTGTATCTCTACCAATACCCAATTTAATCGAAAAACCTTTTAATACGTGTTAAAATAACCTTCAACCAGCTATCAAGCCACGTACACAGTTGTCCTCTTTACAAGTTGTTAACACTTTACCCGCCATCAAATTAATCTAAAACAAATCTTTTGCGCCATAACGGCCCCTATAAAAAGTATAAAAAAGGAGAAAAGTCTAAAAGTATACAGAAAACAGTGTGCTTGGTAAAATCAGGCAAATCTCGTTCAAATAACCCTTTCCTTCGTCCCCTCGTTAGAATACTACGCGATTAGATTAAGCTGAAATGCAGATGTGACAAACATTTTCAAAATTGTTTGATGCCAATTTTGTGTTTGGTTTCGTATTTTGATCAATACGTTTAGTGTGTACAAGGCGATAGGGGTGGAATTAAAGTAGCAGATTGTTTAAATTCGTTGAAAGAAAATAAACCAGCATGAAAACATTAGTTAAAAAAAACTCGTAATGTCCTCTGTGCGGCAAAAAAATACTACGCACTTCAATGTTGTGCCTTTATGTATTTCAGGTAAGTATTTACTGGTGTATATAGTTTTTTTTTAACAGCTCTTATGAACTTAACTTTTTAATAACCAACTAGGAAGTTCTATATAAAGAAATAAAATACAACAAAAACAATCGCTATTATTCTTAGAGTTCTTATGGAAGTAGGCATAAACTATCTCCTGTACACCCCTCATACTACTATCTAATCTTTGACTTCTCAAGTACCTTTAAACAATAAGTGAAATTATTTTCAGCTCGATTTTTGTGTAAATACAGTCAAGTCCTTTTCGTTTAGAATTACGGTGTTGTTAAGCGCAGGCGGGGCCGGGGCCTCTTGTTAACTTGCGTAAAACGGGTGACTTGTTGATTTACTTGATGAAAAGAAAATTTTAGTTTTCGGCTTAAGTTGAGGGGCTGGAAAGGCTGTCCGGCTTAAAAGGATGGAAGTTTTAATTAACCTCAGGTAGATTAGCCTTTTTAAGGCCTGTATAATAGAGTGGACTCACTGAATCAGCTATCTTTGCTCAAGCCAGACGCGGAACTTTAAATATTCAACTCTTTTCGAACTGCCGACTTTTTAATCTACAGCTGCGAAGCCAAAAAGGATGGTTAAGTGTTTGACATGTATGTATATTTATTCGCTCGTAACCACTCAACACTTCAACTGATTTAGATAAATGAAACGTCATTAGATTCGTCTCAATAGCTTGATTGTCACTTGGTACATACATACAATTCTAGAACTTTCAAGTATTTATTTGGCATTGTATAAGTTAGTCAGAATCAGAGTACCAAATTGAACTTTTACCCTAAAAAGCTTACAAATCCATAAAGCAACCTACTAAGGCAGAACCCTATCCATTTAAATAGGGTAACCACAATTATACTAAGGTAATAATATAACATCAGAGCATCTGAATAATCTCGGTCAGCTGTCTCCGGACAAACACACCGCAATACCGAACACAAATATTTGATTAGTATAATGTACGTTATGGTTAATTGATCAGACGAACTTAATTGGCGAGTACACGTGTTAGCTTGTTGATTTACTTGCACTCCACTGGAGAGGAGACAAGGAGTCTGAATCCAGTTCTAAAGACAAATTTGATTTTGATTTTGAATGATCATTGGGTTCATCAGTTAAGTTGGGTAGCTAGCGTAGAAATGGAAGATGATAAAAACTTGAAATGTTTGTGAAAAGTAATTGATAAAATAAATAAATGTTTAGATTTTTATAGTAAATAGTTTTTTTTTTACATTTGTTGGTAATTGTTTGATAAGCGTGTCGATGATACGATACGGTAACGGTTAATTGGGTGAATAAGTAAAAATGCCTGCCTGTGTATTACATATAGCGAAAATCGATTTTAACAACAAGAATCACACAGTAACCAAAATGAGGTTCTCAATTGAACTATTTTTTTTTTTAATGTTTTATTTTTATTTTCATATACATCCTTTACTGAGATTGTTAACATTCAGTTAACATAAGCCGACAAAACACGAATATATTTTTATCCAGTCAATTACTCAAGTAGCTTAGCTATTAATATCCACACTTTGATTTATTTAACGACGTACAATAAAATGTTCGTAACACTAAAATATTGCCTACCACCGTACTTTAGTGCCTTCGATGGCGAATATGATAATGTGCTTCACGCTAAGTTTATCATCCACTAGCTTTTGCCTGCGGCTTCGCCCGTGTGGTTATTGTTTATTGGGGCAAAAAGTAGCCTATGTCATTCTTTGGGATCCAAGTTTACCACGTACCAATTTTCATCAAAAATTCGGTTCAGTAGTTTAGCAGTGAAAAGGTATCAAACACCCGTGAGTTAAAGTAACTCCTTAGTTACTTTCACATTTATTATAATTGGTGTGTAAGTATTAGTGTATAATGTATGTACACACTTACTAATGCTTAAAACAAAGCAAAAGGTTATAAATAAGTTTATGCAATTTACAAAAAAATGTGGACCCTTATTAAATTATTATAATATTGTTAGTTTAAGAATGTAACTAAAGGATTAAAATAATTTAAAGGCCACACGGTTTACCAAAGCACCAAAAAATTAACTAGGTCTAACCTGTTTATGACATAAAAAAGACAAATTAAATATTTTATTTACATTTGCATCATAAAAATTCGTGAAACATTTTCTAAATAAAAATAAAAGATAATTTCGAGAGCTGTAATTATTTCGGCGCTACCGTCCTCATTCTGTTGGCAAATCCGTTTGCCCTGGTTACTACAGGGGACTTTTATTACCTGAATATAGTGAGAAACGTAAAGAAATAGCTGTTTTAATGAGGAATAATAATATTTAAATTAGTTTTTTTTAGTATGTTTAGACGAATTAGGAAAATCGAGACTATATTTGTAGATGAGACGTCAAAAGCAAAATAAAATTTGTCTAAAACAGATGATATCTTTTTGAAATTATTAATTGATGATTCTAGCACATTTTATTTACCTATGTTTCGAATCACCAATCTTTTGTAACCCTTTAAGCGCGCAGCTACAAATCGTTAAAATACCTAATACCTACAATCAATAAGGAGCAATAAAAAAAAGGTTTTAAAATAATATCTCTATTTAAAAATAGTTTTAGTTGTACTACGCAGTTAATAGGACGCAAATAAAACGAAAAATCAAGCATTTGCACTGTCGCATAAATGCACAACTGTAACAGGTTAAAGGGTAAAGTGAATCGTTGCAATCTTTAATTACGGCTAGTACTAAATACACAAAAAATACGCTTTTGTAGAACAATAATTCATATTCAGAATTTACACAGTGCCCCAAGCATTTATTTTTCATCGAACTCTTTTTGAGCATAACATACTTTATATTATGTTACATTCGAGTTTCTCTCAAGCTACTTGTAATATAATTAGTCTATACTCAGACTAGTAGATCTCATGCGAGGGTCCTCAGACCTCAGATAACACGGGTCCCTTACTAACTGGGTAACGACGATTAGACTGCAGACGTTGCCTGGCGGGCCGATACATACCGAACTGTAGGATGTAGAAAATTTAATATAAATAGTATGTACTTTTTTTTTATCATTTTTAAAAAAATATTATTATTCAGTACTAACGAAGATAAAACCTTTTCGTGTGCATTAAAGTAAAGTCACTAGGCTTGCACAATAATAATTATACGAAACAGATAACTAGATGTTGCCTTTAGCTCTGCCCGCATGCGAGTCGGTTCTCCTCCCAAGCCTTTTCCCAACTATGTTGGGGTCGGCTACCAGTCTTACCGGATTCAGCTGAATACCGTATTTTACATGGAGCGACTGCCTATCTGACCTCCACAACCCATTTTACTGGGAAACACCGTATCCCATACTAAGACTGGTTGTCAGAATTGACTTAACGACTGCCAAAGATCTATGTATGACAGCCGGGACCTACTGTTTAACGTGCTTTCTATTTAGGGGTAAATTGAGGGATCTCAGTATGTTATAAATGGTCACCCATCCACGGACCAACTGCGGCGAGCGCGGCTTAACCTGTATTATCGGTCAAGCCGTACGGCTTACACTTAGTCACGAGCCCCTCTCACGAGCATGCGTGTCGGTTATCTTAACAAACAGTTGTCTATGCCCCTTTTTGGCATCCAAACTTATCCATACCATTTTTCATCAAAGTTGGTTTAACAGTTTAGCCGTAAAAGCCTAACAGAGAGACAGTTATAATTTAATTAACGATGGATAGTTTGGAATAAAATAAGAGATGACTACTGATGTTTAAAAAATAGCTACCGATTTTCAGGACTTATTTACAAGGAGCATGGCAAAATTTGGTAACAAAAACGTAATATATGTTTTGAACAATATTCTGTATATCAGGCCATCATAATATCAATATTTTAACATGAGATATTTATAATCATTACATAAAATACATCCCGTACTATAATAAATTCATATAACATCCTCTCGGGCAGTATGTCACGACTAATTGACAGGTGCAAGCGTCCCTAACGCCGGCCAACCAATCACAAGCGGGCGGCGGACATCAAAGAGATTTACCGCCTGTGTTGCATCCTTTGATATTATCATAATCGTATTTTAAAGATGGCAACATCGTTTTACTTTTATTTCTTATGTAAAGTGGTTTAGTGTGTAACCTGTAAAAGCTTGTTGTACATTTTGTTTTTTGTTATTAAATGATATGGTTAAACCTCGTGTGCTCTTTTATTTATGCTCCATATAAAAGATTTTAACACAATTTTACTTGCTTTTTGAATGTATCCATTAGTCAATATATATCTATTTCATTCAATTCCACATCTATTCCCAAAGGAGTAGTCAAGTGGCGTACAATTCAGCCGTATTTCAAGAGCCCGACATGTTTTTTAAGGCCACGATGTAACCTTTTACAAAAAATGTTACAGACTGCCAAGGTTCGTACTTACACAATAAATTATATATTAATTACTTATATGAAAATATATAAACCTTACTTTTCTTTTTGTGCCAAAATAGTCATTACGCCTCTACCACACTCCCAATTTGAAGTAAGTAGTTCACAATAAAGCCCCCATTTTATATACAAAATAACTAGAGCAGGTAGTTCCCACGATATGGACAGTAAACAAGGAAGGACTGAACAAATAAAATGCTTGAAATAATTGTTGTAGTTATCTCGGCAACTTTAACAATTATTAAAGTTCGACGGCGTTATCGCTGTACGTACGGTACGGGGACCGTGTGCGTTGTTATACGGGATTGTGTTTAAAAGTTAGACTTAGATTTAATGAAAGGTATAACGTATAGGATGAGATGGGTAGATGATTGAAAAAATATAGCAACAGTAGGATGAATGCGACTGGCAATAGACAGGAGAATGGGATAACAAAAGGACGCCTATGCCCAGTAGTGGCTTTGTATAGGGCTGAAGATGATGACGTCTATCAAGCAATAGCAAATACTTTTATATACATTGCTTAAAATTTATGCTTAAACAATCCGCTCATGATTTCATGACCAGTTAGAAATGAGTTTTGCTTAACCACAATAGGAATTTAAACTTGGTCTTAATCATAAGAGCATAACACAGATTTCTTAATTCTGCTGCGAGGTAAATTTTACAGAAAGCAGAAACTCTTACAAATGCCCGAACTGACAAAACAAGGATAAAAAGAACTGAAGGATTTGTTAAAAAGTGGGTTATAGATATGTTTAGAATCAGAATAAAATCTAAAACCGAAAAGGTCTTCCCAAAAATATCGTCCCTCAATAAACAACGGAAACCCCAAAAAATTAACATATTATCATAGTTTTTAGACATTCTGTCCCTCCTATCCTCTTTATAGTAGTGTCGAACAAACGCCAGTTATCTAGGAGTAACAAGATACCTCCCTCCCTCTCCGTCCCCCTCTGCAGGGGGAGCGATTTACTGCCACTTCATGCAGGGAGGAAATTGATTCTCGACTTATTTGTTGAATTTATATCATTTCTACATTCAAGATGTATGGATATTTTTTGTTTTCGATATTGCGGTCAGACGTATTTTGAATTTGATTTGTTAGGCTGTCTGATTATGTAGATAGGTATTTGTTTGGAAGTCGCAGTTATAGGCTTGCAGATTTTTTACTGCTGGCTAAGCGATTATGATGTCAATTCGATCTAGCCCGTAACAAATTAAAAATAAAATTATTTTATTTTGTAATTAACTTTTATACACAGCAGGCTCTTGTACACCATATACTTTACTTATGAGCTATTTTCGTAAAAACAAACAAGAATTTCTTTCTTTTGTCAAATCGGTAGAAAAGAGACAGATTCACACAATTTCTTGAATAAGTGAATGTCAGGCTCTGGGCAATAAACTTCTAAAGATGGAATCGGAAAATTTTGAAGATCCCTGGGGGGATGAAATGCGTTTTAAGAAAGGGTTCCCAAAAAATCAACCCTAGGGGATGAAATGGGGTGTAAACGATAGTATGGTAAATCAAGTCCAAGGGGACCCTTGCGATGGAACTTTTTCTATTATTTTAACAGCTAAATGGGGTGCAAGAGCTTTGTCAAGTAATTTAGCCTGTAGGGTCTCACTATATCGCTTGGTCTTCATTGGCCTACAGCATATGCAATAGGCACTATAAATGGAAAAATATGGAATTAGCCACGATACAATGCCTTGCTAGATGGATGGCTGTCGGAGTAGACGTGTCACTGAATTGTGGCAAAAGGCTGGCCATGGTCGAATAAATGCAATTTAGGTTAAAAACATTGCAAAAATTACTAACAATATAATAAAATGATGAAGTAATTCCAGGCTCAATTCAAAATTACTGTACCTATTTATTATTTTTAAATGTATGTTGCACTTTGTATACATTTTTATTATATTCACTGATGTATGTATTAAAACAAATAACTTAAAATTTGTTTTGCTTTTGGTCACAGCTGCAACGAGATGAAATACTAATAATGTATCAATGAACCGAACAAATATGATTACAAATTCAAAAACTAATTGAATTGAATATGTGTGAAGAAATAAAACTTAGTTATTAGCAGCGCGAGGAAGGTGAGAACAATATAAAGTTAGGATTTTTTTTAATATTTCACATTACCAGTTGTTTTTTGTAAAGAATAACTTATAAAATACGATTAAAATTTCGATAGCTATATTTCTAAAATATATTCATACAATAAATAACCTTGGTATATCAAATATTTGCGTTATTCTAATCTCCTGTTTCATTTCAATCTTAACTTAGTTTGCACCTGAAAATCAATGGACTCAACTTATTTTGTCAATAACCATGGTATTGAGGTTATTTTACAGGAAATATTACATCATAATACCAATATACTAAAGATGTGTGAGCAGACAGACGAAAAGCGTGTCACGATCGATGCCACGCGCATTATTAAATAATTGAAATGATTAAATTAATAAGACACGCCTCAATATTTTATTAAAATAAATGGATTTTGTAAGGTACAGTCAGATTGAAATCTAGACAATTCATGACCAGCTGCTTTTATATTTTTAAAGTATTTAAACAGTTACCATGATATTTTATTCTAACAACTATGTTTACAATAATATAATTCAACGGGAATAAGCGCGTACGTGCATGAATACCTTTAGGGTTTGACGTTTCGACCGGGTTACACCGGCCGTCACGTGGTCGCAAGCAGACTGGAGATGCGGTGTCATCGTTCCTACTATGTGTGTCAAAGTTAATAGATTTTTATAACATGCAACACCTATTAAAATACTTAACCACCTGTTATAGATTTAACTATAATAAATGATTCGCTTAGCTTAAACTACTACTTAGTAGACTTTTAGTATCATTATTTAAAAGTCGAAGAAAATCTTCTATGTTTAAATAGTAGATTTTTTTAGGCTTCCGTACGTCCGAATAAAAAAACGGAACCCTTATAGGATCACTCGCGTGTCCGTCTGTCCGTCGGTCACAGTCAATTATCTCCAAATCTACTCGACCAATTGAGTTAAAATTTGGTACACATATTAATTTCTGTGACCCGAACGTAGAGGTGTGACATGAATAGATAAAATTTGTATATTAAAAACTGCATTATTTGACATATCAAATGGAAGGTCTTGTTGTGAAAACCTCAAATGTATTTTTTTTTTGTAATTTTAAAATAAATAGTTTTCGAGTTATTCAAGGATTTCCTTGAATAACTCGAAAACTATTTATTTTAAAATTCTATTTAGTCGAAAATTTACCATTCACCTCTTATCTCCGAAACTACTGAAACTAAAATTTTGAAAAAAAAATACAGAAATTAGTTTTCTACTTATAGATTACCTATAGGAAAATCTGTAAGAAGTCCATGATATTAAAATAACATGTCTTTAATACGTCATAAATCGTAAACAACAATTTACCTTTCATTCAATCAACTCAAATATACGGCACGGAACCCTTCGTGCGCGAGTCCGACTCGCACTTGACCGGTTTTTTATGTTTATAATTTAAAAGATGTACATACTAGAAGACATGTACTGCACCAAGGCAAACAATTTAATACGAAACTTTAAATTTTGGGTCTAATTGTACTTATAATCTAATTATAGAAAAAAAGTGTTGAAATAATTGTAAAAAAACATAAGTCAATTTTAGATGCTTTGATAGGGCTTCATCTATAAAGACATTGTTGTAAATCAGGTTCCATATTTTTAATTCTAACTCGTGAGAGTTTTATAAACACGAGATAGAAATTAAATACATTCAATGAGTCCGCGTACGTAGTGTACCATGCATGACGTATTTAACATATATATGTATATTTTTACTTCATTGGATTTTAAATTTCTGCAATAGCTTTAATATTTACATTGCTTGGTACATCAATGACTTTTATGTACAAGACTCTGTAATAAATAAAAAATATTTAAAATGTTCGTATGCAAGTTTACACACTTTCGTTAATGCACGGCAATTCCGCAATAGTCTCATGTACAGCTAGAACCACAAGCAACTGAGGTATTACATACAAAGCACGCACATAAGAATATGTTATTACTCGAATGACACAAGAAAACAACAAAAGCGTCATAAAACACAAAACAAATGACTAATATTTTAAAAACCTATCGCACGGACATTCAGAAAGAGTAAGTCATCAACAACATTTTCCTGTGAAGACTTTCAAGTCATTTTCAAAACATTTACGTCACTATCGGTACGCTTCGGTATCGGTAGGCGTCGGTCTCTATAAGCGTCGTTTTTGGAAGGCGTCGGTCTCTATAAGCGTCGTTTTTGGAAGGCGTCGGTCTCTATAAGCGTCGTTTTTGGAAGGCGTCGGTCTCTATAAGCGTCGTTTTTGGAAGGCGTCGGTCTCTATGAGCGTCGGTTTTGAAAGGCGTCGGTCTTGGAAGGCGTCGATCTCTATAAGCGTCGGTTTTGAATGGTGTCGGTCTTGGATGGCGTCGGTCTTGGAAGGCGTCGGTCTTGGAAGGCGTCGGTCTTGGATGGCGTCGGTCTTGGAAGGCGTCGATCTTGGAAGGCGTCGGTCTTGGAAGGCGTCGGTCTTGAATGGTGTCGGTCTTGGACGGCGTCGCTCTTGGAAGGCGTCGGTCTTGGAAGGCGTAGGTCTTGAAAGGCGTCGGTCTTGGAAGGCGTCGGTCTTGGAAGGCGTCGGTCTTGAATGGTGTCGGTCTTGGACGGCGTCGCTCTTGGAAGGCGTCGGTCTTGGAAGGCGTAGGTCTTGAAAGGCGTCGGTCTTGGAAGGCGTCGCGGCGTCGGTCTTGGACGGCGTCGCTCTTAGAAGGCGTCGGTCTTGGAAGGCGCCGGTCTTGAAAGGCGTCGGTCTTGGAAGGCGTCGCGGCGTCGGTCTTGGATGGCGTCGGTTTTGGAAGGCGTCGGTCTTGGAAGGCGTCGCGGCGTCGGTCTTGGATGGCGTCGGTTTTGGAAGGCGTCGATCTTGGAAGGCGTCGGTCTTGGAAGGCGTCGGTCTTGGAAGGCGTCGGTCTCTATGAGCGTCAGTCTTGGCTGGCGTCGGTCTCTATAAGCGTCGGTTTTGAAAGGCGTCGGCCTTGGAAGGCGTCGGCCTTGGAAGGCGTCGGTATTGGAAGGCGTCGGTCTTGGAAGGCGTCGGTTTTGGAAAGCGTCGGTCTCTATAAGCGTCGTTTTTGAAAGGCGTCGGTCTTGGAAGGCGTCGGTCTTGGAAGGCGTCGGTCTTGGAAGGCGTCGGTCTTGGAAGGCGTCGGTCTTAGAAGGCATCTATCTTGGAAGGCGTCGGTCTCTATAAGCGTCAGTCTTGGATGGAGTTGGTCTCCATAAGCGTCGTTATTGAAAGGCGTCGGAGTTGGTTTGCGTCGGTTTTTATAAGCGTCGTCTTGGAAGGCGCCGGTATTGGTAGGCGTCGGTCTTGGAAGGCGTCGGTCTCTATGAGCGTCAGTCTTGGCTGGCGTCGGTCTCTATAAGCGTCGGTTTTGAAAGGCGTCGGCCTTGGAAGGCGTCGGTATTGGAAGGCGTCGGTCTTGGAAGGCGTCGGTTTTGGAAAGCGTCGGTCTCTATAAGCGTCGGTTTTGGAAGGCTTCGGTCTCTATAAGCGTCGTTTTTGAAAGGCATCGGTCTTGGAAGGCGTCGGTCTTGGAAGGCGTTGGTCTTAGAAGGCATCTATCTTGGAAGGCGTCGGTCTCTATAAGCGTCAGTCTTGGATGGCGTTGGTCTCCATAAGCGTCGTTATTGAAAGGCGTCGGAGTTGGTTTGCGTCGGTTTTTATAAGCGTCGTCTTGGAAGGCGTCGGTATTGGAAGGCGTCGGTCTTGGAAGGCGTCGGTCTTGGAAGGCGTCGGTCTTGGAAGGCGTCGGTTTTGGAAAGCGTCGGTCTCTATAAGCGTCGGTTTTGGAAGGCTTCGGTCTCTATAAGCGTCGTTTTTGTAAAGGCGTCGGTCTTGGAAGGCGTCGGTCTTGGAAGGCGTCGGTCTTGGAAGGCGTCGGTCTTGGAAGGCGTCGGTCTTGGAAGGCGTCGGTCTTGGAAGGCGTCGGTCTTAAAAGGCGTCGGTCTTGGAAGGCGTTGGTCTTGGAAGGCGTCGGTCTAAGAAGGCATCTGTCTTGGAAGGCGTCGGTCTCTATAAGCGTCAGTCTTGGATGGCGTTGGTCTCCATAAGCGTTGTTTTTGAAAGGCGTCGGAGTTGGTTTGCGTCGGTTTTTATAAGCGTCGGCCTTGGAAGGCGCCGGTATTGGTAGGCGTCGGTCTTGGATGGCGTCGGTCTTGGATGGCGTCGGTCTTGGAAGGCGTCGGTCTCTATAAGCGTCGGTCTTGAAAGGCGTCGGCCTTGGAAGGCGTCGGTCTTGGAAGGCGTCGGTTTCTATAAGCGTCGGTTTTGGAAGGCGTCGGTCTCTATAAGCGTTGGTTTTGGAAGGCGTCGGTCTTTATAAGCGTCGGTCACGGAAGGCGTCGGTCTTGGAAGGCATCGGTCTTGGAAGGCGTCGGTTTTGGAAGGCGTCGGTCTCTATAAGCGTCGGTTTTGGAAGGCGTCGGTCTCTATAAGCGTCGGTTTTGGAAGGCGTCGGTCTCTATAAGCGTCGGTTTTGGAAGGCGTCGGTCTCTATAAGCGTCGGTTTTGGAAGGCATCGGTCTCTATAAGCGTCGGTTTTGGAAGGCGTCGGTCTCTATAAGCGTCGGTTTTGGAAGGCGTCGGTCTTTATAAGCGTCGGTCACGGAAGGCGTCGGTCTCTATAAGCGTTGGTTTTGGAAGGCGTCGGTCTCTATAAGCGTCGGTTTTGGAAGGCGTCGGTCTTTATAAGCGTCGGTCACGGAAGGCGTCGGTCGATAAGTAACAACATAGGTATAAAAAAATATCAGGCATCATTATAGTAAAATAAAATACCTTTCACGACAGTCTAAAATAATTAAATGTTTTTGTTTTACTATATCGTGAAGCCTTAACTCTTGCCCTTCCTTCCCGTACTAAAAATTCAAAACTGCACTTTTATGCAGAATGACATCGTAGACTCATTAAGACTCATCATCATAAACTCATACATCTAATTAGGGATTATACTGTTTAACTTGATATTTTATCTATTTGTATGAGGAGGATTCAGTCTTTATAAGTGTTGGTTTTCATATTTTTGGTGAGTGAAAGGCAATTTGTAGGTCGATTACAAATATTATTGTCGTCGATGATTGGGTTCGTAGAGGTGGTCGTATATATAAAGTAAATTGAAGTAGATTTTTTTAATGTGTTATCAATTTTACAGAAATAGAATATTGTGGTCTACCAAAATCTCGAATCCCTCCCCGAATGGCCGTCCTTTAAAACGATTTAAACTAGAACGAAACGCATCGACATCCAGTATCCATTGCTATTAAGTAATATAGTAATACTTCTTTAGACACAGCGTATCTATGTCCTACCACTAGACCTCTCATCAGACCATCTGGCCATCACGTCATCAGGCTATGACTGCAAATGATCAGCCTTGAAGAACCTTTTTAATCAACCGTGACAATAGCATCAGTCACAGTTACAATAAAATATGTTTATAATATGTTTACATTTTAGTTTACACTGTGTGCACCAACGCGTGGTCATGCTTTTTTAATTTTGTCTTTCTGTTTTCTGTCGTCACGATGTTTTATTTTGTCTCTGTGGTTCGTCTTGTCTGTGCTTTATTTGTGTTTCGCTTGGTAAGCGGTAATGGTATGTATATGTTTATTTGTTTAAAGGACATCATCCACTCTCTATACATTTTTGGTCCAAATTCGAAAATGCCGGCCAACCAAAAAAAATGTGATATTCTGACAGAGCTTGTCCTCCTAAGCATTTCTTACTATGACACCAAAGCTGTAGCTCCGCTTCACGCGATTTTATCCAGGGTTAAAAATTCTGAATTTTCATAAAATTTTTCGATCACATACCACGATATTATCGATAAAATGAATTACTAGGAAGACAGAGCTTGTCCTCTTAAGCATTTTTTAATATGGCACCAAAGCTGTAGCTCCACTCCATTTGAATTTATCCAGGGTTAAAAATTCTGAATTTTCATACATTTTTCGATCAAATACCATGATATTATCCATTAAATGAATTACTAAACACAAATGAAATGTTCTGTTATGGATGCTAGCTCATAGTTAATGATTAGGGGTAGTAATAAATTCAGGGACTTTTGTTTATAGGTTTTTAATTTATTTTATCGTCGAAAGCGTCTTGCGTAAAAATCATATACTCTAATCCTAAAGCTGGTGGTTATATTTTGTAAATGTAGTTCATAGCTCACATAATAATATGCACATTACATGAGAACAGCACCCAATTAGCCTTTTTTCTGTGGCGCATCACGCAAGTGCATTAAGAGAGAGCGATAGCTAGTCTTTTCGATAAAAGTTTGGACTACCACATTATATGATTCGCAGCCATATTGTATAACGCGCATATATTTACAAAATGGTGCGCCAGACTGCAAAACTTCGCCGTAATATAATAGGGCAAACTGTCGCTCAGTCGGATTACAATATTAAACGGCTAAAATAAAGTACGCCATATTGTATAAGCGCTTCTCATTCATCGCAAAGCGGCTTAGTAACATGACGTCCATTTACAAACTGGTCCAGCTTTAGAATTAGAGTATATAATTTTTACGCAAAACATTTTTGACGATAAAATAAATTAAAAACCTATAAACAAAAATCCCTGAATTTATTACTACCCCCAATCATTAACTATGAGCTAGCATCCATAACAGAACATTTCATTTGTGTTTAGTAATTCATTTAATGAATAATATCATGGTATTTGATCGAAAAATGTATGAAAATTCAGAATTTTTAACCCTGGATAAATTCAAATGGAGTGAAGCTACAGCTTTGGTGCCATATTAAAAAATGCTTAAGAGGACAAGCTCTATCTTCCTAGTAATTCATTTTATCGATAATATCGTGGCATGTGATCGAAAAATTTTATGAAAATCCAGAATTTTTAACCCTGGATAAAATCGCGTGAAGCGGTGCTACAGCTTTGGTCGCATATTAAGAAATGCTAAGGAGGTCAAGCTCTGTCCTCTTAGAAATTCATTTAATCGATAATATCGTGGTATGTGATCGAAAAATGTATGAAAATTCAGAATTTTAAACCCTGGATTGAATGACATGCAGCGGTGCTACAGCTTTGGTGCCATAGTAAGAAATGCTTAGGAGGACAAGCTCTGTCAGAATATCACATTTTTTTTTGTTGGCCGGCACTTTCGAATTTGGACCAAAATGGATGATGTCCTTTTAATATTGAGTTTTAATACCCTTGCAGTTTGGAGTGAATGTTAAGATGAATAGTAGAGATGTATGGAACCTGAATACGCATTATTAGCCACATAATAGGGAACAGGGCAGGGAGATCATGATGCTGATGAATAACCTTGTGGTTTCTTGATGAAGACTTACTATTAATGAAGTAATCATTAAAACGAGTATAGAACAAAGCGGCGTGCAATGGAAAGGCCTTTGTCCAGCAGTGTACTGATGATGATGATGATGATGAAATAAAAAACCAAGTAGTAGTCATTTCGTGCTCATAAGCAGATTACTTTAAAATTAGACAAAAATGTTTTGAACATCTAAACTTTTAAGTACTACCCTAGTTAGCCTACTAGCGGTAAGGATGAGTCAAACGGCGGATAAAAGCATTTGCAGAAACTAGGAACCAATTTATTAGTTTAGTGTTTTTGTTTTTTTTTAATGACTTAGTTAAATACCATTGGACATTGATTCTGAGCACTTGGAAAATAGGCTTTTTGTAACATACTGTATAATTAGCAGTTTATGTTTGTGAGACTTTGTGATATTAATTGCATTTCTTAGGATATTATTTTAGTTATTTCCCACTGATAATTAAAAAATGTTTGTTGTACGTTATTTTAAACAAATGTGGTATATATAATTCATTAAATGATATTACTATCGATTAATTTAAAATAAGAAACAATTCGTAAATTTGTGATTTAAGGGCCAGTTTCACAGGTTACGGATAAAGTGTCGGTTAGCTATCTGATAGTTAATACTATCTACCACTTAAAGGCTGGTTATAACTTTTTTCTGTTTCACCGTCAAACTTCCTGATAATTTATCCGGTAGATAAGATACCGGCCACTTGACGAGCCACTTAATAACAAGCGGAACGGCAACGTCGCTTCTTTGCGTTACAATACTACTACGTAAAATATTTTCATTTGAAAATAATTTTGAAAACTTAATTAATGAAATAATTTTTGTTCAAAATAATCCAAGTCAACCTTTTTTACATTTTGAAGTATAATTTTATCATTATAGACCGAAATTTTTAAGATTCCTATGAGTAACGACATGTTTAATTCCAAATGTGCGTACAGAAACGAAACGCAAGTGTCAATTGTTTGATAGAGTTTGTTTTGGACGCTTCTGTTTGTTTCGAACTGCGAAAGTTTATTTGAGTTTAGTTTTTACCTTTTTTTAGTTATTAAACGTAAAACGAAGAAAACCGCCACGATCAATGAAAATATGTTTTAATTAATAATTTATCTCTTACCTATCGTATGTTATTGAATTTATTTAAAAATTAATTGTATCCAGTTAGTGAAGAAAGAATATCGATTAAATTAATTTGCATTAAAATAGTCATTTTTAAGTATAGGTATTTGTTTTTTTTACTTACTAGTCCGTTGTAGTTTTTATATCACTTTCTATTAACGATAGAATGTAAACAACAGCCTGTTTGGTAAGCCTAAATCGATTCCTAAAATCTTCATCGTCAAGTGATTCAAAATAATTAGGTCTAGGGTTAATCACTCGATTTCTACGAGGTCGCATAATACGTTCGAAATATTCATCAAATTCGTCTTCTAAAAATTCAAATAAGTCCATGTTTGAATATTTGTAACACTTGTAACTGCAATCGACGCAAAGCACGCAATAACGCTTTAAACTATTTTCGTTCCCGCCACTTGAAACTTTT
Source organism: Autographa pulchrina (assembly GCA_905475315.1). Taxonomy (NCBI): domain Eukaryota; kingdom Metazoa; phylum Arthropoda; class Insecta; order Lepidoptera; family Noctuidae; genus Autographa; species Autographa pulchrina. The sequence continues at coordinate 8,689,431 of FR997787.1, forward strand.
TTATCAATAACATTGAAAACTGGCACTTATTGCACTATGATTAAGATACAACTGCCGGGATCGCGGGGTACTCGAAATCTACTATAATGTTGATGATAACTTCCTTAACAGCCAGTTGATTCAGCTGATAACTTAACCGATGCTTTATCTACCAGATATCGCTATCCGACACGTGTGAAACCAAAAGTTGTAGTTTATCTGGCAGATAAGTTCCTAATAGGCTATCAGAGACTTTATCCGTAACCTGTGAAACTGGCCCTTAAATATTTATAATTTAATTTTACTTTAGATTGTTACCAATTAAATGTAGAGGCGCAAAAATTGCAAAATAATTAATTGGATCTGCATAAACGAAGGTGTACACATTCTGCGAATTATATGAATTTAATTGTCATGCATGCTTATTCTCGACTTATTTATTTATCGATAAAGTAAAATGTCGTCATGTATTTGATTTTGACATTGACATTTGACATTTTTACAAGGAAAAAGGTACTCAACCAGGATTAAGTAAGGGCCCAGTATTGGTCCTTGGGGTACACCTAATGTGCAACTGCCAGTGGTTCTCTGAATGTTATTGAAGGTGTTGTTTAAATTAGGTATCTATTGTACCTACTTAGTCCTGAAAATCTGAATACCACAATAACGCAGATTGGAAAGTACTGTCAGGTGATGAAGGCAAGCAAAAGCCTTAAAAAATTAACAGAAAACCCCATAACATTCTATGAGTTCTCTCAGGCTCTGTATAAGTCTTTAAGAAAGGCTACTTCTGCATCCTTTGATGAAAGACTCTTTGTAAAATCATAATGTTCGTTATGAAGTATATTTTTTACATTAAAATGTGTCACATTAAAGTGAAGATACTTTTAATAATAAAAGCAAAAATCTATATTTATTACAAACTAGCTGTACCCGGCATGCGTTGCAATGCAATTTTTTCTACCTACTACCTACCTACCTACCTACCTACTACCTACCTACTACCTACCTACTACCTACCTACTACCTACCTACTACCTACCTACTACCTACCTACTACCTACCTACTACCTACCTACTACCTACCTACTACCTACCTACTACCTACCTACTACCTACCTACTACCTACCTACTACCTACCTACTACCTACCTACTACCTACCTACTACCTACCTACTACCTACCTACTACCTACCTACTACCTACCTACTACCTACCTACTACCTACCTACTACCTACCTACTACCTACCTACTACCTACCTACTACCTACCTACTACCTACCTACTACCTACCTACTACCTACCTACTACCTACCTACTACCTACCTACTACCTACCTACTACCTACCTACTACCTACCTACTACCTACCTACTACCTACCTACTACCTACCTACTACCTACCTACTACCTACCTACTACCTACCTACTACCTACCTACTACCTACCTACTACCTACCTACTACCTACCTACTACCTACCTACTACCTACCTACTACCTACCTACTACCTACCTACTACCTACCTACTACCTACCTACTACCTACCTACTACCTACCTACTACCTACCTACTACCTACCTACTACCTACCTACTACCTACCTACTACCTACCTACTACCTACCTACTACCTACCTACTACCTACCTACTACCTACCTACTACCTACCTACTACCTACCTACTACCTACCTACTACCTACCTACTACCTACCTACTACCTACCTACTACCTACCTACTACCTACCTACTACCTACCTACTACCTACCTACTACCTACCTACCTACTACCTACCTACCTACTACCTACCTACCTACTACCTACCTACCTACTACCTACCTACCTACTACCTACCTACCTACTACCTACCTACCTACTACCTACCTACCTACTACCTACCTACTACCTACCTACCTACTACCTACCTACCTACTACCTACCTACCTACTACCTACCTACCTACTACCTACCTACCTACTACCTACCTACCTACCTACTACCTACCTACCTACTACCTACCTACCTACTACCTACGTACCTACTACCTACCTACCTACTACCTACCTACCTACTACCTACCTACCTACTACCTACCTACCTACTACCTACCTACCTACTACCTACCTACCTACTACCTACCTACCTACTACCTACCTACCTACTACCTACCTACCTACTACCTACCTACCTACTACCTACCTACCTACTACCTACCTACCTACTACCTACCTACCTACTACCTACCTACCTACTACCTAATCGTTTTTTTTTTTTAAATGTACAAAAGTATCCTATGTCCGTCTCCTGGCTCTAAGCTACCTCCCCACCAATTTTCAGCCATATCGGTCCAGCCGTTCTTTAGTTATAAATAGTGTAACTAACACGACTTTCTTTTATATATATAGATTTAGTTCATGCTTCCAAAAAATACTTGGACTCAAAAAAAATCGCTCCTCCCAGACAATCATTGTCCGATTAGGATGTATGATGAAAGGTTATTTTTAGATTAATGTGCACTACCCATCATTACTTAACTTTGTGCATACAAAGGTCAGCAGACCGCGTGCGTGTCACAGTACAACCGCAACCTCGTGACGCGTGACTTCCCGCCAAGGAATTACCTTTACTTCCACGAGACCCTGGACTCGGAGCAGCCGGATGATAAGGATGACGATTCGTCTACTGATGTAAGACTTGGAGTATTCTTTTGGAAACTTACCCCCATCCCCTTTGTATATGTTGTTGTGTTTGTGGTCCATATGACAAAGAAGCAGTCACAGCATTGGTCTAAAAAATTTTTGTCAGCTGTTTAAAAATATAGTTTTTTTAAATAATGTTGGTTGGACTTTTACAATTCTGAGGTCTATGTTTTTGGATGTTCCAAATTATTGACTGTTATTATATTCCGATATCAGTACAAATAAAGACTACCTAACATCTAGGTTTATATTAACTTAGTACTTCTAATGTATCTTTATGACTCACCACAAATGACAAGATATTTATAATTAAGTATTTACAAACACCTGCCCCCTAAAAAGCAAGACAAAAACTGACTTTTTCTGGCACCATGCTATTTTGAAAATCTGTATACCTACGTGTTCTGTTGGTAAATGCCACAACGAAAAAGCTCTTATGTGTCTTCAAGACTAAATGGTGGTTTCTTTTCCACCAGCTCCACTGGAGGATAGTTGGAGGTAAACAGGTGTCGATCCAGGAGGTTCCGTACCAGGTGCTGTATGGGGCCTTCTGTGGAGGATCTCTGATCGCGCCCGACTGGGTAATCACCGCCGCGCATTGTAAGTAAGTATAATTTGAATGTCGCTTGTCGATGGTAACGACAAACGAAAATGAAACTTATTGCTCTAGGAATAAGGACGTTTTCTAAAACGTGAGATAGGCTGTACTCGTTGATGATTTCATCTTTTTAGACTGAACTATTTTAGATTTTTACACTCAATGAATACCAATATCTGCCAAAAATAATTCCAAATCTTATTTCATCTAGATATTGAAATACCATTTTAATTTCTGCCTTTAAGGAAAACATAAATTTCATTTCTCTTCGTACTTTAACTAAATATCTAAAAATAATGTTTTAAACCTGTTACTAATTTTGGTTTAAGTTAATAATAAGTTGAGTAAGTATTTTTGACGTTATAGACTGGGGGCGATGGCTGGTTTATATATATTTTTTTTTATACTCGAATTCTCTAATATTTTTTACCATGTAGATAATATAGAGTAAATTAAAGAAAAACAGCATTTAAAACTCAAGAGCATTCAACTTACGATACATTTTCCTTGGTATGAAGAATATGAAATTATAAAAATAAAAACTAATATTCAAGGTTACCTATATCCTGATTATTCCTGATCCATATAGTTCACAAGTCAATGATTAAACTTTCTTCAGAACATTAGGGATTAGGTTCAAATTCCTGTCGATTTCTATAAAGACTAAATGAACCAACATTTCTTTCCACAGAGAAAGACAAACGTTTATCCTAGCAGGCTCGACGCGCCGCGGTCAGTCCACGAAGTACAACATCTGCGCGCACTTCACGCACCCGCAGTGGCAAATGAGCGACCTGCACACCTTCGACTACGACTACCAGCTGGTGTTGCTGGAGCAGCCGGTACCCATCACGGCCAGCAGCAGACCCATCGCCATTGGAGATATAGAGGACATCAGGGAGGGGAACTGGGTGTCGGTTAGCGGTTGGGGGTATACGCATGCGGTTAGTAGATTTTGTTGTACGTTTGGACTTGGATATTCATTTAAGTGGGTTACATTAGGCTTTGTACAAAAATAATATATTACTGTAAGAATCTGAAGTGGCATTAAGTACTGCTGTACACATTTTGCATTAAAAAAACAGTATATTGGCCATATTTTACAAATCAGTATATTTTTTTAATTTCAGAAGACTGCCCCCGTATAAAAGTTTAGTTTAGTTAGTTCTGGGTGTTAGTTACTAATGGGTATTTCCCACTCCCAGCACAGCCAAATGCAGGATGTACTCCGTCGCGTGTGGGTGCCGGTGATGTCACAGGAGCTGTGCCAGTCAATGCCGCTCCAGGCCTATCAGTCCGTCACCCCCAGGATGTTCTGCGCCGGCTTCCTCGAGGGCACCAAAGATGCTTGTCAGGTATGGTGGTAAAACATTTTTTTTTGTTCTCTTTCCTCTTGCTTACTAAGGCAATGTAGATGAAAAATATAACCAGATTGCGAGTTCTGATCTATATTTTAAATGTGTAGAGTGTATCAATCTTGCGGTCACCTGTAGGATGTAAGCTAAATGTTGTATGATGACGAGAGCACATGCCAGTGAATTGGGAAAGGTATTGATCTTGCCTCCAATCCAATTGGTTCATGACCTACGTTACAGGGTTAGGATGCAAGACATGGAACGAAAGACCTGGTGCTAGGGTATTATCATGCCAACCGATTTATTCTTCAATCGTTTGATATTGACCGAATGGTGAGGTTACATCGCGCCTCCCTGGGGGACAGCGAAGAAGACTCCTGTAGGATGTATAATAGTAAGAAGTAAAAAAAAGTAATTGATATTTTCAGGGGGATTCCGGTGGGCCAGCGGTATGGAACAGTAAGCTGGTAGGTCTGGTGTCCTTTGGCATTGGATGCGCGGCCAAGGAGCATCCGGGAGTGTACAGCAACATCCCGCTGATGAGGAACTGGATACGGGAGGTCACGGGGTTACCTCTTTGAGTCAATAAACTCGTCAATTCAACTTGGTGTTTTTGTTTTTTTTCTACTACTGTTATACCTGCATATAAATTTGGGTTGTTCCAAAAGATGACCTCTGTGTTAGGCAGGTAGGCAGGATATAAGGTGACAGAGGTTTATGGACCAACCACCGAAAAAGGTAATCGGGTCGGACTGGATGCCGAAGGCGGAAGACCGGTTGTTGAGGAGCAACTTAGGATAGGCCTATATCCAGTAGTGGATCGCGATAGGCTGAAGGGATTGATTGAAACATTTGTATTCACTAATATCAGCAAGAAAGGTTAATTACAAACGGTGCGATAAACCGTTCTGAATCAAGATATAAAAGAAGACGTTATATACTATATGTCAGGGTCACCATTAAAAACTTTAATACAAAATTACATCACCTAATTATCAAGGTTTGCTGATGATGAATGAAATCAATCAACAAATTAAACCACTAATATCCAAAGAACATTAATTAGCATTCCAATTAAGGTAAAAGCAAAGCGATAAGAGATTGCAATTTTGTTTCTAATTTATGCGAAAATAATATTAACTAATGCAGCTTTATTTTCAGTCCACTGGGAACGGGCAATCGATATAAAAGGAGATTGTTATGGCGCAGGACCTAGGCCCCTAAGGTCACTTACAGTCTGTATTTTCTTGGAGGTTTAAAAAAATAAGTTGCATAATAGCCAAGGGCCTACATTTCATTTATTTAGCCAAACACTTGAGAAATAACGTTTGGTAGACTCTACTCGTGATCAGAGAGCTGGTTTGTTCCTTGCACAGAGAATCGGCATAGCCATTCAACGTGGCAATGCTGCCAGCCTTCTGGGCACGTTTCCCGCCATTGACAAGGATGACGATGAGTTTTTTGACGCGTGTTAGTTTTATTTATTTATATAAGATTTAATTTTAGTATAGTTGTAAGTATTTGTTCTTGTATTAGATTTGAGTATTGACTTGTAAATACAATGTAGAAAGAACAGTTTCAGTGGACCACTCGCCATATTATCTGAGATATTAAGATCCATACTATTCTAATGAATGGTCTGGATCACTTACCTAAGGACATAAGATATTAATCTTATGCCCTTCATCCCTATTAATTGAATATTGCCCATGAAAATATCAAAACTCAAAGACGCATTGCCGCCTTATAAATAGTTTTGATTCGGGATCCCTAAATCTCGAACGAAACACAGTGATAGACAACTTTTTATCAGTATTAATTAGATGGTACTTTTTTACTAGTGCCAGACCTTACACCCCGAACGTGGACCTATCCATCAGGCCATCAGGTCATCAGGTCCAGCTCTGACGTCAAATAATCAGCGCTCTTTATCACCTATTTCAATCATACTTTATAACCGTGACTGCACCATCAGTCACGCTTCCATTACAAGATGTTTGGCCACATTATTTTAGTTTACACCGCATGCATCAGCGGACATGGTTTTTTGATATATTTTTTTCTATTTTTCTGTTTTCCTGTTGTCACGATGTCGTGTGTTGTATGTGTTGTTGTTCGTGTTGTGTGTGCTTGTTTAGTGTTTCGCTTTGTAAGCGGTAACGGTACGTAATTAGTTATTTTAATTATAATATAATTAGCGTTTTATGTTTGTGAACCTTTGTGATGTTGATTGAGTTTTGGAACATATTGTTTTAGTTATTTCGTGTTTAGTTGATTACTGATGGATCAAAAACTTTTTGTTTGTTTGTTTATAGTGGTCTAACGAATGTGCAATAATATTGTAATTAAATTAAGGTATGAATTGCTTATTGCTTAAATTTATTTTTGCATATTTTGAAGCTCAACAGTCATTTTCAAGTGGATAAATCTCATACGAATATTTTGAATAAATAAAACAACTTTTTTTATCATTCGACCAATCCATACAATGCAAAAATTAATTGCAAATATGTAATATTATAAATCTGATATATCATCTTTTAACAGTTGCAAGTCGACCATTTTGAAAGTTTACTATACACTACTTATACACCGTAAAGTTGAAACAACTACAACGTAATGTATACCTATACCACATGTGTACCAAACATGCATTTATCTCCACATGCACATGCTAACAAATCTCCCATCCTTTTATTCCAACACCAGAGAAATAGGAAAAACTAATTTCCCGTAGTGTTTTATCAAAGAACTTTAGAAATAAAGATTGCGAGGAACGCCTGGAGGCGCGCGTAGATTGACTCCCTTGCCGTACACGCAGTGTACAAAGAAAAGCCGTGTTTAATAGTTGTTATGTGTTTTGTATTTTATTTTTATTGTTAATGCATCTTCTAACAAGGAAATAAAATCATATTACTTGGTAGTTTCATTTTATTGGCTCTTTTGAGTTTAATTTTCATTGGGTCATACTTGTTGTAAATTAAAAACAAAATAATGAACCAGGTCACATTGAGGTAGTATAACCGATAAATGCACATTTTTCTTTAAAGTTTTTAAAGCAATTCGGTATTATGTACAGAACATAATATCCGTCTTATTACAAAAAACTCTTAAGTACTGGAACTAAACCAAGACTTACATGTCTAGCTTTGTTACGGTACTACCGAAAGTTCCAGTACTAAAATGAGATCTTATTACAAAACGACGAACAAGCAAGAATCAGCAAGTACCGAACTTGTTATCGAAATAAATAATGACCACAGATTAAAAACGAAAAAACTCATTGATTTATTCATATTCATTCGTTCAATGCTTAGAATAATGAGGTTTAATGCTATTTTCATTTCTAGCAACGTTCCGTTTCTCATAACATGAATATTATAGTCACATTTGAAATGCTTTAAAAAATAATTTATTAACACTAGATTGCGTATTATTGATTTTATCTTATCTACAATAGATTAAACCAGCAAAACTTATACTAATTCTTTCCTTTTTTAATATTCATCTTGATAGTTTTCTCTAAAACTTTCTTGTAATAAAACCCATTTCATGGTCCGAGCATGCGTCACTAGCGTCATTTGATATTAGTCCTCCTACACACTAGGCGGGCGCGCGAATGATGCGAACAGTTGAACACAAACAGCGCGCCCGCTGAGCTCGAGTCACATTCTACGGGAGACTAGCTTGCTGAATCGTCGAGCTGGAGGAGAACGCGCATCGAATGTGTACCTTATAAATTGTTCGCGAGTTCGCAAAGAGTTCGCGAACGGAGCTATAGACGCAAGAGCCACTCGCGCGCACTTATCAATTACAGTAACTGAACGCGAGCAGCGCGCGAGCTGCGCATTCGGATACACCCTAATAGAACGCAACGCGAGCTCAGAGGGTAAGCGGGAATCACGCTGTGCACCCTCCGAGCGCTAAGCTAATAGAAAGCAGCGGTTGCGCCGCGCTGCTCTGTTACAAAGTAGGCGCAGTGCTCGCGTTGTCCGCGCGCTCGAAGAACGCGCCCTGTGTAGAGCCAGCCTAAACCAAACATTTTTTTTGCACTCTCCCTTTGAAATCTTCTTTAGAAATTGCTTTATTTGAAAGTAAGAAAAACACCAGTACAGAAGATTAAAATATAAGCGGGCTTTTAATTTATGAAACACATATATAAATTAGTTAAACGTATGACAGTCATTCAATGTAATAGATCGAGTCTCCTCATACATTACTCTTTATTTCAATAATATAAAAACGAATTTATGTTTAAAACTATATCTCCACGTTTAGGAATGTCCTTAAGTATGAAATTATTGTTTCCAGATAACTGTTTATTAATTTATTCTTATTCTCTTTCGTCAGGATACAGATCTTCTCGTATTTCAGATCACTGCATTTTTATGCTTCTTGTATAGCGTTCATGGCGAGCCCAGTAACGTAATACGCAAAGCACTTGAAATTTAGGACGCAAAGGGCAATCTCGAGGGACGCGTGCTAAATCCTCACTTAAAATATCCACAATTTTCTTTATTTTCTAAATCTATACTTGCATCTAAAATCGTCATCACTCAATTCAAAACGATTTACACACTGCCAACGTCTCACAGATCACCGTCTCCATTGTGTGTTCCAAATCCATCATGTTTATTGATTTAAAATATAATTTGGAGAAAACATAAGAAAATAAAATAATGTATTTTACAAATTGACATAATACAGCAACTCAAACGTCAAATGAAGTCGTTGCCATAGTTACCATAGCTAGTCCCATAGTTGAACTAGGGGTCTCGTTGGTTTATCTTTAGGACCATAGTTAGTACCACAACAAGTGATAAACTTTGTTTTGTAATAACGTTTTACTTGGTACCATCGTTGATACCTAGTTTAGTACTAGAACTTTATATAGTCCGCGTTTTGGAATAAGGGGGAATTAGTTCTTTGTGGATTAGCAATTTGGTGTTATTAATTAAATCTAAAAGTTATAACTGTGCCTCACAGTTTCACTCAGTTTACTTTCCTCCCAACGCAAGTAACTTGACGTTAAAAAGCCTATAGTTGTAATCTTCATCAAGAATGGGGCAATTTCTCGGATGAAAAACCTTATTTTCAGATCTTAAAATTGAAATCTTTCTCTAGAATTCCAGCTATTTCTCAAACGAAAAACCTTATTTTCAGATCCGACTGGAAGTTTAAGAGACTAAGCTATTTAAACTAAAAAAAACTTTATTGGTATTGTTTTTATACACGTTTAGGTAAAGCTGATTTATTTTGGAATATATCCTAAGTTAATAAAACATTTTCTTTATCCTCCGAAGAAAATGTCCTAAGACTTATATTGAAACTTGCCGTAATATCGCTGGATCCATTTGATAATAAAATCAATAATCTATTGTTGCCAATAAGCCTAATAAAGCGGTGATAGATCGAGTAAGCGCACAATGATTTATGAAGCCTCCTTAACTCGTAAGATGAAGAAAATACTTATCCTAACTTGTACACGAGGTTATTAAAGCTAAGCAGAGCTTGTGTTATGGTAACCAGGCAACTGATAAACATACTTATATATTTCTAAATACATACATATTATAGATAAATTACACCCAGACAACCAGAACAAATGATCGTGCTCATCATACGAACATGTAAGATAAGGGATGACGATTTGGCTATTGTTTTTGATCATAAACTGTCAAGTACTGGCTCAATTTTTAATTTATTTAATCATTTCATCTCACAAGTTAACAGATGTCACATCACATACGGTTAGAAGATACATTACCTGCCCATTGAATTATTATTAAGTATGTATAACAGATTTTTATAAAGTAGAGTTTCTTTACAATGCTATCGGTGCTCCGCGGTTTCATCCACGTATTTTTTTTTTTGATAAGTTTTTGGCGGAGACGATCTCAATCCAAAAAAAGATCCTGAAAACGGTATCTACGTTCTTGAGTAAGAAATACGTCGTATTTGTTACCCAACTTTATACTATTTATCAAATAAATATTAGTGATAATACCAGTCTATAAACGTCCCACTGCTGGACACAGTATGTCTATTCTGTAAATAATTTCGGTATCGAGCTTCACCTGAGTGACAATAAAGCTCACTTCAAAAGTGAACCCAATTGGCCTTGATTTAGAATTCAAATTCGAGAATACGTATTTGACATCTCACCGCGGATTCCGCTGTCGAGACATGAAAATAATGTTACAGAATAGCACTACAGGTCTCTTCCAACATAGAGAGGTATTAATTTATAAAGAAGATATAGATTGTTTTATCGATAAGTTAAGCTTATTAAATAGCTTGTTATTTAACCAATGCCATGTAATTGTTTGAATGTCCGGCAGGGACAATCATAAGCTATTAAGGATTATTAAAAATTAATTGTAAATGTAATAAATGGCACTGAGTGACTTAAATAATGGTGGAAGTGGGGTGAAGAGTACATCTCGTATAGAGACAGTTTACAAAACTCCAACTCAAAATGAGATAGATATTTGATATCTTTGTTGGATAATTTTTTTTTTATCAAAAAAGGTTTTTTACGTAGTTAAAGCAAAAAAAAACGTATTTAAAATACTAAAATCTTATTTATGTCAAAATCAGTTAAACATTTTTATCATGAATTTGATTCACATCAAAAGTAGTGTTATAAAACTGGTAAGTTTATGTGTTAGTGGCCCATCCCTTGACCTCGGCTATCCTTATCCCGAAGTTATTGCTCGCCTCAACTTTAAGTGATAGAACGTGCTCGGCACAGTAACTTAGATATCTCCTAATATATGACTAGGACTTGAACTTTCACTTAGAATCGTGCTTGGGAGCCGGTCCGACTGTTAGCTGAGCGGGTTGATACATTTCTATAAAGTTATTATGAAATTTATTATTGCGTGTGAATAAAATTTAAGCTACATACTTATGGATGATGGATTTAACGGCTACAAATGTAGCTGAAATTCTGATTTAATAATATATGTAATAAATAACGTAACGGGAATTATAGCTAGAACATGCGTTTTCTTTCAAATTGGCGCTCTAACTACCTCGCACTCCCGTGGTAATTTGAAATGTTAGTAAGTAGGTACGCAACTTTTTATATATGGATTTTCTTAGAATTCACTTGAGTGCTTACTATATTATGTTGAGAAAATACTCTGGACTCAGTTTATAATTTTATCCCAGTGTTTCCCGCTTTTCTCGTACTATAGCACCAGGAGTTTATAAGACCACTTTCATAGACTGCGTGAGGAATGATAACGCTGGTTTGAATGTAAAAGTCCGAACAAAAATATGTCTGTGTGTCTTCTTCCACCACAATTTGTGATAAAAATGTCTTCTGAAACCTAGCTTGCTATTTTTAGGAGTGTTTGAAAATAACAAGCTTCAGAAAAAAATTTGTATCTAGATGTTTTCACCTTTCATACCATATACTAATATTAAGAAGATTATGAAAAAAGTTTTCCGCTCGTACAACGCCCTGTGTTTATAACTTCCTGTAAACCGATTTCGGGCGAAACTTGTAACATGCACTGTTACAAAAGTTAAAGGATATAAAATTTAATATTATTTAATAAACCCGTACAACTACAGTGGAAAGACCTACTCTCAAAATGAATTACATAATATAATTTTAAGCTTCCAAAAAACGTGAACTTATATTTTTGTGTAGCTTACAGAAAAGCATTTTCAGATCAGAATGCGTATTTTATTTTATCATTAAACTTCAAAATAAGGTGGTTATCAATCCGACTGTATGTTTTTTTTGGATGTACGCAACAGCGCCTCATATATTTCATTGAAGAAGGTCCTTTTCTACCTTTATGTAAATTCAAACAAATAACCCATAATTCCCTTCTTCCAGGCACCTATATAGGCCTGCTGACCCCAGAGTGCGTGACGCAGTACTACCGCATCTTCGTGAGCCGCCGGGTCCCGCCGCGGACGTACCTCTACTTCCACGAGACCCTAGCCACGGACCAGCCCGCTGAGAACCGAGAGGATAGTAACAATGAAGAGGGAGCTATTGATGTAAGACTTGGAATCTTTGGGTGTTTAAAATACTAAGAACCAATCACAGCTTTTCACTTCATGTAGATGATTATAAACTATTTTTTATGTTGATCGGACTTTTACTAACCTGAGGTCTGTGATTTTGGGACCTTCCAATTATATTGTTATTATATTCCGATATCAGTATAAATGGATTGTCTACATTCTGTATTCTATCTCGTGTATAATAATATTCTTGTTTATTATAGGTAAAAACCACCTATCATCTAGGTTTTAATTATCTTAGATTTTCTGAATGATGTCTGACGACCTCCGTGGTCGAGTGGCGTACGCATTGGTTTCAAGGTGTCACTAGCTCTGAGGTCCCGGGTTCGATCCCCGGACGGGTCAATGTAGAAACCAACTTTTCTACTTAACTTTTCTCTGGGTGTTTGTGGTACCTTCGTTGTATCTGAATTCCATAACACAAGTTACTTTGGGTTCAGAACAATGTATGTGATGTTGTCCGCATTTATTATTTATTTATTATTATTATAATCTCCATGTCAAGATATCGCAGCACCATTCTAATTTGGAAATCTGAAAAGGTATACTTACTGGTATGCCATAATACACAGCCAAAGAAATATGTCTTCAAGATTTAAGCTCCTTCTCCTACAGGTCCAGTGGAGGATAGTGGGAGGCAACCAGGTGTCAATCAAGGAGGTTCCGTACCAGGTGTTGTACGGGCTCTACTGCGGCGGAACCCTGATTGCTCCCGACTGGGTAATCACCGCTGCGCATTGTAAGTGAGTATTAATAATTTTGAAATAATGTTAATTAATCACTATTGAAATAGCACCAGTAAACTGCAAGTTAATAGTAACGAAAGACGAAAATGAATCTTATTGCTTTAAGATAAGGAATTGGTTAATGTATTAGTGCTACTACTAACCAGGTCAAGGTTAAAATACTTATAAGCATTTCGTCAAATTTCTGTTACTTAAGTAAATAAAGTATTTTCTTCTTCCACAGGACCAAAGAAACCTTCATTCTAGCAGGTTCAACGCAACGCAGCCAGGCCACGAAGTACAGCATCTGCGCGCACTTCATCCATCCTCTTTGGAACAGAACTAACCTGCACACGCACGACTTTGACTACCAGCTGGTGTTGTTGGAGCAGCCCGTACCAGTCACTCCTAACGCCAGGCCGATAGCTATCGGGAATATTGAGGACATCAGCGAAGGGGAACTGGTGTCTGTTAGCGGGTGGGGGCATACGAAGTATAAGGTTGGTATTTAACTTAATTAACATGGTTCTTTACGTATGAGGTTTTTATTCAGCCGCTATACTTATTTCCTCTGGATCTCTATAGAATGTTACATTACTTTTAACCCCTCTTTAACTCCTTCTTTTAGCCATTTTTCTATTTGGTCATAAAAATCATCATATTTTGATCACTTATTCCCAGCAACGAGTAATGCAAGACATAGTCCGCCGCGTCCGTGTCCCGGTGATGTCACACGAGATGTGTCAGTCGCTACCACTCAACAACTACAAGACCATCACACCCAGGATGTTCTGCGCTGGCTTTCTCAATGGCACCAAGGATTCTTGTCAGGTATAGTTGAATCTACAATTGCTATTCTTTGAATATTGTTTTTGTCCTTGATTGATGCACTGACCTACTTATGTTGTTATGATTGGCATACTATACAATCTCGACTATTTGATTGACTGCACTGATGGCATCCAAGCTTATTATGAGCTTTAAAGAGGCCAGTTAGGTGTCCAGTAGTAAGTCGAAATTAGGTAAGTTTATTCGAGGTTGAGTATTTTAAAGATTATGGATATTTTCAGGGCGATTCCGGTGGGCCGGCAATATGGAATGGAAAGCTGGTAGGTCTGGTGTCTTTCGGAGTAGGATGCGCGATGAAGGAGCAGCCGGGAGTGTACAGCAACATCCCGCTGGTCAGGGGCTGGATACGGTTCATCACGGGACTGCCGCTCTGAGTCAATAAACTGGTCATTATATCGTGATGCTTGGTTTTATTTTTAAAAAGGCGATTCCTGTGTTATGCTAATATAAATGAACATGAACCTTATTTGACAGCGTGGTAACCAGCCAGGATCTTAAGTGACTTTTTCATGCCAAATTTAAATGTGCTTAGGTATGAGACTGTTTACTATTTGAAGTATTGTTTGTGTCCAATTTGAACCCGTTACTCATACAAATCTCAGAAAATATAAATGTTCAAAGCCAGCTCCTCACTCACCGTAACCCAAATAAAGTAAACATTAGATTTATTTATATCAGTGAGACAGGCATCTATTTTTTCTATTGTACGATTGACGCGGGATAGTTCCCAGTTTGGGGACGTCACAAAAAACATGGTGGGCTCATCAATCTTCCCGCAAGAGTTAACTGAGAGATGGGATGCCCTGGCTTCCTCGTAAATGTAACTGAGACCTTTATCGTTTATGGAGGTAGCTTTTTGGTGGAAAAGAATCGTGAACAAGTTGTGATTGCTTTGTTTGTGTGTAAGTTTTGACACGTTTTTTACCCGGTGACGAGAAAAGAGTGCTATTGAAGAAACTAATTGTTCTATGTGATTAGAGAGTCGGTTGGCTGCCAAAAAATGGGGAAAAAATGTAATAGGGTCTTATAACCAAAATAACCACATGGGTATCTCCCTGAGTTTAACTACAGCACCATAACTTAAAACGAACATAAACAGAAGACCTTTTTTGTACAGTAGGCATTTTATTTTTCCAAAAAATGATAGCTGAATATAAAACAATACTAGAATCTGTCTCCAAAAATTGGAAGTGAAAACCTTGGCTAAATAGAGTTGGCAAGCCAGAGTAGATTCGGAGCACACTCGGTGGCCAAACAACGATCACGAGTTGATTTTTCGCATTACATCAGACATTCACATATTCAGGAGTCGCATCTTTGCGGGGGAGGGAGATAGTTTTAGAAACATACGGGTGGTGAGCAGGGACTGGGACGCTAGGGGTTTTTGAATTTGAAATTATGAGGAATATTAGAGAAAACACAATTTCTTTCATACGGCTAAAACGAAAGGAGCATAAAGCAGAAGTCGAATATACCACGGATGTGATTACAGCCTGTCTATTCTGTTAATAATTTCGGTGACAGGTGAGAGTGAAGTGATAATAAAGCTCACTTCAAAAGTGAACCCAATTGACCTTGATTTAGAATTCAAATTCGAGAAATAATTTCGGTGACAGGTGAGAGTGAAGTGATAATAAAGCTCACTTCAAAAGTGAACCCAATTGGCCTTGATTTAGAATTCAAATTCGAGAATACGTATTTGACATCTCACTGCGGATTCCGCTGTCGAGACATGAAAATAATGTTACAGAATAGCAAGGCTGTACTTGTTTAGTTAATCGTAATTTGTAAACTAAATGAAACTGGTCTTTATGTTTTTAATATTTTGTAGTTTATTATCTAGGTATAAATAAAGTTAAACAAACTTACTTAAGTCTGTTTCAATAATTTGAATAGATTTTCTACATAACATTCAAATAGAACATAACATGAAACAACGAGACAGCAAAATTCTTCCTCAACTTTATTTTTCTACAACTTGAACATCTTCTGTCTTAACCAAACTTTCTAGCGGTTCCGAACAACTTCTCGTCCCGTATATTCCGCACCCTATCTGCATTCAGGCGGCGTGCTCGCGAGTGTTTTCCAACCGTTTTCGCGGCGCTTCGCGGGGACGCCGCCATGATTTATTTACAGAAGGGATGCTGAACACGTGACGTCTCTCTTGCTCTTATTTATGTGCGTCCTACGTTCTGATTTGACAACGTACCACTTGAAATATTGCTCGGATGTGTATTTCTTTGTGTTTTTGATACCTGCTTTGAGGGATTGGGATTCAATTGGCGTTTTGGGGCCATTGTTTTTTTTGAATTTATTGCGCGTCGTTGTTGAATAATGAAAAGGGTTAAAAGATTGTAATGGTCTTCTTCACACGATTAGCTAGATACGCTGACCTGTCTATTAAGGTACCGTTCTGTTGTAGCTATGTACTACATACATACATACATATAATCACGCCTGTTTCCCGTAGGGGTAGGCAGAGACCACTTCTTTCCACTTGCTTGCTATGTACTGTAATAATAAATTAATTAAGTTTACTTCCTTTAAAAAATACTATGTTTCCTCAAATAAATAACATTTCATTGTGTTTTCGACATTAAATTGTTTTCTTATCAAATCAAACAAGCATTTACCGAAACAAAAAATGACATACAGCCAGTTTAGGCTACAAATCAGAATTTTCAAAATCTTTGTCCATATATCAAGAAATCCTAAAACAAAATAATAATAATAATGTTGAGTAGGAGAGCTGTGGACATTAAACCTTCCGATACTGTTACTGGGTATTTCCCCCGGGAGCCTCTTCCCGGTCTAAATTAAAACTTTCCATAATAATAACGACCTCATTCCCTTGGCTAAGGCTTTTTCTTTAATTTACTCTTATTGCTTTTAAATCCGTATTTCAAAATGTATTATCAAGCGTTAATAAGTTTGAGTTTTATGTCAAAAAGTCTTTATTGTGTAGATAAAGTTTTATAATTGTTTCGATTATTTGAGTTAACACACAAATCGAAAAAAATATTATCTATTTAACACTGACTATATATGATACAAGAACTATCTAAAAAAAATACATTTCCATTGTAGTTTAAGATTAAGGGTTTTCCCACAGGAACAATTCATTTAGATTGTTTAATAGTTTGCAAATGATGTAGTTTTTAAAGCAATACTTGCAAGCCAGCTTGAAAGTCCCGAAGGCTACAGATTTTAATGGAAAACGACAAGTCTGACAAAAGTTAATGATTTGAGTGATGAGTGACGGGCGGTCTGCGAGTGACGTCACGCACACGCGACACTCGTCACCGAGCGGGTGGAGCCACGAAAACAGGGAGAAGAAAAACGAGAATTGGACTTGAGGTGAGCGTTTTGCTGGTGTAGGTATTTAATGGTTATGGCTGACTTGATGTTAAGTGTAACAAAAAATATACAATAGTGTAAAGGAGTAGTAGGTGTTATATGAATCAGTTACGAGAAGTCTGGTACTGGTAGTTATGACGTGAATATAATAGTGGTGGAGCAGTGTAGGTGTTTCTTGAATTAGATTTAAGTACTAGAAGAAAAGGGAACTTCTGATTGCTGGTTTTGGCGTCTCGTTCTTCGCTCAGTCTTCCATTAGGCTACACGTATTAGCAGTTAATATCGCATATTGCTTAATCTTATAAATAGCCGGACACCTCAGTGGATGTAATCATTTTTATAAAAAAATATATTTTCTTTGGAGGTTAAATAAACACAGTTCATTCTGTTGTTGCATTTCGTAGCCACACATACAAGTTATTAATCGTCCGGCGTGAGTGATTATTTTTTGAATAGTACCGTGTCCCGGTCCGGTCCGATCCGGAGTCAAGCGCAGGTGCGGCCGCCGCGTAATGGATTGTCACGTATTTTGTGGACCGACTACTTTTTGAGGTGAATTTTTAAAACGGAAAAAGTGTTTTAAAGGAAATTCGGTTTTCGTGGTTCGTGTAGTAGTATCTTTTTTTGGGTTTAGATGGATAACTTTTGGATTGAAATAAACTATAACTAAAACAAATTAAATGTCTGGTTCTGTTTTACAGTAAGAGAGAAGTTAAACCGACTTGCTTATCGTGTAGTGTAACGGATAGACAGCGAGTTTAAAGTGTTAGGTTCTTTCTTAAGTTGGACCGCTTTTATTCCAATCACTTTTAAGTACTACTTAGTTACTATTTTGTTGTGGATAGTATTCGTCGTGGCATAGGACTTGAATGTAGCAAATTATTTATATGGCCATTGGTCACTTATTTATAATAATTAATCTAAAGGTTTTAAACAAACATTCCTCGAATACATTTATTTTCCTTTTTGACTTTATTTCTAAACGCTACAATTTTACTATATAACAAAGCTTCCATCAACATCACTTCTACCTTTGAATTAAAATGGTTAAATTGAAACTCATATAAACAACCAAGGCAATATATTTGTTGGTTCTCTACCCATCCTCGCACTGCACCAGTCGTGAATATAGAACAATTTGAACGACAGTTGTTTGTTCAGTGACGGCTCGAGTTAGATTCAATGCGTTCCTCCTGGCTAGATTTATTGTGCACTAGTTTTTGGCTTTTCGAAATTTGGTTAGCGCGAAATAAAAAAGAGAAATTGTTTTTTAATGAATTGATGGTGTACATATGGGGCTATTAAAAAGTAACGACAGTTTAATAGTTTTTTTTTTTTCGAATTTTGGGAGACCTTGTATAACTTATTTTTTAAGTACTTATTGTTTAATAGGCTTCGTCTTATCCGCAAGGGCAACAAGGTAATTGGTTTGTGGAAGAGGTCAGATAGGCAGCAATGTAAAAAACAATATTCAGCTGAATCCGGTAAGACTGCAAGCCGTCCTCACGAAACGGATATGTAGAAGATTGCGTCATAATTCATAACAAATCTTCTAATTAAACTAACCTCATCATCTACCCTAATCTTAATTATTTGGCTTTAGCCTCCATTCATCTCTTCTACTAATTTCTTTCCCATAGCATCTTTTAGACCATCCATCTCTTTTACGGTCTTCAAACCGACCCCAAACACGTATAAAATCAGCAAATCGGAACACAACACGGGGCTGGCAGGAGCTGGCGATAAATACTCGTCAGATCGCGGCGCGGGCATCCATCACACAGCATTCATCTGTGTCGGCTCGCGCTCTGAAATATGGCCACTACAAACCACGCTCAAAGATTTGGTTTATTAGTGGGGGATTGACAGTTTATGTCATTGAGGTGTATATAGTATAGTGATGATAAGTGTGTCACAGTTTTAATTGTTGTACATTAGAAATTAAAATTTCGTCAAGTTTTTTTATTCAATTGTAGTCGTAGAATTTGTACAAAAAATATATATTTACAAACTGTATAAAATATATATACTATACTACACAAAATATATACAAGATATTTATTTTTCATTATACAGAATTACATTCACTTGACATGAGAAACACTATGTTAAAATTTGATTTAATCTGTTGAAAAACCAGAACTGCTTCACACGATTGAAAACCAGTACACGCGATGCTGGGTGGAAATCTGGACACGTCCTTGGTACACAATAACTAATTTAAAGAAAAAATATGTAATTGTACTTAGGTTTTTTTTTATTTACTATGTACACACATAGTAAATAAAAAAACCTACAAAAGCGTATCTTTAAATTATATTAACATTCTCATCCTCACTATTCGTTATTGTAGGTTTAAAGTTGTACCTACCGACATAAAGATAGCGCATGAGATAAACCGACCCGATATTATAACCAAATGTTTAGCACATGAAAGTCTAAAGCAAAGTACGTGCACCAAGAAATTAGTTTTTAATCCTAGCACAAGTTGTGCAAACTGCAAACTATTGCAACTAGTGCAACTAGCGCAGGACACTCGCAACTTTACCGCGAAAAGTTTTAATCCTTAGAGAGTGATCTATTATGATCGAAGGACTTTTTATAAGATAGATACTAATATTATTGTTGAACAAGATTTTATTTTTCATTTAATTCATTTATTTATTGTTGTACGTATAAAAAATATGCAACAATAAATAACGGATTTTTTTTTAACATTAATTAAAAATTAGGGTTTTGATTTAATATTATGAAAATGAATACTTACAACTGTTTTAATGTACCTAAGCTATAAGTTAGATTTTCACAAAAAAAGACAATGTTGCTATCCAAAAATCGAATGATTGCTGACACAAAAATATTACCTAGCAACCATTGTGACGTAAGTACATGTGGGTAAACGTTAGGAAATTACCAGCATACCGCAAGTCTGAATCAGAACAGTGTCAGACACTTGTGTCAGACATTCTCGTCTAATTGCTGACACAAAAAGCGCGGCGAATAGAGACAGTTTCTATCCTTAGTGAATTAATTAGCGTCCACCCCAAGAAGGGGGAATGACATACAGTGAGCTAGAGTATGAATTAAACGAACTTGCACAATAAGTAAAACCTAGGTGAAGGGTTTAGAAATTTATGGTGCTTCGGTCGTTAAAAATATTGATGGTTTTAAAGTTAAATGAATCTATTTGACTTGCAATATTGCTGGTAAGTTGCTTAAGACATTTTGTAATTTTTTCAATTTAAATCGAAGTTCTTAAATCGCCACCGCGCTAGTGAGCAAGCGTTCTTTTTTCTTTAGTGTAGGAAAAATTTGGCCAGCAGTAAGAGTGACCTATAGGTAGGTCATATTAAACATAATGTTCTTAAAAGAAATATGTTGCAGTTAATAAACATCAATAATTTCTTACCTAGATATAATAAAGACAATATTATTAACTGCATCCTTGTTAGCTGGTCAGTTTTTATACTTACAAAACCTGTTTTTTCTCTTGAA
The DNA here is from genome assembly GCA_905475315.1 of Autographa pulchrina. Classification (NCBI taxonomy): domain Eukaryota; kingdom Metazoa; phylum Arthropoda; class Insecta; order Lepidoptera; family Noctuidae; genus Autographa; species Autographa pulchrina. The sequence continues at coordinate 8,710,537 of FR997787.1, forward strand.
TGAAAAGATAATAACAATTTACCAACATACATTTTATACTCCGCGCAAATAATGCATGCACACTGACGTACTTCAAAGCACATCTTATTCAAATTCATACTCAAAGCTCTACCACGGAAGGTAGGTTTTCAATCAACAGCGTCTTCAAATTGGAAATTTGCAGAATTGATGAGTTCAGAATTCATTACGTTGGCGTTCCGTTCAACAAATTTAATTGATTATAATATAATTAGTGGAAGATGTCGCTAAACTGTGCATTGTTCGGTTTTGCGGTGTTTTCATGGGAGGCTTAATTAACGGTAACGCGGCTTTTCCGAGTGTGTTTTGGTGTTTATAACCTAATGGGGTGTTATGGGTAAATTGGTTATGTTGATGTTTATTGCAATACCATGTATGCTACGTAAAGGGTTTTTATTTTTAATCAAATTTGATTTTTGAATGTTGAATTTAACCTTTTTTATTTATTGTAATTTAATGTTACATTTTTATTACATAATGTCATATTTTATGTATCTAGATTATTTCTTTTTATGGTTTCTTAACTTACTCAAAAAAAAATGTTAAAAATAATTATCCGCGTTCTTTCACTGATACAACCCATTCATGTAATACAGATTTTTACAATTATTTATACTTACGCAAGATTTGAAAAGCACATTTCCAATATTAAAATAATACAAGGTAATTGCTCTGATAACCTCAAAGCAGACCATACAAGCCACAGCCTGAATGCAAGCCTCAATAAAACCTCATTTCTACAGCCTTCCATCCAATGCATGCGGGTAAGTGGCTCCACTTCCATTATAAATATAATACAAGTAGAGCCACTTCCATATCATATTTATTTGATTTATTTTCCTTAAAAAGTATAGTAGTTAGAATTTCAGATGTGTTAAAAAAATATATCGCTTTCCCAAAAATATGGTAACAGTCGTAACAAGTTTTCGAGTTTCAACTTAAGATATAATATATGAGAAACTGGTGATAAATTATGTAAATGGAGGGAGGGAGCCAAATTTTTGGAAATGGCAAACTTCTGCGAGGTTAAGGGTCGTTTAATAAGGTCACGGTTTAGATGGGTGACCGCCAGTTGTCCTAGGAAATCGTAGTACATGTACTAGAATGTTTTTTTTAATAAAATGTAATTTATCTTTTAAATTTTATTTGTAACCTTATAAAATGTTACCTTCTCTCCGCGGTAAGATAATTAAAAAGCCACAACCATCGCAGCAATCTGAAGTTACAACCACAATAATAATTAAGAAAAGACTTTAACTTTGCTTAGAAGTATAGTTTGTATATTGTTTTACGGCTATTTGAATGAGGTAAAGGAAAAATAACTTGGCCTGTATGGAGTAGGCAGAGCAGTGGACTAGGGAGTAGAATAAAGCAGTAGTAGACATATTATAAGGTGGTATTTATGTTGTTCTATAAAACATGCTACCTAGCATATAGTTTTAAAAGATTCAATAACAGTCTGACTGAAACGAACACTAAAAATATGTTCTTTTTAACCGACTTCAAAAAAAGAAAGTATGTTTCTTACGCGATATCTCTGGCAATAGTGGATCGATTTCGGTTTTTGTCATCTATATGATATACCTACGGAGAAAATTATTCCATATAAACTTTATTCAAGTATATTTATACAAAAAGACCTTTTATGTATGTACTAGCTGTGCCAGCGACTTCCTTCGCGTGGATGACGAAATTTATCAATGAGTTTTTAACCGCAAAATTAAGTTTATTTTTTATTGTTTAACTTTTCCGGGATAAAAACTACCCAGTGTGGTGCCCAGGATAATAAAGAATAATTATACCAAGTTTCATCGTAATCGAACCGGTAGTTTTTGTGTGATACCTGAACAAACAGACAGACAGACAGACAAAGTTTTTTTTTCACACTTCTGGGTTCGGTGTCGGTCTAGTAACACCCCCCGCCATTTATTTTCTTGATATTTTCAATGTACAGAATTTTCACTTCTACAGATTTATTATAAGTACTAGCTGTACCCGCGACGTTGTTCGCTTATATCATTCATCTTTATGCATAAATATTTTGACTGTTATATAGAAGGCCACCAACATGAACTGCCCACTGCGAGTAACTTTCCGTATGGCACAAATAAATCTAATTCAGGGTGTTATTTTTAAATATTTTAAAATTTATAAAATACCTTTTCAAAACTCCAACACATTGTTTTGCTGGATTCATGTTCCTATGTAGTCGTATTCGTTATTATATGTTACTGTAAAAGCTTGAACTAAGGTAAACCTTAAGATTTACGCGTAAGTCCTAGCATTTACTTTACCGACATGAGTTGGTAAAAGAAAGTACATATTTCTGAAGATAGGACGATTTTTTTGGCCATTCGAATTTACTACATTTTACCGCTGTCAGCTGGTAAATGTTGGTTTTAGGTATAACACAATGAGTAGTCAACTGGTTATTAAACGCCTAGCAACGTTGACGTCATCATCTATAAATAGAACGTAATTGTTAATAAAGACTAATTTTGAATAACATGTCGTCGCTCGCTTCGCTCGCTCTGTTCCAAGGTCACAATATCTAACCTTTTTTTTTTTTTTTTTTTTTTCGGGGGGAAATCCTCATGGACTTCCTCCGCCTGGGGAGAGGCGGAGGGGCGTGCCGGACTCTTACCGGCTAAAACCCCCCGGTGTCTCCTCCTCGCACGTGCGCGTGGGGCCGCGGGAATCCGGATTCTTCCGCAGCCCCACACTGGTGCCGGCCCGGTCTGTCCGGGCCTCAGCTCCTGCACGGGGTAGTGAGGTGTACAACTACCCCGTGCACCGCCTCAGGGGCGCGCGCCGACACCCGCGCGCGCCTCCGCCTCGGGTCCATCGAATAGGGGGCGGGGACTTCCCCAAGTCCCTCGCCCCTGGACCCATTCATGGGGGGCGGAGAAGGGCGTTGTCCGCCCTTCCCCTGCGCCCGGTGCGTCTTCTGCGGCCGGGGAAGGGAGTCGAGATCTCCCTCTCCCGTTCCGCAGTCTCCTTCTGCGACATCACGTCCTCGCAGAAGGACACCACCGCGTCCCACGACTCTGCGCTACCGACCATACTCCGCACTACGGCCGGCAGCGACAGGTCGCCTCCTACTTCATTTGCGAGGACACGGCGCTGCTCCTCCCAAGCTACACACTCAGCGAGCGTGTGTTGCGCCGTGTCCTCCCCGCAATGGACGCAGTGGTGGCACCGAGCGTCCGGCTCCCTGTCTATGCGACACAGGTACTTGCCGAAGCATCCATGCCCCGACAGCACCTGCGTCACCCTAAACGACAGGGAGCCGTGCCTTCTCCCGAGCCAGTCGTTGAGTACTGGCCGGATCGCCTCGACGGTAGCGAGGCCGGCGGCAGGGCGCAAAAGCCTTTGCCGCCATTCCGCCACCAAGACCTGACGGAGCTCTCCCCGGCGCAGCTCGATCTGCCGCTGCACCGGCATCGAGCCCCGTGCCCGCTCTTCCTCGCGCCATCGGTACAATGACGCGAGTACTTTCGCCTCCAGGTCCCAGGGCGGAGATCCGGCCAGGACACAAGCCGCCTCGTGGGAAATCGTGCGGTACCCGCGGACGACTCTGACGGCCATCGCCCTCTGCGGCTTGCGCAGAATGGCGAGAGTGCTGGCCGTCAGGTCGAGCGCCCATACGGGAGCCCCATACAGGGCCATGGACCGCACGATTCCCACGTACAACCGCCTACAGGCGGCGCTCGGGCCCCCCATGTTGGGAAGCAACGTTGAAAGCGCGCCCGCCGCGCCCATGAGCTTGGGCGCTAGCCGCCGGAAGTGAGGCCCGAATTCCCAACGGCTGTCGAGCACCAATCCCAGGTACTTCATGGTGAACCCGACAGCTATCCGAGCCCCACCGACCACGATGTGTGATCCCGGCGCCGGCGCCCGCCGGGGGCCATGAAACACCATACAATATCTAACCTAACCTAACCTTTTGATCTCTGTCACAAATTCGAACCTAACCAAGCAATGGCTTTCTGGGCAATGTCGGTTTTATACTAAGTCGAGGGTTTGATTTGCACTCGACAAATAGGTTCGGCTTTGTGACTTTGTAGGTTAAGTTTGACGATTATGCTAACATATTTTGAAGTGTTTTTTTGGTTACAATTATGTTTCTTATGCCACAGTTCTCATTAATACAGTAGTCCCCAGTAAGACTGCAGGGCGCGAGATTTTGGTTCAAAACTCCGAAATTCGAAATTCCATGTCAAGAAATACTGAACTACGCATTATAATTGAGAGGGGATGTCAGATAGGCAGTGACTTCATCATGTTAATAAGGAATACACCTGAGACCCATGAGACTGAAAGAGGAGGTAGTTACAAAAAGTTGACGTATGTATTGAGAGGCGCAGGGGCAGAATGACCAAAACTGTGTTTAAAATTATTTCTAGCTGTTTAGAAAAATAAGTAATGGCTGACCAAGGACAATCTCATTTTACCCTTATTAAAGACGGAGGCTATATCCCTTACAATAAAGTCACTTTATTCTGCCCAGCATAAAGTGAGGAGCTCAAATACCGTACGTATATATTTTAAAATGTAGAGAATTCGATAGAAAGTTTATTTTACTTAAGGTTTTGAGCCAACCTTTCGGTAATTGGATACAAAAACTTTATGAAATTTAAACAAATAAACAAAAAATCTTGCACGCATCAAAACGTACATGAGTAGCCAGCTACCTTATAATGAGTATTTAAGAGTTCGCACACACTAAAGATTGTGTTTAAAAAAGATTTTTGGGTAAAAACAATAAGAAATAACAAATACAAAAAAATCTTGTCCATGGAATACTATGGGCGACCAACGGAAAACATTACACATTACGTTGGAAAAATAATTTAAAAAGTGGATTAAAGTTTTTAACCATCTTTAAAGTTATCTATGAGGAACCTTATGTTGTCAAGTGAGAAGTAACTGAGCGTTAATGTCCTGGTCATAGATATAAATCTATTATAAATTTACAGTATAAGATATGCTTGATCAGCAATGAGCAACTAACTTACCTATGGGAAAATAGTGAATACAAACACAAAATAATTGTAACAAAATGCTAAAAATGGCGTCCCTTTTTTAGCATTTTTTTACAATTATTTTGTTAGTTAAACACAAAAAGGGTTAGCTCTACTGAGATTTGAACTTGAGTAACAAAACATTCAAACTTATAATAGAAAATGGACTCAAAAAAACACACAAACATTGACAACTGTATTTGAACTTGCAGCAGTAACATTAAAATCTATTCGTTCAACCACCAATCTGTTTACTACGACAGCTAGTTTTCCGAAAAGTATGTGTAGTTCAATCAAAATGAAGTTATTTGATCGCTATGGCTACCTGAGTGCCATGGTTACCCCTTGTTTATATATGTCAATAATACCAATTTACGTATGCAGATGAGAAAGTGATTTTGAAAATTTAAAGCTCTACCCCTCATCAGCTAAATGTAATAGCGTGCTTAAACATAGCTAACAACCGTCTACGATTTTCCGAAAACATTCTCTCAATTTTTTTCTGCTATCAATTCAGTAGTTCATAATTGATACTGTAACATGAAATCTGACCCCCGGCAAAAGAATGTTGTAATATTATATGTATAGAAGAAAATGCACAACTCCATCTATGAATTTTAAAATCAACTATTAACCTCGCCAACATGATCAAATTTAAATTATTTATATCCAAAAAGGGCTTACACATGTAATTCGACTTGATGTTTTTGAAATCTCATAGATAGCGCTGCTTTAAAAATGTCTTGATACTACCTATATTCATTTAAATTGTTTATCGGCCTAAGTTACTTATATTGCGTGATTTTTATAGTGTATAGCTTGCTTATAACATGGTCAACATTAGAACAACATTTAAATATGCGTCGTTAGATTACACGTTGTTACAGAATGCGTTGAAAAAATAAAGGTTCACTGCTCGTTCCCCGTAAGTGACAGCGTGATAATATGTAGCCTATATGTTGACCCGACTTCTAAATAATATTCGTGCCAAATTTGAAGTAAATCCATGCAGTACTTTTTGAGATTATCCCGGACATACATACAGACAAACAGACAAACAGACAAACAGACAAAAATTCTAAAAACTATATTTTTGGCTTCGGTATCGATTGTAGATTATACCCCAAGTATTCTTTTAAAAAAATATTCAATGTACAGTTTTGACTTTCCTACCATTTTATTATATGTATAGATAGATTTTACTTATGAGCAAGTGTATTTAAGAAGATCAGGGGCCGTACCATGTTTGGTTAAAAAATAAAAATAGTTTTAAACTAAATCTGAATTCCAAACTTTAGAATCGGTAATCGCCAGAAAAGCAAGTAATAATTATTCACTCCATACATGAAAAGAGGCCTATTCCCAGCAGTGGCACATATAGGCTAACATTACTACTAAACATGTACTCTACACCTTTTGTTTAAGTACAAGCAACACCTCAGAATCTGGAGCCAAACCTGCTGAATATGTAACAGGCAGTAACTTGATTTGACGAAGTTTTACTGGCATTCGGAACAAGCACTGATATCTATGGCAGATATAATAAATGCGAGCAGTATGATACATACATATTTATCACATTCGCGTCTCTTCTACATATCTTACTTAGATTGTTGAACTTAGGATATGGTTATGGTTAAGAAGAATTTAAGGGTTTAAAATTGTTTTTGCACTTACTTATCCATAATGTTTTCGATCTTAGATCAATGGTTTCTTTAGCGTAATCTACCTTATTTTATGTTGGTTTATATTAAGTTTGAGTTCAGACTTAAAAAAAAGAACTGTAACCCCTAACTTCGTTTTGACATTTCTTTTCAGGGTAGACAGAAAATTTCGAGTCCACCTAGCTCAAAAAATGGACATGTGCAAGTTTTTTTTTATATTTGCAATAATCAATTTCGTTTCAATGTAAAATATGTATGAGCAATAATTCTAAGAATTAAACAAAAAATTCAATTCAATTCAAAATTGTCGGGTCTTTAACTACAACACAACCAGGAAAAAATAAAGCCTAAGTAAACTGTGTATTTTATCAAAGCACATACCTACGTAATGATTTATCATTCCAAGGGTCCAATAATAGAAAGAGTTAACCAAATCGTTTTAATAGACCACAACATATCCTCGCCTATATAGTCCGGGAGCTGGCATCACGCCAACCGACTTAAGGGGGCGGCAGACTTAATAAATTTTGTTTTTCCGACCAGATATTATCAGGATTTCCACCCAGCTCAACAATTATGAATGTGACGATTTGTTAACCGCGCCCCACTAAAATGGGTTGGTTATTACTTTTAATAGTTTTTGAAAGTATTTAGAAATAAATCGTGTCTGCTTTGCGCGGGCCTAAGAAATTATTGGGTATATACTAGGTCAAGGGTTAATTTTTATCGATTTCAAAAGCTGGAGATTTTCAATTTGACCATATGCCAATTTTGGATGGTATTCACGATTTAAAAAAATGATATATTGTGTATGTATGATGTATACTAATTCAGCATACCTATAGGTATGCTGAATTAGTATACATCTTATAGGTGGTCCGGTAATGTGAAAAAGCACCGACATCATTGAAAATGAATTTTATTGAAGTTGGTTCCTTATTAGGGTTCCGTACCCAAAGGATACCAACGGGACCCTATTACTAAGCCTACGATGTCTCTGTCCGTCGAAGGATAGACCAAACGATAAAAGTAAGACAGCTGAAAACACAAAATACATCATTCCACACATCATTACAAACATTACCTACATAAAATCATTGAAAACTTAAAATCTAAGAGGGGTTCCCATTGCATTGATATATTCAAACCGCAAACAAATTGCCTTATAATTTATAAAGACATTACACACAGTCAAACAAATCGATATGTTATAAATGTCAGGCGTTCCCTATTAGAAGCATCGTATTATGATTTTTGTAATTTAAAAGCGCGATTTGGATCCGGAAACCCAGCACTTCTTTCTGATGGTGGTACGGAACCCTTAATGCGACTCGCACTTGGCTGGTTTATTACATATTTTATGTGGAATCAAATGTCAAACCTGTGCGGTTTACGGGGGACGAGTTTAAAGAGTAAATGGATAGAATAAATGTTTTAATTAACCTGTATTACTTTAACCTTATTTTGTTCTTCCATCCTCTTAATTAAATAATTAATTAAGTTATTTACATCGTATTGTATTTGTTTATCTTTACTTTATTTGATAAAGGAAAGAGAAAATAAATTCATGTTGTATTTATTTTCTCTTTAGTTAAAATTACTTAAACAAACGAAATACATTGTTTTGTATCTGATTTATCTAAGGCGTAAATAAATAATTTACGGCGCATTATAATAATCAGAATTAAATACTTCAGAAATTAAAATCTAATGTTTTATAATATGTTCCAAATTCCTGACTTTAGTTACGGTTGCCTTTTTTATTTCAGACCGGTTCTCTTTCCTAATGCTAAGTTTACATAATGCTTAGTACTCGTCACTAAACACTAATACCCTCTATATAAACAGGCTGAATAATGGCTTTTAAGGTATAGCTACTAAACCCGTGTAAACTTAGCATAATAATATATGTCCTTCTATTCATGCTCTCTAAACGTTATCTCAGCATTCACTCCTCACTACTTTACTTTCTCATATCATCTTTTATGACGACCTCCGTGGTCGAGTGGCGTACGCACCGGTTTCAAGGTGTCGCTAGCTCTGAGGTCCCGGGTTCGATCCCCGGACGAGTCAATGTAGAAACAAACTTTTCTACATTGTCTCGGGTCTGGGTGTTTGTGGTACCTTCGTTGATTCTGAATTCCATAACACAAGTGATTTAGCTACTTACTTTGGGTTCAGAGCAATGTATGTGATGTTGTCCGCATTTATTTATTTATCTTTTACACAATTTAAAATACACGCAAATATTGTTAAAAACTTTTATTTAATTTTAAAACTTCTGAAAAGGTATATATAATGCATATAATTTTTCTATAAAATGGTTGTAAATATCAGCGAGGTATGATCGCGGTGTCGGCGCGGATTAGACAAATAGACGCCGCCTCTCGGTGCATCATCCCAAATCAAATCTAGCCCCTACCATGTGTGGGAGGAAATTTGTTGGTAAGTTCAAAATATTTGAAATTTTGTTATATAGGAGAGATGGTTTTGTTTTAAAGGGGACTAGGATGTGAGAAGAAAAGATTAACAAATAACAGGCTAATAGTTAACAGTAATAAAGATACATTTAAGAGCTTCATCATACATCATTGTGTGTATAATTTATTATTATTATTAAATTTTACTATTATTTCTTTATTTTACAACAAACATATAAAATACATTTTTAAATATATACAAAAAAGAAATATACATTTAAAAATATAAAATATAGTGTCCAACCGGCCTCGGGACAGGGTCCAAGCTGCCGGTGGTTAGGGCTCCAGATAGAGGAACCTCCTCAATCTGGAGCCCTATTATTATTATTAAATAATTAAATAAAAAATAGTTGTGTTTTTGGAATCATTTTTTTTGTCACAAGACAGGACTATAAAGTGGCGTTGGATAGCAATTTTTAATAGCAAGAGGACTTGAACGTTTTTGTCTTGTAGTAGTCGGAAAACTTAAGCTGCAAAAGACAGTATCAAAGAAACAATCTAATATTATGAGATAGGTGTTACTTGTAAAATAAAAAACTAATAATTAAAAAAATTTTTTTAATTATTAGTTTTTTATTTCATACCTTTTAGAGATATAATGACCAATATTGAGCAAAAAAAATAAATCGTTCGGAACCCTTTGCAGGCGATTTCGACTCACACTTGACCATTTTTTTATGTCCACATAGCCTATGTCACTCGGGATAACTCAAAGCTGATGATACCACAAACATTGAAATCGGTCAAGCCTTTTAGAAGTTATGGTGGAATAAAGAAACTCACAAACATACATACATACATACCTACATACATACATACCTACATACATACATACATGAACCCTGAAAACATAACACTCCTTTTTGGGCAGTCGTGTAAAAATAACCTTCAGCTACTTCACTAAGTGAAAAACTAACCTAACCCAACAAAAAACAAAAATCTAGACACATTCTAATAAATAGTCTTTAATAAACTCTTCAACATAGTGTTAGCTATCCCTTAGTAGAGGCCCACCCCCCTCCCCCTCTAAGAAGTTAGGGTGGGTGTGTCTTCATACTGGCAATGTCCCAATATCCTCGGATTGGAGAGACTTCAGCTCAGCTGGACCAAATTAAGATATTCCCAGTATATGAGGGAAATGTCTTGGATATCATCAATTGCTTCTTACTTGGAATAAATGTGAAGGTTAGAAAAGTGGTGCTATAGTGGTTTACATAATACCTATACCGTCTTAGTTAAAATCTCTAACTATAAATGTATCCGCACGTACAGACAAACCTTGTAACCGTATTTCATTCAATTATTTTTAATAAAGACCATACCATAACTTGAAAAAATAAAATTCACAAAATCAAAGAAAATAAATAAAAGATGGTAGTTACCATCTACAGGACCTTAGGGGCAATTACTTAGTTTGAAACAACAGAACAAAAATCTAATAATTTAATGAAAAATTTAAAATTTACAAGTATAATTTTGTTAGAATAAACTTTTTGTTTTGTAGCCTACATGAGATCCCACTGCGGACGACCTCGACGGCGATGTCCTTCCGGCGTCCAGTGGCTGACGATCTTTGCCTATCGATCAGGCTGCATTTGCGCGACGTGACCAGCCCACTCCCACTTATACTTGGTTGGCCACTTGAGTTACAGAGCGTAGCAGAACATACTGAAAAAATAAATATACCATTTACTTTCTATGAATCTATTGTTCAAACAATTTCAGTGTTTTTACAAAAATCTATACATTACATAAATATAATCAAGTTACCTAGAATTCTATTAAGTTCCATTAGCCTTCAAAACAAACTGTAACTGACGTGCTGGTGAAACTCCCATACATTTTCACGTAACCAAACCGCAATTTAATATGTTTCAGATTAAAGTTTCTCTTGCCTCCAACCAATCCGTATTTCATGAACGAAAATACGAGAAAAAATATATTAAGTCGACGAAACTAGGAACATGAATTTGAACACCGGGATGAATTTCTTTATTTAATATTTTATTTGTAAAAATATGTGGATATAAAACCTACTGTTGTATAAACAGAAATTGTGTTTTTTTTCCTCACATTCGATATTAATTTATACGTTCACAAGTTTCATATTTATTTCACTTGTTTTTAAATTGCCTGGAGGATGTTGTATTATTCTTAATGTTATTAGTAAATCAGTCACAAAAGTTGCAAAATCATATATTATATTTACCAAACAGATTTAGAAAGTCATGTAGTTTTACCTGACATAATGGAATCGATAAAAAATAACTACTACCAAAGTTTTAAATAACATCCATAACTTTAAATGGAAATCAGACCTATAAAAACGTTTCACAATTAATATCGGTGTCTAGGAACAACAAAAACGCTTTTTAGCTAAACATTTAAGGAGCCTTCTAGAATTAGTATATTTAATAAACAAGATACAGCAACTTTGTATGTCTTAAAGTCATCGAGGAATTTTCTTTCTTTCAACCATCCGAGTCTATGTTTAAAGAATACTTATTAGCAATCTCACAACTAGACCAAGATGTTATCTTTTTACGAAGGGAAAAAGAAAACAATCGCATTTCTCGCGAGGGTCGGCGGGGCTGCCGGGCCTCGCGGGGGTCGGGAGGGGGTACACAGGGTAGTTGGTACATAATTCATAAGGGCGCTTGATTGGCCGACTTCCTGCCGATTGCTAAGGATATTGAAACGGAACCTTGTAGTTTTTTTTTGGATACATTTTGATGGATGAATGGTGATTTAGGTCATCGGACACAAGTAATTGGAAAGGAAAATGAAGGAGTTCTCAAAACAAATAATAGTAAGTAAAACATTTCAGCTGAATATCTTTTAAGCTTTGGTTATTTGATATACTCGTCTCGTGTTTTCAGGCACATACAATACAGCTTCTTAGAAACCTACCTGAGGGTGTTTTATGTGTTCACAAGAAAATAATTATTTCTATTTTCTTGGGTTAGGATTCAAGTCTCACTGGATAAAACTGAATACTAGTATTTCATGTACAAAGAACAACTGCCAAACTGACCTTCACAACCCATTTGTTAGATAAGGTGTCCCTTGGTAAGTGTATCTGATCTAACAAGGTGACCGGAGCAATGAGATGGAAGCTGCCAGAAATTGTTGTAAATTATTCTAGTGACATTATGTGAGGGTATTTACAAAAAAAAATCTGTAAGTTATCAACAGACTTCATCAGGGTTTAGTTCTCAATTCGACGGCATTTTTGTGTACGATGGTTGCGCTATAATTGGGAATCCAATCCAATTATTTTTTTCATCGTTTGGATATACACCTCAGAGATCTTCTTATGTATACTTCATTGAGGCATGTATGTCTATTCTGTTAATAATTTCGGTGACAGGTGAAAGTGAAGTGACAATAAAGCTCACTTCAAAAGTGAACCCAATTGGCCTTGATTTAGAATTCAAATTCGAGAATACGTATTTGACATCTCACCGCGGATTCCGCTGTCGAGACATGAAAATAATGTTACAGAAAAGCACGGCTGAACTTGTTTACATTTATGTGTAATCAATAATCAATTATATTAAAGAAAAAGTTTATCCATCCATCACACGTTAAGTACAAAATAAGCAATACTAATAACAAACACCAATACTATTTAAGACAAACTTCCCTAAGCCTACCAGAAACTTCGGGAAACTTCTATAACTTAGTCAGAATGGAAATGAAATCGACAAAACTCAAGTTAATTAACAGAGACACCTTGACGACTTTCAAGTCCCAGAATCGGTCAATTAAAAGTTTTTATTTAACTCAATAGTTACTTTGGGAAGTTTTTTGTCTAATTGCTTTTCACTAGTCGTTGAATAACTGGAAAAAACCAGCAATTGACAGTCTGGAGTTCCTTCATGAAAATTAAGTTAGACGTTGGGTAGTTTGAGATGTTTATACATCAAATCCGTTGATATATATAAAATTCGGGTATCGCTATATATAGTACCTATTTATTCATCCATATTTAGCACTCTGACTTTCTATATGTATCTGCCGGAAGGGAGCCATTATAACAAGGATTAAACGAACCAATAAATCTACATGCAAAAGCATGTAATATCCTTAGCACGTAAAAACGTGAAATATTTTGTGATGATTTTGAGCGATTAATTGACTCCTCCTTTAAAAATTTGACAGTAATTAAGTAAAGGATTAAGTGAAAATATCATCGATATAATATTATCCTACCCAAAAAGTTTGATAGTTGTAATCTAGCTGAACAAAAGCACAAACTTACAATCCTCTCCTTTAGACCTTAAAGTTGAACAGAACAGGCGAGCTAAAAGGTACCTAAATAAAACAGGAATTTCTGTGCGCAGTGTGGCGATGTAAGCTTGTATTTAAGTCCGTTCAGACAGTAACGAGGACGGCTCGAGAGGCCGAGGACAGGGGGGGAGGGGGACACATTGACAGCTGCAAGCAGGACGAGTGGGGACCAGATGGCAGAAGTGGTGGATGTGCTATATGAAGGGGTGTTAAGGTTTTTTGACCATTGTGGAGCTTCTCATTAACTATTTTCTGTTTTAAGTAAGTTTATGTTTTCCATGTGCTAGTTTTGTGTCCATATTAATTTTATTTAATGTTCTTGTTAGGTAATTTAAGTCAGTTTCTTTAGCCATATTACAATCAAATACATTGTTTACCATCCCAAAATCTTGGAAGGTATATAAGAATAGCTAGGATCTAGAAATGATATATCCGAAAATCCAAATCAAAATATAACATAATCCAACGATAACACACATTTTCACCTTTCGAAAAAACCCAACACAACACCTCTACACCACATCCACATTTTCCTACCTCCTGGATACCCAACAATCTGACAAACAGGTATAGAATGACATTCTGGCGCGGCGTCGCGTTCGGTTCATAGCGTCCTATGATTGGATGGGACTGCCCGGCCCTGCACTGAACATATTTTCATGCGAGTTCTACTAAGTAGGTGTCTGGGGAAAATGTTTTGGTGTATGTTTCAAGTAGGCAGTTGGGTATTGTTTAAAATTTTATTTTAAATTAGCCTTATTAGCTATTTACTTGTTTTCATTCGCAGTGAAAGGGGAATCTGATAATATTTATTTATTTATATTTTTCATGCAAGTAATAGGTACAATTTCATGGCAAGTTTAATGCCTAAGGCATTCTTTTCCTGTAAACCAATATGTATAAATGTTATATCTATAATTTTATTCAGAATACGAAAGGAGGGAGAAGCAGTCGAACATGAAATTTTAAATCAAATTGTTTAGTAGCAGCCAAGTTAAATAAATCAGATATTATAATAAGCCAGTTACGTATCCTGGTGGATAACATAACAACCCTATACATCCAGTCAGAGAACAATATACGGAACGCCGGATAACGAAATTTAGCTTTAACGCAAATTGAGCCATCCATCGTTCGTAAGATCAAGCCGAAAATATTTACTAAGCCCAAATAATGCAATATTCGTCCATAACATTCCCCATAACGTAGCTAAAGATTCGGGAAAACAACATTTATGTAAGATCGCGACATACATTGTAAGAAAGTGGAGCGTTTTGGAGTCGGCTGTAACAAGAGGGGAAAACACCATAGTTAGGCATGTCGCCAGTCCAATATTCGAGATTTATGGACAATTTCATTAGAGCAACTCCGGGATGTGTGTTACACCGGAGCGTAATTGGATGGCGGTAACTCTTTAAGGGCAATGTTCATGTTGGTAAGTAGCAAGGTATGGTAGATTGGTAGAAAGTGATGCAAGTTTAAGCATAACCATTCAGGAAAAGACTTCGTAACTTTCTACTGAATAAAGTTTATTACAATATTGATGAATTTCTGGCGGAAAAAGCTACTTACTATCTGTTATTAATTTGTTTACGTGTGTTAAATGTTTATTAGATTTACTGGTTCGCAGAGTCATTTATATATACGTTTGTTATTGTTCATAATTTATACCTACTATAATAATGTACTAAGTACTTTTGCATGCCTACGGGTAAAATATGGTTGAGCTATATATTTATTTGTCATCTTACTGTACCCATATTTTGCAAAATAAATATCTTTGTCTTTGTCTTTGAGATAAAAAAATAACATCATCTAAGTAGTTGTTTTATATACTAATCAACCCATTTAGTTTAAAATAATGTATTGCGTAAAGGATTAATTAAGCAAACACCACTTAGCAAAACACTTAACAAACAATTTAACTTAGCAAAAACTAGTCCTAAATATCTTTATCTTTCTCTTAAAATTAATTATTCATTTAAATATTGCTCTTGGTACTAGTCTTTTTAAAAAGGCTATGTAAATTTTGTCCTTAAGATTTTAGTTTTCTCTTTATTCGTTACAAGTTCACAGGCATACAAAAACATAACTATTTTGTATCTGTTTATGTATTATATCATTCATTTTTAATATATATATTTAAAGTGACGTATGAACTGACGTATGAAGTGCGGAGGGGCTCGGGGCTAAGTGTAAGCCGTACGGTTTGACCGATAATACAAGTTAAGCCGCGCTCGCCGCGGTTAGTCCGTGGATGGGTGACCATTTTCTAAAACATACCGAGACCCCTCCGTGCCTCGGATAGCACGTTAAGCCATAGTACCCGACTGTCATACGTTGATCTTTGACAGTCGTTAAGTCAATTCTGACAACCAATCTTACTATGGGATACTGGATTCCCCAGTAAAATGGGTTGTGGAGGTCAGATAGGCAGTCGCTCCATGTAAAATACGGTATTCAGCTGAGTCCGGTAAGACTGGTAGCTGACCCCAACATAGTTGGGAAAGGGCTCGGGAGATGATGATATAAAGTGACGTATGAATGTTACAAGATTAGAAAAAATATATTAATTAATTTTGTGAATATTTGCTGCATTTTTTGTAAGTCTATATTATACTGATGTATAAAATACTGTAGAACAATATTTTCAATCCACATTTTTACTTTACAATGTTCCACATCGGTGTGAGAGCCGGCCGCGTTTAGCCGACGCACCGCAGCGAATGCATTATGCATGACGCTACATTTTTACTGTTCAAATACTGCGACTATCCGACTGCTCCGACTTAATGTCACGATCGCTTAGTTCTGCTGATGCCCAACTTTTTCTCAAGGTACTTGTTCACTTTAATTTGAAGTTTCTCTAATGATGTACTTGTGTATAAAGATGTTGGATTTGTGGATCGTTTGTTGTCTTGGTTTTGTGTTTGTATGAAATTGGTTAGGAAACGAATTTATTTGCAAGTACTGCTGTTGTGTAATTGACGAAAGTACATTATATGTCACATTATTCTCTTTATTCCTATCATTTTTCTGGAATAAAACACGAAGTATTTTGGCTATTCAAATCGATTTGTTCGTTGATATTATGGTTGTTGCATTGTTTCTAATGCTTTCTTGTATGTAGAAATTGTTTGACAACTAATATATTTATAAATAATGCTGTTATAGAGTTGATTTAGCTAGTACATTATAATGTCACTATATTCTAGCCATTTTTCATGAAGGAAACCACTTTTTTGGCTCCAAATTGAATTGTTCAATGTGCGGCGCATACGTAATTGAGGTACCTCTTGTTTTTAAATTTATATAAAGAACCAAACTAAAACCGTCCATCGAAACCATCACAAAATCCACCAACACAACACTCTAACTCCATACCCTCACAAATAGAACCTAGTGACGTATAATACGTCCGTGAAAGTACATATTTACATACAATATTCAGTGTCCGAGCCCCCGAGCCCCCGAGCCCCATATGGGCACCGAGGCTTCGTTAACCCCCCTCTCATCCCCACCCCCTATAGTTGCTATGGTTAATTTTCCTCGGGAAATTCGCGATATTGAAACGTGTTTTTTTGCATGGAGGGTTAAATTCTTTGTTTAGCTTTTTATTTTTAGATTACATTTTTGGAGATTGTGTTTTGTTTCGCTTTGTTTGGTTGGTTAATTATGTAGTTAAGTAATGAGGGTTTTTGCTGGTTTTGGTGGACGTTAAATTATAATTATAAGATTATTCTTTGGTTTTCAAGAGTCGTTACTCTTCATCATCATCATCTCTCTCTCTCTTTCTTAATCATCCAAATTCTACATTTATCATTCTTCACTATATAATAAACATCGTTTAAAAGATTCAGTAAAATTAAGTTAAAACATCCACTTTCGTATATTAATATAAAAATATAATAACTTTAAGTTTAAATACAAACACTGACCCTGTTCCAGGAAAATGTATCGTGGACGAAATAAAACGGATTTGTAAGTACTACATATTTGTTATCATAAAATAAATAATGCAAAACGATATGAAATATAGTTTTCATTCATAAGTTACCTCTTTACTGATATATTATTCGACAATAGAATTCAATAAAAAAGAAATACTGAATCGATTTTGGCAAAATTCACATGGAACCACCACCTCTGAGGCATACACTATCAAAAAAATAATGATTTTGAAATCGATCTTCAGTAGCCGTAGATTTAGCGTAACATACATACAAAAAAGTATACAGTCGACTTAAAAACCTCCTCTTTTTGAAGTCGGTTAAAAATCTATTCTTGTTCGCAACACAACACCCACTTTGTGTGTGGCTATCACGGTAACAATCATGGAGACATGACGTCACTCGTCATCGTAAACCCTCGGAACCTTATGAGATCCATTCCATCTTCATAGAATAGAATAAAGGGTAAGCAGAGGCATATGGCAGGTGAATACAGAAGGACTACTTTGAATAATCTGTGTAATCTTAACGAAAAGTAATAATTGTAATGTTCGGTGTCAGAGTTCCGTCTTACTGGCAATATTTAAGACATCTCATAAAATACTGTAAGAATACGTTGATGATACTCGTACATCATCTATACTTAAGTCATTTTTGTAAGTATCGTAATTTATTTCAGTTTACTATCATGTGGTGGTGTCTCATCTTATGGTATGACTAAGATATATAATACAGTAATGTTACAAAAAAAGTCCAAGTGATAAAAATTAAATAAAAAAATTAAAATTAAATTAAAGTAAAAATTTAATTTAGATTTTCAGGATCACGGAAACCAAACACAAACAACATACCACTGTAAGACTAGACCTTCTGCATCACCTGCACAGTGGCGTCATTCTCAAAACGGCCTCTCAAATATTCATCTATTATTCTTTGTTGTAGTGCTGGGAGCATCAATTATTCGGTCCCGGGACCGCTTCCCGGGATCCCGTGAATGTTTCATACTCCCACCGTGATTGTCCGGACATAGGACTAGGGGTTTTGGCTTTTTAAACACTCGCTCTGAAGTACGGATAAAGGGAATATTAATGAAATTCTTTCAGAGTCTTATGCATGTAAAAGGTTGTATTGTAGTGATACAGGATACATGATGTAGTAAGGCTTAAGATTTATAAAGCCTGTTATAAGGCTGAGCATTTTTCAAAAGGTGATGTTGTATTTTTCCAGTCTATGTATTTTACCTACACTGGTTTCAGCGTAGTAAATATAAGAAAAAATTTGTGAAAGAAAAAATGATTCTTCTCCTTTATCTACTGCTACCTAAAATTAGGCAAGCAAACTTATTAATCATATTTTCTAACTATAGGTGCGTGTTTTTCTAACACCAAATAATTTTTATTCGAGAGATTAAATTTACCGACCTATTTTTGTATCGACGAGATGTCAAATGCCAAAATTATTCCTCTGATAAAATTATCTGGCGTTGGGAAAACCCCTTAACTGTTCAAATTTTAAAAACGCTTAAACGCTTGTTCATTACTCGCTTTCCGTCATCAGCTTATGAAATGTAAAATAAAATATATTAATATAATACGTATATATTTGAGTGGGTTATAAAGCAGGTTTACGCCGCGGTTCAGGCTACATGTGTTGGTATAATGCACCGCTTCTAAATCCTATGAATATGGTATGACAGCGCGGAAACGAGACGCGTGATGTGAGGTGAGGTGCTAGTGTAAGCGATATGACCTATAGCTTATCGCGAAAGTTCGCGATAAGCTATAGGTCATATCGCTTGCATATCATACCTAGGTCATATGCCTACGAGAGGCACGGTTCTAAGTTAGGGCTTAGAACGAGAGATAAGGTTTTAAACACTATAAATGGTGTGAATGCATGTGAGTGCCTACACAAGAAAAACCGTTCGATTCGTCGAATATTTATTTTTGAGTCTGAAGTTCACTTAGAACAAGCGAGTTGTACGTTTTCAATCTTAGATAACCCTAGCTTTTATTCATATTGGACATCATCCATATGTTAAGTGGAGTTTTCATTTGATTTATTAAGAAATCATTAAAATATTTATTACACTTCCCCATTTGTATTTAGTTGTAGTATGTTATACTTAAGTAACAGTATTTAAATTTTAAACTCATTAAACCTAATAATATGCGAGCGATTTATTAGTTTTGATAAAGTTTAATTTTACCTTTATCAAAACTAATAATCCACTCCGCTGCCAGTGAGACCCCGCCCCACTATAACCGGGAGAGATTTGCGGCAACAAGGGGATCACTCGTAAACTAGTTGATACGTCACTCATAAAATATTGAACGACATTTAAATTACGTAGCGCCGCGATATTTTATCGCTAGCTCGCCTACACTGGAACAACAGACTCCCGTATTCAGATTGATATATTTTTACGGAAAAACATGTGTTTTTCGAACATAAAAATGGATCATATAAACAAATGAGAAATATATTGTTCTCAGCAAGAATTGGAATGAAATAACAATAAACATGTGAAAGAAGAGTGAAGGAGGTATTGCTTGAAATGTTATTTTTGTACAAAACAAAAGAAACAGGCTTAGGCCAGTAACATTTATATAGTTATATTTTAGGTATAGAAAATATTGCTTTTTAATGTTTTTATAAACGCTTACAAAAATAAATAGTTGAATTTTTTGATGCCTTATTCTTAGTTTTATTTAGTTTATAATTTTTCTTATTTATTGTGTAGGCTTAGTTTTTATATTATTGTTAATATTTTAAGTTTAATAATTATAATTTAGTTGAATTATTTTGAATATTTCCAAGGTAACGCTAACTCTGATGTCTCAATTTCGATCCCCAGACGGGTCTATGTAGCAAACCACTTTTCTACACTGTCTCGAGTCAGGATGTTTGTGGTACTTTCGTTGTCTCTGATAATACAACACAAGTGCTTTAGCTTACTTTTTGTTCAGAGCAAAGTACGTGATATAATAATAACAACACTTCTGCAGTAAACCAAGAACCATTGAATTCGTTTTTTTGTTATATTACCTATTATGTTTTTTAATGGTGCACAATAAAGAATATTCTATCTATCTACCTATCCTCAAACTTCACTGTATAATAAATACAAAACATAACATAACATACCATCACACCTGTATCCCCGAAGAGTTAGGCAGAGGTGTACCAATGTACACCCACAGTTCGCCCCGGGCACAAATCCAAACTCCGACCTGCTACTGAGAATTTCATAGAAAAACCCAATAACACCTTGGTCGACTTGGGAATCGAACCCAAGACCTCTAGCGTAGCAGACGCGCTTAGCACCACTAGGCCAACGAGGCAGTCATGTATAATAAATACATGTAAGAAAAATACCTGCCTGCTACACATAAGAAGTAACGAATTAGCAGCGGTTTGTCTGTCCGTCAGTTTTTGTATTCATTATCTTAATGGTCTTCCACCTTGTTTGCTTGAACAAAGAAATGGCTTGTCCACTGTTTTGTATGGTGAATAATTGTGGGCGCACTCAAGTATGTAGTTATTAGTATATTTTAAATGTTTTTGTAGTTAATTAATATTGTTGAATGTCATGTAACCCATGTAATGTCATATTAAAACATATTCACATATTTAAAGTAAGAAAATATGTTATGGGTAACGTGTAACACTTTTTTTGCTTCTACTGTTTGTTTGCATTCGAACTTGGTTTTTTTTTTCCTTTCTAGTTTACATAAGACAGGCACGAATACCTTATAATGTTTTTTTTACTATTTACAGAAAGTAGTGACATAATTATTAAACAAAACATTTAATTTATGAAACGATGGCTGATAATAATTATGATTACAAACACAAAACTAAATTCTCAATTTTGTTAATATTTTATATGACCCTGAATAATCTTATAAAGACAGTAATGTAGCCATATGCAAATAAGGTCAAATCACCCATGACCATATAATATGTACGGCGGTAACGTACGCAACGCATCACGGTAAGCCGCCGCGGCGTACGGTAAGTGCTGTGTTTAGGTAATATGGTAAATTAGCGTAATTGGATTTTGTGATCATTATCTATTATGAGATTTACATATTAAAGGTGTTAAACATATTAACCGATGAATAGAGGAGGAAGTTCTTAAATTAAGGTGTGCTTATTTTTGTTATTCTGATATTGTTGTGGTTCTGTCTTGTTGTTTGTTTTGAATAATTAATGTTTTACCGTAACTAATTTTATTACTTAACTAAATAAATAAATAGTATCTGGACTTAGAAACAACTGTCATTTCTATTTTTTTAATTTTATAAATTAAATAATAAATAACAAGCATTATCAAACATGATACCCTTATAGTTGAACCGAAAAAAATATAAATTAAGCCCTTTATACAAAACATCTCCATTCACAAGTAAAATAGCACACAAACATACAAACATATTTAAAACGCCAGTAGCATCCATAGAAATGAGTTTATCTTGGAAATAGACTGATATGCATCTGCCTAGGCCCGCCATTGAATCTTCTATCGGCATCAATGCACCCAACATAAGCGGAAAAAATCCACAGACCATAACAACTCGTAGACTTCAACAATATTATTTTTAAAATTGAACAATTATTTATTAAATAACAAAATTTTTACTGCAAACAAACGTTTTCTTTAAACTTTAATAATGTGAAAGATGATGTGTAACGGTATAATATATGACTTAATTGAGATTTTAGGTGCAAAATGTATTTCAAACCAAGATTAAGGCCTGAAATGCATGAGGTTATAATCACAAAAAAAATAGATACCAATACTACATACAGGACGACCTTTATATTATTTTAGCCAATCTTCCTCATTTTCTATCATAAAATGCATACATTGCTACTCAAAATCAACAAAACTGAAACACCATTTATTTTTCTTTGATTTTTCTACACATAATTTAAACACTTGTTCAATAAATAAAAATCACAGTAAAAAGTTCTATTAAGTACCAATCTAAATAGATCAGTAATGAATCTTAACCATACTAATGTAATACAAACATAACTTAGATGAGTTAGCATCCAACCTACCCCGATGTGTATAACAGCGTGAAGTTACGTAAATCCATATTGCAGAGCAAGAACACTGTCAATATAATACAATAACAAGCAAGTTCAACACTTATTAGTTAGCAATATCACAAAGGACTGGGTAGGGGAACCATGCGATATAATCTAATCAGGACATTCCGTTTAGTAATTTTTATTTTTGAAAAGATAGCTTAGTAAAACTGTATTTTTTTACATT
This sequence comes from Autographa pulchrina, assembly GCA_905475315.1. NCBI lineage: Eukaryota > Metazoa > Arthropoda > Insecta > Lepidoptera > Noctuidae > Autographa > Autographa pulchrina. The sequence goes on from FR997787.1 coordinate 8,733,253, forward strand.
ATAAATGTAAAAAAAAAATTGGTATGGGTATTATTACTAAAACATCCATGGAAAGAACTTTTCGTGGTCTTAAAATCACAACAACGTTCTAGTACATACCCTTAATTGCTCAATCAATGTGTTGTATCTCAATATAAAAAATTACCTATTGTTTGGAGGGTATACGTTTAAATTCATAATATTCTGAGCAAAACAGATTCTTGTCTCACACCGAAAATTTAACTTAAATCTTTGCTAGCGTTAAATAGGTATATAAAAACACGTTTCTAATGTTATAATTAAATTTATTAAAATCTCGAGTATAATTATCAAGCATGGCCACCGTACTCTCTCGAGTGTAACCGAATAAGGCCGGCCGCAGACTCTCAAACTTGTGTTGATGCTAATACATTTGCCGTGACGCAACACTATGCATTTGTGTAGCGCATTCTCGATTGTGCTTGTATCAATTATTGGTTAATAATAGAGAGTGAGTCAAAGTGTTTTGTATGTGATGGGTCTAGTTACTCGTGGGCATGCAAACATGTCTTTAGAACATTTTGTAATGAACAATTTTAAAGGAATACTTTATGCGTCTTAAAATCTCGGTCAAGTTTCAAGTCAATTTATTTTACTCATGTGTGACTATTGGAGATCTTTCACTATTTACCTTTTATTGCGGTTGGTTTATGGCAGCAGTCTTTTATTTTTCCTTGTTAATTATATCCTTACTACAAAGTCAAATTTATTGTATCCCTGCCTCAAGACCTAAACATATAACTATAATAATACACCAAAACCGACTCTATTTCCAACATTAATAAGTTTAAATTGAACTAAAGCTACTCACACACTGCCAAACTTGCACCAAGCCATCGATGCATTGTTTGTGGTGCGACCATAGAGTACGTAGTCCACAGTCATGAAATTAGAAACAAAATTTTAACAACAATAATCGTTGTGTGTGACGACAGCACGGCGCTGCTCTGTAGAGGCTCATATAGCTATATATGTCTCTCTATAGGCAACGGTCTTGATAGGCATCGGCGTCAGACTCAATAAGCGTCGGCCTCGGTAGGTTTCGGTTTCAATAGTCGTCGGTCTGCATGAGCTTCGTTCTGCATAAGTGTCTATCTCGATAGGCGTCAGTCTCGATAGGCGTCGGTCTCGATAGGCGTCGGTCTCGATAGCCGTCAGTCTCGTTAGGCGTTGGTCTCGATAGGCGTCGATCTCGATAGGCATCGGTCTCGATAGCCGTCGGTCTCAATAGGCGTCGGTCTCGATAGGCGTCGGTGTCGATAGGCGTCGGTATCGATAGGCGTCGGTCTCGATAGGCGTCGGTCTCGTTAGGCGTCGGTCTCGTTAGGCTTCGGTCTCGTTAGGCGTCGGTCTCGATAGGCGTCGGTCTCGATAGGCGTCGGTCTCGATAGGCGTCGGTCTCGATTGGCGTCGTTCTCGTTAGGCGTCGGTGTCGATAGGCGTCGGTGTCGATAGGCGTCGGTATCGATAGGCGTCGGTCTCGTTAGGCGTCGGTCTCGTTAGGCGTCGGTCTCGTTAGGCTTCGGTCTCGTTAGGCGTCGGTCTCGATAGGCGTCGGTCTCGATAGGCGTCGGTCTCGATAGGCGTCGGTCTCGATAAGCGTCGGTCTCGATAAGCGTCGGTCTCGATAAGCGTCGGTCTCAATAGGCGTTGATATCGATAGGCGTTGATATCGATAGGCGTCGGTCTCGATAGGCGTCGGTCTCGATAGGCGTCGGTCTCGATAGGCGTCGGTCTCGATAGGCGTCGGTCTCGATAGGCGTCGGTCTCGATAGGCGTCGGTCTCGATAGGCGTCGGTCTCGATAGGCGTCGGTCTCGATAGGCGTCGGTCTCGATAGGCGTCGGTCTCGATAAGCGTCGGTCTCGATAAGCGTCGGTCTCCATAGGCGTCGGTCTCGATAGGCGTCGGTCTCGATAGGCGTCGGTCTCGATAGGCGTCGGTCTCGATAGGCGTCGGTCTCGATAGGCGTCGGTCTCGATAGGCGTCGGTCTCGATAGGCGTCGGTCTCGATAGGCGTCGGTCTCGATAGGCGTCGGTCTCGATAGGCGTCGGTCTCGATAGGCGTCGGTCTCGATAGGCGTCGGTCTCGATAGGCGTCGGTCTCGATAGGCGTCGGTCTCGATAGGCGTCGGTCTCGATAGACGTCGGTCTCGATAGACGTCGGTCTCGATAGGCGTCGGTCTCGATAGGCGTCGGTCTCGATAGGCGTCGGTCTCGATAGGCGTCGGTCTCGATAGGCGTCGGTCTCGATAGGCGTCGGTCTCGATAGGCGTCGGTCTCGATAGGCGTCGGTCTCGATAGGCGTCGGTCTCGATAGGCGTCGGTCTCGATAGGCGTCGGTCTCGATAGGCGTCGGTCTCGATAGGCGTCGGTCTCGATAAACGTCGGTCTCGATAGACGTCGGTCTCGATAGGCGTCGGTCTCGATAGGCGTCGGTCTCGATAGGCGTCGGTCTCGTTAGGCGTCGGTCTCGTTAGGCTTCGGTCTCGATAGGCGTCGGTCTCGATAGGCGTCGGTCTCGATAGGCGTCGGTCTCGATAGGCGTCGGTCTCGATAGGCGTCGGTCTCGATAGGCGTCGGTCTCGATAGGCGTCGGTCTCGATAGACGTCGGTCTCGATAGGCGTCGGTCTCGATAAGCGTCGGTCTCAATAGGCATCGATATCGATAGGCGTCGGTCTCGATGGGCGTCGGTCTCGATGGGCGTCGGTCTCGATAGGCGTCGGTCTCGATAGGCGTCGGTCTCGATAGGCGTCGGTCTCGATTGGCGTCGGTGTCGATAGGCGTCGGTGTCGATAGGCGTCGGTGTCGATAGGCGTCGGTCACGATAGGCGTCGGTCTCGATAGGCGTCGGTCTCGATTGGCATCGGTGTCGATAGGCGTCGTTCTCGTTAGGCGTCGGTGTCGATAGGCGTCGGTGTCGATAGGCGTCGGTCTCGATAGGCGTTGGTCTCGATGGGCGTCGGTCTCGATAGGCGTCGGTCTCGTTAGGCGCCGGTCTCGATAGGCGTCGGTCTCGTTAGGCGTCGGTCCTGTTTGGCGTTGGTCTCGATAGATGTCGGTCTCGATAGATGTCGGTCTCGATAGGCGTCGATCTCTATAGGCGTCGGTCTCGATAGGCGTCGGTCTCGATAGGCGTCGGTCTCGATAGGCGTCGGTCTCGATAGGCGTCGGTCTCGTTAGGCGTCGGTCTCGATAGGCGTCGGTCTCGATAGGCGTCGGTCTCGTTAGGCGTCGGTCTCGTTAGGCTTCGGTCTCGTTAGGCGTCGGTCTCGATAGGCGTCGGTCTCGATAGGCGTCGGTCTCGATAGGCGTCGGTCTCGATAGGCGTCGGTCTCGATAGGCGTCGGTCTCGATAGACGTCGGTCTCGATAGGCGTCGGTCTCGATAAGCGTCGGTCTCAATAGGCATCGATATCGATAGGCGTCGGTCTCGATGGGCGTCGGTCTCGATGGGCGTCGGTCTCGATAGGCGTCGGTCTCGATAGGCGTCGGTCTCGATAGGCGTCGGTCTCGATAGGCGTCGGTCTCGATAGGCGTCGGTCTCGATAGACGTCGGTCTCGATAGGCGTCGGTCTCGATAAGCGTCGGTCTCAATAGGCATCGATATCGATAGGCGTCGGTCTCGATGGGCGTCGGTCTCGATGGGCGTCGGTCTCGATAGGCGTCGGTCTCGATAGGCGTCGGTCTCGATGGGCGTCGGTCTCGATAGGCGTCGGTCTCGTTAGGCGCCGGTCTCGATAGGCGTCGGTCTCGTTAGGCGTCGGTCCTGTTTGGCGTTGGTCTCGATAGATGTCGGTCTCGATAGATGTCGGTCTCGATAGGCGTCGGTCTCGATAGGCGTCGGTCTCGATAGGCGTCGGTCTCGATAGGCGTCGGTCTCGATAGGCGTCGGTCTCGTTAGGCGTCGGTCTCGATAGGCGTCGGTCTCGATAGGCGTCGGTCTCGATAGGCGTCGGTCTCGTTAGGCTTCGGTCTCGTTAGGCGTCGGTCTCGTTAGGCGTCGGTCTCGATAGGCGTCGGTCTCGATAGGCGTCGGTCTCAATAGGCATCGGTCTCGATGGGCGTCGGTCTCGATGGGCGTCGGTCTCGATGGGCGTCGGTCTCGATAGGCGTCGGTCTCGATAGGCGTCGGTCTCGATTGGCGTCGGTGTCGATAGGCGTCGGTCACGATAGGCGTCGGTCTCGATAGGCGTCGGTCTCGATTGGCATCGGTGTCGATAGGCGTCGTTCTCGTTAGGCGTCGGTGTCGATAGGCTTCGGTGTCGATAGGCGTCGGTCTCGATAGGCGTCGGTCTCGATAGGCGTCGGTCTCGATAGGCGTCGGTCTCGTTAGGCGCCGGTCTCGATAGGCGTCGGTCTCGTTAGGCGTCGGTCCTGTTTGGCGTTGGTCTCGATAGATGTCGGTCTCGATAGATGTCGGTCTCGATAGGCGTCGATCTCTATAGGCGTCGGTCTCGATAGGCGTCGGTCTCGATAGGCGTCGGTCTCGATAGGCGTCGGTCTCGATAGGCGTCGGTCTCGTTAGGCGTCGGTCTCGATAGGCGTCGGTCTCGATAGGCGTCGGTCTCGTTAGGCGTCGGTCTCGTTAGGCTTCGGTCTCGTTAGGCGTCGGTCTCGATAGGCGTCGGTCTCGATAGGCGTCGGTCTCGATAGGCGTCGGTCTCGATAGGCGTCGGTCTCGATAGGCGTCGGTCTCGATAGACGTCGGTCTCGATAGGCGTCGGTCTCGATAAGCGTCGGTCTCAATAGGCATCGATATCGATAGGCGTCGGTCTCGATGGGCGTCGGTCTCGATGGGCGTCGGTCTCGATAGGCGTCGGTCTCGATAGGCGTCGGTCTCGATAGGAGTCGGTCTCGATTGGCGTCGGTGTCGATAGGCGTCGGTGTCGATAGGCGTCGGTGTCGATAGGCGTCGGTCACGATAGGCGTCGGTCTCGATAGGCGTCGGTCTGGATTGGCATCGGTGTCGATAGGCGTCGTTCTCGTTAGGCGTCGGTGTCGATAGGCGTCGGTGTCGATAGGCGTCGGTCTCGATAGGCGTCGGTCTCGATAGGCGTCGGTCTCGATAGGCGTCGGTCTCGATAGGCGTCGGTCTCGATTGGCATCGGTGTCGATAGGCGTCGTTCTCGTTAGGCGTCGGTCTCGATAGGCGTCGGTCTCGATAGGCGTCGGTCTCGATAGGCGTCGGTCTCGATAGGCGTCGGTCTCGATAGGCGTCGGTCTCGTTAGGCGCCGGTCTCGATAGGCGTCGGTCTCGTTAGGCGTCGGTCCTGTTTGGCGTTGGTCTCGATAGATGTCGGTCTCGATAGATGTCGGTCTCGATAGGCGTCGATCTCTATAGGCGTCGGTCTCGATAGGCGTCGGTCTCGATAGGCGTCGGTCTCGATAGGCGTCGGTCTCGTTAGGCGTCGGTCTCGTTAGGCGTCGGTCTCGTTAGGCTTCGGTCTCGATAGGCGTCGGTCTCGATAGGCGTCGGTCTGTTTCAAAAATGATGGTGGGCAGTCGCTTTTCCTCAACTGAAATAAAAAAAATCAAAATCAAAATTAAAAATTATTTATTTAACTTAGGCTACAAAGTAGCACTTATCAAACGTCAATTACTATTACAATAGGACAGCACCCTAGGGGTCGGTTCATATCCGGCGGAAAAGGCAGCGCGCAACATCGGCCGCGCAACGCCAGAACGAGCAAACACAACAAAACATCCAACCACCCACACCTGACGCACCAACGCGTCATCAGGTCAGTGTGAAAGGCTGAACGCTCCACCATGCGCCCGCCCGCCCCAGCGCCACGCGACCGACAACACGCGACGCCACCACCGCCAGACATGAACCGACCCCAAATCGCTCACCCTTCACCGCTTCCTAAGTGCTTTGGCTGAGGAGAAGAAACGGCGCAACAAACTCCCCAGTAGCACGCTGTCATTACATTAAAAATAATAAATAATTTCAAATAATAACATAAGGGACCGCCCAAAGTGAACAAGTGGTAGATGAAATACATTTACCACTTGTATGAACCTATGCCACTGCGTTACTTACTCTGTGTACAAGTCAAGCGAGCCACTGGAGTAAGAAGTAACAAGATGTCTTGGAACAATGGACTTCTTGGGTGTCTTGTTTGTTTCACTTAGTAAAGGCATTATCATTACAATGCCTGTCTGTGTGTTACTGTCGACGTGTTAAGATTGAGACAATGGTTATGAGTTTTAAGAAAATAATGTACAGAATTGTTGTACGAGTATCTTTGTATGCAGATAGTTTTAACTTTAATTAGGAAAAGTAAATATTTTTGAAATCTAGTGGTTTGTTCTTAGACTCATTGGGCCTTATTACAAAAGATGGTAATAAGGCCCAATGAGTAATAAACCAAGACTAAGGTAAACCCAGGTTTAAAATATACCCATCACTTTCTAAAACCTCGGTTTTTCTTAGACCATCTTTTATAATAAGGGGGATTAAGTATAAAAGAAGCCACCTAATTGGTATGAATAACTAAATCGAAAAAAAGCAAGATTTGATTGACCCAACCCACAAGTGTAAAAATCGTTCTAAATACATAATTATAATATATAAATACGAAAAAAAAACTTATTTGAAAATCCACATACTTAATATGAAAATAATAATAATTAGAATTTACAAAAATAGTACAAAAAACATAAACAAACTGTCTTTGCTGACTAAAACTATTATCATTTTGAAACCTTTTGACTAAAAGCCAAAAATTATAATTTGGTAAGTAGTCACTTAAAACGGGTGACCAATTTAAAATTAAAATTTTCTCACACCATAAATGCACCAGTATAAGGGCGGTCCACAGTGTCATACTTGGTTGATGCATCGCTCACGACGCGGCGATGCGCGACGTCCGACAAACAATGCACTTAAGTGAAAAGTTTCTAACTACTTGCATTGATGTGAGAAGCGATAAGTTATTGTCAAGTTGAAACTCTGAACTTTTATGCTGGGAAAGACGTGATATTATACTTATAGTTTTCTTGAATGTATAAGGTCAGGCAGATACGTTTAAGAAAATTATATAGCGAAATGATATCACGATTGCGAGTATTCGCAAAGTTAAAGATGTTATGTAAATTATAGTAAAAAAAAATATAATTAAAAAAATTAAAAAACACGCCTGCCATTTTTTTAGAACAACAAAAAAACATGACACAACACAAAAAAAATATCGTTCGGAACCCTTTGCAGGCGATTTCGACTCACACTTGACCATTTTTTAATGTCCACATAGCCTATGTCACTCGGGATAACTCAAAGCTTCTAATGATACCACAAACATTGAAATCGGTCAAGCCTTTTAGAAGTTATGGTGGAATAAAGAAACTCACAAACATACATACATACATACATACATACATGAACCCTGAAAACATAACACTCCTTTTTGGGCAGTCGTGTAAAAAGGGACCCAACTTATAATCTTTTTAACTTATTATTTATATAATTTATTGTTATTAGCTATAAATGGAAGAGTGAGTTAAACGAAATTAAAAAAAAATGGTGTACCAGTAGATTATTATCGGATCACTTGTATATGCAAATAAATCGATTGAGTTAAACGATAAAATGTTAGTTGAAATAAACATTACCAATTTAAACAATAGTTAACCATGTAAAAAACTTAGTTTCTTGAAAAACACTTCAAATGATGCCTATCCTACAAAACTTAACCGTCCAACAATAGATTTAGAATAAGGCTGTTTGCAGACTGTCAAACTTATGTCGTTATTGATCCGGGGCTTGTAGTTTCATACGATTCTGTAGTATACACCAGTCCTAAGTTGTTACTTGTTAACTTGTTCAAAATGTGTGTACTATTGTGGCAACCTGTCTTTAGATAACTTGTATAATGTTGAAAAGATTTTTAATTGATAAAAGTAATTACGTTCTCTTTTGTATAAAGACTCTCATATTTTATTAAACATTTTCAAATGATTTTTAAGGAAATATTATGAGGTCTTAGAAACCATCTATTTTTAAATTGAATAGCGTTGTGCTCTTTATTTATTCAATAAATGTGTATAATATGTAAAACCTCATTCATACCTATCAAACAAAAAAGTTATGTTACACCCACTTATTATTTTTTTATACATTAAAGGTTTACTCATTATCTACCTAGCACCTTAATCTCAATCCAATAAATATTTGATTTACAAAATAAATTACTGCTTCCTTGAAAAAATACCTTTTTTATTTACTGTCCTGTCTATCCATCACATAACTCTATGTGTTATCGAGCAAGTATCGCGGCGGGCATTAGCATACGTGCACTATACTCCCGTGCAGGTCGGGGAGACAGGTTACAGGGGGATACAGGGGGCTACACTTGTATCCCCCTTCTTCTGGAAATGGAACTCCTATGAAGAAGGCTGCATTTACAGCGTTGATATGACATGGCATGTGTCTTTTAGATGTCATGATGGATACGTCAGTAAGTTATTGAGGATCTTGCATTTTATGGTTCCATGAAAAGATTATCATAATTGTTGCCCATTTTTGGAGTTAGGTAACTCAATTTATAGTATGTTAATTAATTTCACTAAAAACGTTACTGTTTTATTATTGCACTTATTTTGTTATGTGTATATCGTGTGGAAATATAAAATTAAACTTTTTACATTTCAATAACATTTACTAAAGTTCGACTAAAAATCTTGCTTAAATAATAATAATTATAATATGCACATGAAATGACTTCTTCACAGACCTAGTATACTCACCTCTCATGTTACAAACTATTTTTGACAACTGGTACTAAATCATTATTCATTCCCATATTTTTCTTAACGTATGCTATCACTATTGAATAAACATATAATTACGGTTCGTCTCCATGTCTCCCAGCCTAAGCCACAAAGCTCTCTCTTTCAGCTGCCTCCTTTTGATACAAGAGCCGCGATGTGTTCTAATTCATACAGAGACGCGAAATGATCACTATTCATACTTTACAGCGAGTAACATACTTGCAGATGGTTGTATTTTTATTCACGTTATTTAGAAAACAGACAGAGGCTTACGATTGCATAGCCAGTTTTCAACAGGTACTCAATTTTGATTAGCCAGGTTACGTCCGTCAACTACTAACTTCATAAGGTCTATTTAAACGTTAAAAGGTGTAAATAAATGATGTTTTTTTTTTTCATTTTTTCCTCACATTTTAACTACATTTTAGTTAGTTACCCAATAGTGCAAATGTTTTTAGGTTTAATGATTTTAAAGCCATGAACTGTTAAGTATGTGTGTAATAAATGCAGGTAAAAACAGTCAATGTAATAATACTATTTTATATGAAATGAAAAAAGAAAATCTGAATATTACCTGAATGCGCGAATTTTTATTTTTTATTTTTTTATATAGCCATCCAAATTTAGTTAGTTAACACAATGTAGGTCATTGACGATATATATTTTCTATTCCGCCATAGGTTACGAGAGAGGGCGGTTAATGTGTGCCATGTTTTACTACCGCGGCACTAATTGACAGAGATAAACAGCGCCATGAGAGTATGTTGCAGAAATGCATACTGAAAAATGTGGTGCATTATCTGCATTTTTATGTGTCATGTACTAAAGTTAAGTATAAAAAGTATGTAATGTGAGTAGATACTTTCTTAGGTATGAAATAGAAGTACAAGAGGTTTGAAATACATGCAATGTTCGAAGCAAATGATTTAAATAATTGATATACCTAGTTATTTGATTGTTTGAAGAATACTTAAGGTATATTTGGATGCAGTCTACTAAATACTAGGCCACAATACATAAAAGACTGTAAGGAACTTATAATGCGACTTGAATCAGAAAATCAATTGAAAAAACGTCTTTCAAATAAACTTGCAAACCTCAACACGTCAGCGACATATTAAAAGGCTGTCAAAGTAACAACGAATAACGTCCATTGCCGGTCGCAGCTGAGTCGCGCGCACAATGGCAGTAAATAACGGGCGATGTATCGCGGCACTTGACGTTTGTTCAGCGTATTTATTGTAACAAATTGCTGACAATGCGCGACGATTGATGGTTGTCTGTTTGTGCTTTTTGTGAGATGTATGCTCTTGTTTTATTATAATTTATGATTCTTTTTTGTAATTAAGTAATTGACAAAGGTCATTTACGATCTATATCTTTATTTTTCTTTATTGATTTGTCTCATTTTAAATGTCCGTAAGGATTATAAATCGTTTCTTGAATAAAAGTATTTGTCCCTTTATTTATTTAAGCCTATATTGTTGGTACTAAACAAAATTTGGCTATCCTAAGTTTATATTAACTTAGGATTCATATTTAATTTCGGGTACAGTGATAAGCGTGCCTTTTGATACATAGGCCGTTTTCAGCTGTTTACAGTAATTTCTGTTCTTTTCGTGTCTTCATCAGATTGGGGAGACTGAGTCTCTTAGTAAACAATTATAACATCCTAACTTGTTGCTTAAAAGAATAGACCGAGTACATAAACAATGGAGCACAGTCTCAAGTTAACCGGTACTTTTCAATTTGTAATTAATCTGGGAAGTTGGAGCTTGTGTATAAAAAGTTGTGCGGAGCCGACATTGTCCGGTAACGGGCGAGTTTCTAATAACCGCCGCACACAATACAAAGCGCCACTCTTGTATGCTGTAGCCGGTTGAGTGGGGAAGTAGACCTTCTTGTAAGTGCCTAGATAGTGATTGATTACACGTAGGTGTAAAGGACCGACCGGATGGTATATAAAACAAAAATATTTTTTGGAATTTATCGATCGTTTTCTCGTGTCATACATGCAATGAAATTGGTAATAAAAACATAACGTAAAACTGGGCACATCTACTTTTAAAGTCGGTAAAGAATTCAATTAAAATTTAGGGATAAGCGTGTTGTGTCCATATACAAACAAAATAAATAATAATAATAAATAAATGCGGACAACATCACATACATTGCTCTGAACCCAAAGTAAGTAGCTAAAGCACTTGTGTTATGGAATTCAGAAACAACGAAGGTATCACATACACCCAGACCCGAGACAATGTAGGAAAGTTGATTTCTACATTGACCCGACCGGGGATCGAACCCGGGACCTCAGAGCTAGCGACACCTTGAAACCGGTGCGTACGCCACTCGACCACGGAGGTCGTCAGAAGCACAAAAGCGGTTGATAAAGCTCTGATTTGTTACTATGTTACTGGCAAAGATAAAAATAATATATACCAAAAAAAAACTCAAGTCTATTTGACACAAGTCACGACAGTTCAATTTAAAGTGACAGCAATAAACCCAATCAACCAATGTCAAATCTGCCCAAATTCCTGTTGAACCGCAGCACGAGCACGTATAGCATGCTCGCTAGTTGTCTGTGTGCTCACAACTTGGAAGCCGTAATCCCGCTAAGTCTTCCCGGAACACGTGTGCTAGTGTTGTTACACACGTTTTGGGATTGGCTTCCAATAGTGACGAAATTAATGGGAACTGATAATTGTTTTAGGGACCTTTGTATTTGTTTATGTCGGAATGTAAATAGTATGTTATTTTAATGTATGTTTCAAATGAGAGGTAAATACTTGGTATGTACATAAAATTACTATATTTTAGAATATAAAGTAGTTTTACTTTATGATTAGGTGTCATTTTTAAAGTAAATTAAAAAGTTGTACTTTAAAGACATAATTACGATTACAATTTAAACATACATACATACATACCATCACGCCTGTAACTCCGAAGGGTTAGGCAGAGGTGTACCAATGTACACCCACAGTTCGCCGGTATGTTTAGGTCCCATGTAATAGGGGGCGAGCCTATTGCCACTAACCGGGCACAAATCCAAACTCCGACCTGCTACTGAGAATTTCATAGAAAAACCCAATTACACCTTGGTCGACTTGGGAATCGAACCCAAGACCTCTAGCGTAGCAGTCGCGCTTAGCACCACTAGGCCAACGAGGCAGTATTTACAATTTAAAGTAGAAAAATATATTAAACTTAGGTACTTATTGGGGTAATTTTTAACCAAAACTTTCAGACATTATTCTTTAGAGCTTTTCGTTAGCTTCTAATCATAGACTTAGTCAAATAAATCTGATTATCAAAATAAGTAAGCCTTAAAAAATGAGGGCAAATTTAATACATTTATCAAAACCAATTATAAATCAAATTAACTAAATAATTCTGAAACTATTTTGGGAAGTGGGTTAACTAGTGACGGCTATCAGAAGTCAATAAAATATTAATTAGTTTGTCTAGACGATGGGGGTGAAATGGGTTGGGTGGGGGATGGAGGTGGCGAGTGGGGGTCAGACGTGACATACTGGTGATAAGGTTATATAATGATTTATGAAGATTTAAGAGGAGAAATTTGAATAGCGTAATTATGTATCAGGTTATTTTGCGACGTATTTAAAAAAAATATCTAAAGCTGAAATTTGAACTGCGAAATTATTTTGCGTTATTTTATTCAAGTTGATTATTTTTGCTTCGTAATTGCTTTCTTCTATGAAATTGTAATTTGACCTTTGTTAGTTTTAAGATAAATCTTGTTTATTTAGCCGATTTTTATATTATTTGTAGACAAAGTTAAATATATATCCACACATTTGCCTTTTCTTGAACATAGACCTTGTGTTGTATAAAATGTACATAGACAGAATTCCTTTACAATAAACGTATTTCAACGTCAGAACGTACAGCATTCCTTATCTCAACAAAACTCTAAAACCTGAAAATCTTTCCAAAACGTCCGAACTTCCAAACCGTATTCTAAGTTGAAACCACTATTCATCTAGAGTACTGTGTAAAAATGAACTTACTGAGTACTTACGGAGGCGAACGCGTGTGTCTAACAGTTTCAATGGCCTCGTTACAATCTGCGGGGAGACTTGTGCGGAGGGGATACTTTATATCGGCGAGTTTGTGATGTGACTTAATTGTCTGTGAAGTTGAATTGAATCGTTTCATAAGTGGATTTGTAAGTTCTTGTTGGTTTCTTGTTGGTTGCAGGAAATGTGGGATTGTCTCTTGTTTTGAAATTTCTTTTAAGATTTTGACGTAAAAGAATGTGTTTGTTCGGTTTGTATGTTATCTACAATGGATGAAGTATGAGAATATAGTTAATGTTATTTTGCAAGTTACTGTATGTTGATAAACCACTGTCGAAAATGGTTATGTATTTTTATTTTCTTAATTTCTTACTCTTCATTTAAGGTTATTTAATATAATGACATGACTCTTAAGAGCAAAAAGAGAGGCAGCGACACCTAACTAGGGTTGTACTTAACGATGAAGTTTTTTTGAAGAAGTTTTTTACACAAAACTTAATGTACAATTTTCCCACATAATAACATTACATACATAGATTAAGTTACAATCGTCCATAAAGCCTCCGAAACCCGACCATTATCTTGAATTTTATTTGTTAGACAGCCGCATAGAGCAGTGGAACGCAATCGAAGATATTAAACGTTTCTGGTCAATGTCCAACAGCTTCCCGTCGCGTGCCAAAGTATCTGATTACTTTCAATTTAACCCTCTCACTGCGATGGGGTCTAAGAGACCGGGAGAGTTTTACATAAGTAATAATGTTTTACAACTATTGCTAAAATAGGGTTACGCGAAAACCTTTGGTTGGTCTCAAATACCAACTGTGAGTGTTTCCTAATTAGACAATGCAACTGCACTTGGTCGAAAACTCAGTATTCGAACAACTATGTGACCACCTAGTTAATGTGGTTAAACTACTGGGTGCTTATAATTTTGCTATCGACTCAAACAGTAGAAGAAAAAGCATATTAATTTCCTACTAACACGATGTACAAGCTACATTTCACCATCATAATAATAGAACCTACGTGCGTATACCCACGTGTGTAAAATCTTTGCTTTGAAATCATATTTTTAATCACATATTTCTTAACAAAAACATTTACACTGAGCAAATACCAGCATAAAAAAAATACCTTCTATATTTTCCTTGACTCACAAACCCGTAGATACAGATATACAACTAGGTTTCCTCTGCCAAAGTATCAGATTACTTTTCAATTTAACCGTCTCGCTGCAGCGCGGGGTCTGCGCGACACAACTACAGAGTATTGGCATTCGTCGCCGCTTCTTCAAATTATTTAAAGGAATTATATGTTTCTTTTAGGGGAATATAAAGGTTATTGTTTTCGTTAATAAATAACTTTTTGCAGCTGTAGTTGATAATAATGTAGGTTTACATTGTTTAATGTAGAATTTGTGACGGGTGTTTTTTTCTTGCAGCCATTAGTTTTTAAGAAAGGTAAGATATTTTTTATAATGTTTGTTCAGTTATAATGAAATAAGTCTAGTGAATTGATAACTATCTATCTGATATGCCTACTAAATAATATGCAAATCTAAAACAGCTACTGAAATGAATATAGCATACTATATTTATATAAATGAATGTAGTATGCTATTAAACACAAAAATGATTTCTTCAAATCAAAGTCGATAATAATTAAACTAGTACTAAAGTAGAATATCAGTACATGCTAAGAAGATAGGTTTCTAACACATAATAGTCCCACATTCGCTAAGCAGGCAATCTTTCAAACTATTTCATTAGGTTTCAATCTAACCCTCTCGCTGCAGCATGGGGTCTGTGGGGGTCTGTGGGGGTCTAGGGGGTCTCAAACGGAAAGCTCGGTGTTTTGCATTAGCATTTGTATTGGCTAATCCCGCGGACCGTCTCGAGCCGCGCTAAGACCTAACTTGTCAATGAGGCTTAGCTTATTGTTCGAGTAGCAATCTGTCGCTCTTTAATTTATGGATCTACTCATTAAAGTGAAATTCTAAGGAAATTTCCATTGCTTTTTTTGTATGGAGGGATGAGCTTCATCCGGTGTACTCAGGCTATACAGGACCTACCACCTGAGGCAAAAACGAAGATATGGGCAGAACAGTATCCACCACCACCTGACTTCCTACAACCCAAGGAGCACTTACCACCTGGTAGTGATTTGCAGTGGCCTATCTGGAAAGCACTCAATCGATTGCAAACCCAGGTAGGCCGCTGTAAACACAACCTCGCAAAATGGGGAATAATAGATCCCCTTCATACCGAATGCGAATGTGGAGCTCCCAATCAAACCATGCCCCACCTGCTAAATTGCCCAAATTGTCCGTACACCTGCACATTGGATGACCTAAAGCACGCTAACGATGCTGCCATTAATGTCGCAACTTACTGGGCCAACATACTCTAACTTCAATCTACCATCGACACGAAAAGAAGAAGATGGAGGGATCATAACAACGTAATAAAATTATAAGTCTATATTAAAGCTTTCAACACTTCAAACAAAAATGTGTAATAAAATACCTTCGGCCGTCGAGAATTTCGTTTGAAACTTTCCTACTTGAATTAAATTATTATTTTCGTTCTACTCATTACTTAGTTTATATTATATTTTGTTTGTACTAATTGTTCTGTTCACAATAAGTTCATATTTTTCCGGCAGAAAAACATAAAGTTATGTATGCTCAAACACGATATAATTATGATGTTAATCGAATTTTGATATGATCACTATACGAGTAGTAGAGTAGTTAACTTAAGGGCAGAAACATACTGACTTAGTTTATAACTACGGCACAACTTTAAATTAACTTTAAACAGTTATATTTTATAACTCAAATAATATCCCATCAATTGTTACTCAACCAGCTTATTCCATGAAACACTACGTCAAAAATAAAAATAACAACAAACAACAAAAACTCAAACACAAAAGCTTGTATAAATTCAAGGGATGAATACAACGAGAGGCGAAGGGTTAACAATCTCCGTCTTAATGCAGTGGTAATTGTTTCTCAGACTTGTGTCGGATGGCTCCGGAGTTGGCATTCAAAGGGTTATTATGAAGCTGTGATCAGGACAACAACTTGTTACAAAAGTAAAGTGTGTAAGTGTAAGTGTCGTAAAGTTTTTGAAACCTTATTGTTGCTTTAGAGAATAGAGACGATAAGTGCAGATTGAAAATTTAGTCTGGAGTTGTATATATTTATAGAGTAAGAAAATAAGAACGAGTCCAGTTGTAAGCACTATCTAAAGAAAGGTAAATAATATAATATATACATAGTATCGACGAAACGTTTAAAATTCAAACGTTATTAATATATTGTATTGCCTAGTTTCAATTTTAGGAATGTAGAGAATTTCTAGAATTTGGATACATAAATACAATTTTCATTTTTTTAATGTAATTGAAAAACAAATTTTTGTATCCATTCCATGGTACATTCAGATTTTCTCCATCTAGAATAAATTTTAGTACCTACTATTTAGTGCTACGCGACTCTCTTAACTATAAGGCTTTCATTCGATTGCCACCAACATAACAGTAGAAGTTCTCTACTTCCTTGCTCACTGATCCCTTTAACTCCGGACCTCGGAGTATGAATAGTGCAAGCTATAGAACAAGTTTGTTGAAGATACTGCCTGATTTGTATGTAAAATGGTCTGTTGTAGCGAGTATTGAGTGAATTTCGTTCTATTTAGTGTGTTTGGATACTTATGTACATGTTTTGAATACAAATTAGATACATTTTTATACTTTCTTTAATTTTTCTTTATTTAATTTTATATTCATAACTGACACATCATTTGTGGTATTGAACAAATTAAAACCTTAAAACATATCTAAAATTCAGAAATATTCTAAGTGATGTTCTCTACAAATTTTATTTATACTCCGTGTGGCGCAACAGTGAGAGAAAAAATGAAAAAACTTGTACAGAAGAAACTTTGTCAGAGAGCGGCCTTATTTCTCTCCATGCTCTGACATTGCCTTTTAGTAGCACAACATCTTAACCTCACAACTAAAACCTTTTCAAACAACATCAACAGAACGAAACTATTTAAACAAAATCCTTTGTCGTAGACTCCACTTAGCTACGCTCCCCGCTACGCCGTAGCATCGTAGACGCAACAAGGGTACGATGCTACGTCGCTACGGTGCCACGTAACTACGTTACCTGTAGCGCTAAGGTTACGACGTAATGCAATGTAGTTTAGTCTATCGTGTTTCATGAGTATGACGGTATATATTAATTTAAACTTAACGGTATTTATATGGAAACGCTATTTACAGGGTATTCGTGTAAAAACATTTCTGTATGAAACATTTTTTTCGTAAACAAAGCCTGTATGTGTTTCTCTACTAAAAAACTTTAATCACATTTTATGAATCTATAAATGCCATCAGGCACATATTTTAACAGCAATGAATTTTCATTTTGGAATATTGGACATTCAATATTCAATGTATTATTTTAAATTGTACAGGTTTTGTAAAGGGATAAAAGGACCACGTTTTAATAAAAACTTGTGAAAATTACTTTATTACTTTAAAAAGATTTTTTTTTTTCCCTCATAGTTACTTGTTATAAATCCTTTGTCTGTCCTCTATTAGACTTACTCATAACAAAAAATCTAAAACCAAAAACATTATGTCTGCAATATGTTTTAATACCTCTATTTGCAAATGGTTACATCTCTTTAGCAACAGATATACAAGTGTTAGTGCCGACTATATTAAAAATATAACACACATACATATCTCCAGCAATATTTCATACACCGACTCTGAAATATTTAAGATCATTTTAGATTACACGACTAAAAAGAAATATAAAAAAATATTAATAGAAAAAAAATAAAAATCTCGACTAACAAATAAAGTGTGTAAGGATCGTAGCAAGTGGAAAGAACTGGTCTCTGCCTACCCCTACATGGGAAAGAGGCGTGGTTATATGTATGTTCTATGTATGTAAGAAATAAACGAACTAAAAATGAGAAAATTCATAGTAAATAGGAATTCGTTATTCGACCCAAATTTTACAGCGAAGTGTCAATAATGAATTCCTATTGGTTATTTAAAAACTTCTCCTTTTTGGTGGAGACCTTAGGTCAATGGACTGTTTTAATTTAAAAATTGTGTATATTTTCGTACTCACATTTTAAAGCCCTTTATTTTAACTGGAGGTATTTGGAAAGATAATTTCATGTGCCCAGTGACACTCGTGCTATCAAGACAAATCAAATGACATTCACACTGACATAAATACATGTCATATATGCATACATACATACACATTAAGATAAATAAATGTATGTATTATTTTTTTAACCAGGATCGTATCCATATCGTATCGTCCCCGTACCATCTAAATCGCACAAAAGAAACTCGCTAAGTTCACCTGCACCGGAAGCGTGTGTCGTGACGTCACATCCGCGAGATATTTATCATCGAAATGCGGTGGCATTTCTGAGCGGCCCTCATAAATATGCAATTTGTTGCAATATGTCTCATATAAATATTGTTATTTCGTACGTATACAAATATTGTAATAACTTGTATACTTAGGTTTGTAAATACTAATGTATTAGGGAGAGGCGTACAAAATGACATACTAGTTATAAAATCAGTCAGCAAATCTTTATTTATTAGAAATATTTAACACTTAGGGTACCTGTGTATTCTTTGGTTCATTACCTAGTTAAAATTATAGAGATCAATCAACTTAAAACAAAAACAATAGAATTCCAAACAAAAAAGAAAAAGTTTAACAAAATCCGTTTTGTCCGCCCTAGGCGGGTAAAATGACACACGTGGTGTGGACAAAATGACATACCAAAATTGTACCGAAATCTGTCGGTTACCTACTTGCAGAGTTCACACGTAAAACGCTTGGTCTTTATCGGAACATCTGCACATGATGCATGAGCCCATTTTTTACAACTCAAACACATCAGCCAGACCTCTTTTGGCCTAGACCTGGAGTAGAGGTCGTTACAATAAATGCAAGGACAGTCTTCATCATCATCACCGGCTCCAGCTTGTAAGAAAGATAAATAATTTTCACTGTCAGAACTAATATTCAAAGCTTTTGTAACCTTAGCCTGTCTGGTCTTCTTATTAGAAACAGGTTTTGCCTTTGCCTCTGAAGTAAAGCTCAAAGCTTTTGAGTCGATTGTGGGACGTTAAACACTTTTGAAGCCAATAGCCAGCCCATTTCATTACTCTTCACAGCTTCAATAGCTTTCTTCATGGAGGTTTTATCCCAACCTTGTCAGTCTGTTTTTCTAGAATAGTTTCTAGGCATGATGTTCGATTATCTGGAAAAAGAAAAAAAGGTGGGTCAAATGGCATAGTATGCTATTTTACCCGAACAAGGTGTATGCCATTTTGTCCACTTCATAACCTCTAACATAAAAAATCATAACTAAAAATGTAGATAGAGTTTTAAGATTTTAATACATTCTCGGCGTTGTTTAGTAATGTTACAATAAAATAATACTAATAGAAACAAAATAACGTACAAAAGTACTTACTTTTAAAACGACACAAAATCTATCTGCGTAAAACTTGTGACTGCCAAAATTATACAATCATCCGCCCGCACCACGCGGCCCACCGGAGGCAACTAGCGTCTTCACAGGTTGAGACCTGTTACTAAGCGGCACTCCTGCGGCCATTGCGAGAACTAGCATGTTTGTGGTTTCGGAGAAATGGAAGTGTGCCATTTTACCCGCCTATGCCATTTTGTACGCCTCTCCCTTACTAGAAAATGGGATACTTAATCGTAACTTAATATTTAAGATTTGCTTAATGTCTGTCTGTCGCTATATTGCACCATTAATGTGGCAGAGATAACATAAGAAATATGGACAACAATATAGAATATGCGTGCATATTCTATATTGTTGTCCATATTTCTTCACGATATTCTTTAGTCTTTCAAAAAAAACACCACAACGAGTCACAAAAAAAAATGTGGAATTCGCAGAGGAAAATTAATTAAAAGGAAAAATAATTGAATCTTATGTAACAATGCTTACCCTTACACAATGTAATTTTAAACTCAAAAACTTTGGCTATTGATGCCATCATCAACATAATATATGTATGGTAGTTTATTAATACCGTATCTTTTTTTTATGTATTTTAAATACAACAGATATTTAATTTGACGACCTCCGTGGTCGAGTGGCGTACGCACCGGTTTCAAGGTGTCGCTAGCTCTGAGGTCTCGGGTTCGATCCCCGGACGGGTCAATGTAGAAAATCACTTTTCTACATCGTCTCGGGTCTGGGTGTTTGTGGTACCTTCGTTGTATCTGAATTCCATAACACAAGTGCTTTAAACTTACTTTGGGTTCAGAACAATGTATGTGATGTTGTCCGCATTTATTTATTTATTATTTATTTATTTAATTACGATAAAACCAGCGTTAACACCTTTTTTGTCGCTGTTTAAAAGTAAAATAATATAACAAGTTATTTAGCCTCGCTTAAAGCAAAATATCTCAGTACTACGACGTCACTAGAGGTATTTGTCAGCTATCTAAGCTGCACTACAATATCTTTAAGCTGTGCATAACATTATAAGCTTCGTGAGTTTACAGCTAAGACAAGTCCTTTGTTAAATGTCAGGAAGGTTTTATTTATTTTTAGTTTTATAACTTGCATTTTTGATGCACTTTTTCAAATAAACAGGAATTTTATTAAACGTTTTAAGTTTAGCACTTTAAAAATATATATTTTAAAATGTGTTTTTTATAAACAAACAATTAATTACTATTTAAGGATAGATTATTTTGTGCAGTTTATCGCAAAAGACGTTGTCCTTAGAATACAAGGGTTACAAAACCCCAAAAAAAAAAATCACCCACTTTCGCGTTTATGGTGTAGAAGCTATTGTTGTTACTTATTTATGTACTCACTAGTCACTTTCATATAAATCCATAAATTAATTTTACAAATGTCTGACTGGCTGTGATCTACTTGACATAGGCCTGTTGCACTAGTAACGCATAGTGATATTTAATTCTAATACACCTTTTGCATCTCACGAAACATACCTAAAATAATTGCATCATAAACCGTTTATCTCAATCTACAATCAACTGACATCGAGCTAAAACATCTGAAGGCTACACAAATCCCGCATAACGGCGAAACGTTCACTTTGAATAATTGAATGCATACGGAACCTTCGTACCGTTTTACAATTCACTTGGCAATTATTCAGACGCAGGCGACGCCGCGGGATACGCTAGTTCATGAGACATCAACTCTGGAAGGAGTGAATCATTCATGGCCCAACTTTGCTCGGCGTTCAGTGTTCAGTGTTCAGCTGCTGGTAATATTTTGAAGTTTCAGTATTAAAATGCTGCTAAATTATGTATTGTTCTGCTGGGGATTTGGGACTAAACTGTTTTGTGTTTGAAAAGTTTGTTGGAAGAGTTTGGAAGAATGTTACTCTTTTACGTTTAAGTACTACATTGGTTTCAAAAGAAGTCTTATTATGACCGGAAACTGCCAAATGTATGGGTGTGTTATGCATTTTATTTACCTACATGTATTTATTTTATATTTGATGCCATAATGTAAAATGGATAAGCGTGTTACTTGTTTTTTCTATAGTGGGACAAGATGTCCTGCTGCTGGGGATTCTTACTTGTGTAATGGATCAATATTCATAGGTAGGTTTTTTAGGTATATAGTGTTTCCGATACGAAAATTACCTATATTAACAAGCTGTCGTTAAAAACTTAACAGCAAAAAACATTTTCCATTTCAACTAGCAGTCTCCGGACATTTTCATCCTTCATTTCATTTCTCAACATCAAAAATTAATACATCAAACATTTTAGTTTCCTATTAAAATATCAATTAAAACGTTTTCAGAGACGTTGCAACCATTCCTATACATTTCGATGCACAAAAGTTGAAATAACTTCACTCTTTCATTCATTCAGTTATCAGTTCATTCAGTGAACTTTTAGACTTTTCAAAAATATTCTCTACGGATATTTTAATGGAAATGTTCAAAGCTCTTTGAGTTAATAATAAACTATAATTTAATGTTCGTTGATTTTAATTGGATGAAAAACATGGAGTGTTAAATTTGAAATTAGTTGGCTGTTAGCAGCTCGCTGGTAATTTATGTACGACACAACATTAATTTTACGTATTTGTTCGACAACGATTAGTTTAATGAATTATGGATATAATTAGCTACCTACTGTAATCAGGGTCTTTAAAGTTTAGTTTATCCTTTAAGGTACCAACCTTAAAGGATTTTTTTACTATCGACTTAAGCGAGCTAATTGTAAGCCTTATGGGTATAAGGCTTACTTCAATTCCTTAGGTATAGGCATTAACGTATTTTTGCCAGACAATAATCATTTTTGAGCAAGTTCTTTTTAACTTATATCGGATTTTTGTTGAAAACTTATTAGAAAATTTCCACTCATCAAAAATCTAATTTTAATAGAATTGTAGAATATTTACTAATTTTACGACATTATGTATAAACAAGGTCAAGTGATAGCAAGTGTAATTTGTTTAAGCCACCTTCTCTTTTGAGTATTAACTCATACATACAGCATATTATTATATAATTTATTCTACTTAGGCTTCAGAAGTCAACTACAAAACATTAAAATGATGTTCGTAAGATTTTAATATAACCGTGCAAAGTATATATTATGTAAATATTCGTAAGACGTACGAAGGGACCGACACGACAGCTAAGAATACGTAATTGGTGCCTCGTAACATGTTAATATTAATATTATGTGACACACTGTTGTATGGAATGGTCAGCTAATCAAACTATTTGAATATTACCAACATATGTAACCTATCTTTTAATCTGATCTTTTCTTAAAAACTAGCATTAATATAATTCAAGCCTTTTTTATTGACAAAGAAGGCCAATTTAAGATGCAATAGAGAGGTGGTTTAATTTAATATCAATTACTTTTTAGAGAACATTGTTGTCTGCCTCGTTGGCCTAGTGGTTCTAAGCGCGACTGCTACCCTAGAGGTCTTGGGTTCGATTCCCAAGTCGACCAAGGTGTTATTGGGTTTTTTTATGAAATTCTCAGTAGCAGGTCGGAGTTTGGATTTGTGCCCGGTTAGTGGCAATAGGCTCGCCCCAATTACATCGGACCTAAACATACCGGCGAACTGTGGGAGTACATTGGTACACCTCTGCCTAACCCTTCGGGGATACAGGCGTGATGGTATTGTATGTAGAACATTATTATAACTATGTACTAAATATCTGTGTATAAGTTATGTAAGCATCATTCTGTGAAGTAGTTAGCAGTAGTTTATACACTTAACATCCTATACTTATATCCTATAATTGTTCAGACTAGTTCTTCTTAGTGTTTGTACCTTAAAACCTTTGTACCTTCCTAAGTTTACCTTAAACGTACAATTCCGGTAATCGGTACTATTAGTTACTGTATGTTGTTAGTACAATTGTAACTTAATGTTGGCTAAACAAACAAGCTGTGTATCTCATAGATTCGGATAAGATATACAGTGACAGAATGTTTAATCTAATTAAAAACACATAGAGAGTGGCTTTAAAATTGAAATTATTTTGTAATGAGTAGTGTTCCAGTATAATTTGTTTAGGCAGGTGTCGAAATAATAATATGTTAGGTTCAATATCATAAGATTTTAAATGGATTTTCATGTAATGATATAAGTGTGTTTCAAAATGTTATTTATATATTAAAACTAGCTGTGTTGTTACCCGGCATGCGTTGCGATGCATTTTTTTCTACCTAGCACCTGCCTACTACCTACCTACTACCACTTAGGGGTATGAAAAATAGACAGTAGCCGATTCTCAGACCTACTGAATATGCATATAAAATTTCATAAAAATCGGTCAAGCCGTTTCGGAGGAGTATGGTAACTAACATTGTGACACGAGAATTTTATATAATATAAGAAGATTAACGCTATTTAATATTTTCAGGAGAACGCAGTTATTTAAAGAAACCAATTGTAAAGAGACGTTATGATCGAAAACCTCGTTCTTCCATTATATAAAATAAAAAGGGTTTTACTTAGTAGTTCCATAAATGCAAGATTATATTAATAATAACTTACTTAATAAAAATACAACATAGTACTTATATATCAAATCTATTTAAAATATAAAATCCGTCCCAAACAAAACTAAAGCTGTATAGATTGTTAGTTCAGCGACCTACAAAGTTGAAAAGCCCGAGCAACACAGATACTGCAATATCTCTCGAAATATAATTTAATATCATACCGAGCATATCGCAATCCCCTAAGCCGGGATGAAAATATAACGAACTGGGACTCAACAGATACAGTTAACAGGAAAAAACATTCTAAAAACTGTATGTATGAAGTCGAAAATAATTTAGTGAATCCATTTTCACTATAATACTATGAAAAGAGCCGTGAGTGAAACTTGAATGATACAGGCCGCGTCAGCACTGAGATGAAATTAATATAATCCCTTTTCTTATGGAAGAAAATCAGTGATATTACCAAAATATTTTCCGCAATCGAATTTCAACTTTGTGTGGATGAGTTAGAGTTGAATGTTGAGGGAATGTTTTGTAAAGCAAGTATTGTAAGGGGGGATATATCTTTGTGATTTGCATAACAAAAGTGAGCGAAATGGTCTTTGATTCTGAACATCTAGTGATGGCAACACAAGGATCTATTGTTCACATCTTGTATAAGTTTTTATGTAATAAAAAGTTTGGATTTGACGCCATTTTAGTCCGCACTTCAGACTTGAGTTGGGTTTGAATGTTTTAGATTTATGAATTTACTTGTGTTGTGATCTTTTGTGGTGCGTAAATTGAGGTTTAGTGTTATAATGAAAGACCTAACCCGTTTTGATAGACAAGCACTAGATTAAATGTAATACTATTAATAAATTATTAATAATTATTAATAATAAATATTTAGATATTAAATTTTACAAGTAAGTTTATTATAGAAAGAAAAAAAAAAAGTATTTTTTTTTGTTATAATCACTGAACATGATTTAATTTATTTACAGTTAAGGCTGAACACCTTAAACAATCCAATCCCCATAAAAAACGTTAAATCTATAAACAGTTAAACACTGAATTCTTCACGTTCCTTATAACAACTATCCACATACCAGCGCACAATAAGCCACAGCCTTAATAAGGTTGTAGACGTGACCGGCTTCAATTCTTAAGGTCTGTTTCAGCGGCTAATTTGACAGAGGTCCCTAATAACGGCCACAGGCCACAGACCCTTGTCAGGTTGCCCTCATGTATTGACAAGAGGTATAGTTCTAGGAACATGTCTGAAGCTAGTAGTTAGATGTTAGTGTTTGGGTTGTAAGTCAGTGTTGGAATGGTAGTGTTTCTTTAATAAATACTGGAGAAGATATTTGTTGGGATTGTTCTAAGAAGTGGCTTTGTTCAAAAACTGTCTCAATGTTTGGGAGATTATCGTCTTATAAGTCATCTTTTTTCATGATTTTGTAACAAAGAGTGTGAATGTTACTTTAGGACAAATGTACCTGCTACTAAATATGGTTAAAATAACTGTGGGGTATGAAAAGCTATGCTAGTTATATTTGAGTTGCAAGCAGCTGTTACTCGTAGTTTCATAATAATTAGATTCAAAGTCAAAGTCAAGGTTTTATTACTTACTAAGTGTTACATTTGGTGTTATAAAAATATATGGTAGGAACTTATTACTTAGTTGCCTTTTGCAAGAATATAAATATTATTTTTAAAGAATGCTTCTACTAAGCTTTAAGGTAAATTAAAACTAAACATTATAGTTTTTATCTTATGAAAATATTACCCTAAACTGTGAAACGTAATGATTAATAACCAAACCGCTTTTCTTCAAGTGGGTTAAGGATAAAGATAAAATCTTCTGCGGTCCATTCAAGGTCACAACATAAGTTCATATCACATTATTTATTAACAGTCATTTGTAATTCGTATTGCGCGGCATGATATATTGGCTAGTCCGCTTTAATAGCCGATAGTATTAACATGATTTATATTAGCTTGATAATATTGCCTGTGCCCGCGGGTTTACTTGGAAGATTTATAGAAAAACTTGCACATTAAAAATATGAATATGATCGCCGTAACCTTCAATTTTACCGTCATAATATATCTCCTCTGTAATTAAAAAATGATTTAGTTTCACAAACAATTTTAGACAAGAAAATGCTTCTATGGCAACTTAGCATTATAGTATACATTTAAAGATGTTTTTCGAGGGTTTTAACTACCTATTAGAAATGTCGCTCAAAGCAGCCACTTACACAAACAATTACACCACTTACAACAATATATGTATGAAGTAATGTAGTTTAATCCATTAAATACAAAAATAAAATAAAACAAGTTACTCATTGCTTGACAAAATTTATCGCCTCACAACTTCAGTCAGATTAAAATGTGTAGCAAGAGAGATGCCACAAATCTCAGCACGACACATATATATAGAAAACAGTCGATTTGTCCGTGAATACGGAGGGAAACACAAAGAAATAGTTCCTACTTTCCGAGCAATTTACGTAATGCTATATGGCTGCGCTGACTCTATTCTGACGAATTGTGTAGGTTATACAGAAGTTCAACATTCATAGTTTTGATATTTCTGTTATGAAATCTACTTAAACATAAATTAATGTTTAAAAATTAGTAAGTTTTAAATGAGAATAATAAAAATATATGGCTTTTAGCGACAAGACTACCATTGTAGGCTTCACTGTTATTATTGTGTAATTGTATTGTATACAATAAAGAATATTCTATTTATCTAAAAATAAATGACAAAGAATTCAAGTTTTATAAATAATTTGTTTCGTAAATGTCTAAATGATTTCAAATTATTAATAAAATGTTATTTTATTCAAACGCTTCTTGCTACCAATGGCTACCTTTGTTACCTGGCTGATCGTTCAATATTAAAACATACGTGATATTTTTTTAATCAATTAGTGTTATTGTAAAAACTTCAGAAAGCCAGCAAATATGATGATAAAACACCCTTATACACATCAAGGACTTCTCCCTTATTGTATTTCAAATCAACAACTTATAGCTATTAAATAACTACTAAAAATCCACATAATTATAATACAAAATAAAGTACATATTATTACAGTATACTACCTAACCATTCCACATAATTATGGTTACCTGGTCGCTCCTGAGAGAGTTTGTAAGATATAATTAATTGCAGCGTCTTCTGCGACGCCGTATTAATTCCAGTAATGCATCGCTTTACACTACATTAAGAAAATTAATATTTTTAATGCTTTATGAATTTTCTTAAATGATCGCATATTTTCTTGAGAGAGGTATTGGGAGTTTGAGATTTTAATCTTAGAATTGCTTTGGCATTTACAGCAAAACAGGTGATTGAGAAATTTTAGTATTTCAGGGATTATACAGCGAACACATTTTTTGCTCAAAGAACAATGCAATAATCAAAAGTATCTCGGTTGAATGCCTATTTGTTACTCTATACAATAAGTTAAGAAAACTCCGTCCGACTCCAAAGTATGATATTGGTTTAATAATCACCTTACCAAATAAAATATGAAACACTGTATATTAGGCAGTGGTCCGACTTAGAGCGAGGAGCGAGTAGCGAGTAGAACGATGAACTACAAAACGAGTAAGCGAGCAGCGAGTAGCGAGTATGTAGTTATGATAGTTTTGTCGCCGAGCGATAAGCGAGTGAGCGAGTGCGACAGGCGATACTCGCTCGACTCGCTCGGGTCATTCTATACTACTAAATAGTGATTAAATATTAGAAAGTTACAAAGTTACGAAGAAATATCAACTTATGCTTCTGTCTTTTTTTTATCTACTTCCTCTCCCCTCCCCCACCCTACCCCTCACAGTTATTACCATAAAGACTGATAAATATCCACATACATTCTTAGATCTGTCGATACTACACCCACTAACGTATTACATTGACGCTTGCCAACCGCACTCTCCATCAACTTGATTGGACAAAACGCAATGGATAGCGAAATTTATTGGTTCGAGAACAAATCATTAAGACAACGCTTGTATGTTTAGTTGGGGGAAATATTAATATTTCTGATGCCGTTTGGGGTAAGCAGAGATTCTGGTTTTGTTTTAAGGATGAGGATAATAAAAATAATTAATCTATGTAATAATGTATCTATAGCGTTACTTGTATCCCACAATTTGTTGATCAAAATTGTTTTTGGTGTTCGTTGGGCTATCGTATTTCTAAACATAACGTTTTGGATAGAGTTAAGTGTAGGAAAACAAGGAAAATAAATGTTATCACACAAATAGGCCGGTTTATGAGGAAAACAATTTTATACATAGAAATGGCTAAGAGTATGATATTTGACGTAAAATAACGCGGTTTACTTAACTGTATGGCTGACCTATACCTATAACATATTTCGCAGATTACAAAGAATATATTATCTATAACATAACATAACATACCATCACGCCTGTATCCCCGAAGGGTTAGGCAGAGGTGTACCAATGTACACCCACAGTTCGCCGGTATGTTTAGGTCCCATGTAATAGGGGGCGAGCCTATTGCCAGTAACCGGGCACAAATACAAACTCCGACCTGCTACTGAGAATTTCATAGAAGAAACCCAATACCACCTTGGTCGACTTGGGAATCGAACCCAAGACCTCTAGCGTAGCAGTCGCGCTTAGCACCACTAGGCCAACGAGGCAGTCTATCTATAATTGTTGCAATTATCAAGTTTAAAGAAAAGTATAGATAATAAATATAATTAAATATATAAAACGTTATTAGTTATTATTCAACTTGTAAAAGTTGAACAAACTAATTAAATTAGTTTGCTGTTATTCCGTTCACAGAGAGAAAGTCTTTGGTGCGGAAAATTAATAATTATTTCGAGACAGTGGTCATGACGTCACGACATAGTGACACGGGGTCGGCAGAGCTGTTGAGACATGTGGCCTAATAACTATACACGTCAATCAATATGGATAATGTATTATAGAGACAGAAACATATTGTTATTTTTTATGTTTTTCTTTGTAGCTTTCTATTACATTTTTTATTACACTTTTCCTTTTGCCATCCATGCTGAAGCAGTAAGGTCATGCAAATTATTTTGAATTTATATGACAAGCAAGTGGTCCATCAGGATTTTTTAAAACATATAAATTAATACAGTCGTACTGCAAGGTGGTTTTGAGGTGTTGCTAGATAGAAAAGGTAGTAGGTAGTAGTAGGTATATGTAGACTTGGGGAAGGTTTTTACCCAGCAGTGGGACGTTAAGTATATAAAAAAAAAATAGAACACCCAGGTTGGAACAAACATGTGTAGATCACACAAAATAAATGTTTGTTATAATATACATGTCACTCGGTGATAGTTAACGTAATAACTTATATAAACCATTTGGCTATCTACGCAGTCATTAATAAAACTACTCAAAAATAAATATTTATTTAACTTAGGCTACAAAAATAGCATTAAAATTAATAAACGTTAAAATTATTACAAAATGGACAGCATTCTAAGGGTAGGTACATATCCGGCGGAAAAGGCAGCGCGCAACATCGGCCGCGCAACGCCAGAACAAACAAACACGCAATGAGACATCCAACCCCTCACACCGGACGCACCAACGCGTCATCAGGTCAGTGTGAAAGGCCGAATGCTCCACCATACACCCGCCCGCCCACCCACCGACAACACGCGACGCCACCACCGCCAGATATGAACCGACCCCAAATCGCCCACCCTTCAACAATTATTATAAATGAGATTAAATAAAGTTCCATAAAGACTATTTGAAGAAGATAATCTGTAGTTTCAATTAAGTAGATAAGCAGAGACAACCAACAAACACATGAAAATGGCAAACTTTTCAGTTTATTACACGTTATCTCAAATGTTTGTCAGTTTGTGTCCCATAACTTTGTGAATAAAACTATCTGCTATCTGATTCAATGTTTTACTACATTATGTTTAGATATATCTAAAGGATTTTAGTTAGTGTATTTATATGAGTATGTTTTGTATATTATTTAAAGTAGACATAATATTTCTTTAACATGTTGTCCGCTTTCATTATTATTTATTATTATTATTATATTTATTTATCCAATTTAATCTTGTCGGTAATAACATATTTTATTTGAATTATCTCTAAATGGTTTCGAGTATGCTTGGGTGTGTGAGGACAATAATTTAATGTTACTTTTTTCTGTTAATAAAGATTGTGTTTTGTTAATAGTCCAGTCAAAAGAATCGGATCAGTGCGGACTTTTGATATTTCTTTAATAATGGTGTACTTGAGACCTCCACCAATTTTCAGCTCTATGCGAATTTATGCAAACTTACTAGGTTTTTTTGTCTATTTTGACTGGACTATAAGCCAATAGCTAGTTATTAAAAACGATATTTCTATTAAAAAAAAAATCGGTCTAAATCAATAAAATAAGGTGTCAAGTTTTTGATCTATTTCCAAGCGACACTTTTATGCCTACATACAGATAACAATAATACCCCTCTTTATTTCCCCAATAAACCATAGTTCTCCAAGTTATAAATATTATCGGATCGCGAGTGGCGCCGGCTGTAACACTAGTATGCAATAAACTGGCAGGTTACGGTTCCGTATCGCAAACGAGACGGTTTTCACAATATTTACGGTATTTACGGTTTTATTGCGACATTGATGCGTTTTATCTGACACGTTTATGGGTTATTTAGAAGGAATCAAATGTTTTGATATAAAGGCATATAAAAAAGTATTTATCATAATGTGTGAAGCATTATTGTTACCAATAATAATAATAATAATATTCCGGGACAACTCACACACGGTTATCTGATCCCAAGCTAAGCAGAACTTGTGTTATGGTAACCAGGCAACTGATAAACATACTTATATATTTCTAAATACATACATATTATAGATAAATTACACCCAGACAACCAGAACAAATGATCGTGCTCATCACACAAACATTTGTCCTGGGTGGGAATCGAACCCACGACCTCCGGTATAGCAGTCAGGGTCACTAACCACTAGACCAACAGGCCCGCCCAATAGAATGTATTTTTGTAATATGATCTTTTTTTCCATTGTTTACTAAAATCCGTATTCCGAAATTAGTAAAACACGAGATATCAAATACTTAGTATAATCCTTTTCTAGACATGTTTCTTAAAAAATCATACTGATATCACTCTTCAAAAACATAGAAATATGTGTATGTTTTATAAAAATATACGATGTGTCTCGAAAATATCACTTTCTAGGAATCTGGACACTTCCAAATTAATCAAATCTTTTATAAATGTTTTCGCTATTTGTTTACGTGTGTAAACTGTAGGCATAATAAATACATATAGCTAGTATCTCTGCTATCTCCCTTAATTCTCGGCGTGAATATACGAAATCAAGTTGCTTAGTTATTGACACAAGACAATTTACATTCGCAGGAGACGTGTTTGCTTGCGTGAGAAACTCATTAAAATTCTAACAGCCCCCATGTTACTACAGAGAGAATAGATATTTTTAATACGGAGAATTGTTTTATAAAGGGGAATGATTTTAGGGTAAACATTGAAAGATATAACTGTATTTGAAATAAAACTAACATTCGCGTAAACCTCAGAACTCAATAACTGTATTTATTATTAAAGTTTGAATTTGAATTAACTAAATATTCGAATATTATAGTATTTTCGGAATTTGTTTGTTATTATTTTTTCGTTCTTCAAGTTCCAAAGATTAAGAACATAAAACTGTATTAACACTTTGAAAAAAAAAAACTACTGATTGTATCGTGGTAAAGACGTACTGTGTGGTTTGGTTTTAGTTAACTAAGTTTTGACACCTTTGCAGGTATCATGGCATCTGTATGCCCATGACCATGACACCAGCAAAGGCGGCGAAATGACTGACATTCGCGTGAACCTCAGAAATCCTAGTAATATTATAAAGTCTATAAATGATAATAATATTCTCATATTGCATAGCAAATCTGCCTTCACCGCTATTTAACGCTATTCTAAAAAACACAAAATCTCACCAGCACAATGCCTCCAAATTCAGAAGAAAAAAACAAATCTAGTTCTTGAGAATAGTCTCCTTTCTTCCTTACACCTAGAAGGTACTCTACTGTGAATTGTAGGAGCTGTTCCACTTCCAATGTGTCGCAGGAGTCTGCAAGCTATTTGCTCCCCCCCTCTCCCCCCTCCACCTCAGCCTCCCTGTTAGTGGCGCGACGTTTCTTGAATCAGAATTCCTTTTCCTAGTATTGGGTGCGTGTCCGTTGTTTAGCAATTGAAAAAGGAATTTATATTTATATTGTCCCAAAAATATATTCCAATTTTAACTTCATAACGAATAAACAATGTTTATAATTTAATATTTATCAGCATAGGAACTCTGTAGGTCCTCGACTTTGTCCTCGACTGTTTACCAGAAGATTTGGTTATGGTACCTGATATTTGATTCGAGTAGTGGTTATAATATTCAATTTACTGGAAGAAAATAAATATTTTGGCGGTTTTTCTTCAAATTATATCATTTTTTGTTATCTTTTGAGGACACTATTATATTTACTTTTATGTCGTACCAGTCTACACAGATGGTCATTCATTGTTTCTAAGCAGCCTAAGTTAAAATAGTTTTTATTTATTTATTTATTTATTTAATACTTTTTGCACACTGTTGCACAAAGGCGGACTTAATGCCATTTGGCATTCTCTGCCAGTCAACCTTAGGGTGAAGCAGAAAAAAAATCGTGGTAGATGCACGAGTACAAAATTGAAAATAAAGTGTAAATAAATGATGTATACTTAAGACAAAATAAAAAAAATATATATACACAAATATAACATAAAACCAATATATATATATAAATTTAAATATATATATAAATATATACAAGACTTCTAATAAATAGTAAAAACGGCTAAGTAAATAGGTAAACTGATGAAAAGAAGTAGGGGTTTTTTTTAATAAAACCGCTAACTTGATTCTGCCAGAGTTTGTTCATAAAAGTGGTCACGAATCATCTTTTTAAATGAATAGCGGCTCGATGCCATCCTGATCTCCGTAGGAAGCGAATTCCAAAGAAGTATGGATTGGACAAAAAAGGTAGAGTGAAGAAAGTCGGAGCGGTGGGAAGGGCATAGTAGCAATCGATTGTTAGAAGAACGAAGACATTTAGAGTGGTTAGAAGACAAGAATTTGAAGTGAGAAGTTAAGTAAGAAGGACAGTTAGGAGAGTAAAGTAAAGTAAACAGATAGGTCAGGGCCCGCACACAACGGCGCTGTCTTATAGGCAACCATTTTAACAGTGACCTGTGGGCGGATACGTGGTCATATTTCCGAGTGTTGAAAACGAATCGAATGCAGTTATTCAGAAGCCGGTCAAGTTTGTTGAGGAGATCTGCATTCAGGTCATAGTAACACACATCACCATAGTCGATTATGGGAAATATTAAGGATTGCACCAGCATTGCCTTCGTAGTAGATGGTAGAAAGTTTTTGAGGCGATACAGTACCCGTAAGGTTCCTGTAACTTTCTCGTTTACATTCGCAACCTGTGTCTGCCAGCCCAGCGTAGAATCGATGAGTAAACCGAGATCCTTAACACTAGAGCTTAGTGGAATGGCTGTACCATTGAAAATTACTGGAGGAATGACGACACCACTCAACTTGTTGATACCACGATGACTGCCCAATATCAACGCTTGGCACTTACATGGGTTCACAGCCACACCGAACGCCTTCGACCAGTTGTTAATAGCATCAAGATCTCGATTCACTCTGCCGACAGCATCGGAAATATCATCCACGCTGGACTGGGAGTACAGTTGCAAGTCGTCAGCGTAAAGATGATACGAACACTGAAGATTGACTGTTATTAGATTAATAAAAATAGAAAAGAGAAGAGGAGAAAGAATACCGCCTTGTGGGACGCCACATTCCAGTTTACTCCATGCTGACGAAAAGTCACCAACACGGACCGACTGCTGGCGGTCCCGAAGATAAGAAGAAAACCAGTCCAACGCTTGTTGAGAGATCATTAGATAGGACAGGATAGAGGAAAGGATATCGTGATTGACGGCATTAAAGGCATTTGAGAAGTCAATTAACACTAAAACAGTAAGCTTGGAGTCCTCCATGCCCGACCTAACATCGCCAATCACTTTGAGGAGGGTGGAAACGGTGCTGTGTCCAGGTCTAAAACCAGATTGAAAACGGCTAAGGAGATTGTTGTCATAAATGAAAGCTGACAACTGCTTATGGACACAGGCTTCTAGGGTTTTGGATAGGAAAGGAAGGATAGAAATTGGACGGAAGTGGTTAGGGAGAGAGGGATTATTGCGTTACCATAAAAATAAATATCGTTTTACTATGGACACGCACACTTGAATAGAACCTCATTGAACTGCAACACTGTTGTATTTGATCTGTTTTCACTCAACACTCATAAAAGTATTACTACATTGAAAAACTTTGCTCTTTTACCATTTCAATGAAGATGTCGCCATATAGAAAATATGTATGTGTTTCTTAAAGACGAAGAAAATATTTTTTACAAATGTTATAGGAATCGGATTTTTTATTTGATGAATGCATTTGTGATTGGAATAGAATAGAATAGAATAGAATATATTTATTGTTGGATGTTGGATGATTTATTTTTTGTAGAAAAAACTATTTCTCTATTTATTGAATTATAGTCAAAACTGCAACTGTTGGCATAGCCGAAAGTTTAAAACAAGAAAAGTAAAAATTACAGATTTACTTGGATTTGATCTTATTATCACACATACCTTATAATACCTATACTTTTCCATATTTTTGTTTATTACCATACAATTCTGATCAAAACTACCAAAATCCTTAAAAATTCAGACTGGTGATATTAAATCCAACATTTTATACAGACCTCAAGAGGTCCAGGACTCAGATCCTATGGTAATGAGCAGCATCCCTGACGCAGCAGGACCTTTATCTTGAACGTACTTTATGTGGTTCCGCGGTTGACGTAGATTGAGGTACAAAAGGTTTAGCTCTGACAAGTCGCAAATTAGCATCGGATGCAGGAAAAATGTGGTTAGTAGGAACCCTCAAGAGTTTCTGTCGTAATAAATAATACTTTAGACTAGTCTTGGGTTGACTTGGGATTGAATCTTTACTTTATAGAAGAAAACATATTTTGATAATATTTGTCAGTAACTCAAAAGTTGTACTTTTCATCCAAAATTATATCGTATTTTTTTTCTTACCCTGTACTGTCCCACTGCTGGGACCAAGTCCCAAGTCCTTTCATAACATAACATACCATCACGCCTGTATCCCCGAAGGGTTAGGCAGAGGTGTACCAATATACACCCACAGTTCGCCGGTATGTTCAGGTCCCATGTAATAGGGGGCAAGCCTATTGCCACTAACCGGGCACAAATCCAAACTCCGACCTGCTACTGAGAATTTCATAGAAAAACCCAATAACACCTCGGTCGACTTGGGAATCGAACCCAAGACCTCTAGCGTAGCAGTCGCGCTTAGAACCACTAGGCCAACGGGGCCGTCTTTCCCAAGTCCTTTCACACACATAAAATATTTGTTTCCTATAGGACTATTATTTTAACACCTTTAGTATTTATTTATAAAATAATCTACCTCAAACAAAATCGAAGCTTTCAAACGAAGTTACTGCGAAACACAACACCAGTGCATAACGAACGCTCATTAAAAACGATAAATTACTCGGAGTAATTAATACCTGGGCTTTTAATTTGTAACTCGATACTTAGGGCCCAGGTTACACGGACCTTCGTATAAAATAAATGATGACATAGGTAGTAAAAGTGAAATTAAATTTTATGATGCCTCAAAAATGATATTGGACACTCGAAAGTTTTTTTTTAATAATGGTTTATAAATCTTATTTTAATTATGGACTAATGACTAACATATACTTATCTAGCTGTGTAGATTAATGTGCAAATAATGACAAAAATGTCGGCTGGTGGGATGTTGAGGAATGAACGAAAAAGTCAAAACATAAATAAAATTATAGTGGCAGAAATAATGATTATACATTATTATGGATTAATTCATATTCTGTACAATGTGTAACGATTATACATACTTTATGTGTTTGCATACTTTCTTTAAATCTGAAAATGAATTCAAATTATTTATTTTCAAAATAGAGTAACTAGAGTTTTCTTTCACTATATGAGAACATGACATTTGCCGTAAATATCGTGTTTATATCATCGTTATTTTTTGTTTTCACCGTCCATCGATACAACTCAATACATACATCAATTCACACGTTACTGGACGGAGCTTAAAATAAAAGGATTATATATTTTCCGTTTAAAGGTTCCTTTTCAAAATAATAATACCGAATATCATTGTAAACCAATTTCCTGTTTTCTTAACCCGACTCTATATTATGTACTATTCAGAAATATTGTATGACATGAGTTTTATCATATCTTATTTCTCTTTATTCATACTTTTTACTAACAAAATAAATAAATTTAAAAGTACATATTTATTCCTTATTAATGTGCTATCAATTATGCAAAATGGAGGTATATAATGTTTTTGTTCTAGAAATTTTTATTAGTAGTGTACAGAACCTCTCACAAGAATTATTGTGAACACTTACCAAGTTTTTATTTTAAGCATCGCTCTGGGTGATAGAGCTCAATTTATTTAAAATGCATTGCCCAAGGATATAAATCCTTATGACCTCTATATTTAGGGGACAGATAGAGGCTCGTTACTTTAATTTGAGATGGAATCTACAACTGTTTTAGCTTTCTCCGAAACATTTATTAGGGTATAAAACGTTTTACTTATAAATATTTAGTAATTGTCACTCGTAAATCTCTAACTTATTTAGGAGCAATTTTTGGAAAAATAGACTTGTTAAAAAATACTTTCAACTGCGGGAATAAAAAGCATAAAGTCCTTGACTTATATCTTGTACTTTAGAATGTTTTTTGGTAAAGGCTATATTTTTGCGCCTTCATCCTAAAAGTACTAAAGATCAAAAGTGGAATTAAGGATCTTAGAAGAGCTAAGTGCTTTTCACAAATAATACTTGCCCGGTCATTGTACTAAGATTTCTATACGATTTAAAAATATCTTACATAAGCCGTTGGATAAATAAGAATAAAAACCAAATAACTTTTGAGGGTACACAATAAAGACTATTCTTTCAACTATACCAGATGATAAAGAAGTATACTCAATGCAAGATATAATTAATTAGGTGCACCATAGTTACAGATGTACCATTTATATAATTATTATATATAAGAATCATCTTCTATAAAATTAAGCGGACCCCATTTTCGGAAAATTACCGGAGAAATCCCCAAAAAATGATATAAAAAACATGCCGAATTAAGAATCCCCTCGTTTTGAAATCGATTATAAGGAATACGATATAATCAAATATGTTTTAGTGTTACCTGTGTATTTACTCTGTACGATATAGATACAGAAGTATACAACCAGCATCACTTACATTGTACAACATATACAGCAAAAAACCAAAAAAATACTCCACGCAAAAAATAAATAAATCAACGACCATCCTTCACCGCTACCCGGTAAGCCTAGATTAAAAACAAATTTTTTATATGTTGTTAAAAAATTCACACACACTTCCCTTAAGTAGGTCCTTGAGGGATCCTGAGCTAATGTAATTGGCCAATCTGCTGTGAGCGTTCTATCGCCCATAAATAATGGGCGAACTAGGACAACACGCCCATACATTCGTATAAGCCCACGAAATATGGCCGCGTTGCCCAACAGCCACCATTTTGATTAAGTTTGTGTCTAGACGAAGATTGTTTTGTTTATAATAATTTTAGGTTAGGTGGTTTGATGATGAGGTTGTATTGTGAGAAATGGGGAGGCAAGGCTGTTTCGTCTAGAGTAGGAAGTGTTATAAACCGTTGCAGAATGCTTCCAAAAAATATTTCTTCCTAGGGCTTCTAACAATTTCTGGAAGTAACCACATTACAGATATATTCTTCTCATTGATGATATGAGGGTGTTCAAGTTACATAAATAACAAAACATAAAAAAGTACCGTAACAGCTAAAATTAGCAGTCCTGCCATATTATCACCAAAAACTAATCCTTGAACTACGTCTATAAATCTGGTGGACTCCAAATCTAAATACCAAAAACTATTGAAATATCTTTAAAGCCACAGTATAAAAGTAACAAAGTCCCTCGCATATGATATTGCAGTCATCGAACAAAACTCATACAATAGTGACGCGCGTATTTATGATATACGTATAATGGCCGTGATTGATCACCGTCGCACAACCAATGATTTATTCGTTGGAGCCAATCGCAGGGTGAAGCAGACGAGATACATTTACGAAAAAACACTTTTTTAACCAGAATAATACAATAAAAATATCTTGGTACACTCACACACTTCCCTCTGGTCCAAAACTAAGCAGAGCTTGTGTAATGGAAACCAGCCAGCTGATAAATATACTTATGTTTTTTGTAAAATACGTAATACTTTCGACAAATTTTACACAGGCACACAACAAAAATGATCATGATTATTACAAAAAAAAAATGTCCAATGAAAAAAAAATGGAAAAAAAACAGGAATGCTATTTATTGATAACGTCGCGCGTCGTTATAACGGAATTTGTAATAAAATCTTTTTGAAACGAACTATTCGTAGAAAGTATTCATCCCATTACTTTCGTCCATTTTATTAAAACCAGAACAAAATCCATTAGAATACGAAAATATTTTTACACGTGAATATACAAAACAGTTGAAATTAAAAACACAATGTTTATTTAAAAACGTTGGTTGTTTTAATTAAAATTGACGCGGGTTGATCAGAGCAACGTTTTTCATTCGGATTGTTCTCGAATAAAACTAATTTGTTGCGTTGCTTAGCAACCGTAATAACGTTTGGCACGCACAGTTTTGGGGGTTAATAAAAACTTTGGTGGTAAAAGTTGACTGAACTATGTGAACTATGTTTTGCTTCCGTCTTGGCCTGTGTGGTTCTTGAATGAAAAGACAAAATAGTTGCTTGTGTAATATTTAAAATTCCAAGCAAACTCTTAGGATTGTGGAACCAAATTGAAAGAAAACTTTTCATACCAACGTTCATTAGTTTTTGTACCCATTTACCTGAAAAAGCGGAACAAACAGACATACAAGTTACTTTTCATATGTTTTGTCGTTTTTTTGTGTAGTGGTTATATCCAGCATTTAGTTACGATACTACAATTAAATTCCCATTTATTCATTCCCAAATTACAACTCTGTACCAATCAAACAAAACCAAAAGTTTCCCCAAACAACCTATTTTCATTCCACTTTTTTCCATTTCATTTGGGTTCAAAAATAAACATTCGTCTTTACCGTGACCTCTCTGAGTCCTATTAAGGAGTCAATTAAATGCGATGCCATTCAAAAATGAGACGTTTCTGTTTTAATCCGGTCCCCGAAGGAGGTGCCTCTGAATGAGGTTATAATCCCATTTATTTCTGTTTTGCTTGTTTTGGGTTGATTTTCCTTTTGGTTGATAGATGGCGTTGCTTTGTTTATTTTGAAATTCATTGATTTTATTATTTTCGTAATAGTTATAGAGAATATAATATATTTGAAGAAGAAAATAGTTCTGTGGGTATCTTTTACAAAGAAATTTTGATTTATTTAAAATATTTGGTGATAAGTTTTTTTACGAGCACTTTATTTGTTTTCTTTTCCTTGTTCAAAGACCTGCTACTTGTAAAAAAGACACAAAACACATGCTGTTCTAATTTCTGCGACAAAAAATCGCATTCGTGTCGCAGAACTGCTGAAACCACTCACTTACATAATCGCATTTACATCTATTTGGTAATTCAGTATTTATCTATATGTCGATCCGTCTTCTTTGTGGCCGATTTGTTTCCCATCGCCCATCGCTGGACTTATCAGATGATGTGTGCTTTTCGGAAACAAGTATTAGAATATAAATAACGTAATTTTCTACGCCAACAAAATCCTTTCAAAGGAAAGACGTCATATAAAAAAAACTTACCTTGTCGATTAAATAGTCAGTACACACTTCTAACCTTACATACCTATATACAAAGTTCAAAATCCATACATACATACCTACCTACCACATACGAGTACTATATTAAAAATCCACAACAGTTCTAAATTTAAAACACATTTACACTATTTTTAATTAAAAAAACCTTTCTTTACACGAGTCCAATTTTAAATCTTACTAGCTATAGGTACCCGGCATGCGTTGCAATGCAATTTTTTCTACCTAGCACCTGCCTACTACCTACCTACTACCAATTAGGGGTATGAAAAATAGATAGTAGCCGATTCTCAGACCTACTGAATATGCGTATAAAATTTCATAAAAATCGGTCAAGCCGTTTCGGAGGAGTATGGTAACTAACATTGTGACACGAGAATTTTATATATATCTTATTTATTTTTCAAAGATTCTTAATCCAAAATCTTTTTTAACGGTTCAAAAAACCGTGGTGAATAGTGACTATAGTTACTATTGGCCACCATACACAAGTATTAGAACCCTGGCATAACACTGGTAAGCATCAGGATGTCTAATTTCCACCCTCGCTGTCAACTAGTTAGGGAAATCTGTGACGATCACAAAACGGATATTAAACGGATCTGCGATGAGACAATACGCCTGCCGGCTATACATCGCGGGTTTTGTACGTGCGTGTCACATTTGTGAGCTAAGTTGAGAGGCGATGGTGCGAGATTGTGGAAGTAACGTAATGAGATGTGATTGATGGTGCGTTTGTTATACGCGTTGTCATTTTAGGCGGTGCATCGTTCAGCATACTGATATAATGCTATGTTTTTATGCTGGACAAGTTATTATTTTGTGGTACCAGGTACCTAAGAATTAATTTAGTACAACTTAAGCTAGCCTAAATCGTAAGTATTTTCAACACTACGTTTAAGAACATAACACGCTACTTTAGTATAATTCAATGTATACATATTTCTGCCAACTTTCAAATTCAACACCATGAAAATATAGCAATAAATTAAATCCCCCATAAATAACGATACAAAAAAAATAAAAATAATTACATAGTCGTACAACAAAAGCAACAATCGCCGCCCTCGTTCTATCGTTATACCATTCATATTTCACACAAACTACCAATTACTTACATTACAATATATCACGGAAACACTAAAGCCTATAAAAAGTAACACCACCACACATCAACATCGCGTGACCGTACACAATAACCTTACTTATGTTTCCACTTATAAGGCGGCGCTTTTAGAGTATTTGCCCATTATAGCGTAACATACCATGACAATGTCGTACGTACCACGCACAAAAGAATTACTCTTCATGAATACTTCTTGTCTTACCAATAGTATGTATTGTATCTCATTCAGATGAACTATACTATGTCATCGAGAACGGTATATAATAAATGTCATTAAGAACGGTTTATAATAATAATAAAGATAATTTATTCATTAAAAAGACTACATAGGTTTATGATCCTTCTGTGAGAGTGGTTGACTCGGAGGAAGTTGTCAAGTTGAAAAGCTAAGGGATCAATGCCGCTTGAAAATACCAACAAACTCATCCAACTTCCATCACTTTTGGGCCTTTCTGGCTACGGGCACTTAAAGAGGAAATACAGTGTCCCCATCAAGTGACCTCATAAAGAACCCCTTTTACAACATTAAAGATGTTACATCTCCGTCATTTGTTTTCCAGTTTTACCCTTCACACGTTCTTTTATGCTACATCCTAGTGTACCAACACCTTAATTATCCGCGAAAGTGTCACGCTCCTTTTAATAGCTTTAACACCTGCCCTGAATGATTGCAAATTTTTATTTACTGGCTGGAAGTGTAGAGGAATGCT
Source organism: Autographa pulchrina (assembly GCA_905475315.1). Lineage (NCBI taxonomy): Eukaryota > Metazoa > Arthropoda > Insecta > Lepidoptera > Noctuidae > Autographa > Autographa pulchrina. Next base: position 8,775,076 of record FR997787.1, read on the forward strand.
AACGATTATCATTAAGTAGCGGCCTTTAGGGACCGGCGTGGGCCTGGACCAGGGGAAGGCGGACAAATGAACGCCGCTTAGCAAACGCCAGGTGGGCTTTAGATATTTAATCGCGTACTTCATTTTTTTTTTTCTGTTTAAATGTTGTTAAGGGTTGTACTGTAGCTATATTTTTTTTTTTTATGAATAGTGAATATTTTGTCAAATACTATAGGCCAAATAGACCTGCGCTAGGTGTAGGTACTAACAAATACTAACTAAAAATAATAAATATTTCTTCTGATTTGTAATATGTACAGTTTTTTGATTGCTTGTTGCATGGAAAGCACAAGTTATATGACACAATTTTACAGAATTATGTATTTACATTAGTGTATATCTTACTTCGAACTGTCGGAAGGTCCATTCAAGATATTTTATTCTAGTTTGCACGTACACCATAATACATTTACCTGTCTATAAAATAATGTAACTCAATTCCTCTATATATTCACAATAAAATCTCAATCTGTGCTTAGGAAAACTGACACTGAGTATTTCAATAAACTTGAATCAATTACCGCTTATTGCCTGCTACTAGTAACAATATACTCGTGGTCTCTTTAAAAGTTACAGTCCAAACCTGAACAAGGCAATTAAAACAATAAATAATAAACATTTCATAAAGAACTACCTCCTTAACAAGTCTCTTCACTTTTGTTTTTCCTTTAAACGCTAGCTTTAATAGCTTCGCGAAGGAAATGGACGTATTTTTGTCTGAGACAAGTTCATTGGGCAGCCTGCTTTCTACTATAATGGCTTCTAAGATTGCTTCAATATTCAATTATATTATTATTATTCTAAGTTTATGGTAATAGTTTCTTTTGTGAATAATAACGAGAGAGTTTAGCAGGAATGAAGTTTTTTGTTCATCTTTTGTGTTTTGGTTACAGTTGCTAAGTTGGCTAACGCCATTTTATGTATTATTATGATTGGAAAAGTTTCTAATAAATATTCAACCACATAAATTAATATTTTTTAGATAACTACTTAGTTTATGATAAATTTTGAATTGATGTTTAGCACTAACAAAAATGAAATTGTCAATTTCAATGAAAATATAGAGCATCTCTTAAATAAACCTTATCGGAAACAATATTTGAAATCGCTACCCCCGGAGCCATCACTCGACAACCATACAGTCAAAACCAGTATCAGAATAAGACGGATAGAGGACCTGTTCCGAGTCAGTAAGGAATAACATAATAAGTATGAGGTCAGTCACTTACCAGTACTTTTGATACTTCTAACCCAAGTTTGACAGGCCATAAGAGGTATCACCACACAATAATGTTCGCTACTTTAATACCAACAGGCTGCGAAGCTCATAAACCGTGACAATTGCCAGTCCATCGCGCTTGCTGCCAATTTGGGAACAGCAGAACTCGCGCCATTAGAAACATTAAAACGTTTTGATGAAAAATCACGGATATTAGGACGACTGTTAAAATATAACTGTTTTTGTGGTCTGAGGTACAAGTGAAGGCTGTTACGGTATTAGAAGTTTAGCTGTTTAAATTATTTATCTAGCGAAGATTTTTTATTGGTTAAGTGATGGTAAATGACATCGCTATGTACGCAAAAATATGCATAAAATTAATGATGTGGCCTTTAGAATCAAACAATGCGCTTATGTAAAGAGTAGTAGTAGGGTTAGTTAGGGAAAAGAAACGAGGCCTTTGCCCTGAAATAGGTCAAAAGAGGGAAAGTCAATACTAAAACATATCCATAAGTATCGTAAGTGATAAAAATATTTATTATGTAATTCATACAGGAAAAAAAAAGGTTTTTTTTTTCTTATTTATGTATGAGTTACGGTCGTTTACATCGACCACATTTCTAACCCTAAACCGCTTCCAACTTGGACCACACACCAACCGTTAAAAAGCTTTCATGATTATCATTCTGTTATTCCGCCGTGATATTTTAATATCTCCCGGCCGTCCGGTAATCGCCCTGATCCATCCCGGACTGCCGGCCGTCCGGTCCGTACAATTTTTATGACATGAGAATTGGGATTTTATGGTATCATGATGGATAAAGTGTCCAGAGGTCATTTAAAATATATGCACCGGATTAATTTGATTGATGGCGGCTTGTTTAAAATGGCGATTAATATTTATTGCGAGCGTATATAATTATGGCGTTGTTTGCTTGTTAAAGGCTGAAAAAAATATAAAAAATTTGTAAGGGTGGTTCCCCTTTTTTTAAACAAAAGGTCTAAATGCATGTATTTTATTTTTAGTAATGTAGTTCAGATGATTTATATAAAAGTCACAATTGTTATTTTTAAGGAACAAAGTTCAATATCTACTCAAATTCATCCACAAACCAACAAATACGAATTACAAGTCCTTTCTTACCATTTACACAATCTTTTAGGCAACCCAAAACCATTTGACCTCTAGTTTACACCCGAAATTGACCCTAAATTGGATGGAACATAAAGATAAATCTCTTACGTAAACTAATCACTCGAATGCTCGGGATAGATCCATTACGCTGCCTTTTTATAAAGAACGTTCGAGTGGCGACGTGGTTCTAATGCTAAAGAGGTTTTATTGCAAATGCCGGGCGAAGGGTTACGAATCAAATTAGAGGGTTGTAAAGGTGGGGTATTGTATGTATAATATGTATTTTTTCTATTTTGAAGTAAAAGTCAAACAATTAAACTATAGTCCTTTGAACAAATGTTTCTGATAAGCCTTTAAGTGCATTTATAGCCGAGTGGAGGGTATACTTCTAGTCCATAAGCACCGTTCGAAACGTACTTAAGTTCGATCCCCGTACCCCCGCTGTGTTTTAAGTATAGGTGGCCCTTGTAAATACAACTTTTCCTTTATTTACAAACAATAATGCAATCACTTATGAATCTTATTTTTTTTAAATGATTGTTTCTAATATGCTTTTTAAATTGTACAAGTCACATCGCGCGTCATGTAACACATTACATGTCATTACATATCACATCAAACATGTTACATCTCATTCATAAAATCGCACGTCATATCACTCACTGTGACATGAGATATCAAATGATACATGTCACATCACAAATGTCACATCATACATGTCACATCACACATGTCACAAAATTTAAAATTCCTTCTAATTGTAACAACTCATAAATGTTATGACCATTTAGAATCTAGTAATAAAACGAATGGCCCAGTCCGCGGTGTTGACTGCAAGGTTTTCAAGGTAGCGCGGTTGGCGGGTCGCCAGCGCCAGCGCCCGCGACGCTGGGACGCTTAATGGACCGGCTCACTTACAGATATTGACTTTATTGCAGACTTTATGAATTTTAAATGTTTGTGGATGTGGTATTGAGGTTTTAAGTTATTGGTATTTTTTACACGACTGCCCAAAAAGGAGTGTTATGTTTTCAGGGTTCATGTATGTATGTATGTATGTATGTATGTATGTATGTATGTTTGTGAGTTTCTTTATTCCACCATAACTTCTAAAAGGCTTGACCGATTTCAATGTTTGTGGTATCATTAGAAGCTTTGAGTTATCCCGAGTGACATAGGCTATGTGGACATTAAAAAATGGTCAAGTGTGAGTCGAAATCGCCTGCAAAGTGTTCCGAACGTTTTTTTTTGTGTTGTGTCATGTTTTTGTGTTGTAGCGCTCTATAAAATATTATTTATCACCAAAAGGTATTAAATAAAAATTATAATTAAAAAAATTAAAAAACACGCCTGCCATGTCAAAAAAATATTAAAAAGTGAACTAAAAAATTAAAAACAAGTCAAATACTTGCAGTCGGGGGACGGTTACTTGGAACAATTCATTACAGGTACTGCAAATATTTGACTTGTTTTTAATTTTTTAGTTCACTTTTTAATATTTTTTTGACATGGCAGGCGTGTTTTTTAATTTTTTTAATTATAATTTTTTGTGTGAAGTTATTTTCTTAGGGTGAGTTGTTGGAAAGCATTTTGTTAGTTTATACATGAACAGTAAGTATTTAACTATTTATTGCTGATAAAAATAAAAAGTCTCTATATAACATACTCTACCTTAATCATTTTAATTTACACTTACCATATTTTCTGTTACAGGACCTTTCTAAACTTATTCTACTGCTGGGCAATAAAAAGACCATATTATTTCATTTAAAGATAAATTATAGAATAACCAGATACCTATATACTAAAACAGGTCACAAATAAAAAACAGTAATTTTTCTATCCAGAATACAAGTCTAAAACACAACCTTCGAAAAATTTCTTCCATCAAAATCTCATACAAGAAACATGTTCAAACATAATCGTCTGGGAAAAGAATCTACTCTATCTAAGGGCGGATGATAAATATAGGAGGATCTGTAGGAGCAGGGAGCCAATTTCACGAGGATTTCAATATTTCCAATGAATACTTGAGTAGTAGGCGACAAGGTTAGTACGGCTGAGTAATGCTGGTTGTATGTGGACTAGATGATATGTCTAGTGTATAGGTTATAGAGCTCGGTACAGCTTTAGATATTGATTGATGTAGTAGGTTTTGTAGGTGTAGTGTGGGTTTTTGCTGAGGTTTACTTCATTTAGTTTTATTTTATGCTGTCGTGGGCGAGACTGTCGCTATTTGTATAATATGCACTTTAAATTACGTTTTGGTGTTTATTGTGTTTGTGATATCCCTCCTAGATCAAAAGTATTTTAATTATGTTTCGCCTTTCTAAGGAGACTTGATTAAGAAAATTCCTGACCATAGTTATTAAACCAATTATATATACATCTGTTCTATCATGTTGTGAGTATTTTAATACCAATGTATGTGTATGTACATAAAAAAATAAATTTATAAACAAAACATGTTCAACCATTAAAGATATGAGCTATTTCAATAAAAAAATGTTTTTCAAATTGCATTTATTCATCCTTTTATGACAACCAATAAACTTACAAAAATAATCAATACCAGACAAAACTTTCCAAATAATATCATAATAGTAATATTACTATGATAAAGTTTATCAGCGGATCTCCTAACTGCGTCTGCCATACATCACGGGTTCCATCCAACTTGGATCATAAAACATGGATATCTGGCCTCGGCTGAGACTTACGATTGTTCTCAAGATTAATAAGAAAAATGTGAATTACTTGCAAGTCATGAGGGATTTTAAAAGGTTAGTTCTCGTTAAATATTAATTTATTCTTGGTTGCATTTTTCTTTTTTCTTAAAGGATTAAATTAGTAAAAATATAAGATCTAAACCCCAATGACAGAAGCGTAACTAAAGACCATAAGTGCTAATAACCAGTAATCTAGTTAAGTCATTGTGTACTATAATATTATTATATTTTTATTTGACTCCTTTTTAAATCTTTACATCTGGTAAAAAAAACCTTGCATATAATGACAAACAAAAGATCAAAGAATTTTACAGAAAATAACAAAGAATTCAATTTTCTTTTATATGACCTATCTTTAATATGTACTAAAAACTTATTCGTACGTCAGACACATCAGTCGTAACAATTTGACATTTATAACGTCTTTATTACAAAGCAGTAAGATTTAATTTCGTAATCCTTTGTTCCTACTATCATGCGGTCGATAATACAATTTTACCTAGACGTAAACAAAGACAGAAAAGTTTCCTCTTTCGTGTAATAATAAGTAAGAACTATCTGAAAGTTGTGGGAACAGTTAAAAATTCTAATATATCTTGTTGTTTCACGCTTCACTTGAAGTTTTCAACTTATTATATAACCTGTTTGCAGGCTGCTTTTCTACACAATGTTTTATATTTCAGGTTAAGATGAAAAATCCCTCCTTTTCGTGTAACCAGTTTGTAAAGAGATGAGATTTTTTTTAAATATTAGGAGCTTAGTATGTTATGAGCAAACTAATCAGATTTAAATTTAATTTCTAATATTTGCTTTTTTTAGACCAATTTCACTTTATTTATCTTCCTAAGTTGAGTGAGACACTTCGTTGGCTGTACAGGCGCCTTAACATTCCCATCTTGTTATCAATACCAACAAATCAGTTGGCCTAAATACACTATTTAAGCAATCAGAACGTAGCCATCAATGCTTGCTTGTCCAAATGACCATCAAATATAGCCGTCCTCAAACAAGAGTGACTCGTAGCTCTGGGAGTGCCATCTCCAGACCACCCAGGCTGGCTTCCGTCCAAACTGGGTGTATCTAGCACTCTTCACTGCTCACCGCCTAGAAATAACGAGCACTTCAGACTTCTACACAAGATCCAAACCTCCCACACAATTTTCAACCTTAACCTCCCAAATTAAGCCTCAAAATTCCATCCACAAAAGTTCACAAGAATTGAATCGCCAAATCTATTTCTGCTGTTCATGCAAGTGATTTTGGACTTTATTTTACGGGGAATAAGTGCGAAGGTCGTGTATAAAACCTATTTAAAATTGAATAACATTGGATCTTACTTGAGTTATCTTGGATTGTGTTCTATTTTAGTTCGGAGTGTACACTATTGGTGACAAATTGATATCGTTCAGACGATAAACTCTGTACTAAATTCTGGGATAAGTTGTTTGTAAATATATTGTCGGTGAATCCAATATATTTGCTTAACTTGGAGATAGCTTGGTGTTCGGCGATGAGTAATGGATTCTTCTTCCTTTTAACAGTTTTAAGTTTAAATTGGATCGTGTCGGTGAAAACACTGCGACAAATTTGATTTTATATGGATTTAGAGTAATGCTGATGGAAACAAGAATATATATATAATATAGCAGGTGTTACATTTTTTGTAAAAATAATAATAATGAATTTCGGATAAAAAATTGATGTACAGATTGTGTGTATTTTTATGATTTTAACCTTTTGGGACGTAAAATACTCATTGAATTTTATATAAAATTTAGCATACAGTACATTAGTTATAACATAATATATTTTACCATTTATAAGTTTAGTGTTTTTTATAGCCATACCTACTAAAATACTAACTTATAACCAAAACTAGATACCAATTTAGGAAATATATTTAGATTCCTCAATTACCCTTCGTCACTAGAAGCCTGAATAAATAATCGAAAGTCTTCTCAATTTCCGTCTATTTGCGATCCTGGCGGAAATCTAGGTCATTAATCATGCTGTACTGGATCCTCAGCCTGTTCATCACAGTATTCAGCTTGGGGTCAGATTCATTTACTTTTAGAAACAGTTTTGATAATACAATACTTACATCTAATACAAGAACAAAGGCTTACAACTATACTAAAATTAAATCTTTTATAAATAAATCAAACTAACACGCGTCAAAAAACTCATCGTCATCCTTGTCAATGGCGGGAAACGTGCCCAGAAGGCTGGCAGCGTTGCCACGTTGAATGGCTATGCCGATTCTCTGTGCAAGGAACAAACCAGCTCTCTGATCACGAGTAGAGTCTACCAAACGTTTTGACAGTTCTTTAAAAATATTTCGTGCACTCGGACCCCATGACCCGAGCGTTTCAACCCCAAACGGCTCGAAAATATAATTACCCATTAGGTTGTTATACTTTCGCCGTCGATCATCAAAAAAATGAAATATATCGATGTGTATGAATCGTGAAAATCATTGATTTTCAACCAAAGCAAATTTCACCAGTTCTAAGCTTACATTTTACAGATCACAATATTAAATCCATTTAATTTTACGAGGTGAGCTCTGCAAGTGTGCTTAACAGTCTTCCGACACTTCTGATGTAATAAAAGTGCAGACGTCGGTGACACTAAACGTCACTTTAGTGGCAAATTAGTAGTTTTACGAGGGAAACAGACACGACGGGTAACGACATCAGAATGAGGAGATAGTACACTTTATTAGCGAGTTTTCACAACACTGTTAGGAAATGGCTTTTTGATTTGTCCAATGTTCATTTCGCTATTATCTTCATGTTACCCTACTGTATGTTGTATAAAGGAAAATAAAAATAAAACAGTGCAGTAACTTATTCGTTGTTCAATCCCTGTCAATATTTGTATATACAGGGTGTTCCCGAAAGGGTATATCAATCCGACAGGTGTGAAGTGTACTATTAGGAGTGACGTCACGGACGCCAAGTTAGCCTGTGCTGTTGTTATTGTTTAGTGGGAAATAAATTCAAAAACATATACAATAGACACAATTATATTATAAAAAGTCGGAACTTAACCCAGTTCATTACATAAAACGTTATCCAGTGTTTTAGTGCAGTGTATTACATAAAAACTTAAAACTATTTACAACTAAACTTAAAACTATCAAAAAGTGACCAGAATCTACCCTAAACATAAAAATATAAAAGTGTATCGGTTAACATAATCAAAGTAACTGCCAAAGTGATAACAAAGTGTGCAATTAACTCAGTTTACCCCTGTGTCTCTTTATGGTATTAGTCAACCATAATAGCCTCCCATAACCATAGCAGCGTACGGAGTTGTAAACAGCGCCATCTGTTGACACTCTAAGAAACTAACTTAACGGAATCTATATTACTTCCTGCTTTACCAACGACACACTATGCCTGCATCTAAGTGTGGTGTCTGCGCAAAATATATGTCGCCGATAGATGCCGCTAAATGCAGCAATTGTAATCGCATTTACCATCGAGCTTGCGCCAGTGTGCCTGACATGGGCTGTATTCCAGCGGCCTGGTGTTGTCCGGAATGCCCGAAAAACCAGGTTAGGGATAATAAGGCGGAGACGCCCGTTCGGGGTACGGTAAATCCTGTCCTGCCACAACCGCAGAGCCCGGAAGAGCTTATGGACACCAGTCCATTAAACTGTACTGCGCTAAATGACACCTTAAACTTCTCCCCTGACTTGGCTGATGAACTTCGGTTGTTCAAGGAGGAACTACGTGCAGAGTTTCGCCTCATGCACGAGGAATTCCTTCAATTACGGACAGAAATGGCTCAGCTAAAAGACACCATAACGAACTCTGGTGAGCGTTTGGACGGCATTGAGGCACGAGTAGAAGCTCTCGAAGTGAAGCTCGAGCAGAAAGTCTTGCCGATAAATAACGAACAGCTTGATAGCACCATCGCTGAATTGAAGTGCCAGCTGAACGAGCGCGACCAGGAGCTGCTGCTTAACGACATCGAGATTACCGGTATCCCCGAGTGTAAGGACGAGAGCACACTCCACCTCGTGAAAGTCCTCGCAGTAAAGCTCGGCGTTGCAGTAGATGAGAGGGACCTCGTCCATGCCGAGCGAGTCGGAGCTACGTTCCGCAACCGCGTTGTTGCGTCGGATGGCTCCACTTCTGCTGACCCCGCTACGCAGCGACCGCGGACTATATCAGTGCGCCTGGCAAGGCGCGCAACCCGCGACGCGCTGCTACGTGCGGCCCGAGTGCGCCGCGGCTTGTGTACGGGTGACCTTGATATGCCTGGGCCACCACACCGTGTTTACGTCAACGAACGACTCACGCGGTCCAATCGCCAGCTATTTTATTGCGCTCGCCAGGCAGGGAGCCTGCATAACTGGAAGTATGTGTGGACAAGGGATGGGAAAATTTTAGCTCGTAAGGACGATCGCCAAAAAGTAGAACGCATTAGACGTGAAGACGATGTTACCAAGATTTTTGGCTAAAGATCTGTTTGCGGGTTAAGTTGTGCCCGATTTGTGTTATTATTTTATTTACTGTCTTATTATTGTTATATTTATTGCTGTGTTCATTTTTTCTGTTCAACTCTCTTTGTCTTTTACATTCATTTTTAAACTTATTCTACCTTATTATAACTATTGAGAACGAGTGGTGCGTACTTCTTATTTCATCGAATGGGAGTCCGCTTGGATTATTTGCCATTAATGCATTTTTTTTCAACTCTCAGCAACATAGGTGCAAATTTTACAGTGAATATTATTGGCGCACCGATGACCTGCACGCATTACACACAGACAAAAATCCAGTCATCCTGTCTTACCCACTATATTACATTATACAAAATAACAAACTAAACTTTAGACATCATCATCTTCTTATACATATGACTACTATTTACACCCTTACTACACAACATTACATAAACGATATGAAACTAGCATATAAAATTCCTTACAAATTCATGTTTACATTTTTTACAATATTCATTTTTTACAAATTTATATTTACATTCGTTGATTATTATTATTTACTGACATTAATTTTACCCTTAATGATATATTATTTATTTAAATTTATTGCTATTTACCACACCCATTTACAATGTTCACGTAGGATTAAATTGTATATTATCGTTTTGTTGGTCACTACTGACTGTAAAAACGTCGGTTCATTATTGTGTCGGCACCAGAGCGTCGTTTTTTTGCTTTGTAAAAAATGTATGTCCTATGCCTGATAAATATTTAAAAGTTGGTTTGTTAAACGTGGGTTCCCTCGGTACGAAGCACGATGATTTTATAGCGTCAGTGGTAAGTCACTCTTTCGATGTAGTGGCAGTCAATGAGACTTGGTTACGGCCGGGCGAGGAGGGTCGCGCGCCCACTGTGCCGGGCTACCGTCTGCGTCACACACCGCGACCACTGACTGTGCGCGGAGGTCGTGGTGGTGGTGTGGGTTTTTACCTCAAGCGCGGTCTAACCGTACGCACCTGTCCTATACCAACTGACCCTAGATATGAGTCTATCGAGCAAATGTGGATTACTCTTTCTTTGAATGGAATAAAACTCGCTATAGGCACAGCGTATCGTCCCCCACGCTCTGATTTGGACCTCTTCTTGGATGCCATTACCAACACCATTAGTTCCCTAACAAAATGTGACCACTACGTACTGCTGGGCGATTTTAATGTCAATATGTTGAACACTGGCTGCCAAACTCAGAAAATCTGTGAATTTTTAAATAGTCTGGACCTAAAGCAATTAGTTGACTCCCCTACCCATTTCACGGACCATAGTGAAACGCTAATCGACCTTGTTTGTACTAACGTCAACCATTCTTCGGTCTGTGTGGAACCATTTGGCGCAATACATGGTCACTCGCTAATAATATGCAAAGTTCACATAAAACGCTGTAAGAACAAACCTCAAACAGTGACCTACAGACCAATTAAAAAAATTAATAGGGAAAAATTTGATGACGATTTGCTGCACATGAACTGGGAAGTTATTTGTGACTTGCCCCATATAAACGATATGGTAGAAAAGTTTAACAGGAACATTATAACTGTTTTTGATGAGCATGCCCCGGCTAAGACTTGCTTGATTAAAGATCACACGTACCCATGGATCACAGACACAATAAAATTTATGATGAATTTGCGAAATGAAGCCCTGGCCAAGTATCGTACAACAAAGTCGGAATCAAAAAAGGTATACTATAAACAATTAAAATCTCTCGTGTCAAGTTCCTTATTTTACGAAAAAGTTGCATATTTCAAACTAAATATAAATAACAAAATTAATGATCCTAAGACTCTATGGAAAAATTTAAAAAGTACCGTATTGCCACCTACACTACTTAAAGACCTTCCTAGTCACCTTAGAGACCCAGATCAAATAAATGGTAGTTTTTTGGATGTTCCTGGTAACCCAATTTCGAACGTAACTGCATGTACCTTTTTTGAATCTCATCGTTTTAGTGATGCGAGTTTCGCACTACACCCAGTGAGTACCGAACAAGTTTTGCGATATTTTGGTCAGTTAAAATCGAATGCAGAGGGCTGTGACGGGATAACACTTGACATGCTTTCACTAACACTTCCACATACAGTAGAGGTCATCACGGACATTGTAAATAAGTCAATTGTCTCTGCAACGTTCCCTGACATTTGGAAAGTTGCAACTGTTAGACCCCTCCCAAAAATTACCAATCCGACTGAACTAAGAGATCTCAGGCCCATAAGCATATTGCCATGCCTGTCCAAAGTTGCTGAAAAAGCAGTGTGTCAGCAGTTGTCGCAGTATTTGGAGAAACAAAAAATACTTCCGGAGATGCAGTCAGGCTTTCGTAAGCAACGGGGCACTTCAACTGCTCTGTTAGATGTAACAGATAACATCCTATCTGCACAGGACAAAGGCATGTGCACACTACTTGTTTTGCTTGATTTTTCCCGCGCTTTTGACTGCATAAATATTGAGTTGCTTCTATGCAAGCTTAAGTATTACGGTTTTGACGATGACGCTATAAAATGGTTTCGGAGCTATCTCAGCAACCGGCAACAGCGTGTGGAAATACGACAAAGCAATGGCTCGTCCTTGATCTCTTCACTCACCCCCGTCAACAGAGGAGTGCCGCAAGGCTCTATACTGGGCCCCTTGATTTTCATTTTATATTGCGCTGACATCACATACTCACTGAAGCGATGTAGGTATCACATTTATGCTGACGATGTGCAAGTCTATATCTCATTTAAGCCTAGTGACTATATCAACGCTCTGACAGACCTGAACGATGATCTTAACAGGATAGCATGTTGGGCTGAGGTTAACGGTTTGGTACTTAATCCTATTAAAACTAAATACTTATTATTCGGAACCAAGTGTCAAACAAGTGCCTTGCCATCGACAATAAAAGTTGTCCTGATGGGTGAGTCGGTTGGTCGTGTTAGTGAGGCACGCAATCTGGGTCTTACCATGGATGCAGAGTTGAGGTATGAGGCACACGTGGCAAAGCTAGTACGCACTTGTTTCTACCGGCTTAAGGTCCTTTATAAAATAAGGCCTTATTTGTCGGAGGAATTGCGTATACAGCTGGTTGAGTCGCTTGTGCTTTCTAACCTTAACTATGCAGACACAGTTTATGGTCCTCGATTGCTGGCACGAACGCAGCGACTGATACAGAGAGTGCAAAACGCCTGCGCTCGGTTCTGCTTCAAAATACCACCCAGAAGTCACGTCACTCCCCTTATAAACCAACACTCCATCCTTAAGATGAAGTCACGCCGTAAGTTGCACTTGGCTTGTCTGCTCTTCGGAGTTATAAAGTACAAAGAGCCATCCTACTTGTACAACAAACTAAGCTGGATTGCTAGTAAGAGAGGACGGCCAGTGAGACAATGCTCACAGCAGCTCTCCATGGAACCACACAGTACTGCGGCCTTCAGAGGCAGTTTTAGGTACGCTGCTACAAAATGTTGGAACAATATTCCCCCGCCAATAAGGAATATCAAAAATCTTGGTACCTTCAGAACGCACTTACTAAAGTTTCTGATTGAGTCGCAAAAAAAACTCGGTATGACGATCTCAAACACGTCCATAATATAGGGATAGCAGGAACCTGCCGTGATGGTGAGCTCCTTTGTTAGTTGTCATTCATTCATTGAATTTGTCGTCAGTAGTCTGAAACGAAAAATTAAAAAAAAAAAAAACTATCTAAGCTTTCACAAATATACAAAATGCAAATTACACACCCTCAATTGTTAATATTTAAACACAATACATACAGAACAATACATTAAACACTTATTTTTATTTAATCTTCCTAACACTTACCTTGTAATAACTGCACACAGCACTGAGCCTTAATATTCACATAGGTTTACTCGACGTCCGTACGTCATTGCTGGGATCCAGCAGAATACCAGCGTCAGGTATTCTACCTGACACATGCTGAGCTGGACTCCCATTCGGTGCAAACTTGGGACACACTGCACCACTTTTTCTTTTTTTTTTTTTTCTCATATTGTTAATAACCTGTGTCTTGTTTTGTACAGAATAAAAGCTTTATCTATCTATCTATCTATCTATCTATTAGTATAGATAGAGTATGTTTACACTTCAGTTCAAAATGAGTAAGTTAGTTTAGAGGTAGCGAACACCCTGTATATATTCATTGTATTATCTACCATGTCTCTTTAATCATTTTGAATGTGGTACTATTTGTATTTGACGTTTAGACCAGGTTCCACGTAACCACAACGAAAGTCCTATTATTAGCTCAAACACCATGTTTGGCTGTGGGCGTTATTTCTGCGAATCGCGCTTAGGTACTGTTTATTTGTATTAACAGTAGTATTACAATTGAATGGTTTTTGCTACTCCTTTTGTTTCTTTTTAGGGTTCCGTACCCAAAGGGTAAAACGGGACCCTATTACTAAGACTCCGCTGTCTGTCTGTCCGTCTGTCTGTCTCCAGGCTGTATCTCATAAACCGTGATAGCAAGAAAGCTGAAAATTTCACAATTCCGTTGCCGCTATAACAACAAATACTAAAAACCACATAAAATGAATATTTAAGGGGGGCTCTCATACGACGGTGGTACGGAACCCTTCGTGCGCGAGTCCGACTCGCACTTGGCCAGTTTTTTGAAGTCGTTATCGAAATAATCGCAACAAAACCCATTATCTACTTTCGGGGAAAATCTTTCCCAGAATTTGTTAACAAAGGGATTTTCTTTGACATGGTTTCCCATGTTCAGAGAACTGTGCTATAAATATAGTTTTGTCTGCTAAAGCTTTCTCAGAATTCAGTTTTCATGATAAAGTCTTAACTTTTCTTTATAGTTTTGTTGCAGTCGGGTAACTAAGTCCCTGAGAAGCTTTTTTGTAAAGCTGTTATAGAATAATACCTACATTATGTTTTTTACTACTATATCATTCTGCTATTTAACTATAATAGATTACGCGGTGTCGTAACAGCGACCAGCGACGGTTTAAGACGCGCTGATTTGTGTACACAGCACAAGGTGGTGGGGCCTGTACTAGGTCACGCCGTTTAGTGTGGAATACGTAGACAGTGAATTAGTAAGTAACAAATCTGTGGCCAACCAATAAGTATGATGAATTTAATAAAAAAATATAAAGGACGTAATTTTTTCTTTTGTTTCTTTTGTAAACAAAAAATATGAAAATAATAATAATAATTTTCCGGGACAACTCACACACGGTTATCTGATCCCAAGCTAAGCAGAGCTTGTGTTATGGTAACCAGGCAACTGATAAACATACTTATATATTTCTAAATACATACATATTATAGATAAATTACACCCAGACATCTAGAACAAATGATCGTGCTCATCACACAAACCTTTGTCCTGGGTGGGAATCGAACCCACGACCTCCGGTATAGCAGTCAGGGTCACTAACCACTAGACCAACAGGCCCGTCAAATATTTATCAGCAAGAATATTTTTTGCGTTACGTCACGTCTGAGCAAAAATTGTACACGCAGTGATGTCACAAGCTCCCACTCTTGAACTTTAAAGCGTTTTTTTTTACTTTTTAATTGTTTTGATAAAAGAAATATACGTGTCTATTATGTTTTTATCCCGCAGTCATCTACCCTATTATCTAAGGAACTGCTTCCATTTAACAACTTGTGTAATTACAAGCCCTACATGTTAAGACGGATACAGACATTGCATGTCTCAACTCTCTCTCTACTAATAAGCCTCGCTAAGTCTGTATCCTCCTTTATTGTATCCAAACGCTGCTTCATAAGCTGTTTTAAATAAAACAACAAACTTCAGTAACTAATGAATTTATTTACATATTCACATATAATTAAATCTGCAACATTGAAATAAGTATAATATACAATATGTCTTACTTGCTAGTACAAATATTAGCTTACAGTGTCTATCACAACATTCAGTTTCGTAACGTAATGTTTGCACTGCGCGCAGTCTGTCCTTTTCACTCTTGCGACGATTTACGTAAGAGTGAGCGAGACAGTTTGGCAACACAATACCTTGTATTATCTTTTCTATTTCTGAGTGGGTTTGTGTTCAGTGCTTATTTGTTAAAGTTTTATTATGTAAGATACATGTAACTCTATATTTACACAAATCTTTTTTCAATACGAATCTTTTTATAAAAAAAAAACATCCGGTGTAAAGTGTAACTTAAATTATTTAATAATATAATTTTTACATTGTGTTTAATTTATTAAGTAAATATTATTAAAGTTCATTAATACTAAAACTAAAGTTGGGGTATTTTTCTTTGACATTATAATTACAATTCCATCATATTTGTTGATTTAATTAATTCCAGTTTATTTTCAGAATATATTTCTTTGTTATATTTTATTTATTTAACTTAAAAAAAATACTAAACAGTAACGATATTTATTTATTTTAATGTACTATCGAGGGTTCAGTATCTAACTAAGATATCCTAAACCAATCAATTGCACTGCAGTTCAGTCACGTAACGCGACGACAACGCAGCGTAAACGCTAGTCACGTGTGACACGACCTTAAATTGACTAACTGTATTTGTTACACTGTGATCAAATTACAACGTATTGAAATTACGTAACTGAAATAGTGGAAAGTATTTTATTTGTATAACTGAAATCATATTTAATGTATAGCTTTTTAGAATGAAACTTGTATTCAAAACATTATTTAACGAAAAGTTAAAGACAATTTCGATTAAATTAAATATTGACAAGCTCGGTACTTATTTTGTTTCAAAGTGAATTTACCATTAAAGCTTGGAAAAAATCAACAAAAAAATAAAATATCTTCCATTTTAATCATATCTCATTCACAAGTAGGTAATTAATATTATGAAAATTGTATAATAGGTAAAAATAATTATGTCATCAAACCACCATCAAACTAACTAAACATGGACAGTTTTCTATGGTTTGTATGTAAACCGCGCGCAGTGCGTTATTAGCGAGTTTAATTGAGTTGCGTGAGCGTCGCGTGCGCCGATCATAACGTGTGCAGGAGCACCGCGCATGCGCACAGCGACACTAGCGCCGCGCTCTGCGACACTAAAGTACCTGGAACAGAGAATATAGATTAGTGTTTGTTTTCGTAAAATATGAAATAAGTTAAACAAAATCTGATGTGGATATAAAAAAAACGTTTCTCAGTTTCCTAGGGATGGTACGTTTATGTTTGTTTTTAGAAGAGCCCTGCCATGTTGATGTGTAAATAATCAGGTATCATGCCAGGATTCACTGATCTTTTTTAATATTTATTTTAAATCATCATTTAAATTCATCTATAATTTATAAGTCTTTCCATACAACCTTATCCCGTGCGACTCAAAACCAACCCCTGAATGCGTCTTATTCATACCACCATCTCTCCCTTTACCGATTTCGACACTATCCTTATATTTATTGTCATACTAACCCAAAAATAATAATAAAAATCTTTCTTACCTGACGAGTCCTCTCCGGTGACGGAGGCTGGATGCGGAGCGTCCTCTCGCACGGGGATGGGCTCGCTCTTGCGCGCGTAGATGTCGAAGATGGTCGCCACGCAGCTCAGGGAGAACTGCCCCGTCGGCGGCGGGACTAAAGTGTATCTGGGGAAGTATTAGGAAATAAATAATGGCAGTTTGTTTGTTAGATAACTAGTGGTTATTATGATGAAACTGCAGTTAAATCTTGGTTGGAAAGGTAAAGATTACGGTAAACAGGGAACAAAAATCAGGAAAAAGAAACGGGTTTGATACTTGAAGTAAGTATCAAAAACCGAAAGTTATAATAATAGAATTTGTTAGATCAATACTTAAGCATTTATTCTGAATGAAAGGAAAATCCCTTAGTCTTAAGACCATTGTGCGAGGAGGAAAGTTTTTTTAAAAGAAGAGGAAAGACAAACAATTACGAGCATAGACAAAATAAATAGGTACAAATTTACTGCTTATTTCTTATGAAACTACCTGCAGAACTGGGACGGGGTTACATGGTTGGATAAAAAGCTAATAGTGACTTATAGAAACGAAAAACATATAATCTTATAATATACTTTCATAGATTTTCTTGGTATTTAAAATCCCAGATAAGTCAAAACCACCAGCTTACCTCAAAAACTCCTTATCCTCTTTCTCGGGCTGCTTCTCATATCCGTAGTAGTTGTCCTGGTAGGCCCTGGAGAGGCTGGCGCTGGTGTAGGTCAGGCCCATCTTGTAGTGCTCAGCCTCCAGAACCGTGATCTCCAGCCGGCTGAACGCTCCTCGCTCCTTGAAGTCCAGGTCTGAGGTCCGCCAGGATACCGTCTCTGCGATCTGGTTTGGAAATTAGAATTTTATGGTTTTTGAGATTCAGAACTGCTTTGATTGATTTGTGTCGATTGGTTTTTTAGTGAATGCTTCGATAAAACGGATATGTTACTTGATGAAGTAAATTTTTTTTCAGTTTATTTTCAAAATATACTATAGAAACTATATAAATAATCGATCTACTTGTGTTCCAGTAGGAAAATTACGAATTTACCTAGTCAAAACACATAAGTTTGGATATACAACTTGACAAACCAAAGCAAATGAAAACACCTTACAAGAACCAGGTTTTCAAGTTTTCTATAAATTTTCCTTTAACAAGTAACAAGAATACGTCTTTTGTCTGGTCACCAAAGCTGCCAATAGCAACGCTCACATTAGCAGTAATACCCAGCAGGTAAGAAATAGAACCGTCCTTATATGCTTAGCACAAAACGTTTTAAATGAGTTCCTAGAATCCCGAGCTTAGCGGCAGTTCGTTGCACATTCTAACCCCGTTGCGTTCCGTTGAGTGACGTCACCGGGTCTCGCAGCAGACGCGGAACCCTGGCTTAAAGGCTCCGACACTGGACACTCGCTCTCGATGAGATTATCCAAATGTCTGGTGGACTAAACTGACGGATTTCGTTGGTGGAGTTTTTATATTAACATATTTCGACTAGGTGAAATTAGGGTGTTGGAGTATATGAGCATATAACTCGTTTTCAAATGCAAGTTTTTTGTCCAAAGCAAAGGCGCATGACTGGACTAAGTGACATAAGGCACGCTATATTCTATCTTTCGTATAGTATTTATAAAAATCATACGCAAAAACTACGAGGAGGTTAAGATAAATGGTTAAATGAAAATAGAGAAAGGATATGTTGAAAATAAACCCGAGTAGTACAGAGGTCACATTAAAAAAATATTACGTTAAGCATAAAAATACTGTATATGAATATGTATGGCCGATATCTTTCGCTCCTGAAAGAAAATTTGGCTAATGATAATAATATATCTCTCATACTTTATAATAAGGCGTGAGTTGTCTGTAGGACATATTTTAAGAGATTTTCAGGCTATTTGAAAGTCGGATCAACTGAAGTGATTGGTGGAACAGATTTGTTAGGGATCAAAATCTTGAAGGTAGTAATAAAGTAAGATATAAATTAGTCGCAATATCCAACATTTTCATAGTTAAGTTTTCACTAAAGATTTTAGAAACAAAATATAACATTTGAACCTAGTTTATCTTGCACAATATTGTGCCCTTTGTTTTATGTGTGAGCATTGTAAAAGGTTTTTTTTTGCAGATGACTTGCTTTGATGATGAGCCGATAGAGCATCAGAACCATAAACAATAAAATGTAGTATAAAATAGTGGATACAATACAAGTTTTTTTTTGCCATCTGTTAAAGAAATACGAAGGTAAAATCCCGTAAAAACATTACTTTAGAATTAAATGTAAACCCGTGACCAGATCAGCGAAGCAAAAACAAAATAACATCATCCTCTCTTTCTAATGAATAAGAATCCATGAATAATACTCCATTGTTTTTCCTTGAGGCCTGAATAAAAATATAGGGAAGTTCGAGACTCGTTCCACTAAAAGATTTTTTTAATATCCCGAAAAAGGCTTGCGATGAAGAGATTAATGAAATTCCGAAAGTGTTTTTAGTTGTGCTTTTAATGTTGGCTTCCGGATTCGACGATTATGCTGCTTTGTTTTTATTATCTTTTGTTTATTTTTGGGTAGGTAAATAATTTGTGTTTTCTATGGGCTTTATAGGTAAAATAAATATATATATAAATATATATATATAAGTAAAAAATAAATAAATATAAAGATCCCAAACTAAGCAGAGCTTGTACTATGGTGACCACACAACTGATAGACATACTTATATATTTCCAACAAATGTTTTTTTTTTGTGCTGAGTAAATAAGGTATCAAAATCCAATGTCCTTGAAGGAGGCTTACCTTATGGTCATCTAGTATCCAGGTGATGTTGGGCGCGGGGTAGGCCTCGTCCACGGAGCAGTTCGCACGGAGGATGTCGCCGCGCGCGTAGCTATCCCGGGATATCGACAGGTGCGGGGCTCTGAATGGTGGGTCTGGACAAAACATACAGGGTTTAATAAAATTATTGACCCAAAATACCTATATAGGGTGACTGGTAATTAGTGACCGATACTTAAACACTTGATTGTACTCATGATTACAAACAACTTTCCCAAAGAAACTTTTTTTGTATGCTCATTAGTTTTATTTTTATTACTATAACAAAATTGCTGGCACGCGTGCAAAATTCAAACTTCGCGCGCGCGCCGTCGCCCGATCAGCTGTTAGCGGCGAGGCCCCGCCACATGAGTAGATAAACGGGCCCCGCGCCCGCGTTGTTGCAATGTAGTAGCCATTTTCCCCCGCCCGCACCGCGCCCCTTGCCATGCAGTAGTGACGTAGGTATAAAAAACAGTTGCTCCGGGAAGCGTGTCGCATGCGCATTGTTTGTTTATTTTTTGCCGCCCCGCCCGCGCGCACTATGCCGTACAACTACACCGCGAGTGAGTACAGTGATATGGTGATGTGCTACTATTCGGAATGGGGTAATGGTGAAGCAGCAAGACGATTGTATCATCTTTTGTACCCAACAAGAACTCTCCCAACCCCAAGAACATTTTTACGCGCTGCACATTAAACCCCGCTGGACTTTTTTTGTGGGGACACGTGAAAAACCTAGTGTATCGTGATAGGCCAGTCAATACTTCCGATTATCTAAAAACTAGGATCGAAAACTGTTTCGAAATAGGTAGTGAAAAGTGACACTAACACTTTGTGGCGAGTGCAGGCTCACATTATAAAACGTGCGAATAAGTGTGTTGAAGTGCAAGGTGGACACATCCAACAATTAATGTGAGTTACAACTTAGTTGATTAAAATCATAATAGGTATTCTTAATTATAATCTGATCTGATCTGGTATCTGATTAAGTAAAAATTTATCATTGTAAATAGCCAAGTTGATTCCAATTTTTTAAACACGCCAGTCTAATGCGAAGTTTAGCAACGAGACTAATAATTATAAAATACCTACGTTTTGCTTTAGACTGCTAGGCCAAAGCCTAGATAAGTGTGATGGGAAACTTGGAATAAATTGAATCATGCCCAGTGTCGAGTACTGTCGAGTAAGTATCAAATCAGTTAATAATGTAGTGGTATCTTTCAAATCGTTTCTAAACATCCATAGTAAAAGTAATAAAAACAAACGCCTGAAGTTGGTTTATAAGTAGTCGTAGTTCGTTTTTAAAGTGGAGTGTAAGTTAGAAGGATTATGTATTTATTGTAGTAGCGCGCGCGCGTAAAGAACCAAAATACTAGTCTCGGATATTATTTTATCGAAACATTCTCAATACTAAGTCTTTATTGCATTCCTTATCTATTACATAACAAGGTAATGTTCAAAATACATGTAGGTACATTGCCTGTGTCATCGAAAACGCAGCGCGGGGCCTCGCCGCTAACAGCTGATCGGGCGACGGCGCGCGCGCGAAGTTTGAACTTTGCACGCGCGCCAGCAATTTTGTTATAACGATAAAAAGAAAACTAATGAGTATACAAAAAAAGTTTCTTTGGGAAAGTTGTTTGTAATCATGAGTACAATCAAGTGTTTAAGTATCGGTCACTAATTACCAGTCACCCTGTATGTGTGATAAGATCGAAAAAGCTAGATCATGACATTTTTTATTTTTTCGACTGAAATTGACGAACGTTTCAGGAACTAGTTAGAACAGATAGACTCACCAACAACAGTGAGCGGTGCTGAGCGTATGTCGGTGTGGAAGAGCGGCGCGTCGGCCGACACCTCGCACTGGTAATCGCCGCTCAGGCGCCGGTTCAGGTTCACGATGCGGACTTGCTGGTGGTCCGACTGCGTTAACTAGACAGACATACATATTGTTACATACATTATTTTAGAGGATTCAATAGTCTAGGTAGGTGGGTAGTACCTGGCCTAGATGGTCTTACTGCTGGAGAAGAGTTGCGACTCCTAAGCTTTCATTCTACATGGCTTTCATTGCTGTCAGAAACCGTGTTAAAAATAATCAAACTAATTACAGATATTGTTAATTTTTTACTTTTCATGTTTTAACTATGTAGATAAAAAAACTTCTAACTTTTATTCAAGATTCTATTAAGCTAAGGACAGTATTTCGACGGTCATTAAAAACTAACCCTGTATACTATTTGTGATCGTGAATATCGGTAAAAAGTCTTAGAAAGCGTAGGCATATTGTCAAACAGTATATGGATTTCACAGTCTCAAATCACATAGTTGTATCCATACAATACTTGCAAGTATTGTATGCAACCAATGCTGTGCTCACTATGCCCAGCAGTGGCTGGGCATAGTGAGCACAATGCTTGCGGTGACACAATTACAGCAGAGCAAGGAATCCATTCTTTTGTAATATTCCTCAAATAATAGTCATCCCACGATATTCCTTGAATATGAAGCCAAATAATTTGAATTAAATATGAATTTGTGCCGAAGACAGAAATATTCAAAATGTAAATTTATATTTGAATGCAAATTATATTGCTAATTCTGGTTCGCTGAGCATTGTAGATATTTTAAGAACTGTTCTGTAATATAAAATCTGGTAAAGACTCAGCTATTATATAAATGAAATAGTGGAAAGACAGTCATGATCTTAAAAACATTGATCACCGCGCTTGCTTTGAGCAGAGAGATTTAACTAATTTAATACTAGCCTAGATCAGTATCATTTATGCAATTGCTTACTAGTATAGCTAGCTTTATTTGTATAGTTATTTTTTGGTTACTCAGCTAGTACCTAAGTCTGCTATGCAGTCCTTTTTAGGGTTCCGTACCCAAAGGGTAAAACGGGACCCTATTACTAAGACTCCGCTGTCTGTCTGTCCGTCTGTCTGTCTCCAGGCTGTATCTCATAAACCGTGATAGCTAGAAAGCTGAAATTTTCACAAATGATGTATTTCCGTTGCCGCTATAACAACAAATACTAAAAACCACATAAAATATTTAAGGGGGGCTCTCATACGACGGTTTTTTAGCATTTGATGCCAAGATTTTAACCTATTTTTTGTGATCTATTTTTTTGTATTTTTTATGTTGATTGCGGTACGTGTTCTTGTCCAATTCAAAAATAAATTATTTTGTACATTTTTTATGTTTTTCAGGATAAAAATCTTAAAGACTTTGACATTGTAAAGTCACATTAGTCGTTGGCCTGTGTTTCAACCTGCAACGTTATAAGCAGTTCAGTAGCCCTCGTAAACAACTACTATAAAATAAAACTAGATAAGAAGATTCTTAAACTAATTCGGTTCATGTTATTTAATTATACAAACAAAGAAACTATTTAAATTCTCGTCAGTCTGAAACTGAACTTAAACTAATAAGTTTGTATTTTATGTAGTACATTTAAAATAATACATTTTTATAACTAACTGTAATATTTAAATAATTCGTTGACCTTTCCAGCTTTTTGAAATGTAATTATTGTTATTCGAAACTAATTTTCTTTTTTCTATTATTTTTAGGGAGAAATAAAGACTATCTACCGAATTTTAAACAATAAGCTTTAGATCACAGCTAAAAGTTGCTATTTTAAAGTTTTTGTTGAGATTTTGACAAATTAGTACTACCCGATCGACTAAAAAAAAAAACTTTATTTTATTAACATATGAATTCTACAGACACACAAATAAAAGAAGAACCGGCTTCATCCTGTCCGGAAAAGCAGAACGTCCCGACTGCAACGAAACCTAATTGTGTTTTCAAACCATACATCCAACCAAATCGGTACTACTTAGGAGGAGTTAGTTGACAAACACACGTAACGAAAAGTTATATTAAGCAGATATATATTTCCTAAAATAAAGGTTCTACTTACATCAACAGACGCCCCAGGCAGTGGAAACACCATAGTCGGCGGCATCTCCCGCGGCACGTATCGATAGAACTCAGTCTCCGCGCGGTACCACCGGATGGAGTACAGCGCCGCGTCCTCCAGGTCGTACGAGCAGCGGAGGACCGCGGACTGGCCCTCCCCCGAGAGGACCGCGCGGGGGACCGAGATGGATAGGTTGCGGAGGGACCACACTCCTCCTGGGGACCAAAAAAATATAACAATCAATTCAAAGCTAGGTATTTGTGAAACATGGATGAAAATACAGCTATGCTATGCGAAATAACTGGCGAGAAACAATAGCTCTATCACTATTACACTTGTTAAGTATTATACACACACTATAATATTATAATGTTTAATCCATACGCAAAATTATTATGAGTACCTAAGGTTCAAGTTAGGTTTCGAATTGTCAAATATTGTTGGTATAATTTTAAGCTTTGTTTGGCCAGTCTTACAGCATGCTGTTACCCAGTAAAGTGAGTTGTGGAGGTCAGATAAGCAGTCGCTTCATGTTATATTATTATACGGTTGTTAGCTAAGTCCGTTAAGAAGAAGGCAGGGTACACGATGAAGATTTATAACTTTATTTTCTGAAAGACTAAATACTCTTTATTACATTTTGTTTCATATAATATACTTTTTAGCCACATTATTTCATACACATTTTAATTAGAATAAGTCCATAATAAATGTTTCCAAATTTAAATTTTCCCTCATATCCCTCACAGGTCCCTCGTGTATAATAGTGATTCCTATTTACGTATAATACAAATTGATAAAAATATATGCAAAGGTCGCACGGCTCCATTCCTACCGAACCCCTAGAGAGATACCCTGAATATACATACAAGTAGATGATATTATTTTATAAGCATACACAAATAAATTCACTGACAATATTTTTCTACGTTTTCTATTTAGAAAGATAATATTTACAAACAGATTGTTTAAACTTAAATAAATAGAAAAACATTTTTTATTACATAAAATACAAAATCAGTATTCCATGAGTTTTGGTTTTTTTGTCACTACATTTAATTTTCAAGTTCAACGATTCGTTTTTAAGCGTGTATTTTTTACCAGATAGTGTCCAAATACTTCAATTCGAAAAAATCTAAAACAGCCACCTAATTTACTATGAAAGTAACGCTAGACCTGAAACCCAAAATTCTTTTCACATAGCTGAAATACTCCCAATAATGATACCTCCAAAAAATGTAGGACCCAAAGTATTTTCTGAATGGTTCCAAGTCAGTGACAAAGGGCTAAATGTAAGAGCCTTACAGACCAGTCCGTCCCCGGAGTGATTTAGAAACAATATTTCTAACGTAACGTGTGTCGTGTGAACACCTCCCGGGGGACAGGTCAAGAAGAAGTCTTGTATTTGTAGGGTTGCCACTGGAAGTAAGTGTACAAATAAAGGACTTTAATTTTCTATGTTGAGGGTTTACAAACAGAACTCGCATTTA
The DNA here is from genome assembly GCA_905475315.1 of Autographa pulchrina. Taxonomy (NCBI): domain Eukaryota; kingdom Metazoa; phylum Arthropoda; class Insecta; order Lepidoptera; family Noctuidae; genus Autographa; species Autographa pulchrina. The sequence goes on from FR997787.1 coordinate 8,800,399, forward strand.
AAACTTGTATATTTTCGTTCCAGCCAAATGAAACTGGATAAAATGGGAGATGCAAAAGGTAAAGATAGTGTATTGTAAAATTTTCGAAAAAGTATATTTACACTTGATTAAGTGGACAGGCCAGAAATAAAAGTGCCGTTTCTGGAAAAGAAGGAAAAATAAGCCGCGTAGTAAAAACCAACATTTTTCAACCCAAAAAATACGGTTTTCAGCAAACAGCCACCCGATACCTCATTTTGTTTAACATATCCAACATCAAAGATCAAATTTGCGACGAACGCGTTTTAACCTGATACCCTTAACCGCAGCCCTCTTGAATCCAAAAACCCTAAAATATACCTTTTAAACAATTTCGGGCAGCCTCGTGTTTCGCGGCAACCCTACACGGAGACATGGTCTCAGGCGGTACGTGGTCACTAATCACTAACAACGTGACACAATGATGATGCAGAAGGTCTGTTATTAAAATAATTAAATATTGACAGAAATATGTTTGCTTTGAACCAAAAATATTTATTTTGGTGTGATTTTTGAAGGATTCCTTGTTTTGTTACTAAATATATTCTCTTTTATACATGGGAAACTTAGTCACGTGTGTTATAATATTCGAGTGCAAATAAAAAACAAAGTTATTGATTCTACGTTTACTGATTACTCTTTAATGTATGGGAGAAATTCAGGTGGTATAAAATAATCGAGTGGAAGAAAAATGTAAATAGCCTAACTTATCTAGTTACAAGAATTTTAGTACTGTCTTCTACATCAGCTTGGTCATCAAGGACTTAAAAAAGTTGACCTACTGCACAAATGTCTACCACTTGTCCACAGTACATCGTGGTCATATCCAGTGGATCTTCTGACTTATCTGCAGGCTGGCAGCTCACCTGCGTCCGTCTGTCACCCTTCACACCACCCTTTGAACACGGATTAGATAACACATTGTTTGTGCCCCTATTAAAGCGATTGTTTTGATTTACTGTTGATACATTGCTCGTATTGTTTTGTAATTGCATTGTGGTGTGTTCGTGAGACAGTAATGTATGGGCCCAATTGAAAGGAATGATGTTCAGTTGTTATTGGGGTAATTCAATAAGAGGAGCGTCTTTGCGTTTGCAAACTCATGATTGTAGGTTCTAGTTCAAACAGATTCTAGTTCTAACAGGAAATATTTGTTTGGAGTTTACTAAGATTTCATCAAGAACAAACTGACAAAATTATGGAATAATAATAGTTATATAACAATAACTCGGTCATACACTGTAATCATTAACTGTTCTTCAAGTCAAAGCTAACAAAAGCATTTAAAAAAAGGTTGCAATCCGATCAACAACTTAAGAAACACGTGTACTAACATACCTATTATGTACCAACCATTTTCAGAAAGGTTCTAACATTAAACCCATTCAAAACAAAGACTCCACAAGTTGAGTTGTTCAAAATCTAGATAATTTCACAAACAATCAATTAAGGTGTGGGTCTGCATAATCCGGGGTCATTAGGGGTCTGTGTGTTCGCAGCTGGGGCAACAACCCCGGACTTACGACCTTTCTCTTACCCCCATCCCCCCCCCCCCTCTGTCTCTTACCCCGGGACGCGTATTATCTCAACAGGGATTTGAATTACATAGCAAAAAAACCTTTTCAATGGATTTCAAAATTCGAAGATTTTTTTGCAGGATAATGTTATTATAATCGTCTTTTGTTTAAGTGGCGATAATTGTATTTTAATTTTATTGTGATTGATTTGCAATTCAATATAATATTTGTTCTCTCATTTTTTTCAACCCGGAAATCTTTTCGCTACTTTCTTCTTTCCGATGTTTTATTCAGCATTTTTTTGCGTAATCGGACTTTAATATTATAAAGTCTTTAATACTCAAGATCACCATCCATTACATTATTAAATGCGAGAATTCTTTTAAACAATAATTATATTTAAAAACACACCCTAGTATAGTTAAAATCAATAAACCTCATTAATAAAGAAAAGTAGATTTGAACTGTAAGATAACAGAACCAAACATAGTTATAGATTTACTAAAACAGTCGCTGAACTAAACCACAAAATGGAAGCCAAATATTAATATACCCTAAATGTGTTTCACACTAACTCCTAAATTCCTAAACCCTGAAGTAAGTCAAAGCATTTAAATGTAGAAACTTTTTGGTACCGTAATAACGGGAGATAACCGCCACCAAAACGTTATATGAAAGGTAAATTGCTTTTGATACTAGATATCAAAGTGGCTTAGTTCATTAATTAAAAAGTAATGGTAACATAAATGTAGGTTAAACATATTATATTCGTTTGATACGCCCATGTTAACTACAGGGCTTAATAAGTTGCAAATAAAAAGGGATTTTGTTGGCAAGTATTGTTTTACATATTTTTTTAATAGTAAAATTCACAGAGGTTTATTTAATCTCGATATAAAGAGCACAGAACAAGTGATTTATATAACTGATGAATAGCAAAAAAAAAATTAGCCTAAAAATTTTATAGTGAGTAGACGATATTTATCATTTTCAATTATTTATTTGCTTCAGCTTGTATAAAATTCTCAGCTTCGCATTGTCTATTTCATACGAGTGAAATTTCAAACACAAACACAAGATAAAGGTCATTAAAGCTACACCAGTATGAAGACGCAAAAGTCTACATTATCCTACTTACACATTTTAATCACCTCATTAAGAGCTAATATCCAAAGCTTCTAAACAGAAAATTCAAAAGGCCACCCCACATGCCTTTGACGTCTTTCTACCGAACCACATAGTGTTAATAACATCTCAATTTCAATTAACCCAGCATTACAAAGGCCATAAAAATCCCATCAGAACTCGCGAGCACGAGAAACCTTTTAAAAACAGTCCACCCACAAGCAGATCTTCCGGCAAATTAACCTTAACTCCATACGCGAACCTCATCAAATTGCGCATTCACTTGAAGCTAATGAACGTAATAAATGTTCAAGAGTGTTCGTGCGAGCGTCGATGTATAGGGTACATTGAGATAATGACGGCGCCTCCTCGGCAATAACTGGATGGCTTGGTAATAGTCCTATATGTCTCGCTCCAGGGATTGACACGGGGATATTTCAGGAGCCAGCGCTAATGTGCTCTCACTAGTTACGAAAACAAATAATAAAGTCTGCGAGGGTTTTTGTAGACTTTATTTTTGTGTGATAATGGGGTACGAGTTGGTAACAACAAAAATAGAAATAAAGCCGGCTTGTTCTATTTTGAAAACGAAACAATGGTATAATATGGGTTTAACGTTAAAATTATGTTTTTGGTAAAAAACATAAAGTATGTTATAACTACGTAGAGAGACACACTACATGTGAAAACCAAGTTTAACGAAATTGTCATGCCAGATTGGTTTTTACTTCCTTTAAGCGACATATAGGTTTAAATAATTTGAAAACTATTTATTTTTGGGTATAAAATTGATTAGATTATTTTACGAGGCTGTCTTGGCGCACCAGCGCAAAAAGCCTTGATAAATGATTTAAAAAAAAAAAAAAAAATTTTTTTTTGTTTCCTTGAAATACAAGTCCACTACCAATACAATTCAGTCAACACCCCAACCCGTCGATTTACAAAGCTATCAATAAAGGAACCAAAACATGAGAGCATGTGCATCGAAGCACGTACACACGTTAATACTTGTCGCACGAGGCTCAACACCCGGGCCTCGGAATAACTCGGCGTAACTCGGAGTCGGAGTAACTCGGAGTCGCGGAAATGAAGCCGGTGGAATGAAGCCGTGTTCGCACACCCCCTCGGCGTGACGTCGATTAGACTTTACACGGTTGTTAAGTCGCCCTTAGATGTTCGCGAGATTCTCTTTGCTTGTTTAGTTTATTTTTAGTCGGTGTGAGAAATTGTTTTAGTGAAAGAGCGATTGTTAAGTAGACGGGGAAAAGAGTTGGACTGATATTTATGAGAGCAAAAAATCTTAGAAACAGAAAAATAAGGGTTTATTCATGCTCGCGTTCCTTCAGTTATTTCCCCAAAGATCTAAGAATGATGTTGGATTCTATGAATTCTTTTGTTAAGTTAGTCAATATTATTCCGTATATTTTTCTCATTTATGTGATCAGAATATCACACAATAATAATACCCTAAACATCATCCGGTCTAAAACTAGGCAGAGCCAGTGCTATTGTAATCAGACAACTGATAAAAATAATTATATATTTTTAAACACATAATAAAATTAAAAAAAAAAAAGTAAATGTGCATGTCACACATTCTCCCATACGATAGAGATCAAACGCTTAACCCTGAGTATAGGAACCCTGCCCTTGACCATTACACCATTAATTCTCCATTTACCACACATTTACGTTAATGGCCCAAATTTCAACAGAAGTGTGCAGCACAATTTAAGGCCACACAAAACTGGCGCTGTCGGGCCATTCGTGTCTGTCGCTTAATTAGACTCTTTATGTACTGGGCCTTAATAGGGATTTGTAGTTCAAGCCGAATGGAGTAATGAACTTGTTTTGATGCTCCAGTGAGAATGTTGCCATATGGGTGTCGATGTTGTTTTAGTACATTTTTAGGAGATGTTGACTTTTGGTAATTGTCCTGTTTTTGGTAGTTACAGATCTGATAAAGATGATATTTATTCTTGCTTGTATGCGTACTTGAAATCAACATTTCTGATATCTGAATAAAAAATGGTAACTAAAATCATGAACATTTGTGGAAGAATAAGGTGATTTTTAAGTTAAAAAAACGAAACTAAAACAAAAGACTGCGCTGATTTCGAGAAATCACCTTGAACTCCGTGACTCAACTAACAAACGTCTGAAGTTCCCCCCGAACTTCGTTAACAAAGATTTCCTTTGATTAAAAAGAAACAATAGCCGTTCGCTTGTGTCAACCACGAAAAATAAAAAAGAAGTTGAACCTAAATTCATTTTTAGAAAGAGATTCTGGTATCTCGGCTCTGGCACGATCGATCGATTGTGGCTACGACGTCTATCTCGTTTATGCAGAATTTTTCATTTATACGGAATTTTGCTCAGCTTTGAGAATAGTGGCAACGTTCGCGTTTTCCAAATTTTATTTTTTAATAAAAATCTTTTCCCCTTATCTCACGTTGGATTTAACAGGTCCCTATAATTTTAAGATTAGATTAGATACATATTTATTCATGGTCTGTTTTTCATTTTAACTAAATTATAATCTTAAGGTCGAAAAATATCTCGGGAAAATTTTGCATTACGATCAAGGTACCTTTTTCATTCAGGCAAATTTTAATTTTTTTTGCTACGAGCAGCAACTATCGTTGAAATAGTTTTAAGTGCTTAATTTATGAAGCTTTTGTAAAAAATAGTTATCGCCAAGCACGTACCTTGAGAGCATTTACATTTAAATTCAAGTCATCATAAACATTCCGTATAAAACAATTTAATACTAGTTTGCCAGACGAATATTTAATCAGTCCTGACTCTGAACTTTTACTCTTTGCCTTATCTGTCATCAACTTGTTCTCTAACCGTACTAGAAAAACGTTCGCTGAAATTAATACCACTACCAGGTCTAATAGGGAGTCGCTCCATGTAAGATACAGTATTCAAGATAATTTTTTTATGTAGTAAATAAGTAGTTTTGGCAGTCGCAGTTGTTAAGATATTACAATTCTGACTACCAGTCTAACGTGAGAAACACAGTAAAATGGGTATAGGGGTAAGATATGATGTTGCTAAATGTAAAAGATAGTATTCAGTGAATCAGGTAAAACTGGAAACAGGCTCTAGCATATCTTGAGGCTAGGCAGAAAAACACTACTAAGGAAGTATTACCTAGTACTCAGAACAAACATTCTTCACTGTTATCATTTCAGAAACAAACTAGTTCCTGTATATTTTCTCTCGTGTTCTACAAGTTTCCAGCTCTCGCAAAGTTCACAATTTAACTTACATAATTTAATTAATTAGTTCAAATAAGACTTGTTTCTCCAAGCTCCTACACGTGTTCCGCGAAAACTTTACTCAGATGCTTGTTGGTTACTTACCATCTCATAAGTTAATTCTGATATTTATACTGTGATAATTAAGGCGCCATTTTTGATCCCTTCCGAGAAATATACTTTATGAATAGGATCGTCTACTTATTTAATGACATCAGTCTATTCACTGTTATGTGTGAATTACATATGGTTCTTATACGCCGCTACAATGAACGGTAATTAGGAATAATCCCATAATCCTCTCGCCCCACCGTATCATTAGCTATCGCATCATTATTAGGAAATGGGAAAAGGTACTGCATATTCTCATCTCAAAGTATAAAAGGAAATAGTATGTCGCAAAATATATCGGTCAGAAACATTTATACAATTCAATTAAAAACTTTATTTTCGATGATTCAATCAAAAGGTATATGAAAAATACGTAACAATAAAAACACTTCACAAAAATTTAAACTCAATATAAAAACTACGATAAATTTATATTCAGGCAACAATGCAACATTTAACCCACCACGGACATCTGTCTCCACAAAATCATTAATTAATCGATCACTAAACAAACTTCCACTCCACATGGAATATCCATCAAAACATTTCCCTCATAATTTAATCTTTCACCTTTAAAATCAACCTTATTTGTAGCATCATAGAGTCTAAATTTCTAATTCTCTTCTCTCCTTTAATTATATAGAACCCTGTCATCGCGTGTGATGTATAGACTAGGACAGATTTCATTTGTTTAGTCGTGCCATACATTAACTGTTTAACTTTGGATAATCTAAGCGTTGGGCTGGAACCGTGTAAGTTAAACCCTCTAGTTAAATTTAAGGCGTATATTAAACGGTTGTTTGATAGGGATCGGTTTGGGTTCGATGAGAATAGGTCCTAATACAGACCCTTGAGGGACACGCGGATTATATATTTGTTTAATATGATCTGGATTCCATTTCGATAGGATTGTATTATTTGGGATCGATGCCTCCAATCAGTTTCTATGTTACCTTTCATTATTATCATAGTTGTCTAAGAATTTTATCCAATTGTGACCTACTCGTAGCAACAGTGAGGCGTCTAATTTGCTTAAAGGCTTTTCTCGAGCGTGCATAATGGCCGTATGCTAGCGGTAATTTTGTTAGTCGGATTTGGATTATCTTAGTCCTTAACTTAATTACCGCGGCGGCTAAACGCCTTGCTTTCAGTGCCAACTAATCTGTTTTGTACCCACGAATAATTGATTCCATTATTTGTACCACTCTAAGATCTTTTTTCTTTCTGTAAATCTTCGAGACTAGAAGAGTACTTAACTGATTAATGACAACAAATGTGAGTCCGTTTCTTAAAATAACTTCTGTTCAAGATCATTTAACAAATGTAAAAGTATGAAAACCGATGTAAATGGCTACCAATTAGCACATTAATAGAGCTATTGGCTAAGTGGTAGGATTTGCATAATTTAATACGTTTAACTTTTTCCGTTTTTCTAAAGTAAGGGTTTTTTCTAGTGAGATGAGTGTATTTATATGCACGTAACTTCAGAAACTTATATTATTAGACTCATTTAAAATCTTGGAAAAATTATTGTCTATGACGGGCTTTGAACCCGCAATCTAAAAACCAACACCAACTGTGAAGGTAGTAAGTTTATAAGTGAACTGTGTAAGAAAGAACTTGTTTAGCGCTTATTTTTTGTTTATTGGAAATAAATACGTGATGCCTTAAAATGGACACATAAAGTACAACAACAGACAAACAATACCATTTGATAGACACACTAAGAGAATTGGAAAATAATAGTCCGACATCCAATTACTATCTCCGAATGGCTGGCAGATAATAGACAGTAGGTTTCATTATGTAACAGATTATGGGGCCATTAGCTTCCTAAGAGCCTTTCTTTGCGAAATAAACGGGTATGTGAATGTTAGCAATTCTATTAACAAATTGAGTGTATTGATCGAAGTTGGAATATGAATGTTGTGGTTCTTAAATATGTATTCACTGTTTATTTTTACTTGCTTTTTCTTAAACTATTTTAATGTCGGTTTTCAAATTCGTCAATTTCTTTAAATATGATCTTTACATCTATTTTAATTTGTCAATTTATTCCAGAACGATGGGGACTTAACAATAATCCAAAATGCTGTGAACTAAGGCTTCTCTAGGTTCAAAGGTATCCCTTTGACATATAAATAAATAGTTACCAATCACATACTAACCGTAGCAACCGAGGCATTTACAAGTATCGGTAGATCCATATATATTTCACCTAGTCACGATCACATTTTGATATTCAACAAACACACGCACTTTGCGCCAGGAGAGCCATTGATTACCTCCAAATGCAGTTTCATATTGAATATCTATATCCTATAGCGTATTGATGAGCCTTATGATTATGAGCATCTCTCGAATCAATTCTCTCAAGCATCGTCCGCACCATTCAAGATTATCCGAGGCATCGAATTGTATGCATTAGTGGATCTTGTTGCGGATTAATGTTCTATTGAATGGCGCTTCACGTCTCAAGAGCTTGATTGAAAGCGCGGCTTGTGTTGACACCCGACGTCTTGTGTTGCAAATGGTTTAGTTGTTTAAGTTGATGTTTGCTTAGTATGCGTTAAACTATTTAGTTTAACGCATATTACTAAGTAACTAACTGAACTAACTGTAATTTTATTGTCGTCGTTAAAATTAAATAATCTGTTTTCTATATGGGACACATCGTTTTAATACGCATTAACAGTATTTTTACAAGTGTGTAAGTCAAGCAACTAATAGAAACAGTATCGGATTCCTAGCAATAACTAACTGGTATAAAAACAAAACTTGTATAGTAGTATTTTACTTTGAGTGATCGTCTATTACCCATGTGCCAAAGACGATATAACGCAAGTTTGATTAATATAGGAGAACTTATATTAACCAAACTTGCTAGTAATTCCCAAAATTGCTTAAATATTAAAGAAATTCTGTATTTGTACAATGTTTAGATCTCGTTTCCATGTAAATCTTACGTAATCGTCCACAGAATGTAGGAATATTTTTATATTAAAAACCGCCTTCCCCGCCTGTCACGAGATATTTCCTATTGAGGTTGATGAATCTGTGTGTTTAGGTTTACTATACATACTCTGAATCAAATAAGTAAACATTATTAAAGAATTGGTGGATTAAAAATTACTATTACCTTTTCATATACGATACTTATCTCAGTATTATATAGACCAATCAAGTCTATTTACGGCACTGAAATTCATGTCTCTGTGTGACTGATTCGGTTTAAAAGAAATTTATTTCTCATTTCTGATTACTGCCAGAAACATCAATATTGCGTTAGATCAATGAGTTTTTACAGAAGTCACGATCGCAATAAACCAAACCATTGATAAAAACCTTAGGTAATAAATAATAATAAACACGGACAGTTATAAACAATTTCCCTCCAACTGTATCAGAATTGAATGACTTCCAAACCCACATATTTATTGCAATTATTCCCATACTTAAACCCCACTATCCTCTATTGAACATGGTCACCCATCCCAATTAGCACGAACGCAAACATTGATTTGTGCGAATGCATCTGCATCCAAACACGCAGTAATGCCGCGTCACGGTGTCATGGCGGCGCGGCGCGGTGGTGGTCAGCGAGCAAACTTGCGGCGGATCAACACCGCTCGCAATTACAGCTTGCGGTTAATTATCTCCAGTACTTATGTCTCACTAATTGGATTTTGGTTCGATGTTTCTGTTTTGGTATTTAGGTGATGATGATCTTCTGGTCTGTTGATGAAGGTAAGTTAAAGATTAGTAGTATCGTAACAATGGGGAAATTCTAGTTTTCAAATTCGTTTTGCTTTTAGGTACTATGTATCTGTTGTAAAAAAGTAAGTGTGCGAAAAAATATTAAGGTAACCAAGTACATTGCATGTTAAAAGAAAGTTATTGCAAGTTACTATTAAGAATAGCACAGATTAATCTTTATTGTAAACCATAAGAGTTTCGATTAAATATTAATACAACAAATATTTATAGACCATGAAAGTTTGGATTCAAATATTAATGTTATATTAATGCTCAGTTGGATAGTGCAGTCATACATGATACCAAATACGATGTTACTGTATAGTAATGTCAGAAGTTAACCGTTACAGAGCTGCTGATATAATAGACCATCCATTTCCTTTTTAACAACCGTACCTTAGCAGTATATTACGTCCAATAAAAAGCAAGAATAAGCACCTCTTCCATTTACCTCTAAAACGAACTCTTTATAGACATCCTTTCATCCAAATATCTATAACAGGCTTGGAACCAACAATCAAACGCGAACTTCGTAACATTTCTGCCATAATAGTGGCAATAAAGTGGCATGTCTTCACACGCTGGCCGGTAATTGGCAATTCCAGTTCTGTTGCTAACAGCCCCGGAATTGGCAACTCCAATTCTATTGGCTCTGCTTACTCTGCCAGTTTCGACAGCCCTGCGATTGGCGCTAATAAAGTTTATGTTATTTTAGGAGCTGATTCTCGAGGTTTGTCGTTTCAACATTAGATGTCTGGTTTACGATGTAATGTGTTTGTAACTTATCTGTTATTTTGCTTCACTTTTATAAGATAAAATCAAATAGGTCAGTTTAGATAATAATTTGTATCATTAATAAAAGTGGTTTAGTTCAATTATTTTGTATTCATCAGGTTCTTTATTAAATGCCTAACTACTTACTAAAATAATCTGTTTTCTAACGAAATGTATATACTCGTATCCATATAATGTTTGCATGTGGTTTTCTCAAAATTTCTAGCTATCTTGTTTACTTCAGCTTATATTTTAATCACGCAACAAATACAACATTCATTGTCCAAATTTAAATTGTTCAAACAAAAATCACTGTTATCTTGCAAATCTCGATTTCTCAAAAGGGGAGTTTGAAATTAGCCAAATTTTAATCCGTTGGCTGAATAGTAACAAGGCTTTACGAAAGAGCCGTGTCGGCATCCTTAATGATGGACTGGTCGCCCGGGATTGAGCCGGGATAACTCCGGGATTGGGATCAGAAGTTTCCGGGCTTACCAACTTTTTAGTATTGGAAAATGAGCAAACTAGATAATGACATCGTATCGATCACTTGCTCAATAGCTAGATTAGTAACGAAGAGAAACAAGTGTGTAAGGATCGTAGCAAGTGGAAAGAAGTGGTCTCTGTCTACCCCTTTAAAGAGGCGTGATTATATGTATGTATAGATTAGTCAGAAACACTACTAAATGGATTATCTCAAGAAAAAATAGCAACAGCAACTTATTATTTTGTTTAATCATTAATAATTGCATCGCACTTTCGAGAAGGCTTTAATAAAATTGTCTGAGTTTAAAATACATTTTATATGAGCGGGTAATGCAATACGCACGGGTAAGTGCCCGTTGAGGCGAATTATTTTTCCCCTCTCGCAATCCTCGGATTGTGATTGCATCCAAGATTGCATAATATTGTTTCCTTTTAATATTTAATACACACCTACTTGATACAGAATTTAATTTATATAAGAAAACAGATTTGTATTTAATGAGGATAAAAGTCTATAAACGGAATATTAAGAATTAATCAATGCGTTATAATTTCACAATAAATTAAATTACATTGATTGCCAAAGGATAACACCGAAATCTAGATTTTAAGATCAATTGAAATAAAAAAAAACATTAACTAAGAAAGATTTACTAGTAAATAAAACGAAAATTCATTAAAACGGTCCCGTATCCCGGGATAACAAGCCATCCCTACCGATAGCCATCCAACAATTATCGAAGGACTGACGCGTCCCGGGAGACGTAATTCATTGGCGGCTGATATGCTGAGCTGTGGAGATACGCTGAGATCCCAGGATCCCGTTAAGATTGCGCCCAACCTTAATGTGATAGTTAAGGATCGACCTTTTTAGTTTTTTTTCCTTTTTATATTTGAGTTACGAAATTCAAACACTTATGGATTTGGTTTAATGTCACACAAGGTTTTTAATGTGACTAGAAAAAAAAATTATCATCATAATATTATGTTTTCGAGACTAGATTTATGTATACCTAATAAAAACTTTGCCGCAACTACTTAAAAAAAAAACTTTCTGGATTTCAGCGGTCTTTTAGGGACATAGGGTTGTCATAACTTTTCTCTAGTTATGCTCGTCCTAGACTAAAAGGCATAAAGGAATAATCAGTTATGCAGATTAGAAAAAAGAAAAATGTGCTATGCTTCAAACGCAGATTTAAAATTCCAAGTTACTGCACTTTATGCTGAGTTAAAGTTAATAAAGAAGAAGCATTTTAAATTAAATTATTAAAATGGAAAGATAAAGTTAAGTGACGCGCGAAAGGAAATTTATATGAAACCGTTTAATAATTATTTTTTTCTGGACCGGGTTTTGTTAGTTTAAAATAACGGTATTTTTATGTCTCAACAATTTGTTATGGATAGTCAATGGCAAGTCTTTAATGACTTCGAACCATTAAAACTTTAGTTTTAAACTTTTAATGAAAATAATTATCTTGCGGACAAAAACTTCCGGCTCTCAGATTATGAAAATATATTTTTTCTCTTTTTTCCTTTGATGCCGGATGTTTAGTAATTATATTTTTGGGAAAATCGGTTTTTGTTTTTAAAAACTGTACTATGACACCGATATCTACTGAAAAATAAAATAGTAATGTAGTAGATTTCTTTTTTTTTATGATTCAATCTTTTCTACGTAGACGTTTAAAATAACATACTTATATAAAACTATATCTGTTCCATAATATTATATAACGGGAATTAGCGCGAAAATGCATATATCCATTATTGGGCATGACATTTTGATCATAGTCGCAAGCAGACTCTCATAATATTATCACGTCTTTATCCCAAAGTCTAGTCTAAAAACAATAACCTCCTCATTTACCAAAAGTAATAAACAACTCTACATTAATTCATACAATAAAATTCGTCCTCAAAAGTCCGCCATCATTAATTAAGATAATTATTCATTATGATAATGTACAATTTGCATAGTGGACACCATACAAAGCGGGCATTGTCTTGTGACAAGTAAACAATTGTCTTAGCCGAGCAAAAACCCGGATCGATTCCATCCTTATTCCTTTGTGATGTAAATCCTCTCATTACGTTTGCTCGAAGGTCTCATCTTAAGGCGTTTGGTTACAGCCAGGTCATTAGGTTTTTAATGAATACCTATTTTGAATTAAAGACTACAGACTGGTTTGATTTGTTTTTGTAAGCTTCTATTAGTTGGTTGGTGGAATTCATTTGAATGTAATGAGTGCTTGCTGTTTGATGTTTTATACAGACTTAATTGAACACAGCTTTTAAATTATTTAGTAATTAAAATACGATCTAATAACATTCACATAATTACTAACTTTTTTTACTAAATTATCGTGCTGCTTGTTTACAGTAATATAATTCAACGGGAATAAGTGCGTACAGTACATGCATAAATTGTTAATAGTTTTAGTTTAAGACAGAATTGTTTATGTTTAATATACTATGTACTGTCTGTTTTCTCAAATGTAATAAACAAATAAATACCTTTTCTTCACATAACTAATATGCTTGTTTACTTACGTTAATCTGTGATTAAAATACGTTAACCACCAGTGCGTGCAATTTTCATATTATTTATTTGATCACAAAAAATATAATAACAGAATTCTACCCAAAGACTTCTACTGGCTATTTCGACAACAAAACAGATCCAAACACTTAACTTGATCAGTTACCAAAGCCGACACGAATTCATCCTATTCCTAATAAATCCAAATCTGAATCCAAGATGCGAATGAAATTCTGCCTGAACATCTCAGGCTGCGGAACCCTGATTCCTCTGTAATGGTTCCGCACAGATTTATAGCGCCCACCTTTCATTTATCGTAGGGAACCCTTTTCATGATAAATGCAGTATTATGTGAAGGTCTATTTGTCGACTGTTTGATTAGCCGTGAAATTGAAAGGCTGTGACGTCATATATCTTAAGGCTGTACATGCGTTGTACTGTTATGTTATGGAAATGATAAAAGGAGTCTCTGTACATTCTACTACTATTAAATTTGGTGTGGCTTGGTTTTCGGTTAGTCGAAATAACTACGGTTTTTAAATGGTGTACTTTAAAAAAAAATCTGTATTACGTTTCTTTTTATAGTTTTATATGCGACACACTGCTACGATCTTTTTTATTCAAAATTTAGTCAAATTGAACTACTTCTTTGTTGCTACTAAGTATCGATTTTTGTGAGCGAATAATTTATTCTTTGCCTATTCCAAAAGCTCATCTATTCCAAAAAATACAAAAGAAACCTACAAAATTAGGTACAAAATATCAAACAAAAAACACTTATATGAAGTAAATAATTTTCATTTGGGTCCCTAAACCTGCAGGTACTACATAATTAATGAGTGAGCGGAACTCGCGCCGACGAGGTCGTCGTTTAATTTATTAGCCCTGCTATATACAAGTTATATAACAATATGCTATATAGCAGTTTAAATAACTGGTTGTTAGGTAGCCAGTGCAAGCATTTTGTTATGTATATGAAGGTATATTTCAGGAAGAGACAAATAAAAGGACAGGGATAGAACTATAACAACAAACTATGCCATCTCTTTTTACCACGATATTGATATATTCTTTCATCATCATCAGCCGGAAGACGTCCACTGCTGAACAAAGGCCTCCCCCCTAGAACGCCACAATGAACGACAACTCGCCAATTGCATCCACCGGGTGCCCGCATCACCTGGTATATATTCTTCTGGTGATATATTCTTTACATGGTTTGTAAAGCTGCACAATGCAAGATCAAGGTCCTTATTTGTATTGAACTTGAACTTATTTACCTGGTTCATAAAATATAGCTAAAGACAATGTTCATGTAAGAAATATAAGATTTCCAAATAATTGTAATTGTGTCTTCTGAAGCACCGCAATGTAGGCTTTGCACTACAATCTTTTTTAACCTATGTCTCTTAAAACCCGACCGTCTACACCGTTTTTGAACCTGTCACGACCATAACTGCTCTCGCCCTAATACTCATCTACACCCAAAGTCCTACATCTCCAGAACCTAAAGGTCCACGCATCCAAGGTACACAATTAATAACAGCGCGTCTCCGGAGGTCGCCAGAGATTTATCGCGCCATTAACTGAACCCTCCGGATTATTGAAATGAGGGATTAACGCCAGGACCTCACAGATTTATTGACTTCAATATGCTGGTTGTACGTCATTTTATTTGTAATTGACTTCAATTTAAGTCTAGTGCTTATGAGATTTGAGATCTTACCGGCAATAAAGTTTAGGATAGCTTAAGTCGTTATTTTCTTGATTCTTTTGGAGGATTTTTGTCAAGGATCTGCTAAATGTCTGCTATATTAGGGTCCACTATCTCAGTCAGTCAGTCAATATCTTACTCCACAGTTTAAATTGATATTGTGTATAAGTCAATTACATGCTATGTTAAAACCGTCACGTATTTCTTAAACATGAAAGTCATTTAATAAAAAATAAAGTTCATTATTTACCTCTTTCAGCGTATCCAAATTCCAACCTTTACATCAATAACAACCTAATAGATATTCTCAACCTCATATCATGTATATAACAGGCCTGTCCACCCATCGCCTTGGAATTTAATCTCTTTTTGTAAAGAAAACTGGCCGAAACAGTCTTTAATAAAAAGGGAAAAATGTTAACAAGATGCCCCATAAAAATCAGAACAAAAGTCCCATTCCGAACAACAATCTAATGAACCACAAAATACCAATTAAATGGAGTGTTCATAAATAGTGAGCGTATTAATTCTTTGGAGAAGTAAATTTAACACGGAACCAACAAGTTTTGTTGTTGTTCCAGAAGTTTAGTTTACTAGTAGTTTGGGAAACCTGGCCAATTTGCCGGGCACTTGTCAGGTAATGGACCGCTAATTAATTTCCTAATGGATTTAATTTCGCAAATCTTTAGTTTTAATTATAAAGCTGCTATGCGATAGATTTTTAGTGGGATGTTTTTGTAGTAGGTACCTAAAGCGTTTTGAAAATCTGAAGCACATTATAAAATGAACTACAAACTTAACGAGTTTTTTCCGGTAGGTCAAAATAACAGAGTCAAAATCGGTTCCTAATTGGATTAAAGTTTCAATCTTGAAAACCCTAACTTAATTAGATAGAAGCTAGTAGACAGAATCGCTTATTTAAAGGTATGGAATCTTTTCATAGATAAATAGTATTTTTGAATATATTATGTTTTTAGTTTTTGCTAAAGAAATAAGGTGGATTTACTGCCCCTCATTAGATAGTGGTCTGTATAGGTTCAGCGTCGAATCAATCTTGCCCTTTGAGACATGGCCGGAGTTGGTATTGCAATATCTGGCATCAATGGCCGCCTACAAAGGTTTGTAGATGCATTCATACACTTTCAATAGAATAATCACCTAATTTCGATATCAATATTCCGGTAAATTTTGATCAAAAATTGTTCCATGAAATCTAGTGAAATAGAATAGTATTTTGTTTTTATTTATTAAATTCTTTTGCACTATATTAACACATTTTTGCACGCTCTTTTATAGAATATATGCGTGCTTATTTTCGTATTCAATATATTGTTCGTAGAATATAAATAATTGGATTACATTCCATTGACGCTGTAATATTTTCAATTGGAATTTCAATGTATGACACAGATTAAATGGTACGATTTTTCAACCAAAAATCATTATTAAAACTAAATGTACTGTGACGACTATGTACATCGACAACTATTCGATCATTTGTTCTGTGTCTGGGTGTAATTTATTTATAATGTGTATGTATTTAGAAATATAATTATAAGTATGTTTATAAGTTGTCTGGTTACCATTACACAAACTCTGCTTAGCTTGGGATCAGATAACCGGGTGTGAGATGTCAAAAAAAAAAAAAACATTTCAAAACAAAGAACTATCAGCTACATTCACAACACGACAAAATTCACCTTCCCCTCATATTAAAAAGAATGCTCTCAATTTTAGTACCACCTTAACTTATCCGAACCATTTCGTTTCCCCATTCTACAGGGTAGTATCATTTTTTGCGCGAGTCGTATGTCAAGTAATTTTATCTGATACCATATATTACGTGTAAGACAACTCAGAAAGGTAAAAAGAAACTATTTTATCTCCTGACTTATAATCTAGATACATCGCTTTAGTTTCACAAGTTTCGGATCGTTTTTGCAAGGCTAGAGGGTAGTTCGAAATTATGAGTATTATAAAGCTTAGTAGAAGTTTGTGAGTTATTGTCTTTAATATTCTGTTATATTTACTCTCCACGAGATCTGTGTTCTGAACTACACCTAAATAACTTAATGATCAAGGTATTTCAATTATTAAGTAATGCTTTTATCTTTCAAGAATATTCTAAATACCTTATTAACTTTTATTTTATGAAATCAGAATCTTACTAAGAATGTCGCAAGACGTGACATACGTACATTTGTATATAGAGTGGGGTGTCGAATCCGATTCTAATTATCTATTCTAATAATCGAATTCGTTTTTCTATCATCTAACTAGTGGGCTAAATATTTTTACCTTTTCGTTCCCCGTCATCATTAATTTATCCTGTGGTGATACTTCATGAAGGTCATTTCTACGAAATATGAATTTACATTATCCACTGGAAAAAGAAAGAAATTGTTATTTAAAGAGACATTGCAGATCATTATTCTGAAATTCAGAAAGATTGGAGAATATAATTCGAAGTCTTCAACAATTACGGTTGACATAATGTTTCACAACTTTTTTGTAACATCGACGTAAGCGTCTCGGAACACGGCTTCAGCTGAAAACTTTTAATGTATGGATTCTTTACACTTTTGTTTTCATCAGGTTCCGAATACTTTTACATGGTTTATCAAATTATCGTTATTTAACAAAGTTCTGACTGAAGTAAATAGTCTATATTTTAATAATAAATTTAAATGAAATAACGTTGTTGAATACGCACTGCGCCGACAGAAAATAATTGGGAACAGGACAGAGAGATGATGATGAAAACAAAAAAAAAACACTTCCGAATTTAATAAAAAATTAGTACTAGGTAAATAGGTTTAAATGACGAAACTCATAACAAAACGTAGAGTGTACTCGTATGTAGACTTCGGAACAACTAAGTGAAGAGATATTGTTCCGAATCGTACCCGTAACAAATTAGATGTTACTTATCAATTCACTTCCTATTGACTTTGTTATTGTTATCTTGAAGTCTGAAGGTTCCCACGCTTGTTTCTATAAATACTTGCTTTACTTCATTTAAATATGTTTTCAAAATGCTTTATCGTAAAGAAGTAAGAACGAACATAAAATAAACTAAAATATTTATATGTTTTGATTGAGGCCAGAAAATTAATACTATGTTTTTTTGTTTTATCACACTAAAACCAAAAGTTTTTTATGGTATTATATTTCAGAGCCTTAGAAAAAATCTTTGACTAGATTTAAGAATTTAATTATCCACCAGAGAGCAGGTTTTACTTGCATTTAGGACAAATTTCTAAAGAAATATACACGCCATTTTATGTACTTCAATGTAAAACGCACCCATTATTTGAAATTTCCTTTGTACTGTGTGTAGCTTAATGTACATTTACTCTAATGCTCTCCATTCCCGTTTCGCTAACAACAGTCAGTTCAAATACTACTTATACACTCTACACTTTTCAACCAGAATTTTTACTTTACAACTCCATGCTAAATCCTGCCTTAATGCCTAAGCCATTAGATCCATTATCCTTCAAATTATCTGGTTAGGTGCATAATCCATCACATCTTATATTATTAATATCTCTCTTGTCTTAACCCTCAAAAGGCTGGAGTTTCCCAAGACGTCCCTAAGGACGACAATATTGAAAGTTTTAGTTTGTTAGTGCGCTGGTAAGGATCATTTGAGGGTTAAAAATGGTTAATATTTAAGATGTTTGGTGAAGAGATTTTAACACGGTCATAATATATGTTATGGTTTGTGTAGATTAAATAGTTAAATATGTATGGTAAATTCGATGGAAAAATAACAATGTGCCGCGCTAAGCAAGGCAAATCCTAACAACATACTACGTATATATACATATGTGGTAACATGTAGGTATAGTAGGAATAAATGTTTAAGTTTTATCTTTATTATTATCATTACTTTCCCATTTAATTTTTTTTTCTGAAAATTTCTACAAAGTATTTTGAAATGTAACAAAAAATGCGACTATCCACAGATAAACTTTCTACAAACTCATTATAATATTATGGTATTAACTTTTATTCTATCATAATTAGACATCTGCTTAAAATCAATAAAATCTGCACCTAACAGATTATTTCATCACCTATCCCTTACTACACGACAAAGGCTAAACCAGTTCTATCAATTGTAGCACCACAGGTAGCTGTGGTTTAGCTGCAGCAGTTAGTCATAGCTGTAGTTAGTCAATCAGTGAGCCGGGATCACAAGGACACCGCCTCGGTCAGGCTGGCGGTAACCACAGAGCGAAGAGATCAGATCTAGGAGGCTTACGTGATGGCAAACTAGGACATCAATGAAGTTGTTTAGTAGTTAAGATAATCTGTAGAGAAATATTAAAAGTAAAAATAACGAAACAAACAACAAAGTTTAGGAGTGCAGTATAAGACATCTGCATTATTTTTCAAACGTGCGTCAAACCTTTAAAATTTATTAAACCACGGAAATTTGTTTGAAATCTACAAGTTTTTACTTCTAATACGTTATAAGTCAGTCAGAGAATATTCTCGTTGCTGAAAACCACTCAATTATTCTATGATACTATACTTTGGCCGCTGAAACAATACGTTCCTGACACATGCCAGCTGTTAGTCTTGACTAATAAAGGGAACTATGTAACGTTATATTCTTTATGAAGTGTATTACATTTAAAAAATAATAAATCACACAAATCCATAATAGTGCTAAATAAGTAATGATATAAATACCTACACTAATAATCCTAAAACAAAAGGATTTATACCCCCTATGTAATATATATAACTCCTTATGTGTAAAGACATGCGCGCGACGAGAGTTCCATCGCAACGGACTCTCAGTTTGCGTGCCGTAAGTGCGGACGAAAGTGTCGCTCGACGATCGGTCTCTTTAGCCACGAGCGACGATGCTCTTCTCGCGTAGGCGCTGCTTAAATCATCTGTCAAGATGTCTAAGGCCTAATGATGATGTGATACATACCCCTTGTCTAATACATACTGTCTGGTACGGTCTTATGTTATACTTACCCCCTGTGTAATACATACTGCCCTATGTGATATATACCTATAATGACCTATATGTATAATATATACCTCCTAATGTGCAACCTGTCAGGAACGTTTTGTTTCAGCAGCCAGGGTATTATATATTGAAGCCAAAAATAATCCCTCTTATCGAGCTCAGGAATTCATAGATGAGTTTTATGTTTATTTTAACACTAACCAGCAAAAAATATAATAATATTATACATCAATATTGAAGTATCTTAAAAACAATAGACCGTACAGAGTGGAAGAATGGAAGGCCCTTGCACTGCAGTGGGAATACAATGGGTGAAATAAAAACATAATATTTCCTTACATGTTCTTGGCATCACCAATCTCAATATACCTATAGTTATATAAGCATGTTACAATATTCATATGTATCCAATACTAATGCTTAAATAACAAGATCTTCATTCTTCACATTCATTCAGCAAGTCAGCGCACCCGGTGAACAACCAAACTAACTGATTAGTTACGGTCCGTTACACGTATTGATATAATTATCTTGATTAACTAATGATTACCTAGAATTGTTATATTATTGTTAGGTTTATGGATCATAACTTCTGGGTATTTGTTTTACAAGGACTGTTAATAAAGTCGAAGTATGGTTGTTAGGGCAAGACAACCTAATCAGAAAGCAATGTTTAAAAAAAAAAAACAGAATAAATTTTAGGTAATTTTTACCCTTAAATGTTTAAAGGAACCTACTTCAATGTTTAAATAGAACCTCTAAGGTAGGTATATGCTATTGATTGCCGAAGATATCGTACAACAAACATAACCTCTTTCTTTCAAAGTCGGTTTAAAACCAACGTATTTTTATCACTCTGCCTCGTTGGTCTAGTGGTGCTAAGCGCGACTGCTACGCTAGAGGTCTTGGGTTCGATTCCCAAGTCGACCAAGATGATATTGGGTTTTTCTATGAAATTCTCAGTAGCAGGTCGGAGTTTGGATTTGTGCCCGGTTAGTGGCAATAGGCTCGCCCCCTATTACATGGGACCTAAACATACCGGCGAACTGTGGGTGTACATTGGTACACCTCTGCCTAACCCTTCGGGGATACAGGCGTGATGGTATGTTATGTATGTTATGTTATGTATTTTTATCAAGACGAAGGTTTCGAAGTATAAACATAAAATGAAATATAATAAAAATAAAACGACGACGACTAACGTAAAAATGATTTTCCAATCGAAAACCTGTTGTATTCGAGTCAACACAGATTCTTTATTTTTACTTTTCACAGTTCATTTGCTTCATGAAACATGGCTGGCTCAGTGATCTGCTAAACCACAAAATCAATCGTCTCTGATATGGAAAATAAATTCTACTATCTTATCATTGATTTATATTCAATTTATTTTACGTTATATGATATTTTTGAGTTATATTATATAAAGAAATGTCTTTTGATTGATTATATCGTGGATGTAATATACATCCAAGAAAAAAACAACTTGGTATTTCTTCTGAATGCTTGTAATTTGCATTCAAAGGGTTGAAACAAGTAATAAGAAAAAGTTGCTATTGTTAAGCTACAGTTTTGGCAAGATAATGAGTCGGTATAAAATCTGAATAAAAGACTCAGATTTTTTCATAAAAATCTGTGAAAAGGTGAATGGCATTAAATCCGAACGAGTCCAGTAAAAATACGCTGATAATTCCAAAAAGAGATTTTAGGATGTCGTTATCAAAAATTCAAAAACGCGTTTCATTGTTAAAAGTAATGAAGGGTTCATTTCCATCCCTACAATGATTATTATTGTTTAGAGGAAACTCGGGAACAACAACCCGGGATGAAATGCAAAATTAATAACTGTAATTGATATGCTATCACTGACTACAGAGCCCAATCTCCCCTTTAGTAAACACTTTTTGTTATTCTAAAAGAATATTATAGACGCTAAATGTATCAATTCAAACCAAAGAAAATTGAACCTTACTCCAAACAGTTTACAGTTTATTTTTGCTCGGTTGAGGTTAAAATTTCGAAAGATATTTTCCAAGTTCATTGTGTCGATTTTCAAGTCATTCGCCATTTTATAAGATGTTTTCAATAGAGTACGATGTTCTTGACGTCTCTTCGCTTTTTCACATTTAGTAATGATTTTTTATGTGTGTTTTAAATTGAAGTCTGTTATTAAACTATGGCCCTGGTATTTATAGTAATATGGTACCTACATTTTTCTATACTTATTAAACTTATTAGAACTGAAGTGCGGGGCGAGCTAATCTCGACGCATTGGTCAGAAAAGGGATAGAAACGAAGAGGGGCGATTTAACTTGCAAGTAAAATTAGATATGAACTATAATTTAAGCTATCCTTAAAAGCTTTTTGTAAAAACATTGACGGCTGGTAAAAACCCATCTTAACAAAGAGAAAAGAAAAAAAAACTTAATTCACATTTAGATGTATTCATATAAAATAAACCAGTAAACACTCATCATACATAAACATTAAATTTCAGATAATAAAACTTGTAACCAACGACTTCAATAACAAACAAATAAATAATGACGTCACATTATGTCGCATTTCAATTCATTCAATACAGTATAAATAGTTGTCTATGTTCAATAAGCAACTTCATAATGTAGGCTCTCGGAAAAATGCCTACCCCACATTCACACATTAAAAAAAAAATCCTTGTCCATATGCACGAACACTTCATATTAAGAAAATAATACGCCGCCATCTTGATTTTTCAATTATACAACAAAAACAATAAAAGCTTGTGTTTTTAAATAGGTACTTATAACTTGTATTTTTAAATTATTTCTAACAATATTGTTTAGTTAAAAAATACATCATTATTAATGTAAAGTTCACATTAGATTCAATTAACGTTTTTTTTTTGTTTTTACTTATGTTTTGCAACTTGTTCGTTTTTCGATATTTATTATCTGTGGCAGATTGTCTATTTAGTTTTTGACCGTTCGCGCGCGCGTCTTCGTCTTGTCTCTCGTAATTTGTGTCTGTTTCTATGTATTGTGATTTTGTGAAGTGGCTGTAGTTTCAACAGGAGCATATTATTATATAAACAGCAGTGTGTATGAATGTTAAGATTGTGGTGAAACTGGAATATGTTTGGATAGATTACGTGCGCAATTACAAACTTACACTACAAACCCACCAGATGGCGTTTGTTGACAAAACTTAAAAGGTAAGGATCTTAGTCATAATATTAACTCTAGCGATGGGTCGTTGAAGGTTTTTCCGTCAACGAAACGTTAACGTTGATTTGCGTTTGTCAACTAGTTGATCAACTAGTTAATTTCGTCAACGAGTTAACGTGTTACGATTGTCAACTTGCATGAACAATAAACGCCTAAACGCTCTTATTAACTTATGCTGTTGTAATGTTAAAGCGAACAATTTGATGCCGTTTTTTTTGTATTTTTTGTTGTTTTTTTTACTATTAATCTTGTTTTTAGTAATTTTATGTACATTCGTAATTTTTTTATGTTATATTTTATTCATAGCCCTTGAACCTGTCTTCAGGCAAATTTACGTTCAGGAAGTTTAAGAGTTCAAATTATTGTGACTATCGT
Organism: Autographa pulchrina; assembly: GCA_905475315.1. Classification (NCBI taxonomy): domain Eukaryota; kingdom Metazoa; phylum Arthropoda; class Insecta; order Lepidoptera; family Noctuidae; genus Autographa; species Autographa pulchrina. The sequence continues at coordinate 8,824,282 of FR997787.1, forward strand.
GTCGTAGCGGGAGTTTTATTGTCAAAGAAATACAATTTACGTACGTTGAAAATAACAAAATGTTGGGTTAAGTTTCTCGTTTCGTCAAACGAGTTGAAGTCGTAAACGTCGTTGTCTCGTAACAGTCGTAACTCGTTGACAAATTCAACGAGTTGATTTGTTCACGGTCAACGTTAACCCCGTTGAAGAGACATCAACGTTGATTCAACTAGTTCGTTGATTCAACGCCCATCGCTAATTAACTCAAAATATTCGAAAATTTCGCCTGGTCGCCTGACTAGCGGTGTGCTGCTGGTCGAACAGTTTTTTTTTTGTGTTATGCGTCGTTTGTTGATTGCTAAATACTAAATTGTTGTGTGAATTGCTACCTACGAGAATAACTACGACGAAAACTTGTCCGTATTGTGAGTGATGATAGGTATTAACTGATAGTTTTTAGTTAAAATTTTATTAAAATGTGAGTAAATTAAACATACAAGTTATACTAGTAGTCAGTAAGTCCGCAAACCAATGCACGCCACTGAGACAGTCGTTACACATTAAAAGTATTGTTGAAAAATCTTTGCACGTTTTTAGACTTAGGTGTTAATTGATCGAATGTGCATTTACCAAAGATCTGTTATCACAGAAACCAAAACAAAAGCCAAAGCCGGCTTGGATAACGTAGGTTATAAATAATTATTAGACACATGTTCAGAAATTATCAGAGACTATCCACGAAAGCTCGCCGAAATACATCAATAAATCAAACAACATACCACAAATGTAGATTGAATTGATCTTAAAATTATAACAGAATATACACGAAAACTCTGTATTCTCTCAATCCTCGTAATAATTGATCTCATTATAACAAGTACGATGTCAGCTAACTTCGACACAGCCTACCCAGCGATATTCAAATGAATTGCAGATCAAACGCTTTTGCCAGCTTGATAGAATACGTGGGCCTTAGACAATGGCTCAAAGGGCATATTAGCCTACCCTACCCTCTTTATCTCACAAAGAGTTGATATAAGATTAGGCAAGTAGGTACACTACACGAAAATACTGTTACTGGGTTCCGATTTGGATGATTTTGTTATTAGATCTTTGCATATTTCTTATGTTATATTGAAACTTCTTTTTGTATTATTTTTTCATTTTAGTTTTCTTTGTAGGTATACTAATTTATTTGGAAACAAATAACATAAGCTAAATATTTACATCTTAACTTTATGTTGTTTGGTGTTTGTAGTGTTCATCTCGTGTCAGTGAGGTAGCAAATGTTTAATCTCTTTTTTGTTTTTCATTGCAATCTTTTCTTTCGAGTTCCTTATGTTACGAAAACAACATGTAGCTCATTATTAGACCAATCAAATTAATTATTTAAAGCAATAGAACTTATTAATCGACGATATTTTAAGCATTTGTTTATTTTAGTATAGTAAACATGGCGAAATTTTTAAAAGATATTTTTTAATCCCTTTTGTCTATAATCACCACAAGACAATTACATATCCTCAAATCTCCATCGAGCCTCCACAGGTCATCACAGCCTTGTCAGCGTTCGGTAGTGAGAGAGAGTGTCACGCTCAAATTAAACTGTCCGACAAGCGATCAAGTTAATTGGAAGGGTTCCAGCTGGCTTTAAGAAACTGTTCGGTTTAGCTGAAGTGGAATTAACTAGTTGTTTTTTGATAGGATTTCTGAAAGATAAAGGGTATTACTAAACTCAATAAGGGGTTATGTTGTTTAACCTTGTGTTAAGAAAAAAAAAATGTGATTTAATTTTTCAATAGGTATGATTCAAATATTTTTCTTCAATGTTGTTACTTATAGCCAATACGATCGCCACTCAATTTTAAGTAGCCGCCAGCCTATAGTATTCCCGTCACCATGAGTTGTTAATAAACTCTAATTAAGTGTTTGTGTATTCATCATCATCCACAGCCTTTGTTCTCTCACTGCTAGACATAGACCTCCCCTTTTTCGTGCCATTTTCTACGGTCCTGTGCCAGCCTCATCTAGACTCGACCCGAGACTTTAACAATGTCGTCGACCCATCTTGCTCCGTCGGACGACCGACGCTTCTTCTGTTAAATTAGTGAGTGGCTGCTACCGGGTTCTCGTGTGCAATGCGTCTATTACATGCAAAATATATGAAAAAGTGTGTAAAGCCACCGGTAGCTGTGTTCAGTGGCCCGTTTGCTTTGATCGTTAGTCATAATTCCCTGAAACTGATTTATAATACACACGCAAGCAATTTGACGGAACACAAACCAATAATGTGCAGAGATTAGATAGCAGTTGTGGATTGCGCCTTAATTACCTGGACATCTACGTCTACGTAATTAGGACAATAATTACACTAATCCGATTCCCTTATTTGCTAATTACGGCGGCGCTTAGGAAGCAGTGCATACAAGAGATATTAATTTATCAGTATTAGGGATATGTATCTAGATTGCGAAGCGCTCAATCAAATCAAGCTGAACTATGCAAACCATCTTGTATTATTGTATACATATGTACATAACTACGTACTAGGTACCTAATATGTAGGTATACAAAACAACGTATAGTGCAGTATGTAGAAATGACGTTTTGAGACCATGAGTAAAATTTACGACAACTTTAAATAAACCCTCATGTTGATTTTATATTATAAGTATATTTGAGTCTCAGTTTTCGTACATTTACGATAATGATGCCAGAGTCATTTATCTAGAAAATATAATTACAGTGCGAGTTCCATTTGTTGCTCCACTATTTTATATAACAATCTAGTATAGAGCCTGTTGCAATGTCCCGTTTCCCAGGTACTCACAGACTTACCTAGTTGCGAGTGCTTTAGGATTTAATGGCCGTCCTGTCATTCCAGTTGTTACATACGAATAAAAGAGAGTTATCTAGATATAGCTTATTTTAAACCCATGATGTAATAGGCATAAAAATAGATAGTCTACTTAGTCCGTCAATATAAACGTGACTATCGCAGAGTACCTTATCGCCTGAATGGAAGTACCTTTTATTTATTTTTGTGCGGGATGATAAACTAAAACTTTATTCCAGGCTTAGTTACAACGGTAAGCTACAAAAAAATACTTCTACCCTCTATAATATATTCGGCGTCTATTTCCGCTGAGCAAAGAGTGATAATGAAGTTTACGAGCCGACTTTATTCATTCGCATAAAATTAATTTCAAACGTTACAAATTTCCCCAATCTAAGAAAGAAGGCAAAAAAGCCAAAATTATCTTTTTATAACATAATTAAAACTTCTCGTGAAAATAAAAGGGGCTCATTACTGCAGTCTTAAAGGGAGTGATATAAAATATTTCTGTCAAAACACCCAAAGATAAAATCTTATCATTCTGTTTTGAATCTTGAACCTTTGACTTAAAGCTTAGTTTCCATTGAGTTTTTGTACAGCGATATAGTAAGTGATGTAGTACATTGACGCGTTAACAGGGATCGTGAAATTGTTCCTCAATAGTTTCCGACCGTTGGAAAGTGTGTCGCGCGATCACAACGCTCGTCTAACCGCTCTTGGTGGGGGGGCATTACGTTCGATGGTATTCAAGTTAGGGAAGCGATATCATTTGCATGTCTGCACTCGAGGTTTTTTATTTGGAACCTTTTCCTTTTGCCTTTAACCTGCAGATTTATCTTTTGTGAGATTTTGTGATATACGAGTCGTTTGTGTTGTGTTTTATTGAGCTTGAATGAAATTTTCTCGTGTTCGTTTTAAATTGTTTCGTGGAGACTTTATAACGAATTTATTTTACGAGACTGTTGAATTAATATTTATAATATTACTTCAATTTATATTTAAGTTGTGAATTCGATTGGCATGAATAAAAAGAATAAAAGTTTATACATAATAATACGAGTGGTATTAATTGCCATTAAGGCTAAATTTACAGCCACTTTGCTGCCTCTGAAATGTGATGGAATAAAAAATAATCCGTCTTGGTTCCACCAACAAGATACACATAACTTATATATGTATAAATAACTCTCCATTGCTTTTTTGCAACAAATACTAAACACTAACTTAAAATCAAAAAACATTAAATCAGCCAAACGCTCAAACACACCGAAGTCAATTAAGCTATCTATTACCCTTCAGTAGGAGGCTTATAAGGGCCAATTACGTGGCAATTAACGCTGATACTACAAGCAGTTACTTAGCCCTATACATCCCCTTTTGTTTGGCGGTCCGTTTTATTGCTGCCCAACGTGGGACCCGATCGTTATGGACTATTTAGACGGGATTTTTCGATTGTTTCGTTCTTGTAAGGGTTTTAGTTACTAATTGGAGAAATAGAATAAGTGGTAAATAAGTTACTTAATTCATAGTGAGTTAAAGTTCTTTTTTATGATAATTAATAAATAGAGGGAGATAGCTAGTGAATTCGGGGAACATAATTTATGTTTTCTAATAAAAGAAAAAAAAGTAAGCTTTTCCCCAGTAATAAGTGCACTGCTATTCAATTTAGCGAACAAAAAAATCGGTCACTTTTTTTAAACCGTCGCTCTATATAATTTAATCATACACAAAGATTAGCCACTTGGTACAATGTCCTATGCAAGGATCGAACCCGCGGCACGACTTATACCACTGGACTATCGGTGCTGTCAAATTACTTCAGCTTATTACTTACCAAATTAATGTAAGCAATTAGGTACATAACACAACAATAATTTAATTTAGCAATCGTAATATTTATTAGAATGGGGTTTTTGCAATAATATATATGCACTTCACTACATATACAAATAGAAAAAAAACATTAGAAACTATAAACTAAACAAAGCCTAGCCTATCAATAATTTCATCCACATCTCTGTCGACTGGGATTCTACCCAAAATGCTTTAAAATAAAATATTAAATAAAAATAAATTTATTATTCTAAAATTCCTAACAAGAAACTGTCTTCTAATCTCACCCTACACAAACGCCAAATAAACGAAACTCTAACAAAAGAAATGTAAATCTACGTTTACTATTCGCATAAATCATGTAATTGTAGTTGCAGTTTATGCTTTATAAACTTTTAGTGGGTTCCTCTTTTATAGGACTCCCCTTCCTGCCTCCCTCCCTCCTTTCAGAGGGTCGCGACCTTAGAGAAAGAAAAGTAAAAACTATAGAGCGTGCGCATTGCTGACAGCAACTTGTGCCTAGCGTAAGCAAATTCTTCACTGTATGTGGTGCACTTGTTTTCTGACAAACTTTAAGTTCTTTTTCGTTCAACAACAGACGTTTATGCGAAAATTTCTTTGATTCCGTTATTATTAGGGCAATAATAGGTTTTGAGATAGTTTAATTAACTCGGTTTTGACATAATTTTTTGACGAAACTAGGTCTCACTAGTGCTCACGGTTCATATTCTGTTGCGGCACTCTGTAGTTTTTACATTATTTACTCTGTGTTCACGACTTTTGTAGGGCACTTAGCTTGACAATTGTGTTGAAGATGTTAAGGGCACTCTTTCGATTGCCGCACTTAAAGTTTGTTTGTCAACCTTGTTTGGTTTCGACTTTTGATCGCGTTTTTTGTGTTTTAATGTTTGCATGTAGGCATAGATTTTTTTTTTTTTATGTTTGATTTTAATTACGATTTCTGGTTTTATTAAATAAACCTTTCGTTAAACGTACTTTTACGGCTTCACACTGGTACATGATTTTATTTAAAAAAATGTGAATTCCATACTTTACATGACAAATAACACTTGAATCCATTTTGGGCTACAAAAAAATGATTACTTAATACAATTTTATTATGTGTACTCTACAAGAATTAAATTCTAATTAAAAAATATATAACTGTAAAAAAGAACTGGCTCCAATTAAAATTTGGTACCACCTCTAAGCTAGACCTTAACAATAACAAAAAATAAAAGTGAAATCCTTCTACAATTACCAAAAATTTCAGTTAACAAAAATATAAATTGAGAACCTCCACATTTTTAAGTCGGTTAAACCCATATCACTAATTGGCTTACTAGATGTTGACAGCCATTTATTTCAGACTGCTCATTAAAAATATAGAAAGATCAGTAGAGATTGTTCACCTCAAATAACGATCTTAAAAGAGCCACTTTGAATTGTAAATTTAACGAAACATTTTTTCTCTCAATAATGAAGACACTGAATGAGGCTCATTTTGATTCCCTAAGGTTAGTCGTCTCAAATTTCACAAAGAATCTCTAAGGTATATGTAAAGTTTATATAATAAGTGGTCTTTATCATAATCGTTCTTGATTTACGAAGATAAATGTTGCACTTGCTGTATATACTCGTATATGCAATACAGAGATCAGTAAAACATTTTTTGCCTGGAGATTAACAGGTTATTCTATGGATCTCTGACTTTTGCTAACATTGTCGTTTAATGTCTCGTTTCTTAAAGTTTTAGCTTCCTTAATACCAAATTTTATCACAATCGATTGTGTGATTTAGCAGTGAAAGTGTAATAGACAGGCAGACAGACTTTTATATTTCAATGTTACTACTAGTGGTACTATGCAAACTTGTACACACACACTACACGTTGTTAACAAAAACGATAAAAACATTGTAAACATACCAAATTCCAGCGAACATTTTCAGTAATTCGGTATTTTTGTCCCAAAAACGAATAAAATGCATATAAGTAAATTTTGTGTTTTCCAAGATATTCCACGTTGTGGATACACTATACTGTTCTACTGGACTGCACTTCATGATATTGCTGCACATTTTTAGTCTTAAATAATACAACGTTTAACAGATTCTGTCGCGGGTTATTTTTTATTTTGCTACGTGTAAACCGCATTGAGTACAATTATCATTTAGCCAGCTATATTTAAAAAAATAACGTAATTATTATAAAATTAGGTAGATCAATAGCCTTCATAAAATGCAATGCATAACTACTTAAATCACATTTGAAGACTGGGCCTCTACAAATTCTCAAGTAAATCTTAAAATTACAACAAAATGGGTGCCTGAAAACGGACGACGCCGAGGCCGGCCCAGGAAGAGATGGCAGGACGACCTAAAGTCATACTACGGGGGTTGGTTCGAGGTGGCACAAGATAGAGACACATGGAAGGAATTGGGGGAGGCCTTTGCCCAGCAGAGGGACAGTACAGGCTAAAAAAAAAAATACACTTGAAATCCTGTCTACACTAATAACGCCCATTGCAAAACAGCACATATCTATGACTGGTCTAGAATATTTGCAGTACCTACTGGACTAAAGCTAACTGGGCATAACGTTTTTACTCCACTCGCTCCCAATTCCCGATCATTCTGAATAAATATTTCATGTTCTTCTGCATTACATTCGCCGGCCGTCCGAGCCAAATTATTCCGATCAAGAGATCAAACGACCGCTATGGAAATATTTCTTTGCTGCAGTACCAAATCTAAGAAATTGAATGCTTTGTCAATGTTTTTTTGGGTTACATTTGAAATAATATTGAACAACACGGTGGAATAACCTACTTTCTAAAATATAACACGTGTTTGGATATGTAACAAAAGGAAATCCAAGGTTTTTGAGTTATGTGACACGCAGGGATTGGCTATTAGAGGTGTTCTTAAAAAAATATGATTCAATTCAATAAATTATTATTATTATTATAGTACGTACAAACACACTACGTACCTAAATCTTTTTGAGTTTATAACTTATCAAAATGCGAATGTGTTTACCGCACTCATAAAATGCCAGCCTCTTTTATTTAACGGAAGGCACTAAAACGTCTTGATACTTTAGGTACTATAAAATGTAAATAATCTAAATTTGTGAGTACTCCAGAATAAAAGAGAGAAATTGGCACAAATCTCGAACATACATTAGCAGGTTCCAGTTATTTTCATATTTACTGGTAAACTTTCACTGTTTCCCAGAAATCACACCTATAAATCTGATTTGTTTTGGCTTAGAAGCAAAGAAGTGTAGAAAGAAGGTTAATACTCCAGATACTAAGAAAAAAAAAATGTTTTGATTTAGAACATAAGGCAAGTACCTACTTAATAGCTAAAGAAGCACTAATCCATTATAAACCGACAATAAATCTAAACATTTAAACCCTACCAATCCCGAAGTGCGTTCCTATCAAAATAAAAAGTAAACAAATAGTACCACTAAAAGGATTTACTCGTACGATATTACCAACAAGAACAGTAAATTATTATGAAAATAATCCTCTTTAGCACACAAAAGAAACGTTGGAAACGAAATCTGCTTTTATAGCCGAAATATCTCCACGTGTATATGTCCAAATAGATACATATGTGTTTGTTACTACCTATGAGTTAAAATTGAAATAAAACTACTTTTTACGAATTCAATTGTGGTTTATTTTAGTTTAATTTTAATAAATTCTACAATAAATAAGACCATGACTAAAATGGTATAATTAAATGATAGAACTATGTTGGGTACAACAAACCATTTCTTATAGATATAAATACAAACTTGTCCAGGGCAGCCATTGTTAATTGATGATAATTCCGCGTCAGAAATACAAAATAATACCGATGTCAGCTTTCGGTCAGTAGGCCAATTAGGAGAAATAACTACACGTGTATAAAATAACGAACAGAGAGTTATAACGAGGTTTTTCTATTAAGGAATATGATATCACTTATCAGTGGATGATTTATTGAACACCATGTAATATTTATTACCCATTTGTTACGAACGAAATCATTGTGATTCACATCCTGTTATTATTAGTGCCTGAAAAATATTATTATATAACAATCCAAAAATGTATGTACGTCAAAGTTTAAAACATAGTTTAACTTCTTTACGGTTGTTAGTCGTTGTATACCTACAGAATGTGGGGAAAAAGGGATAAGAATAAACAGTAGAATACCCGATTTAACAATATAAAACAATGTAGCCATCGATCACAATTGTGCATAATTTTATTACAACCCACCCTATAGCTAGTGAATCCCTAAGGGCCGTTCGACATTGCGGTCACAGATTTACAATAAAATGAGGCGTATTGCGAGTGAATTCACAAGCGATTCTTTGTGTAGGTGTTGGGGACAATCCGGGCCGGCACCGGCACGGAATAACAATAGGCCGGCCTCGCCTCGCGCGCGTTATCTGCCAGAATTAAAGGGGGTTCCTCAAGGAGCTTCGCTTGGCCCGCTACTTTTTAAGATTCGCGCAAATTGACTGTTGTTTGAGTTTTGAGATCTGAATTTTAGATTGGGTGTTGCAGTTTATTTTAATTTGAAACGAGATTTTTCTTTACGGAAAAGATTTCGTTTTTTTAGAGGAAACTTTGGGATTAAACAATGCCTACAAATTAATGTATTGCGTCCAAAAGTTAGTAAACTTAGATCTATAATTTAGTTACTTATAAAGTTATTTAGAATACGCAAATAATAATTTCAACCTATAACTACGTTACGGTCCCACAAATACATTGTAAATTTCTATAGGTACCCCCTTTCCACGAAATAATAATGAATACCCTTTGCCTATGTTATACCTTTTGGTACCACTGATCACAGTCCGCTTACCAACATTTTCAAAGTACGTACCTGAAAAGAACAAAAGCTTATTATTTTTAATGAAGTAGAACACAAGTATTTTATCAAGCATCTTGAATGCTACAAAGAACTCACTAATAACAAACAAAGAAAATAATTATACGGCGAGTATTCCAGTAAAAAATATGCGCAACCAAAGCTATAGTATTTTCCTCATAGAGACTTTGTTAACACTCGTGTCGCTTTCATAAAACAGTCGTACGCGAGAACTCCTCTCGGCTAGGACAAGAGAAATTACACAAAGAATGTGTTGCTTTTACAAAAAATACCGCTCCGTTTATATAAGGCGCTCGTATTACGTATTATGGTTAAGTTCCTGCAACCTCGTCTAGTACACTTAGCTTTGACTCAGTAGCTTGTCCTTTAGAAAAATAATGGAGCAAAATGTTTAGTACACGTTGAAGTATCCTTTTAATTTAATAAAGGGTTAATCGCTGGACGTTTTGTGAGCCAATGGTTGGATTTTTTCTTATACTAGCGAAAGCAACTTCAAAAATGTGTCAGAATTTATTTTCTGTATTGGTGAAATACTGCTGTGGTTTGTTTCACATCATGCTAATACTATGTGGTAATGAAAGCGATAATAAAAAAATAAAGTAGAAAATAAGATTGTAAAAACATTGATCTAGTCCAACATATCTCTAAAAGATCCAAATGACTTTTGTTTTAAACTGAAAATGTTTTCAAACCAAACAGCATTTTTACAAAAAAACTCTGGATCAACAGAAAAAAGTGCAAGAATTTCTAAGGGTTCACAAATGGCAGCGCAGAGCGGGGAGCAAGAAAAATAGGATAATAATGGGCGGGCAGAAGGGCTCTTAAAATCGGTGCGGCGTGAGGCGAATGCTCAAAAGCCTCATTTTTGCCTAAGATTAAGGACGTCTCGCCCACTGCTGCGAAATGGAAATAAACATGTTCGAGTTTGTGGGATGATCGTGGCTTGGAAGGTTTATGTGCGAAACGGATAAATTTAAAATTGATTCGTGATTATGGCCCAAAAATAAAAGAAAAATCAAAATAAAAAGGGGAATGAACAAAAATATTTCATTTATGCAAATAAAAATAAATTCCAATACTTGTTTTATATTACGAAGGGTTTTATCTATTTTTTATGATGTTAAGTTCACAAACCTGACTTTTCAGGATGAGATGGACTTCATTTATTGCTCTAAATAGTGAATAAATTATACGAATGATGGAAGAAATACAAATATTTGTGCTAAAAACTCAATGTTACGCTTTAGTTGACGAAAATGTTTATAATTGTGAGTGGACTCGTCTCAGTTATTTGATTCAAGTGCGTTTTGTTCGTCGAGTCGGTTCGAAACCTCTCCAGCCCCGTGTTGACCGATGGCTTTCCTTTGAAAAACTTTTTCTTCGACATTTTTACCTTTGTTGAGTGCTTAATGTTTTATATTTGGAATGGAGGCTATTTGTGTGACTATTGTTATTTTGTTCATTATTGATGGAGCTCGCACAACCTGTGCTGTATTGTTCGGGTCTGAAGTAACCTTTATTGTTATTGTTTTCCCTTCGTTTTCATATTTTACGCTTATCGAATATTTATTGTAGTATTTTTATTTACTGCTTATTTTCCTGTGGGTAAAGGAGTGTTTTTTATGATTTACTGAAACCATTTTACTGTACCTGTTTAGTACCGATGATCAAACTGGTCTACCACCACGTACTGTATACCTACAATGAAAATGACTACCTACTGATTTTTCGGCATAATATATAATTGTCTATAAATTAAATACACTTTTAGCACACGGTTGAAACAGTTATTAATGAAATAAATATAACGTTTTAAAGAGTAAAAAATATGAGAAATACTGACAATGAGTATAAAACTGACCGTTTATTTTGTATACGTCTACTTGCAAATAATAACAAAAAAACGTGTTTGAACTTTTATATATCCGTAAAGTTATGTACGAATGATAATATTTTTGTCATTAAATGTGTGTTGATAAAGGTAAAAAACATCGGTTGTAATACCAGATGATCCAGAGCTCAATGGCAGCAGTTAACGAGGCAGTTATACATTAAACAACGCCGCAGGAAATTAACTTATTAATGCTTTTGAAAAAGCTATCAAACGAATAATAAACGAAGAATATAGTGAACTTAAAAACGTTGCTTCCTGATCCAAATGTAAAACATTTAAAAGTGATGTTAAGAAAAAAGTAAGTACCAATTATATTTTTGGGAGATCGGCTGATTTTCCTTTACTAAACAAAGACATTTCAAATATTATTGAAGAGAAAAGTATCCTTAACGATTTCGAATAACAGTTATGAAAAATAAAATGTCCTTTATATCTGAAACAAGCCCAGGTATAACTGCAACTCTTGAATCTATATTTAGAATGGCGACTGAATAGAAACGGGGCAATGAAAGTTGTATAATAGGTTTCACTGTTTTGGAACGCAAACGAAATTAACGAGGACTGAAAATAAAAGAACTAGACACATTTAGGTCAACCGGGATATTTAAATAGAACCTTCTCTCATTAAAATTCTGCTGCATATTTTTTTTCAAACGAAATTCTAACTAGCCGATAGTCTAATAATTAAGTAAAACACTTGCTTAGAAAAACTCTCAAGCAATTAAACTGTGAACTACAAAACTAATTAATAGGGACCTTAGAGTTTGCTCGGGGCTTACAACCCCGAGGTATTTATATTTGACTTGAGGTCTATTGACACACTTACCAAATTTAATTATAAATCTCTTGTCCAAGTTTCGCGGAAATTGAAACAAATTCGATGAAATTTTGTGTATATTTGGATGTTACCGACAAATTAGTGGTTTGGGAATTTGCCGAATTGTCCAATATGAGCTCTTTGAAGCGTGTTCGTTTAACTTGCTTAATGATTATAATCATTCTGTGTGTAATTTAAATTATATTGTGTAGTGTTTTGAGTGTTTTCGAGAAATTATGAATTACGACCGGTATGAACTGTCCAAAAACCTACTATAATTTTAATTTTTATTAAGTCTCGGCCACGTAAAGCCAGGTCGGCTTTTTAACTGTATAAAAATATGCTGATTTTTTTTTGTTCATAGTTGGAAAACAGGCTTCCTATTATTTATCTGTCATTGTTTAAAAACTTTGTAACTAATTCTTATTCGCTTCATATTCGCGTCTTTAAAGATAGGTCTTTAAAGACAATAAAATCACAATCAAAGAAAGATGAAAATGTAATTGAAGGATGGGTTGAAAAAAATAGCGCTTAAACTGTTAGGAGAGTGAGTGGAAAATACAGACTATATCCGACAGTGCTAACATGTTTTTTAGTTCATTACGTTATTATTTCATCCACGTGTAACTGTATTTGCGCCGATAATTAAGACAAACAGGTGCTAATCAAGTGTAGCAGGTAGAGCGAAGAAATGCAGCCCTCGCATACAGATGAGAGCGGCGGTAAATATCAACTGATTGGTACAGGCATAGCTTATTATAGGTGTGTATGCCTGTTAGGTGTGAAACCAGAATAAGTACACAATGTATATATTTTAAATTAAGCTTTGCAGTTACAATTATTCAAAATTTATAAATAATATTCAAAAATTCATAATCTAATTCCAATGCCTTAGATCGAAAATACGAACTATGATTCATCCAAAAATTTTAATTAAAGAAGTGGTTGTTTTAGGGTTTGTTCACTTCAAAATATGTTGCATGTATAAACAATTGTAATTAAAATAACTTTCCGTGCTTGCCGTTTGAATTTGAAACTGCAAAATTGCGCGAAAGAGTGAGCGTAGTTTGTTGTTTTGTATCAATTATAAGATTGCTAGAATTGAAAACAGAGAAATAGAAGGCTATGAAATAAATAGGAATATAAATAAAATACATTTCTCAAGTAAATATAATCGCATCATTTCCAGCTTAAACTAAGCAAATATGTAGTTATTTTAGGAACACACTACGAACTATGAGTAAACAAGAAAACAAACAAGTATAGACAAATAATTAATGAACTAAAATCACCAAGCAACAAAAGTTGTTAACGCACGCTGTGCGTTACTGTACCGCGGCGCCACTGTGCTGCGGGACGCGGGGGACGAGGGCCGCACGGCTGTCGGCCGCATCGCCATCGCCGCTCGCGCCACCAACCAGTCTGCCCATGTCTACCACACAGTGCGCGCGCGCCTAAGTTAACTATCCGTGCAAATATTATAGAACAAATAAGTGATTGTAATTCATGTCTATTACATTCTTCGCTACATTAAAGTTATTTCTTCCTTTGCGCACGTGTCTAAATTACCTACCCAAACAATATTGGCGACCGTCTAAGATAACTAAATACACGAACCTACAACCTAATCACGAGTATATCGAGATGACGAGAACTCAAGACAGGATGGCGCGTATGCTGTTCTCCAAACACACGGGGCCTTCGGACTACGCAAGCTGTTTCGACGCCTGCACCAGAGGTCTAGCCCGATCGAAGTAAGCCTATTTCCTAGATTCCTACCCAGTCCACGATACCTATCTTCCTGTTTCTATTTGTGTGGATGGCCTAGTTGGTTTCGCTTGAACGAGTTTGGTCTGCTTGCCTAAATTCGTCGAATTACGATAGGTACCTACTACCTACCGTGCTAATTTTCTTATATTTTTCACGCCGCACGTGGTGGGCGAGTCCATTACGCGGCGCCATTTTGCGCATGTTCGTGCTTCATGTGCGCGTCTATTATATTGCGTCTATAACGATACCTATACTTACATAGCTTTCATACGACCCTATGTTTGCATATAGCTTCAATTTAAGCACTAAAACCTAACTACGCACGCCTTAACGCAAACTCTGCGCCTATATTGCAGAGGATTGTGTGATTGTGTTCTTTGTTCTGTACTTAATACTTGATATCGAATTGGGAGTTTTATATGCCTATTACCAAAACTTAAGCACCTAACGACCTAACTAAATTCTAGCCTTTATATAGTGCATCCTAAAGCAAACAGCTATTTCACCAAAGCTTGCCGACTATTCCAGATGCGGTGGGTGTGCATGGCCAGAACAGCTTCGCTTGCGGTTGTCTGCTAGCTGCCTGCCTATCTACGCGTTGCAGCGCAGGCGCCTGGTGAGTGCTGCATACTTGGTGCTGTCACAGCTTCAGTGTACCTTGAGTTAGCGATTTTTTTTTACATGTTTATTTAAATACCAACATATTGGTTTACTCAATTCATTGTTTGTCCATTGGTTTACTGATTTACTCAATTCATTGTTGCCCACCTACATAAGAGGTTATATATAATAAATTAACTACCTAATAACTTAAATATAACAAGATGGCTAATGAGTCTAATAAACAAGAAATGAGTGAAGTCGAACAACAAGAATTAAAAGTTTCGTTAAGAAAACGTAGTGCTATTAAAGGTCAACTTACTAAATTTAAAGATTATTTACATGAAACTTCAAAGTGTAGTCCAATCAGTAGCTTGCAAGCCAAAGAAATCGCTATGAAAATAGAAAAATTTCAATCTTTACTGAATACATTTGATGTGTTACAAAATAATATTGAATTGAATTGTCTAGATTTGGATGAGCAATTAAAAGAAAGAGAGTTAATTGAGAATCAGTTCTTTTCGTGTATATCATTGGCTCAAGAGTTAAATGAATCGGCCAATGTGTCTAAAACCGATCAACAAAAGCCTGAAGGCTCAGTTTGTAGTTCTAATAATTGTACATATAATAAGTTTAATTCAGTGAAGTTGCCTACTATAAAACTGCCATCATTTGACGGCAACTATCTAAAATGGTTAGAGTATAGGGATACTTTTGATTCCTTGATAAATTCTAACGATGCAATCCCAAATATAAACAAGTTTCACTATTTAAGGTCATCCTTAGAAGGAGGAGCTTTACTAGTAATAAGGTCTATAGAGTTTACATCTAACAATTACAAAGTAGCTTGGGATTTAATTTGTCAACGATATAATAATATAAACCTGCTTATGAATAATCATTTTAAAGCGCTTTTCAGTATTGAGTCACTTACAAGAGAATCTCACAAAGCTTTGAGATATGTTATTGATTTAGTTTCCAAAAACTTAAGAGCTTTGAATACTTTAGGGCAGCCTACAGACAAATGGGATGCTTTGATTATATATATGGTGTCAACAAAGCTTGATGTCACCACTAGTAGAAAATGGGAAGAATATAAGAATGGATTACCAGAATTGCCGACATTAGATCAATTTAATGACTTCTTGCGTAACAGGGCAGATGTTCTAGAAAATACACAAAATCAAAGTAGGAATGATCATGTTAAGCCACATGGAGGTTCTAAAGAGCAAAAATATTGTACTAAAGCCTTTGTGAGTTCTACAAGTAGCAACTTTTCTAAAAAATCATGTGATGTTTGTAAGGACAATCATCCCTTGTATATGTGTACTAAGTTTAGGGATATGTCACCTGAAGTTAGGTTAGATACAGCTTTAAAGCTGAAGTTATGTCTTAATTGTTTGCGTAGTGGACATACTGCTAAAAAATGTTTCCTCAAAGGTTCTTGTAAGTTTTGCAATGAGAAACATAATAGCTTATTGCATAAAGATACAGCAGGATATAGTAATATTAGCTCTAATTTAAATACAAATAATAACGACTTAGCTACAAGTACATCACCTGTAACACTGTCTGCTGTCACCGCAGGACAAGTTCTATTGTGTACAGCAGTGGTTCAAATTGTTAATCCTGTAAATAATTCTACATACCTTGCAAGAGCTCTCTTGGATACGGGGAGTCAATCTTCTTTTATTACTGAAAAGCTTAAGATAAAAATAGGAATACAAACTCAATGTACAGAACCAATAAGAATTTCTGGCATCAATAATGTACAGTGTGATATAAAGGAGCGTTGTTGTTTAAAATTGTCCTCACGTTTTGACAATTCATTCAATTTACAAGTTATGTGTTTAGTAGTACCTCAAATTACAAGTGCATTACCGTCACTAAATGTTAATGTTTTAGGTCTGGGATTGCCAATTGATTTAGATCTTGCAGACCCCGGGTTCCACAGTCCGTCCGACATAGACATCTTGTTGGGCGCAGACGTTTTTTGGGACATTGTAGGTACCCAACAAATAAGATTAGGTAAACACCAACCTGTATTACAACATTCAAAACTTGGTTGGTTAGTGTCAGGCCCTATAGGAAATGTACATGACTCTAAGTTAATTCGTACAAAAAAGGCTCACTCTAGTATTAATGTATTAAATTGTAATATCACGCAGGATGATATTCAAGAATCATTACAAAGATTTTGGGAGGTCGATGAATTGCCTTCAAACAAAATATCTTATACTCTTGAAGAACAAGCTTGTGAGAATAGTTTTATAGAAAATACAACTCGTTTGCCAAGTGGTAGATTTAGTGTTAAAATGCCACTCAAGGACTCACCAGAAAAAGCACTAGGTGACTCTTATAACATTGCCAAAAGGCGTTTCTTTTGTTTAGAAAGTAAGTTAGATAAGAATCCAAATATTAAAAAACAGTATTGTGACTTTATAAAAGAATATTCAAATCTTGGTCATTTAGAAGAAATAGAGCGTCCAAGGTTTGGTAATTACTTGCCTCACCATGCAGTATTAAGAGAAAAAAGTGAAACTACAAAACTTAGAGTAGTTTTCGATGCTTCAATGAAAACATCCTCTGGAAAATCACTAAATGATATCCAGATGATAGGTCCAGTTGTGCAAAATGATTTATTTAATATTATGTTACGTTTTCGCACTCATAAATTCGTACTAACAGGGGACATTGAGAAAATGTTCAGACAAATTTCTATTGTGGAATCACAACGTCATTTACAATTAATTTTGTGGAGGGAAGATTCATCTATGCCCCTTAAGGTCTTACAGTTAAACACTGTGACATATGGTACAGCGTCTGCACCGTTTCTAAGCACAAGATGTATCCTTCAGTTAGCAGAGGAATGTACGGATCAGCATATTGCTAATATAATTAAAAATGACTTCTACTATGATGATTTAAGCACTGGAGCATCTACTAAAGAGGAGCTAATGCATATTTATAAGAATGTGACACAAATATTAGACTCAGCTCATTTTCCGTTACGCAAAATACGCACAAATTCGCCTGATATATTTGCAGACGAGCCTATGTTAAATGCTACATTAGACCTTACGAGACAGTCAAGTGTTCTAGGTCTTAATTGGTCCCCTAAAATGGACACACTTCAATTTCCAATAAATATAGAATCTACTTTAGAGATAACTAAGAGAACTATAATCTCAATGACTTGCAAAATTTTCGATCCTTTAGGTATACTATGTGCTTGCATTATTACTGCAAAAATAATTTTACAACGTTTATGGAGTGCTAAGGTAGACTGGGATGATTTAGTACCCAACGACATAAAAAATTCTTGGTTAACATTTATAAAAAATTTATCATGTCTATCCAGTATCCAATTAGAAAGAAATGTTATTTGTAATTCGCCTATATCAATAGAGTTACACTGTTTCGTTGATGCTTCACAAAATGCATATAGTGCCTGTGTATATTTGCGCACAACTGATGTTAACAATAAGGTTACAGTTAAGCTACTATGTGCCAAGGCTCGGGTAGCTCCCTTAAAACCAACTACTATTCCACGTCTGGAGTTGTGTGGGGCATTGCTCGGAGCTAGGTTGTGTGCAAAGGTCTTAGAGTCACTCCGCTGTAATATTACTAGTAAAACTATTTGGACAGATTCAACAGTAGTACTCGGTTGGCTTAATATTCAATATAAACAACTAAAACCTTTTGTTCGTAACAGGGTGAATGAAATAAATGAAATTACATCTGACTATTCATGGCGACATGTGCCTACAGATTGTAACCCTGCTGACTTAGCATCAAGAGGTGTAACTCCACAGCAATTACAGTCCTCATCCCTGTGGTGGGAGGGACCTGCGTACCTTGGAAGGGAACCAAGCGAATGGCCACACCAAGGTGTTCCAAACATAGAATTACCAGAATTAAAAGTTCTACATATTATTAGCTTAGAAACTAATTTCTTAGACTTTTCTAGATATTCAAGTTTTACTAAACTCAAAAGAATTATAGCCTATGTCCATAGATTTATTAACAATTTTATTTTCAAGTACAGTAAGGTTAAAACTTATAATAAGTTAACAGGTTGTCTTAACACTGATGAGCTTAGTAATTCATTGAAAACATTAATAAAATGCTGTCAAGTGCAATCATTTTCTAGTGAAATAGATACAATCAAAAGGGGCAAAGAACTCCATCATAAATCTAAAATATTGCCACTTAACCCATTTATAGATTCAGATGGTATACTCAGGGTGGGTGGTCGTATACAAAATCCTAATTATAATTTTGACAAAAGGCACCCAATATTACTTGACTCCAAACATAATTTTACTAAATTACTAATGAGATACGAGCATATACGTTTATTCCATGCCGGACCACAATTACTTTTATCATCTATTAGGGAAGAATATTGGCCTATAGGTGGCAGGAACTTAGCTCGTAGTATAATAAGAAACTGTATTGTGTGTATACGTTTCAGAGGCAAAACAGTACAGCCTATTATGGGTAATCTTCCAAATGTTAGAACAAATCCCAGTTTTCCCTTTTATACGTGTGGAACAGATTTTGCTGGTCCATTCATGATATCGAGTAAAAAAGGCCGAGGTAATCGCGTAACTAAATGTTACCTTTGCTTATTTGTTTGTCTTACAACTAAAGCCGTCCACTTAGAGCTTGTAAGTGATCTCACTACTGAAGCGTTCCTAATGTGCCTACGACGATTTGTAGCAAGAAGAGGTAAACCTTACGAGATTTATTCAGACAATGGTAAAACATTTGTAGGGGCAAACAATGAATTGGGTCGCGTTCTAAAATCTAGTCGCGAAGCTGTGATAGAGTATGGCAGCACTGAAGGCATTAGATTCAAGTTCAGCCCTGCATATTCACCTCATTTTGGGGGTATATGGGAAGCTGGGGTAAAGTCATCCAAACACCACTTAAAAAGAGTAGCAGGCAACGCAGCCTTAACGTTTGAGGAACTGTCGACGTTATTCATACAAATAGAAGCTATCCTAAATTCACGACCCCTATCTCCCCTCTCATCGGACCCATCAGATATCCTTCCCCTTACTCCGGGGCACTTCCTTATCGGGCGGCCACTCACTTCAGTGCCGTCTCTAACCATTAACAAAACGAGACCCAACAGATACGAGAGGATAGAGCAGCTGCGGCAGCAATTTTGGGAGAGGTGGCGTCGAGAGTACCTGGCCGAGCTACAACAAAGAACGAAGTGGCGGAAACCACAACTAGAACCCAAAGTAGGAGACTTGATTATACTGAAGGAAGACCACCTCCCTCCATTATGTTGGCGCCTAGGCCGAATAACAAAACTTTATCCTGGAAGAGATGGCGTCAGCAGAGTCGCTGATGTCTACACGTCGAGAGGAACAATTAAGAGAGCAGTCCATAAGTTCTGTATTATACCCAATGATGATAAGGACTGCAAAACTGAAGATAGATAGCTGAGCTATCAAGGTGTGGGAGGTTGTTAACGCACGCTGTGCGTTACTGTTCCGCGGCGCCACTGTGCTGCGGGACGCGGGGGACGAGGGCCGCACGGCTGTCGGCCGCATCGCCATCGCCGCTCGCGCCACCAACCAGTCTGCCCATGTCTACCACACAGTGCGCGCGCGCCTAAGTTAACTATCCGTGCAAATATTATAGAACAAATAAGTGATTGTAATTCATGTCTATTACATTCTTCGCTACATTAAAGTTATTTCTTCCTTTGCGCACGTGTCTAAATTACCTACCCAAACAAAAGTAAATTTTTACTCGTTGAAAACTAGACTTTTCCTAGGAATACTGAACGGATAGCTTTACCGCGACACGCATTGTCATAAGGCGCGCTGATTTCCCGAAGGACTCAGTGTTGCTAGTGATGCAAATAGTCTTCATGTCAGCCATTGTTGCCAGCTCAAAAATAGGGGAGAGAGGGCCCGTGCGATGCAAATTATATGTATGAACTTTTAAACTTAAAATCGAAGGTCAATAAACTTTGGTAGCTGTTGTTTTTGAGGCTCAAATTCAATAGTTTTCATGTCCATTATTCATGAATAGCCGGTGAACATAGCTAGTAAAATTTCTTCACATGGATCTATTTTTGTATTTATCAATTAATTTTTTTTACCTAATAAATTGAGCAATTGTTTATGATCCCGTCAAAGACAAAAAAAGAACTCGTTTATATTTCCATATTTTTTAAATCATTATAAACTCTCACTGACACCCTACTTTCTAATTGAAGCTAGGTATACTCTTTTATACTTTATGTTTTCTGACCTTTAGAGTTACTATAACTATTATTCGGCATTCCGGTACAACCCGCTTCCCCGTGTATTATTATTTCCATTAATTCAGTCCAGCTCGTCTCGCGTTCATTTATTTGGTCCGCGTTATTCAAATTTAATTTTATTGTCTGAGGACGGCCGAGTTACAATTAGTACTGGACTTCGTGCCTTTGTCACGCTAATTGAAATGTTAGTTAGTGGACAACTAATCACTGGATTATGTCTGTTTCATTCAAATTACTTTGATGGAGAGTTTGTCAGTTCGGGCTTAGTAATAATATAAAACTACTTTTTACAGATTAGATTTTAGATTTTAGTTCCAGACGTTTTGTAACTGTCTAGGTGTCATGGTCACGTGCAGCTAATAGGCCGTTTTTTTTTTCTATAATTTAATATAATATATTATAAGTGTCGTTTTAAAATCACTTTTGTAGCTTTTACAGATCTGAATTAAAAGTTCTGATCAACAGCAAAGACATCGTATTTTTATGTCCGAGTTAAGGTAAGTGTAATATTGCGGGTATCCTGTGTTGATATTTTGTTAGGAGGTGAGGTGTCTCCGGGGAATAGTGAACCTCGTCTTTCAGGACTCGAATCCTTCTTATATTTATTTTGACATATTTCGTATTCATAGCAGCTATTTATTTTGCCATGATAGATAAAATAAATAAATATACTATTGCAGACACGAAAGAGAAAACAGGTTAATAATAATTAAATTAAACACTATCATATAAACTATATAATATTCATAATAAAAGTAGTTAAAACAAATGTCTTGAACAGTATTTATTGCAATAGGCTCTATTAATAACTAAACATTATCAGGAATGACAATTTCCTTATTCAAATACCAAAATACCTCCCCAAAATAAACTAATTACCATGAACAGATAACCGCGATTTATTTCCCGCCATCCGTGACGTGTGACGTCACACGTCATACTGTCATACGTCGCGTCAAATATATTAATACAAGAACATTAAATTGATTTTATATGACAGAGTGACGCCGATGTTTTACGATGACAATGTTTTTCAGTTATTTACGCTTCGTTTAATATTTTTCGTTTGTAGATTGCTTTTATATTGTTTGTGGTATGCCATGGATGTATCGTAATTTTTTTTAAACAAACTATTTAAACTTTTATCAATAATATTAGTAATATACAAATGTATCTCAGCTAGGCGATCTGTTATGAGCATAAATTTAATTATCATAGACGTCTGAGTTATGTATAACTTAAAAGTATTAGAAACTTGCTTATACATACCCGGGTCTCTTCTAACTTGATGCACTTGACCGTAGTACATTTTGGATTACACTATCATTTAATGAAAGTACATTACTTTAATCGTAATACTAATTTAAAAGTAATATTAATACATTAAAGTATAGAGGTAGTTGGTATATTAAAAAAATATTTTAGTACCAATTATTTAAGAAACTCCTTAAAGGCAGGCAAACACTGCCTAACTTCAATCTAAATCAAAATGTTTTTATTTCTTATAAACCAAAAAACAAGGCGCTCAAGAAACGTTACGTTAAATCTACTGACTCTAGTTGCTCGGTTCTAAAGTGTCCTTCCAATGGAGAAGAGCCGGCAAGAAATTCTATAGGTTACTCTTTTTAAAAAAAGGTTAACATCGATGTTAATAAATAAAATAAAAAATAATATAATATATCTGACGGGCCTGTTGGTCTAGTGGTTAGTGACCCTGACTGCTATACCGGAGGTCGTGGTTTCGATTCCCACCCAGGACAAGTCTTGGTGTGATGAGCACGATCATTTATCTATAATATGTATGTATTTAGAAATATATAAGTATGTTTTTCAGTTGTCTGGTTACCATAACACAAGCTCTGCTTAGCTTGGGATCAGATAACCGTGTGTGAGTTGTCCCGGAATATTATTATTATTTTTATAAAGTCCAATGATAAAGTAAGTTTGTAACGAATATCCTAATGAAATGTATGAAGGAAGCGTGAAAGCACTAACAAAGTCCGGAACATGGCAGGCGCCCAATTCTACTCCCAACTATTTTACAGCGATAGTTAACTATAGAATTCACTTTAGTTTCAGTCAACTGAAGTTTTCCTTACAATTATTTACATTAACTATGAGAAGCCTTAAAGTTTATAATTATTACTTGAACTGTTTTTGTTATATTAGACGGGTCATTCGTCAGTATACAATGCATCTCTATAATATATTTGAAGACTAGTCAAATAATGGAGGCTTAAAAATAGTTTCTGAGAGATCCAGAGACATTTCTTTTTAACCGACAATAAAAGGAGGAGGTTCTCTATTGCAATGTTTTTTTTTTGTATTTTTGTTACCTGCGCAATATAACCGACAATTATTGTAAATCGATTTTAAACCTTTTCTTTATAATGAAGGGATTTTAACCCTCTGTGGTTTACCTCAGAGTTGGTCTTGGCCTTCAAAATTTGGTTTGTACCTCCATAGTCACCACTAAAATATACTTTTAATAGTAAAAAAACATAATCTCATTACCATGTCAGTCACAATAAAACATCCATAGCACAGGTTACATGCCTGCCTACCCCACAATAGACCACTTCACGTAATGGACGTGTTCCTATTATTCCATTCACGTTAATAAAAATGCAAATTGAGCTGACTGCGTTGTTAAAACAATCACTCGAATAAATTAATGAGTTTGAATAAAAAACTTCGTGGGGGGCCAATGGTGTTTGGTTCAAATCATGTTATGTGGGATGTAAGGACCATACTTTTATAAAAGCTTTCTTATAAATACGTGTCTATGATTAGATGTACTAGGTTATAATAATTCTTAGTTCTGTGTTTTGTGGATAGTTTCAAACACCATAGTCAATTCAAGAAAAAATTACCATAAAAATAAATAAAATAAAAATGTTTATTGCATAAGCTTGTATAACTTTACAGTACAACTTACATAAATACCTCCTTTTAAGTAAAGTATATACTTGTGATAGGAGGTCCCGCTCTTCTATGCCAATTCAAGTGACGGGCCTGTTGGTCTAGTGGTTAGTGACCCTGACTGCTATACCGGAGGTCGTGGGTTCGATTCCCACCCAGGACAAATGTTTGTGTGATGAGCACGATCATTTGTTCTGGTTGTCTGGGTGTAATTTATCTATAATATGTATGTATTTAGAAATATATAAGTATGTTTATCAGTTGTCTGGTTACCATAACACAAGCTCTGCTTAGCTTGGGATCAGATAACCGTGTGTGAGTTGTCCCGGAATATTATTATTATAAGTAAATGGTAACAGTGGTGTACTAATAGAAAGTTAGAAAGTAATTAAAATATAGTTAAAATTAAACAAAAATAAACCATGTAGTTATACATGTGCTAATGCAAATAAGTAGATAATCAAAACACCTTACGTGCTTTTTAAAATCTTGTCTAATGAATATAAAGTCAAAGAATACACAATTTACAACAGAAACAATAGAACTAACATCAAAGCCACGAACGAAAAGTAAACAAGAAGAAAGGCTGCGTCGACAGGAGATCGCAAATTTTTACCTTGGATCGAAGTAAATTGGAATTCTTAATTGTAATTAACGAAATTGCGTCTCCAATATAGACTGTGCCCCTAATTGATTTGGCAATAAATTTCCTTCAACTGATGTAATTCCTTGCCGACCACAAGATCGAAATGCTTAATTGTCGCGAAGATAGAAGTCACCATGTAAGGGTTAGCTACATGTTACATACGGTTGGTTGCAAATGAACGGAGTTAAGTTAGTACTCATTTTATATTTATAAAATTTGTATTAAGTTTTAGGTTTCAATAAGTTGTCTTGTTGTGTTAATTTAAATAGGACAAAATATTATTTATTTTAATAAAAGTAATATTTGCAAATTTCTAATAACGACATCCCATTTATATTAAAGAATTTCGCTACGACGTTTCGTCTTTATAACTGTTTTCAAAAATACCTGTAAATATATTTCTGTTTAGAATATCAGAATAGGATAATATAATACTATAGAGAAGACACTATATTTTAGTACAGACTTCACAAGGTAGAAGTCGCCAACAAACTGGGGTGCAGTTGGACGATATTTTATGTTATTCTCTCAATAATGTTGATTTTAATAAATAAATAAATAAAAATAAATTTGGTTTGATTTGGCCATATGAAATTCATAGAAAACTGTGCCTATTTACATTTATATTTAATCAAATACTCTTTTATGAGGTAAGTAATAGAAATAAATATTTTTCAAATAAGCTAGAAAGGAATAAAAGCAGAAATGAGTGTTGATATAAAGTTTAAAGTGAGTGCAGCTTTCGAATCGGTTTGTCTTAGATACGTGCCTTACCCGCGATACACGAGGCACGTGCCCGCGACACGTGCTCTGACACGTGCTCCGGCGACACACAGATACAATGTGTCAATATTGATGTCTTTCAACTATAAAATGATAGAGAAGTGGAAAATATACGTATGGATATTGTCGTAGTCTATAGTTGCAGAATGTAGGAGAAGATGGTTGAAATTTGTATTGATTGTTGTAAATCTTTAAATCCATAAAAAGCTCTGGTACCTAACATAATCCTTAATTCATAAGGTAATTTATTTCAGACTATGGGTTCAGAGCAATGAATGTGATATCACGATATTGTCCATTTTTAAAACAAAACATTAAAGATTTAACAAAAATAATGTAATATAATTATGTTGGTATACAAGACAAGAATTTGAAAATTATTTAAATGCCATATCCTATTCGTGATAAATCAGTGCCGTGCGACATACAAACTAAATTCTTAGGATGCATATGATAGTAGATATTTTTTGTAAGTAAGTTTATTTAACCAAAAAGTAAAAGAAATACTTCTGAAAACTCTAAAATACCGACAACAACAGCAAAACACAAAATAAACTTCCACAAAAGCACAAACAATATTCAGATTTCAGGGACAAAAATACTCGGAAACACACGCGGTAGCATAACTTTCTAAATTGAGGAAGTGAAACAGCCGAGTTTAATACTAACACCAATTATTTGGATGAACAAACATTCGCGATACATCTCGTACCGGACTTATTTCATACGAAAACGTTTCGTAATGAAGCTCGCATAATTATTATGTTTTCAGAAAAGGATTATGTATCCAACTTGGTTTTAGATTTGTTAAAACTGGGTAAAACAATAATAGCTTGAAGGTATTTTTAGTTTGTTTTGCTCTCGTTTATAAAATAACTTATTTATTAAGCGAACAGGATAAAGCTACAATATCATATAAGGTGACTCTTCATGTAAATAATATTATGACGTTTATAACTTAAACGTTTATTTATTAGTTTGTATTCATTGCAGGTAATTAAAAAAATCTAAATCAGAAATGTGGTACTCACCATATGGTGTTTATAACATTTACTATCAAGAACTAAAAATAAATATTCTATTCTAATAGTCCCGTGAAGTAAACCCCTCACGACTATCATCGACAGATCTATAAAAAAAACCAGTACAATATAGATGAAAATGTTATCCTACCACACAAAAAATCCGTAAAAGAAATAATAATAAACAAACAGCATAGCACATCATTTACCAAAGAAATAAACGCGAAATTAAATAACGTGAACAATAAAACGTAACTACAAGATTAAGATGTTATCAAGTGATTCGCAAACAACAAAATTTGTTAGAATCAAGTGAAGGAAATAGGTAGCAGTGTTGATAGTACTTGATGTGCCATAAAACTGAGGAAAGGAGCAAAAGATAAGGTCCTGGGAGCCTGAATCAACTCTGCTGATGCTATAAGGAAAATGAGATTGACGATATATCCGTCTATTCAGACATTTATCCATTGATAATACAATCTATTCTATCAGGCCTCTTTCATGGTAATGTTGTCCGGCTCGAGTTACTTTTATTAATGAATGAGTTATTTTTGGAAGTAAGTTTATTGAATACAGACGTTTTTACAACTTTCTAAGGTTAGTTTTGCACGTTTTTGGCCTTTTCGTAACAAGTTTTCAGTCTTAATGGACGCCCGCGTGTATTTCGGTTACCGCTGCAAAAAGCCTACCCAGGAAAGACACGGTCCCCGATTTTTTTTCCAAAATAAAATTTAGCCTATGTTACTCGTGGATAATGTAGCTTTCGAATGGTGAAAGAATTTATAAAATCGGTCCAGTAGTTTTTGAGCCTATTCATTACAAACAAACAAAGTTTTCCTCTTTATAATATTAGTGTAGATTATGTATTTTTATTTTACCTTTTGATAAATTAATGTGTTTTTTTTTTCTAAAACGTCGTATATAATTGTTTGATGTGCTAGTTTTTAATTTCCATATTTTGCTACCCAACAATTCGGAAGCCAACATTCTGGATCGTTCTACGGAAAACATACATTCGTACGTTCAACATCTAAAACTAGCATCTGCGAACTATTACAACACGAGTGTTCGCATCTGCCGACAATTTGGCGAATCAAGCTACTCCATACATTCGCTCGTAAATTATTCTAGAACATTCCAATCTGGATACATATTTTAACAAGAATATCCTCTCACGTTGTTACGTATTTATTATATTTTTCTCGCAAATCCTTCGGATAGGAGAACAAATATTATGTGTGTAGGCTAATGTGGCTCTAATGTTTTCATAGATAGTGAATTAGCGATCCATGTATCACATTTGGTGAGAGATGGGTAATTAATTGATACCTACCTACTGATTATATATTTACAGAAGTGGGAAATAGAAAAATGTATACAAGACTTTTATGATTATATTTTGCAATGAAACGTTAAGCCAACTTTTTTTGCCTTTTTAAGCATACAAATATGAGTTCTCAATTTGTATGTAGGTCCATTTCATATTTCTACCTATTTCCTGCGTGCATATCAAACCAAAGCGAATTGCTTTCATATTTCTTTTTTTCAGGATAGTATTTCGTATTTGATTTTAATTTTAGTATTTTGATCCGTGCTCACCTATCTCTCACGACCATGATTGGCTTCGTCGAATATATTCCGCTTTAGAATAATATTTTCACCAAATCTGTTAATTTCCTTTTCAAAGCCAACAAAAGTAATTTCATTAAAACATTGGTATAATTAGCACACATTAACATTTCGCAAAGGGTCCGTGGATTTGTTAAGCACTAATTAAAACATGGAATCATCTGTAAGCCGATTGTATTCGCGTCAACGGTACTTTTCATAATTACTAGCGACCCGCGCCCCTCACCCCGCGCCCCGCGACCCGGCCAGCTCCCTAATCGCAGATTATACTCTGTAAACACTTAATTTTTATATTAAAATTAGAATGTTTGCTTTGTGCTGGGAACCTGATTTATAAAGCAGTTAGGCTTTCGTCCTTTGAGCCGGAAACTTTGTTAATTATTAACGTGATGAATTTAACATTATATTTAAAATAATTCTTTGCAAATTTCTAGCCCCATAAGGATGGTATGTTAATTTAATATATGTACATACTTGTTCTTTTTCTCTGGTCATGTATAGATAGATTGAGGAATTATTCAGAAACGAAATTTACAAATACTTGCCGTTCCCAATATGGAAAGCAGATGTGTTTTCTTTTACCGAAAGTCTAAACATAATCATATTTCACCACTCGTCATAAGTCTCCTATAATAGTTGGAGAGGCTATTATCATAAATCGGAAGCTCGCTGCATCTTACTATTCCCCTTCTCGGCGACGGAAGCGGATCGTATTGTACATCAGCTCCCCCAAAACGTAACTAAGTATGAAAGAAAACAACCCCACAAACCAAAGTAATGAATCGTCAAAATATTCAAAAGAACTGCTTTCCTGGCAGAAATAAAACAAAAATACATTCCGCAAACCGTCTAATTTCAACAATAATAAGTCTTTTGATAAATTACAATCTGGCGGGAGACACCAAGACGATGTTATGCCGAAAAATACAGAACTGGAGGCAAGCCAATTTGTTCAGTAACGAACTGCTCGCCCCCTGTGGGGGGAAGAGAGGAAGCGGGGAGGAAGGGGGTTGTAAAATACGCGCGTAGTAATAGCAATATGTTGGTGATAATTAGGTCGAAAGTAGGCTCCCCGTGGAAATATTTTACGTGAGCCTTGCAAGGGTTATTTAAAGTCACCTGTTTTTGTACACCTGTGAGCTCTGACTTGTAATTTGGAGTCTTTGTCTGACTATAATTTGGTATAATATTATGTATGAGCTGAAGACAAATTATAACTTTAATGTTTAGTACTATAATAAAGTTGAAGAGCTTGTTAGTTTAAAAGCTCTCATCTTATCATTGAAACTACTAGTCAGATTAGGAAAATGCTTTTGTAGTTGATAGTTAAATAATTTTAAGACCTATAAGACCGAATACAAAGCGTGTAAAGTCACTGGGACATGTAGTCTATTTCTTCATATTAATATTTTTATTGAATATGTCTAACATATCTGCCGTCAAATAAGACATCAAATAGAAGTTGTTTTTTTCTCTTCCATTTGCTTGAAGGTATAGGTTTCACTTTAGCACAATAACAACGCTTAAGGCTTCCAAGTAAATATTGAACACAATATTATTGTACCTAGGTGTTTGAGTGTTATTGATGGCGGGAAAGACATTAATTGTCTGTACAATTTTCTATACCCAATAATTTAATAGACACATGACAGACGGTAAATTGTGGTTTAATTGTGTTAAGTAACCTATGAAGTGGATTGCCGGTTCTTCTCGATAGGAATGGCATTTGCGTTACCTAGAGTCATTAGATTTAAAATCTTAACGGTTTAAAAGCGCCTTTAAACGGTTTACAGGAACTTTTTGATGTTGAATATACGAGTACATAATACTGGAGTAGTATAGATCACCACGCCAGCTACCCTTGATCTTCGTGCTGTAGACTCATTCCTTGCATTGGATAATCATTTGTGTTACATTTTTTTTCAAGTCTGGGAATTACTTGGGTATCTGGTTGAATTGCTTGTAAAATTCTTAGCTTAACAAGGATATTCTTATGGTCTGCCGTCATATCGTTAGGAGCGGTAATCATTCTTCGAAAAATGGCGTTTCGATGAATTTGGTTTTTTTTTCTCGTTTATTTAAGTTTAATTTTTACAGGAATTACATGAAACATATTATAAGTTATTTGAACTAAATTGAACCTTCCAGATGCATTCAATCTGTAGGGAGAATTCTCAATTGCAGCTTACTTAAGGGGTCGATGGCCTCTCAAACGAATCCGGAAAATCTCTTCCGGGATATAGGACTTGTTAGGTAAAGAAAGGAATTATTTTCTAATATGGCTTATTTCGAAGTGTATTGGGTATATTTTTGTTTGAAGTTTGCATTATTTAATAAATCTATTTCTAAGTATTCCATAAATTGTTTATATGGCAATAAAAACTAGGTATAACTACAAGTAAAAATTACAAATTATTCCAATACTTCAAAAAAGCCTAAGTTTTCTCGGCCAATATTTTATTTATACCTCAAAAAGCTTTTTCTATCAATAGGACAAAAACTGACTAGTATAATAAATCTCAGAAACCTAAAAAATAATATTCGTAAAACCCCGAATCCAATATCAGTACTCAACAAAAAAGTCTGAACAATAAGACTACGAAACGTTAGAACAAAAATACTTTTGGAACAACAGCCGTTGAAAAACATCGGTATCAGAATACTGCGTACAATTTACTGAAGTTTTAGATAAAAAGTTTTTACTTGTAAGCGTTCGGGTTTATGTGAAACAGTCACACCATGAACTTTGGCTTTTATGGCGCGCTATTATGAGTTTAGTTACGGAATTGTTACGTGACATGGTGTGTATGGTGTTGCGTAACGCGTTACAGTGCTATGTTGCGCGTCGTATTGTTTGTTGCAGTGTGATAATGTGCTAAAATTAAATATAATCTAGCGATTATGTAAAGACTAAAGTGAGTAAGAATCTTCTATTTTTAAGTAGGTTAAAAATAACACTCTTCTTAAAAATTCTATAGGATGATTTCCTAATTATAAAATAGGTTTAACATTTAAAAAAATTTTGCTTTTTAAATGCAAAATGTTAAGCTTAAACGAAAATATCCGCTTTATAGATAAAGGTGGTCCTTTGAGCCCAAATGGTAGCAAAATAAGTTCATTAGTAAGCATGAAAGCAACACCAGCGTCTTAGCAGCGGGACTGGCGTTAAATCTCGACCGCAGACGGAAATAGGTCGCTCTTACTACATCTAGGTAATGGAAATACGAAATCTAGACTTGTACATTTTTGACTTTCAACACCGAATTTTTTAGTTTTTGAGCTTTTTTTGACGCGTGGCTATTGCTTTTGTTGGTGCATTTATTATTTAGTTAATGTTTATTATTTTCTAAATGTATAAATTATTGTTTTAGTTTAGTTCTTCTAGTAGCTAAACCTCTTTCGTACTGTAATATTTCAACTCATAAACGTAACATTGATATTATTACTAAATTATGCAAAAATTACTTAAGTGATTTGGAGAACATTTTCACATAGTTTATTACCTAGACACAGGATGAGGAAAATTTTGTTGTTGTTGTTGTTGTGGTGGTCCTAAGGCACCCCGCTGGTGCAGAGGGCCCCAACAAGTTTTCTCCAAGCCAGCCGGTCCCGCGCGATTCTTCGTTCGGAAAATTTTACATGATAAAAATACATTATATTGTCGTCTGCCTGAGCCTAAAATAATAGCCTAAGCTTTAGGCTACATTTCTGTTTTAGATAAATTAGTCGTACAATTTATGTTTAAACAAAATATTATATTTACAAACAAAGCGTCCTTCTTTTCCCGTATCTCCTGGATTTCTTTCTGACCTCATACAAGTGTTCCGCGAGTTCGTGACTCCGGTTTTGGTCACAATATTGTATTTCCAATAATGATAGTAAAGTTGCAGAAGTCCCACTTAATAACTGTGACTATCTAAAGCATATTGATCAAAAAATATTTAGTTGCTATTGTAAACATATGGAGTGTAGCGCTTTCGATGATTCGAGGCCATTCTTGGGGGGGATGCTCCGTGGCGATGTGTATAGTGGTGGGATTAATATTTTGCTTGGGAGGCCTTTTTCGGAGCAGTTCGGAGAGTATTGAAATTTATAAATTTGTAAGGGGAGTGTTTTTAAGGAGGGATACGTAAAATTTTATAGTTTTTATTTGGAAGTAGGGTCTGTAGTTTTCTAGCCTCAGTGACCTGTAGAAGGCGTTACATTCCAACGGGGTGTCTACTTTTAACTTATGTCTTAGGAATAAATTATTTTTACTTTTCTTAATTTACTATTTTATTTATTGTGGCACCTTACGAGGCTGTCTTGGCGCACCAGCGCAAAATGCCTCATCAAATAAATGATTTAAAAAAAAAGAGGATTGGATAGTGGTAAAAACTAATTTCTTATAACAATCATCACAAATATATATTTTAAGCATATACGAAATCACAGTAGTTACCCACCCTGACGTATTTTAAGTTACGACCCGAAATACCAAAACGGATTTACAATGAATATAAATTATCGGGTTTCTAAAAGTCGCAATAATAATATCTCTGCAGAATACCACAATACTTAGTATTTCCAGAATTTCGTACAGAAACATACTTTGCCTGTCCAGAGAATAGTTACAATGCATTTAAATATAATTATGTACCTATTCTGAATTAATGATTCATGTTAAACAATAATATTCCCGCAAATCAACCATTCATAGAAATGAAATGGTCGAATTCTTGTCAATTTTCAGCCACCGTTTGAATGGTTTGCTGTTTCACTTTAATATTAATATTGACGAAGTATGTGAACTGAGTATACGAGATAAACTGTGTTTGTAAATTAATTTTATATGCCACACATGTAGATTTTTAGTAAAAACTACTGTAATGCTAACATTATAAAGATCAGTTTTGCGCCACAATTTCATATTTTTTATGACTTTTTTAAAATATTAGTCCATCTAAAATGCACTTTATTTACAAAAGCATAAAGTTGATGTTTGGTTTAAGTGAAAATAACAAAAATCGGCACAAGCATTTAAATAGACCATACATATATTAGTTTGTGGTCCTTCTGTATATACATTGTGCAGTACAAAAGAATTTCCGACATTCCAGTATAATGTTTCCTCGTTTCGCAAATTTTCGGTTCGGACCCGAATTCGGAGTCCGAAGTCCGAAACAAATGCGCTGCGTCGCCCAATCGTGCAGAAGTGAATGTAAT
The DNA here is from genome assembly GCA_905475315.1 of Autographa pulchrina. NCBI lineage: Eukaryota > Metazoa > Arthropoda > Insecta > Lepidoptera > Noctuidae > Autographa > Autographa pulchrina. Next base: position 8,857,409 of record FR997787.1, read on the forward strand.
AAGGTACTTTGTTTTATAACGGAGTGGAAATAACAAGGACATAAAGGTTTCCTTTTTATAATTTATTAAAAGGAACGAGTTGGGAAGAAATAATTTTAGAGTGTAACTTTTAAAGATTCGGATAAGGTTTTGTAAGAAACTTTGTTGCCGGTAATAGAAACAATAAATTCGGCAATGAAGAAAAAATTATGTAGAGGTAACGAGGTTTAACTGCAATTCTTTCTACATATTTTTTTTGGAATTGTATATCATCAAGGTTTGTTTTATTTGGGGCCAGCAAAGCACACGTTTTTTCCTTCTCTTGTTTCTCTGCACTATTATGTTCATACTATCGTCAATTCAAACAAGCTATCGGTATTATTCAGTTGTGAAAATAAAGCCATAATAAAATTTCTAATGACGTGATTCGTTGAATAAATGAATAATTAATAGTTACTGGTAAATGTTATGTTTAATATAATGTATAGAATGTTAATCATTCTCCTAAACCATATGAACAGTAAGTAATATGGTACAAATTTTAACATGTAACATTTTCGGTAAAATTCCTAAAACCATCGTTCAGTTTAGGTACGAACACGAACTCCAGTCGACTTCAGCAATAGCTTGCCTTAAACCTTATCCTAAACTCCAACCACCCAGTTTTACAACAAAAGTGCGAACAACTTTTAAACTGGCGTACATTTGTTCCCGGCGGGCTCAAGCAGCCCAATACCTGTGTAATCGGTAAATTTTATTGAAACCCCAACAACCCATGGCAGCACGCTTGCTTTCGCCGCGTTTTATTAAAAACTCCAATCGCGATAAATTACGCCAAGCCACTCCGCGAAACGACTTCGGAAGCCGACTTTTGTTTGACCCGACTTTAGTTAAAATCGTTTTAAGGCCATCAATGAAATATCAAGTTGGCGAAGTTTTTGATTTAAATCGACGGATGTTCGTTCACAAAAGGCCTTGGATTTTTTTTCGTTTGATATATTTTTGGGTCAGAGAGTCTTTGTAATGCAGCTGTAATGAATCAGGCCACAGAATGGCTGTCTTTTACAGCAGGTATTTTCTCTTGTAATATTATTTGGAGAAATGAAAAGTAGCCGGCTGCGCGGAGTATCTTATTTCTATTGATGAGAATACTAAGTTTTTATTTATGCCGTAATATAAAAATATCTTTAGAATATTTTTGCTTTTTATCAATCCTTTAAGCTTGTCAAATACCACAGAGGCTATTTACTACATAAACTCTCTTTTTAATAACATTGCCAACGGACTACTGCAGAATATTACACAATAAATAAATAATATAATATTATTTAATTACAGTTTTGTTTTATTTAGAATTAATGGAACTCTATCACTCGTACTTATCTAACAAACATTCAGTCCATCCCATGTATCAAGGATCATTACATTAACATCTAAAAACAAAACATTTTCAAAACATCCGTACTTCACAACACGACACAACTCCGTGCACAAAGTTTGAAGCCATTAAGCCAGCTACACACAGGACCAACTCTTAAGTAATCCTGTCTTCTCTCTCTGTCTACCCCATATCAGCTAATAAGGTGAACTATGCAACACACTTTACATGTACTACAGCTCATTTACCCGAACGTACTCCGTCGTGTGAGCGAGACGCAGCTATGTGAAGTATATAACGCTGTCTCGCTTCCACATCGACGATAGTCCTGCTTTAGGAGTTCGTGGTACAGGTATATTGATATTTGTGCCGTATTTGAGGATGACATGACAGCATAGTTGCTAACTAAGTTACGAATAAGTTAATATTACTTACATGCGCGTGTCGATGTATTGGTATATTATGTTTGTGTTTAGGATACTTTTCAACAAAGTTATGTTTTGTTTTTATCCACTTAAGTGCATCTAACTAATATAAGGATACAATACAACCTAACTGATAGATATAAGCAATTTAGATGGTTTACTCATGGTCATTTTCATCCGGTTTTAGACTCTATTGATACTCTATAGTTTTTACCCATGAGCTGACGAGGCAGTGACCGCGTCGCGTGGTGTAAATAAATAGTACAAGTCAGATTCGCGCACTTATTATGATAGATTATATATTATGGTGTTTTTATTGCATTGTTGATTTACAAAATAAAGCCTTTAAAGGTTAAGCGAACAGATGGCTTTGGTACAAATCCTTCTAAATGTAGCTCAATCATATATTTTTTATAATTAAACGTTGACCTACTTTTAAATTTCACCTCCATCGTGTATACGAGTAAGTAGGTACCTACAGGAGGCCAGTCCCAAAACAAATATGTTTAGGTCAAACAAATATTTAATTCTCTCGTCTGGGTTTTTGTTTACGTGTCTCGGAGGCTTGCATACTAAATTAGAATTGGACTCGACATGTTGCCAGCTTAAGATAAAATATTCAGCTAAAGTAACTAACTAGATAATATCGGGAAATTATTCTACAGCTTTGGTTAAGTGTAGCAAAGATATTCTACTACTACTTTAGTAGTTATCTTTTAATAGTTATTATGCTTTGATTATATAATGTCTAGATGGACTGTCAAGTGCGCGCAGACCCGTCAAAAAATTACAACCAAATTTGGTTGTTATGTAATTTCCCGCAATTCCCGCCAACCAGTACAGATCGTGCCGCTTTCGTGTCACTACGTTTTACGCGCTCTAAGGAATAACCACATAACAGCGATAAGATGACAGTATGTGCTTTTAAAGTGTGCCGGAATTATAAAGGAAGGCTAAAAAATAACAAACACATCACCTATCACCGTAGACAAGACACCAGAAACTTCATATTTATTTTAGTTTTTTTTTATGATTACCAAATTGCGCCATATTTTATCAGTGTTGCCAGTTTCTGTTTCTTATTCTCCCATTTTTTTGGGTAAATTTTTTGGTTTATCATTACGTTTATAAAATTTCGTTGATGTACTTCGAACGATCGCCTGTAATTAAAACTCATTCCTAATTAACGAGATGTGATCTTTCATTTCAAATTTCAAAATCCTAACTGCTCAAAATATTGTATTAACTTAGTTGATTTAATACTCCATTCAAACACACAAATCTAGTTTTTTTTTAATTGTTTAAAAAAGTAACTACTTAATAAAAATACACTTGAACTGAATAATACCACATAAGTACATAAAACTATTTTTTTTTTTATTATTATAAATTAGTCTTTATTTAATGTGATTTATGGGAGAATTTGTAATAGCTGGTAACACACACTTGAAATTGTTGCCTCGTTTTTTTTTTATGATTGTAGGGCGACGCTCCATCTAGACATTATATAATCAAAGTTATTATGATGTACTGTTAAAACCCAAACTACACAGAGCCTACATTGTGGCAACCGCACAATATATAAACAGAATTACATGTATATTTCTAAATAATTTGACGACCTCCGTGGTCGAGTGGCGTACGCACCAGTTTCAAGGTGTCGCTAGCTCTGAGGTCCCGGGTTCGATCCCCGGACGGGTCAATGTAGAAAATCACTTTTCTACATCGTCTCGGGTCTGGGTGTTTGTGGTACCTTCGTTGTATCTGAATTCCATAACACAAGTGCTTTGGCAACTTACTTTGGGTTCAGAACAATGTATGTGATGTTGTCCGCATTTATTTATTTATTTATTTAAATACATACATAATATAGGTCAATTACAAACAGACACAAAACAAATTCAGACCACTATACTTTCGTCATCTTTACTTAAAGGTAATGAAAACTATCATCAAATAAACAAGTACTATAAGCAAAAGGACCAATCACCAAAAGAACAATGCCGATGAAACAAAAGCAAGCATGAAGACATCTGGCATCGGTATCAGGCAATCGTGACGTCACCGTTGCCCGCAAATACGTCATTATCAGGCTAATCCCCACTAACAGTCGGACGGCCCGATCGAACCGACAGATTAGATTTTAACGCCGCGCCGTTACAAGGACCACAGGAAACTGAGAGACAGTAAGTTAATGGTGATGCTGATTTATTTACCTGTGGGGTAATTTTATTTCCGAAATGATATTAGGTATTTATAGTAAAATTAACGCTTTCTTGTAATGTAAAATATTGGCCCTAGGAGTGATATTTTCTAAATGTCAACTTAGGAGAAATAATTTTTAGAGTCCAGTATATATAAATAAAGCTATTAAAAAAAATGTTGGCCGTAAGCATTTACCTCGACTCATCACTGGTAACATATAAATATAAATGCGGACAACATCACATACATTGCTCTGAACCCAAAGTAAGTAGCTAAAGCACTTGTGTTATGGAATTCAGAAGCAACGAAGGTACCACAAACACCCAGACCCGAGGCAATGTAGAAAAGTTGGTTTCTACATTGACCCGACCGGGGATCAAACCTGGGACCTCTGAGCTAGCGACACCTTGAAAACCGGTGTGTAAGCCACTCGACCACGGAGTCGTCACGTTCTTTTGCAGTTTTAATACAAAACAACATCTATTAAAAAGAAAAATACCCTACATAAGATCCCACTGCTGGGCAAAGGCCTCCTCCTTCGTCTTCTAAACAGACCCGCATAAGTGACTAAAATTCTATTGGAGCTACAAAATCGATCAATCTCAAAGACATAACAGACTGGTCTTTCTGTCCGACTACTCGTCAAAACTAGTGGCTGTCGGAATTAGACGTCTGTGTAATTATATAGACGCTTCACGAACCAATGCCCCGCGCTCAAGCAATTTGTTTTCCCTCTACACTAGGTTTTTCTCTTGTTTTTGTAAATCTTTTAAGATGTTTTTACTTAGAATTGGCCTGGGAATGATAACAATTATTTCGTCATTGTTTTTTGTAAAGTTAAAATGTTCTTGTGTACTTATTGTTTTGTTTAAGAGATAAAGCGCTTCCGCTCCAAATTATCTTAAAATAAACAAATATTTGCCAACATATTGAATTATGCTTCCTCTTTCTTTGTCTGGGAAAAGTACTTTTACCTTAAATTTAAGACAAGAAATTTTGTTTATTAAGAGATTCATTATACACTGATAATATATAAAAATAAAAACTTTTTTCTTTTATACAGAAGGTTGTCTACCCATTTTTATATTATGTACTTACTTTTCGTTTTAAGAAATTCACTCCCACTTTCTTTTAATATCAGATGAAGGGCCGCTTTAATTGGACCCTCAAAAAACTCCAGCAACATGTTATCTTGACCTTCGCCGGACAAATGCCACAAATTTTAAATAACGGCCTATTTATTTGGTCCTGTGAAGCGCTTTCAGAAAACTTCGTTAACGACTAACATGAATATTTCATAGGTCTCTGCCGAGCTCCCAACTTACCAAGTTACACTTTATTACGAGGAACCCTTGACTCGGGAAGTTACGCAGTTTTTTTACTCGAATATCTTGAATTATTCATAAGCAGTTCTTGCTAAGCACTTGATAAAAGTATGCTGAGATGTATTACTGAAATCTTCTGTACTCTGACGTGTTATTAAATCTATTTGAGATATGGAACCTTGAGGCTTCCGTGATATTGTCATCTCTTTTTTATGATCTCTCTGTCTCTTTCTTTCTCGTGTAGTTGTTGTATCTGTAATATGATCAACTGAAAGCATGTTTGGTTTCAGAAATCTCAGTAATCTACGGTTGTATTACTTCCTGAAAACATTTTGTGTTTGTGTATGTATAAAGTTCGCTTTTATGTAACGCCAAAATATTTTTAAATTCCTGTAAGAAGAAGTAATCAATCTGCTTAGTAATAAATAGGAATTCTGTTGTTATTGTTTATTATTAAAATTTTAATGATCCACATTAACAAAGATTTAAAAGGATACTCATAAAAATGATAAATGTAAACTGATGTTAGCTATACGTCAATAAAGTCTAAACAAAACTACAAAAATGCGGGAAATATTTATAATCTATTTAAACCAAACACAATTTGATGTAGTTCGAAAACAGATTACTAAATAAACAGTATTTATTTCCTAAAAATATTATATAATCTAACTTTTTACAGAGACAACAGTTAAATAGTAACTACTGTCATCATCGTCATCATCTGACTTGTTTTCAGTTATTTCTGGTCGGCGCAATATTGTGTTGTATTTTGAAAACATAATGCTGCTTACGGATTGACTGGTCATTTGTTACATAAAGTACTAGGTAAAATAATGATCGTTTTTAAAGTAATTTCATTTGGACGCTACCAACTCACCTTCGAACATCCGACGTTCATAAATTATTTACCTAAACAATAGTATAAAGACGGATAACAAGAACATTTTTTATTAGTTTAATTAATTTATGTCTTCATTCAAACAAATTAGTTTTGAATAAACATAATAGAACAATGCCAACAGTCACGTACAAAGTTGCATAGGAAAAGGAATAAATATCTTTAGATTACAAAATATTTTTAACCAAAACAATCACTCTACTTCAATGCACTATATAAATATTCAAAGTCGCAGCTGGCAGTCTGTCGCTATCTATTGCAGTCCGACAATATAACCAGTCCGGTCGCAATAGTTTTAAAAGCAGCCATTACTTGCACAAACGGCACTGCCAACAAATAAAAATAAACAACCGGAAGAGATATTTAGTCGACAACCACTATATAGTATTGATTCAGAAGTACCAAACGTTAACATGATAAATGATGGTCATTTTGCTGGTTATTTTATTCATCAGTCGGTTTTAAATGATATTGAAATAAATATTAAAGCCATCAGATAATAATTAACAAATTACAACTAACTACAATCTAACGATTAAGATTCACACAGGTATGTCTTTGTTACCAATGAAAATTCTTTAGGAAATTTTGTATTTGGTTGCGCACATTGTCACTACATTTATAGTAACATTCATTGACAAAGTTAATACTAATTAACTTTTCCTAAATAAAATTAAATACAAAAAAGGGAATAGGCTCGGCAGAAGAAACCTAGCTAATCTTAGCGAGTTTTTTTAGTTTACCTTCTGTAACCATCTTGTGCTGTGGATCTGCCAGAGGCAAGCGCTCGAGATTTACTTCTGTTTTCGTGACCAGTTCATTATCGTTCATATTACGCGGGTAATTATTAAAAGTGCAGAACTGTGTCTGTTTGGGAGATCCCTTAATTATTATATTAGCGATACCACAGCTGCACTCGTTAAAGTGCATTGGAATAAAATGTTCTTTGGCTTTTTAAAGTAGTATAATTTTTGAACCTCATTTTGTAACGAAAATACTGTATTTGGAAGACTTTAGTCCTAGAGTACCCGTCACGAGAACACGGTAATATTATAATACAGTACTCCAACTTCATACAAACGGACGAAACGCGAGCTATACCTACGCGCTCGATCTCGGGTTGCGCTCGGGGCGCAGACAGTCACGGCTGTACCGCAGTGTCGAACGGACGGTGTGTTGTTTTTTTAACAAGAACCGCGCGATTTTTTCTCTAAAAATCAGTTAATATGACGAGTAGGAAATATTGTGCTGTTTTTGGTTGTATGAATATTTGCGCAAATATTTTTCGGTCGCAAATTTGTAAGCCTGATTTGTTTTTCAAACAAAAACATGTTTTTTTAATTAAATCTACCAATCAAAAAACAACACGCATTTTTATTGAACACTTCCTATTCAATATACCTACAAAGTATTTCATTGATTTATACAGGGTGTCCAGTAAATAGTCCGACAAACTGTGGTGGCTCATACCTTAGGTCAGGTCCTATCAAATGAACACAACATATGTTCCCCGAAAAGTTACAGGTTTCGAGTTACAATCGATTTCCGGAAATTTTAGAATTTTCTACCTTGCATAAGACTTTTCCATTTTTCTTGCTGATAAATAGGATTCGTAATACTTTTTGTACATCAAATTAATCTTAAATAGTTACTCTACGCTTTAGTAAGTCTCATATTTATCTAAAAGAAGAATGTATTGACAAAAGAGCCATTCGCTTAACAATTTTCACTTTTCGTTTTTCTTACTGCTCAACTTTGAACTGTAGTGATGAAAAATAAATGTATGTAGGAATTTTGTACAACAATCTTAAAAATTTGCTTGAATATTGGTGATTTTGGGAAGGTACAATACTTGCGTATTTTCCTTACAAAATTTAGCAAAACAAGCTGCTGAACTACACACATGGGCTTATTTGTTGAAATATTACTAATGTAAATCTGAGGAAAAATGAGACGTAACTTAACGCGGATCGTCATTGTACAATGAAATTAGGTATTTTCTTCTCACCATTAACTCTCTATGCCAGATTAAAACATGTTTTAGTGTAAAGTTACCTTTTCCTTCAGTACTTTCTTACCAGATGAATCGATATTACAACACTTTATTTTTCATGCAACAACAATGAAATAGCTGGTTTTGGACGCCCAATCCATCTGCCCTGGTATCCCTCATTAGAGGAGGCTCTTACTTCAGGCCCATAATGCACTTAGCACCCATTTTCCCAAACCATATTGTATCGTTCAACTTGCGTAGAATGTATTTAGGAAGAGTGGGTCTTCTAAGAAACCGGTCAAGTTGGAGATGGACATGCTAACGAAGGGTTCCGTAACTTTGCAAAAAATTTAACAGAGCATTTTTTTTTCATTTCCATATTTTCCAAATTGAAATTGGCCACAATTATTTTTTGTACCTAGTTAGTCTCTTGAAGAAAATACCTTATTTCACTGAAAAATTACGATCCGCGCTAAGTTACGTCTCATTTTTCCTCAAATTTACATTAGTAATATTTCAACAAATAAGCCCAATTGTACTTCAGCAGCTTGTTTTGCTAAATTTTGTAAGGAAAATACGCAAGTATTGTACTTTCCCAAAATCACCAATATTCAAGCAAGTTTTTAAGATTGTTGTACAAAATTCCTACATACATTTATTTTTCACCACTGCAGTTCAAAGTTGTGCAGTAAGAAAATCGAAAAGTGAAAATTGTTAAGCGAATGGCTCTTTTTCAATACATTCTTCTTTTAGATAAATATGAGACTTACTAAAGCGTAGAGTAACTATTTAAGATTAATTTGATGTACAAAAAGTATTAGGAAAGCTATTAATCAGCAAGAAAAATGGAAAAGTCTAATGCAAGGTAGAAAATTCTAAAATTTCCGAAAATCGATTGTAACTCGAAACCTGTAACTTTTCGGGGAACATATGTTGTGTTCATTTGATAGGACCTGACCTAAGGTATGAGCCACCACAGTTTGTCGGACTATTTACCGGACACCCTGTATAAAAAGGATATTTACATACAATCACAAAACTAAACAGAAAGTAGGCAAATTTAATTAAAATGCTGGAGACGGGCGGCCCTAACGCATGTTTACGTACCGCGCGGCTGTAGGCATTTATTTCTATCATGCGGCCGAGTTACACTACTGTATTATAATATTACCGTGACGAGAAGCTATAAATTTTGTAAACACACATTCAGGGGTTTGCAATCTTTGGGTAGAATAAAATTAAAACAGTTTTGTACTATTTTTACAGGGATATAATTATATTAACACACACATCTAATTACTGTCTTCAGACGATTCTGAATATTCTGTTTATAAAATTCATACACTCGAAAAACCATTACTCTCTTTTTGACGCAATCAGTCAAAAAAACACATACCTTTTGAGGTTCTTTTCGTGGCGAAATAATTTCCTTGGACGTACTGGGTCCTGGATCCATTATAGGTAGTAAAAAAATAACAATTCCTTATACAATAATTAACAATAACAAACAATTACAATAAAAAACAAAACAAATATAACCTAATCCGCGAAAACACCACAAACAAACAGACGCATTCGAAACCCGAAAGAGACAACGTCACCGTGAACTTACTTCAAAATCTTGGCCCAAATGTTAACGTTCCATGAATCAGATGCGTTCCAGTACCACAAAACCTTAGACGACAGCGCTTTATATCGCTAAAATATAACCCGATCAAGTGAAATTGCTCATTAGTTTCGTATAACACGTACGTCACTTTGACATGATTGAATTTGGGATTATTGGTTGTTGATTAAATTGTCGCTACGTAACTTGGTAGAAGTTCCTTATTTACAAAAATTATAGCTTTTCGTGGCGGGCACTTTAGAAGAGACCAATAAGAAAAAATCGCGGGGAAACCGGAATCACTTGTGTGTGTGTTTACTATTATTATGTTTCATATGTAATGTTGTGCTTTAGTAGTAGTGTTTTCCAAGTAGTAAGGTAAGACCAAAATGCTTATCAAAAAAACCGCAAAAGGTTGTCCGCACAACCTTTCCTTTGCTCCACATCTTAATGTATCCCTGTATCTATTTTGCTATTTATATAAGCAAGTTAAAATTACCAGGACCTTGAAAAATAATCTCCAGCACGTTGGTATAATCCCCCCGGGTATGAACCGGTAAGGCTTACGTTAATTATCAGCGCAAGAGTTACCGCTCGGGCGCGAACTTTCCGCACTTCATACGAACAATTTTGTTTAATTACATGTATAAGGTCGATGGCCTGCGGTACGCTTTTAGCAGGTTTTGGTTTATAGATTATTAGGAAATTCGACGGGATACAACACTGGATAAAAATATGTATCATGCACTTTATTTGATTCAGTCGGGGAGATTTTCCTTGCGTAGTACATACAAGATACGGAAGTACGAAAAATAAATACGTTGTATTACATTTCATTTTAAAAATAAAAAAATACATCTGACCAGCATCAGAAGTGTTGAAATAAGGAAGCTAGCGTTGTGTAACATCAGTGAATTTGGACATTATAGCTTAAAACATTTCAAGAATATATTTATCATACTTTAACAAAAAGTAGTTCTGCTCAAAATTATTTACCTAAATTGTCTCACATTTAACTTTTTGTAAGCTCTTCAGACACACTGTCGTAGACTAAGAGGATAAATGTAGGTCTTTAGCCAAACTGTCATCTAGACTAAAACCAGGCCATTAGGTCTTGCTACAATGAAGACAAGTTGAAACAAGATGTGGAGTTAAGTATCACGTAGGCTTTAAGAACAAAGAGTGTAAATTGTGAACATGTGTCGTTCAACAAAAGGCTTCGGAAGTGAAAGCCTTAAGAACCAGTAATTGGTCGTTAAAAGTAAGTCTTTGTTCACGTCACACGTTGGGGGTGAACAGATGTGGTGCATGGTAGGAGTGACAGCGAAATTAAATAAAAATGGAATCTTAAAAATTATATTAATACATGGGAGATAACAGAATCTTGTATATTAATATTTTTTCAATTATAGAAAAACAGAGGGCCAAACAGAAGGTCCTGCAGTTGGATGACAGAATACATGAATCTGTAAATTTCCATTTATTTTGTTCATAACCTGCTTGAACTAAAATATCCTTAATCCTAATAACTACTTGTCTACATATAGAACACGAAAATTAAAATGTCTCACGGTAATTTTATTTCTGGGCCAGCAAAGAATATTTTATTCCAAACCCCATTTGAGAGGTGGAATTTAATTAAATCCGTATAAAGCATGATAATTAACGCTAAGGCCAGGTGACAGGCCCAACTTGTGCAGAGACACATCTCGGAGCAAATACTGTTAAGAAGCTCCGTGTAAAGCGAGGGTTTAAGGTAGGAGCGACAGCGATTGGTAGGGAAGATTTGTTGTAATAAACAGGTGTAGGGATACCTTGGACACTAAAGTCATATGGTATTAGTGCAGTACCACAATAAATATATCTAAAAACGCCTTGTATCTAGAAACGCCACGTAGTATAAACGTGGTAACGTTTATACTACACAGAAAAAATGGTATTTCTACTATTTAAAGTAGGAAATCCGTTCCAACGAGCTTCTGTAATTCGTTATGATGAAATGTTTAATTTCTCTCACACTTCTCTTTTTAAACCGGATTTACATCTTTCCACGTGGTTCTAAAACACATTATTTACAATATTCAAAATTCATATTTGGTATAGTTTTTATATTTATATAGAAAAAAATACTTACGCATTACTGCATTAAAAACCTGCTGAATGCTTCTGAATTACACCGCTGACAATTCTTGCTCTCTGACGGAAATAATAACGTATATCTTTTCGAAGCTAAGTTCCGAGTTGTCAGCAAATTAAGATCCTTCGTAACACACACCAATTTCCTTGTTTGTTTTGCTTTTGTTTGATTTTAATGATTATGTTTTGTCAACATATTATAAAATTTGCCTTTTATACCCGACGCCAAAAGAGAAGTGATTGTCTATAAGGTTATATGTCTGTTTTTGTATATTTGTGTGTTTGACTGAAGAATCGTAGCTCCCAAATAAATGAAGCGATTTTAACGATTGCATCAAAAACACGTTTTTGGTCGGAAGCTAATGTGGTCAAGATAGTTTAAAGATTTTACAGCAAGTTAAAAAGATTTAGCTCTTTTTAAATTGATGCAATATTTTTTAGAGGTTTCTTAAAGTTTAAATGATGTATAGATGTATAAATGCACCTGAAGTCCGTTGTGTCTTCAGTTATAGACGGGTTGATTGCTCGTATACCTGTTCGTATGAATATTAATGTTTTGATTGGCTCCCACAATATGATGCCTGCATAGTACTGCGTACTAGAATATACGTGTGGAGAGGTATTTCTAGTGCCAGCCGCGACAGACTGCTGCGTTTACTGGCAGATGAGACAAAATAGTACTTTATAAAACAGTGCAAAATCCCAAAGACAGTTGTAATAAAAGTTGGATCCGTTCTCAATAGGAATTGTAACAAGTCATGGTAAAAGATGGTGTGTGAGAATAAGATGAATATATTAATAATATCCTGGGACAACTCACACACGGTTATCTGATCCCAAGCTAGATTTTTATTAATACTGTAGTCTCTTTTATTCTTCTTATTATTATTATTAGAGTTCTGAATAGCAATATAGTTCTGAAACAATTATTTTTATAATCCAGTATTTTCTAGTAATCTCAAGCCCATCATACTAACTCATTACAATGCATGAACCTTGAGTATAGCAGAGAGTATATTCATTATGTATTCCATTATGTTCTAATACATTAACACCTGTTCTACACTATATTGTACAATTATTAACCTATTTATGTCATACTGAGATAATTCGTTTAGATCACAAAATCCTAAAATATAATATTTAAGATTTGACGCAGAAGTTTTGTAATTTCTTCATATTTAATTTAACATTTCTGTCCTGTAATAGTGACATGGTCTTGATTCAAGAAAGCCTTTTCTGACTTCTAGACAGAATAATGAAATTTCTGAAATTCCCTTGTAAAGAATCTAGACTTTGACAATGTCTGTAGCGTATTTAGACCTAACTGAGAATTTAATATTTGTTGGAATATTCCTCGAAATTAGTAACTTTGCTAGAAAGGTATTGTTTCCAACTCCTACTGGTTATAAATTTTACCTGTGTTAAATGTTTGTTAGATAACAGACAAAGATAAACTTAAGTATAAAGAATGAAATAAAATTAATATTTCCTTTTTAAAGAACACGTGATTTTCTCGTAACATCTTTACATGGAAAATCCCTTGCAGTAGGTCGTTTAAAAGCCGGTATTATAATTATAGGTGTACCTTGCAAGTTGCACCAAGCATTTCATTTACACTGAACGCTTAGTATCGTGAAATTAGTTGATATACAGTATTAAGGAGCAATGAACTTACAGATATAACTTTTGAAACAAGCCGCAGGCAAAACAGGCACTAATGTTATCATGAGGTATGAGACTAATAGTACTCGTGTAGGGATCCTAAACTTCTGAAACTAACCATTGTATGTAACTCGTACAATAGCAGGTAAGACAGTTGTCAAGTTCGAATGATTTACTGGCGCTGCGCAAGCGAGACATGTCAGTGGTCTGACAACTTGAGGCTCTAACTATTTAGTGCCTTGAAAGTGGAATGTACAATAGCAACCTGGTAAGAGCCACATGGACCGATGAACTAAAAGAGGTAGATGGGTTGGAATCGATAAGGCGAACAGAAGACTCAGAGCTATCGTTTTACTTAATATACGCCTGTGTCCAGCACTATACAAAAGAAGAAAGATCATTAAACAAATTTTAATAACAACTAAATTCCAATAGAACTCAGTAAACAAGGACAAACAACTACACATGTACCCTTCAGATCCTCATTAATCGGCGCGTTAATTGACGCCCGAGCTAATTGCAGGGTTTTTATTGAAACCAGTGGTCACAACACACCCCGGCCCGCCTTAATGCCACAAGGTCCCACCGTAAAACCCAAGCGACACCATTTAGAACTTTGTCCAAATTAACTCCAATATTATTTTAGGTCACGTTTAATTGTATGTAATTGTGACTCGGAATGGACAAAGGTTGACGGTTAATTAGTTCCATGCTCGTGTGTCGACAAATTGCAGATAACAGACAAAGCTTCAAAACTTTCGCCCGTTTTGTTTGAATAACAATTTCGAAAGAGATTTATTTCACGGGTGACCTGCCTTAAGATCAAATCAGTGTTTCTGACAAAGTCCGAAATTGTGACATCGGAATGTTCGAGAATTGCTAAATGGAACGGCAAATTGGTGAGCACAATTCAAATTAAGAAAATGATGACCAAAGATTACAAAATCAAAAGAAATTGAAAGATAAAGCTATCTAAACATCGATCTGGAATTTCAAATCTCACTTTAATTGAAACCAAACTCAAACGTTTTGATTGTTAGTGAAAAGAAATCCAGTCGCTCTACAATGTCAATGAATTTGTAATCATTTAATGGAATTCCGAAGTAGACACAACAAACAATTTAGGATTGAATCTAAATTCAATTTTAAGACGCTCGATTTAGTTTTTCTAAACGATTTGAGAAGGTTTAAAGAAGCATACATATTTAATTTAAAGCAAGCTTAAGTATCTAAAAAGGTGTAATCTATAATTGAAAACTTCAGTAAACCTTCAACAACGACCTAATATTAGCTTACGTTATAAGCTAAATGAAGTTAAACAAGTACATAACTTACGTTTTGATATTAAATTAAAAAACTATGTTCACATAATACAATACGGTGTATTATTTTTAACAGTTTTATTAAACGAATCAACGATAGTAAACTATTGTCTTACTGTAAAGCAGAGTTCAGGAGAAGAACACAAGATTTGGTCACATGCAGGTTTGTGATCTTTTTATCTAGAATGTAGGTTTCCTACCAAAAGGAAATATTGACGCAAGAACAATATATACGACATCGCAAAGCCAACACTTCAAGAAGAAAACGATGATCCACCACACAAAAGCAATCAAAACATCAAAATCCATTCACAATATTTATTCAACTGTAAAAAGTAAAAGAAAGAAGCCGTCGCCATTGTCCGCGGAGGTATCGTTCGCGAATCAGATAACCGGACTCCGCAGACGTTCAAAAGTAAATTAAAACCGAGCATTGTCAAATCATGGCTCCGTTGACAATCGAATTGACGAAAACAATCGTTTTGAAGCCATTGTCCGGCCGACAATGCACTGGCAACAAACTACAATGATAGTGAAAAACGTTCTAAATGCATTCCCTCCCCCCCCCTCCTCTCCCCCCTGTTCGGATCGTATCGGGGGTGGGAGCGTATCCGCTCAACCTGAACGTTTACCGTCGGTTGAGAAATAGCGCTTTTACTGGCATTCGGAGTGGATTCGCGCGTGAAGCCGACAAAAGCTGGCAATTTCGGGCGGGACACAACAATAACACGCTGGAGTCGCCGTGACGCGTGCCGGCGTGCCAGTGGCGTGCAAGCGGCGTGCAAACAGCGTGCACCGACGTGCAAGCGGCGTGCTAGTGGCGTGACACACGGAAACTAAAAGGTTTTGTTGGTCAATTGTCATCTTAGAAAGGGAGTTACAGCAATTTTATAGAAAAATAATTTAGTACTGAAAACTTGTCACTTGAATACTGTTTCTCGGTATAGTTGTTCCCATCTAGCCAATGGACTATCTTTTCATTTTAAGTAAATGCTTTGATTTGTGTTTGGGGTTTTTGTACCTAAAGTTAATTTCTTTACATTAGAAAAAATACCTTCTTCATTGTAATAATAACAACTTTACCATTTAACCCAGATTTACGTATTTGCCTATTTTCTTATTTGGATAAAGTTAATAGTATATAATTATGTCACATGAGCCTTAATCCCGTTTCAACCGAAATAAGTATAACGCTAATAACTGGCCTTTCCCTTAATAACGTGTATTAACAAGAAAAGGTTATATTAACGAGCCATACATCAACATAATACATTAGACCCGCCCCGTGCATGCGAGCATGCGACCAATCCAACTATGAAAAGAAACATTCAATTAAAACTCCGTTAATCAATTTCACGCCATTACATTGCATGAATAGAAAATATAGTAACAAAATTAATTTGCTCGACGCAGTGGCTGCCCCCCCCCCCTCTCCGCCTCTCAGGGTCATCCCCTCACCCCCGCGGTCGCCCGTTGTCGCGGCGCGTTCATTTTCCTATTATTTCACACTAAGAAAACAGTTCGCCTCTTTGTGTTGCGATTGAGCGAACATAAAGCCTTGTCCTCTGAAGTAATAATGTATGAAGAATTGTCGGTGTATTTTTGGTTTGATTTTATTTACGTGTTTATTAATCATATTTTGTTAATTTTTGGCAGTTTATTAAATCGTTTGTTGAATTGCTGGAACTCGGTACAGAACACAAAAATAACTAATAACATTTATTATTTTTTCTCGTCAAACCCTACGTAAAGCTAGAAACGACCAAAAAATATAAAAAATATACAGGGCTAAAATAACGGCTAGTAACTATAAATGAATATTAAGTACACATAACGACTATTTACCTACCGCCTACAAATAAGTTAATAAAAAAACCATAGACTTATTTCCCGAAAAACCGACCCCTTAGTTCACACGACGCGTTATTCTGTAAAAATAGTTTCGGGGCAGAAACTACTGCGTGAACCTGGTACCTTACGGAATGCGAGCCTGTCACGTGCCGCACTGATTTACTGGCTCTCGGCTAAGATCTGTGGGCCTTCACAAAAGGGTGCTGTTTTATATGGCAGTATGTCAGCGTATGGGACCTTGAGAAATAAAGGGTGATCTTACAGAAGTGCTTGTGGTTTTGGTAA
The DNA here is from genome assembly GCA_905475315.1 of Autographa pulchrina. Classification (NCBI taxonomy): domain Eukaryota; kingdom Metazoa; phylum Arthropoda; class Insecta; order Lepidoptera; family Noctuidae; genus Autographa; species Autographa pulchrina. Next base: position 8,874,480 of record FR997787.1, read on the forward strand.
AGCTAGTAAGTTAGTTGAATATTATTAAACTACTGAGTTCTCGTTTTTAAGACACTGCGAATTTAAAAACGTTTAAGGTTAAACTATCTTCAATATTATAATTCTTTTGAAACTTAAAACAATCCGGATTGTCCAAACCTGAATTCATGTCTCGTCAAAATATGAGTAACCATTTTGGTCAAATGGAACATTAGATTATTATGTCGCACATTGCAGGCCAAGCCAGCTTATAAAACTGAAGCTTTTAAATAAGATATTCATTTATCAACTTTCTATTTTCGGTCATAACTGGGACTGGATTTATCATCATCTACTATTTCTAGTAGGATAAGTTACTCTAAGAAGCTGATAGATCATTCCAGAAGCAATTACTTCTTTATAATAATCCTTCCCTCGTTTTATGATGACATTCAAACCGAATCCTGATCTATTCGCGAACCCATAAAATAGTAACGCCACCATCAAGTTTTGACGAGAAAATGAAGTATTCAAAGATAAGCAGTAAAAATGGTCATAAAATACGAAACGATGTTAATTTCACGTAGTTTGGACATCCACCAGATACGTGTTGAAGAACTTAGACTTAAATATTTAATACCGAAAATATATGTAGGTAGGTACTATGATTTTAGAAAAATTAAATAACTTTTACTTTGGACTAGCAACATCCTATATGTAGTTTAGTAAAAAAACAATACTCATAAACTATGTTAGTTACCTACACAAATTATAATTATCAATTCAAATTCAATGAATCTAACTTCCGAAAAAGTAATTTATAAATAAATGTGGACAACATCATATACATTGCTCTGAATCCAAAGCAAGTCTCTAAACAATGTAGTATGTAAATCGAAGTCCACGGAGCTACGAAAAATACCCAGACCCGAGACACTGTAGACAAAATGATTTTCTACGACCGGGGATCGAACCCGGGACGTCAACCACCATTCGACCACGTTGATAAAAGAAATTTGTGCTTTGGTAGAGAAGGGATCTTACATGTAGGTGAAAGCGCATTAATAATGACCACTGAGTAGTCAAGTAAAGAGACTTGCTAAATAAATACTCTGTGTGTTACAGATACCCTGTGGAACAAACTTGCTGCCACCCTAGTAAACTGTATCAAAAATTGTAACTACGTTAGATGTTTTATTAAACTAGTCTGCTTGCGGCCACGGACGGTGTACACCTGACGTCAAGCCTTTTCGCGCTAATTCCCGTTATATCATATAACTATGAAATGTGAATAACTGAATATGTATAAATAAACAATGTAGGCTGACAAAATATCTTGTATAAATTACCAACACGAGAAATCACGTGTCACTTTTCTGCTTAAAAAATATTTATTCCCAAAAAAGTAGTGTAAAGTTATGAAGCTGAGCTTAATTACCAAACCACGCGATGCTTCTGAGGATTTTACAGAATAGTTTAACAAACAGTTTATTTGCTCAGATTATATCACTCACTGGAAACCGACATCGAATATATTTTCGCACAAAGTAGGAATTATGGCGACAAACCAATAATTACTCTATTGGTTGTCGGTTTTTCTGTACATTTACTAATAATGACTGATTACTCTGTGGTTTTCACTAGCAATTCATATTTGTAATTATATTTTTTAACATATTTTAGTTCTGTTTGTAATAATGACACTGCATAATAATATGTACTAACGTGTACCTATCGCACTGTGGAGCTTATCCCCACATTTCAATATACAAACTATGAAAATATGATATATAAAAATACTACTAGTCAAATTATTATGTAACCCAGTTCACCTATACTAAAGCATGTAACATTTGGCCGAGAGAAGTATTAACAAATAAAACCATGCATCATAAAATACTATTAAAGAAGCTCAATAAACCGTTAAACTTACTCAATTTAGTTTAAAGCGAACTTAAACTATGACAAACTCTTTAAACCTTGACCCCCACAGCTTTCACAAATTAGCTCACGTGTAGCCAGGCGTGGAACAAGACGGAGCGGCGTTAATAAGTGAGTGTGAGACTGTGTGCAGTGAGGGAGGGAGGGCACTCGCTAATTGCTGTTGCACTATATAGAGAGAATGTATGTGGTGTTTTTAACTTAGTTTTTTTATAATTTGGGTATACTATATTTTGTCTGTTAAATGTGGTGTTTTATTGACACTTTACTTTAAAACCTATAATATAACCAAAATAAAAATAAAAGAATAAGAAGAACCTTAAAAAAAAAACTGTCTTCACGCTTAGAACCCAGATCTACTATGTGCTTTAAAAATCTTAAACCTTGTATTAAAAAGGTGTATCCTTCCATCATTTTGATAACACTCTGTATGAAGATACACAACTAAGTTGTCAAATAAATAAACTAGCACTATTAAATACATAGCAACTATAAACTAATTTCATCTGCTAGTGCTCAGTATTAGCACAAGAATATTCTCGCGAAATAACGTGCGGCGCGAAGTGAGCGAGATTGTATGGTGTGAGAGCTGTGAGGACTAAGACAATTACTATGTTCATGTGAAGCAGTCAGCTTGTTATACTTGTTAAATCTTATATTATAAGTGTGAGGTGTAAAATGATCTCTATCTACAGTGATTAACATGGATAAAGCGGGAATGAAGGCGAACAGATTTTATGCACCGATGTCTTAGTTTCTATTTATTAGCCATAAATTGTAAAGAGGTAGCAAACATAAAAACATACAGAGATAAAAACTTCCATAATTAGGTATCAATTTAATAGAATTATAGATTCTCTTTGACAGCTAATTATACGTTAGTACCAAAGCAAATATTTATCACACTTAACCTATGCATATGAAGTGCTTCTTAATTAGCATCTACTTAATAAGTAATACGAATCGAGCGCTACCTAGAACTAAATCCAAACTAGAGCACTTCAAAACTCCCATGGGAAATACAGCCGTAATGGTAAACCAACACTGCATTAGCTATCAACGAACATTAATCCATTAGGACATACATCGACGGATTTTCAAAACCCTGCGCTGAGTTTCAAAGTAGAGCTGAAACATAGTACGCAATGTATAGCTACTTAATATTTTGTTACGCGCCGTGTTGTTTAGACGGGAGGCAATTAAGGCGTGTTCAGACGTTGTTAGCAGTACACTGCTTGCTAATTGCATTGCATCTGGTTAGCTCCTTGTTAGACGCGGTTTTCTAGAATAACGTAGAAGCGTAATAACGGAACCATACAAGTTGACACAAGAAAAATTTATTAAATAATAAAATAAGTAACATATTTACAGGAGTACTTTACTTTTTGCGTACTTACCATTTAACTTATAAAATATTTTTATACTGGTAGTAATTTAATAATTTTACAAACAATCTTTTGTACAGTCAGCAAAATCAAGTGGTTGATAGGTAATTAAAGTCGCTGTCAAAACTATTTTTGAACCTCCAGATTTCATACAACTCGTATAAAACGCTAAACGTTACAAAGCTGCTACTGTACGTTAATATTCAGTATGACTAAGATTTTCCCTAGCGTGTACAGCATGGCTCTGCCACTGCCTAAGAATCCTATCGCACCATTAATTGACCAATGTCCTTTTTAGAAAAAAAAAAACTATCATCCCTAAAGAATATTTTAAAAAATCTTACATAAACGTCTCAACGTCACTTAGTAGCGCCCTCTTACGTCACAGTGTGAAGGTGTCGACTGCGCTGAGGTTTCCAGCGCCCTGTGATTGTTGCTCTGACGTCATCGCATGCTAATTGCATTGCCGGTCTATTAGCCACGTGTGTAAGCTGCATCCTAATGTAGGCATCGATGGATTGCGTAGTTTTCTTTTGATCGGTCACGATTGGTATGAGGACATAGTACATGATAGCTTTGATAGTTTTTAATGTTTTTTTAAATAAATAAAAATAAAGAGGTTTTCAATTCAAAACGTATTTTTTAGTTTTTTTTTTGACAAAAGTTTACTAATTATAAATAAGTAAATAAGATAAAGTTTTTTCAGAAACACAATACGATAAATATTTAATTAATTACCAATTTAATAAACAAGTAGGAAACAACCATAAAGTATCTAAGTATTAAACTATATACCTACCAAACAAACTGAGCGCGACAGTTGCATGATCAAAACCCTCACCATTCACCAAAACATCGCACCAACAAATCTTGTTCTTATTACAAAACATTACAATATCTTAAGACACGAAATGCAAATGTCGCCGTCCCTCTGTAACACAAGCACTGGCATGTACTGGCGGCGAGTACTGGCGCGGCCACTCGACTGTCCGTGTGTGTGGCAGCCCTAAATCTCGCCGGTATAAACTGATCGTTAACTGTGACGTACAACCCTAGCGGGAGCGAGATTGTTTCTTATTGGTGTAGGGCTGCCCAGATATGGGATTACTGTGTTTTCCGGGGTTTTGTTATGCAGAGGTCAAGCTGTGGTTCATGTTTCTGGTGTAAGATCTGATAAAACATAATTATATGATCTTTTATTTTCATGTGACAATAGAACGAAGAAAATAATTATAATTATGGTATTTTTTTCGCAAAATGTTTTATTATATTTTTTTCGGGACTACACCAACACTATGTTTTAGTCTTTACTACAAATATCATATGGTAAAGTATGTCTGTTATTAAAAAAAAATACGTGTATGGTATTTTAAAAGTAATCCTAACATTGCTTTATAATTCGAGTTTTTATATTTACGGCATACTAAAAAACACTATCATGACACCATAAAAATGTCGACAGCTGAAGTTCTGTGACACTTCATAAAATGCATTTTCTATTTTAAGCTGTAGCACTTCAATGGTGGATATCAACACAATTCTCAAGAGTGTCGACACCGCGCACCGGTGTCTGCAGTGTCAGAGAGTCGCAGTGCCGGCACCGAGAGACACTTGTAAAGTTAAAATTTCACACATTTCTAGTCTGAAAAAATGTGTGTGTGATATAATAGGTGTTTTCAAACTTTAACTTTACATGCTCTCGTAAAAGTTTTGAGCTAGGCTAAATATGTATGTCGGTGTGTTTCATTTTCTACGATACATAAGTAGACCTAAATGGTATTCTTTCGTGTCTGGAGGTCTACTCTTATTCAACGAAAAACGAAGTTTCGAACGAAATTTCGCGTCTTTCCTACCACGGTTCCATTTCGTTCCGAAATTTCGGACGAACGAAAAATTTTTGACGTTAAGATTCTCTGAACCTACTCTAATTCGAAATCTTCCGAACGAATATTTGAATTTGACAGACGATTGTTCGTAATTTTAACCTCAAATTTGACGAAACCAAAAGTGTTACCTTTTGATTTTCGTTTTACGTTTAGTTTTGTGAATATTGTGAGAAAATTGTTGGCAATGGCTTCAAGAATGCTTTTAATCGAAGCTGCTTTACGTGAAGAACGTGTAGAGCGTAGAAGGAACCGGCGCCGCCTGCGCAATCGACTAAATATTAGAGAAATTCCCGACTTCAAGTTTGTAGGAAATTACAGACTCAGTCGGAAATTATTCGAGGAGTTGGGCGAGGAATATAAATATGAATAAAATTAATACTTATAATAAAGTTTTATTTACTTTAACCCTGTCTAAACACAAATATAATAAAGAAACACAACAAACAAAACAGTAACAAAATGTTAATTCCTATCTAAATATTGTCTACCAAGACCACACAGCTGCAACAGGGCAGCAGTGATGCCTGCCAGGTCAGTCCTGAGACCTGCGAGCTCGGTCCTGAGGCTACTTTAAAAAACTTTTCAAAGTATTCAAACAAAAAATCATAAGTTGAAGTTGACATGTTAAGATTAGATTGTGAATATACAGACATTTTTGGTTGTCATTCGTGACATACCCATTGTTGGCATGAAACAGTACTCTTCAAATTAGTCGGTTAACAATGACAGTGAAAGGGTGTTTTATTGTGTCGCGGTGAATGTCGTCGAAGATAGAATTTTTATCTATATATTTATAATTTCTGCATGAATATTTCAAGAAATATTTAATAAATCACATTTTCATTGTAAAATGTAAAAATAAAGCAAAAGAGTTTATTAATTTTAAGTTAAAGTAAAAACCGTAATTTACTTAAGATGACATCATAAAAGACCCACACGATATTATCGTTAAAGAAAATTGTCTATGGTTTCGAACTTCTTGTGCGCGGCCGAAAATGAAATAGAGTAGGGTCACTGACGAAACTTCGTTTTTTCGTTTTTTCGTTCGTTTACGAAGATTCGTTTCGGAGAAAGAGAGTAGACCTCCTGGCCTCGTGTCCTATTAGGAGCAGTTTTTTTATGTTACTATGAGCATAGTTTCACTGAATGAATAATGGCTCAACGAAGTTTTTATTAGATATTTTAAGATAATTTTATCTCGATACTTAATTTAAATAGTTTTCATCATGGAAATTATAAGAAAACCTAAGCACTTTTAGAATGAATTGTGTAAGCAAATCAAAACACATTACCGAAATGTTTTATTCAAAACTTAAAAGAGTTCATTGAGTAAGTTTTTGAAAGAACCTATTAAAATTTTAAATGAATATTAAACTTTTAAAGTTATTATATTCAGAGGTTCTTAAGTTTTTTTAAATGGTTAAGTGATTCAAAAGTGATGTTTCAAGTTAAATTAATTTCGCTTTGTGAGAATGTCAAAGGAGAGTGTTAGCTAGAGTTTCGTGGAAAAGCTTTTTCTCTAGCTGTGTTGTGTCCTGTTCATAACGAATTCCTCGAACTGTATACTTAAGTTTATTTCATTTAACTTGGTCAGGTATTTAAACTAAGTTTATAACGTGACAGTTTTGTTCCTACATTTACGAAGGGAAACGTAAATATTAATTAGGAATGTTATTTCATGATGAGGTCAGAAAGTAAAGTCCTTCTCACCTTTTTATTCAAATTTAACTCATTCTCTTATGTATTATCATCATGAACCTAGTATTAAACTACCAGGCATACACCACCAGGTACTCTATTTTCTCTTTCACATCTTTTAACTAGCCTTTTTTCCAAAGCTATGTTGGGGTGAATTATACATGGCGCGACTGTCTATTACAGTTCAAAAACCCATTTCACTGGGTAAAACAATTTTTAAATTCATATTTATTTAATTAACCAGAGCTCAACGATTTTGTGACTACTGTATAATAAGTGGCACACTACAGTCCGTGGCTTTTATAATCCAAATCTAAATCATTACATACGCACTAGAACCGGTGTGAACCAGACCAAAACCTTACAAAACACAGTTTTAAGTTCTGTATTTTGAAATACAATTTTTAAAACCTCTTTTGCAGCAGTGTAGAGCAACACAAAGGCTTGCAAACAACCTTCCTGCCACAGACTATATAACGCGATTTGCAGGCGGACCGGAAGCGGGGCAACACTACAATCCCATAAATAGAGTGGCGCAGGTGACTTCCGCTAGAGTGGTGCTCTCACTTCATGCTAATGTTCTCTACTAATTGTGTCTGGAGTTTTGCATCTCTATGCCTTCACTGCTGTAGTTGTTTATGGGAAAGTTAAAATTCTGCCTCCCTTTTAAACCAACTTTGGAAAACAAGCGTAAGCTTGTAAGCGCAAGCGTAAGCACAAAATCTCTATATTTCATGAATTGAATTATTCTCTATGAATAAATTTAATGAAGAAATAGACACAACTAGAGATAATAAATGTGAACTTAGTTGCATAAAATACTATTTAGGTAATAATATTTTATAATATTACTATAAACATGCAGCGCGATAGTTTAAAAGTTATTATTATGTAATTTATTTACATTTACTATATTCTTTATTTAATTCTTCTATATCCTTTTTTTTAACTATTTCGTCATAATGGTTTAAGTGCAAAATAAGATGTGAACATAAGACAAAAACTCGTTATCCAGATTCTCCTTTTACTAAAACAAATCGCACCAACTTAAGTAACGACTTCGATTCCCAATCAAATCAAACAAACACAATAAAATTCAAACACCAACAATATTCTCAGAAACTTTGCTAAATTCCAACTCGCCTGTGCCTGTACAACCAACCACACAACTTCCTCAAAAATTTAATATCAACAAAGCCTCTATGTCGAAGAAATAAGGTTGCTTTTTGACATTCGTTATGACAAGTTTCTTGGGGTTCACTATACATCGATACACAGTCAATTGGATATAGCTTTTATTTCCAGGCAGCAAAGTACATTTTTGTGATTCAACGGTAGCAAATAAATGTGGTTTACTGTACGGTCTAGGGTGTCGATGATACAGTCAAGTAAACATAGCTTTTATTTCAAAGCGTTAGAGTTCATTTTCGTAATTCGTTGCTAGAGTTTCGGTTTCCTGTTCTATGTGTAAAATATTCAGGTGGTACCGGTGAATTGATTCAGCTCAAACTTGCGGTAACGAACGGGTTTGAATAAGTCGCCGTTAAAAATTCAAAAGTTCAAGTGTTGAGTGAAGTCCCGGAGAGACTGGAGGCTGAAATATTGTCAAGCCTTCGATGTGGGAGCGAGCTCTTGTTTGTATTTGGATAGAATAATATGACTAGAATAGTATGACTAAATGTAAATATAACTATAAAATGAGCGAAAGTTTAAATTGTGTTTTCCGTAGTAGTACTTTTACTTTTAAATGAACATACATTTTTTTGTATTCAATTTAAAATATTGAAAATTAATTCATATTTTTATTTCAATTGGGGTTACTTTATTTGTTTTCACATGGATAAAGCCAATATTTAAACAAAACTTATACACAGTATCTTTTTTACCAACGAAATACATACTTAAAGCACGCTATATTATATTGATGTAAAAAAAATACATTTAACAGTTTTTGTTCTAGTTACTGGTTAAAACCAAATCAATAAGCACCCCTTAACATAATATTTGATCGTTTAACCTCCTCTTTACTCGAAAAGAACACAAAATCTCTGTATTTAGTACAAACCGCAGTTTGGCAAGCAATTAGTCAAGCCTGTCACGCGCCACACGTTAGACTATCGCTACGCGGTGTAGCGCTACGCGGTGTTACACGCTACGAAACGTGCTACGTAATGCTACGCTCACACGGGCTTATTTTTCACCAATATTTCCCGACAACATTGGATCAATATTAAGTCATTTTTAAATAAACAATGTATCAAGAATAATAATAAATTTATTGCTTATAATGTAACGAGCCTGATACATTTCACATCATAATTGTTTTGTTTCAATTGTAGCAATATGAGGTGTCAGTGTGTGCGCGCCCTAACACGTGAGCGGCAATCAATTAGTGTCTCCGCGAAGTGGTTGTGACGAAGCTTTGACTCAAATAATGGTAATTATTCTGTTAATGGGTTTCAAACGATGAGATCATTATGACAAGAGTGATGAATTATTATAATAAATACTTATGAAGAACATATTTAATTGCCCAGCGCAATAAGGCCGCCCTTCTAACACTGCTTTGTTTATGTTTTCTTTCTTTGTTTTAGTTTTTAGTGAACAATAAATAATAAATAAATGTTATTTTTTTCTGACGATATTTTAGTTGGTTTCAATACTATGTTATACTGTATTTAAAAGGAGAGTAAAAATTAAGGTTTACTATTAAAAAAAAACATGTTACACTGTTAATTTCTACAATATTTTAATTATTGGAAACGGAATCAAGAGAGACCATTCCATTTAACGTATTTAAAGTTTCAATGTTATATGCATTTTAATAATGAGACCTGATGTTTTTCACAAAAGAGAAATACATCGGGAAAAATATTGTTTTTTCTCGTTTGTTGTAAAAGGGAGGAAATATTGTGCGCTCTACAGTAAAAATATACAGAGAACAAATATTTATAAAATAGTATTTACTCATCAGCATTTAAGAACGTTTTCGTATATATTTTTAATCTTTTATAATTTTTCATGTACATGTACCTACATACTTTTAAAAACCTGAAAAAGATAACCAGGTTTACTAACAGATTTTTTAAAAGAACGTGAACTAAATAAGAGAAACCAACAACTGGCAAAATTAAATGTACTTTTCCAAAATTACAACATTACAAGGAAGCCAAAAGCATAACGCAACAAATCTTCATTGTGCACAAAAACGCATTAACGCAACATTCTGGGAATAACCGAAGCTTAATGGTGCACATTGTGAGCCTTTGTGCCAAATAATAACCTTCGCACCTCTCCGCGGAAATTATCGCGAGAATGAACGAACGACAACATTCCTAACAATTGTACTGTGAACCTAAACATGCACAAACTTACCCCTCTACCCGAGTTTAAGGATTTTCAACTCTATCTGTATGGTCATAGAGTTTTGGGTAACTGCAAATGTGTTTGTTGGTCTTGCAGTTTGAAATGAAGATAGGTGTTATTGGATTGTAAAACGTGAGACTGTGGGAATAAGGTTGAATTTACGTTGGCGTTTCAAAGATAATGTTGCACAAATTTTACAAATCTTAAATTCCGTATGTTTTTAGTTTTAGGTACAATAATTTTTAAAAGAATATAACACTTACGTCCTTTATTTAAAATTGTAAGTTAACTAAAGTTTAATAAAATTTCCCGTCCACATGTTTGCTGGCAATCCGCAAGGCAATTTGGCAAACTAGTGGGTGGCAAGCTCGCACGCATTCACTTCTGAACGCAAATTGTTTTAATATATTGCGTGCGTTGTCTTATTTGGGGAGATTAAGCGGTTATGTCGGAATGCGTTGCGGATTATTTATGACTGCTTCTCGTATAATTTCGGTTAAAATTGTCGCAATTTGCGCTTATATGACGTTGCGGGAGTTTTATGTGTTACGATGTAGGAACAAGGTTATGTAAAGACTAGGGACAGATGTTTTTGTACTTTTAGGGATCCACTTTATAGATTACCGTATATACACTTATTTTAAAATGGATAAAAACATATCTATATTTTAAACTTAGCTTCAATCTTATAGTTGTAGGAAATGTCGTAGTAATTTATTAGGCTTCGTAGCTACTCGTAGCGATTCGTAGCATAACGTAGCACATATCGTAGCTCTACGTAGGTACGAAACGTATCTCATTAGAATTAAGTAGCTTATTCTACCGGAATATCAAAAAGACTATTATAATAAGAACTCTCTTCTTATACACAGAAGAATGCAGTTAGCTCTTTCTTTTTTAATTAAAATATAGATGTATTAGAATTATAAATATCTATGCAGCATCAATACGTCATTATTAACAGCTATTCAGTATTGTAATCTGCGGATAGCGTTGTGGGTAGTATTTTTATTATTTTAGCAATTAAGTACTTGAAATGTAAACCTTAATATACTGCTGTTTGTTGTCCCAATAAAATAAAATAAAATGAAAATAAAAAATTAGTTACTGTATTTCTCGCATGACTTGTTTTTTGAGACACATTTTTCCTTTTATATCTCTACTGCGAAGATTTCAGGAAACTCGATTATTCATTATGGAGATCGACAGCTGGAAAATCACTGACATAAATATAGAGCGTATATTTTTAGATGGTAATTTGGAAATGCGTTAGGGGAGGAGGTTCCACGTAAAGTACACAGATTTGTCAACTCTTTTGAGTTTTGGAGTAATGATGGTATTATGAACTTTAGATTCCGAACAGACAGGTTTGATATTTGTTTCAAATCTTCTGACATTCAAGAAGAAGACTTGGATTATACCATATAAACATAATTGAAATCACAATCTGGTCTTTAAAATATTTTGTTAGTTGTGTGTCCAGTCAGTTGTCACATGCTTGTCCTGTCCCTCTATTTTCGGAGTATATGATATTTCCATAATGTTTAACTAAACAGTTTACTTTGATTCAAGTTATTCAGAGCATTTACAGTTAATAAAGTCCCACTTAACCTCAGTATAAGAGTACCTTCGTCTCGTCCAATTTTCCCGCCAAATAAATCTCAATTAGTGTGACGTTGGCAACATTAGTCACTATTAGTACCGAAGTACCGGCCCTTGCCACTATTAGATCATAATTGATAATTATATTACGAATCTGTTATTATTATATTTGTGCGATGGGAATTTTATTAAAATTGAGGAAAGGGACAGATTTTTTTATTTTTTACCTTAGTTAGGTTTGTTCCCAAAATACGGGTAGTTAATTTCTGATAACAGAACTTATTAAAAAATCGCTTGTTTAATTTTTTGAAAAATATAGATACAAATATATTATTATGTTATTATTGCCAATATTAAAAGTACCGAATAAGATAGCGAAACAACAACATTTTTGCCAACAATTTGAACAATTCATCTCAAAATCAGGAGCTTGAACAAACACGTTGCACTTCGTCACACTATTTACGAAGCCCTTATTTTTCTGCAAACATCGCACTAACGGTGATACTATTGACACAAATTAAATCGGATGAGCGCTGAACAGGACACTGTCGGCAAACACCATTACTGGGGCCGCTGTAGCCTCCCGGACAGACCCCCCGTTCCCTAGGCCCCCGTATAGCACATGTTATTGTGTAACTTGCGACTGCGATCGGTCGTGGTCGTGCCGTGTCTAAGACGTAGAGCACATTTCATTGTGTAACTTGAGACTGCGACGAGCCGTGGTCACTCCGTGCCTCTGAAGTTTAGCTTATGTCATTGTGTAACTTGCGACTGCGATCGGTCGCGGTTACTGTCGCTGACTCGACGTGAAAGCGGCCTAATATCTTAATTATGGAAGTTTGATGTTTGCTCCGCATACTGATGAGGTTCGTGTTAGTTAGGTTTGTCTTAAGCTTCATTTAGGGTGATTTATTGAAATTTAACCTGTTATGTATTAATCGGTTTTAAGATGTTAAGGTTATTTAGGATATAATTAATTGATATAACTGGTAAATAACCTTCTATATTCCTTTGAACAAATATAAATATGATAATAAAAATGAAAAATTGTAACCTTCTAATCGAGCTTTAACATTCACAATTCATATAAGCAACCACGCAACAACAGCTACTAGTCGCTTGTTACATCATCAAGCGATGTTCCTGGTTGTGTCGACTGCACCGAGTCGCATTGTGTCTGCCAATATTTGTCGCACTCTCGCGTTACTAACAAAAATCTCATACATTTCAGAAATAAAATAAACAAAAGGGTTAAAACAAACCCTTTGGGATCCTGATAATTTGGATTCATACATTTTTGCTTATTCTGACCTATTTTAGAACAATTGATAAGTTATCCTCACGTTTCCAATTACAATTATTTTATTAATTACTTAAAGACTGAAAATGGATGTCCATTTTTAATATTAGTAATATTTTACATTTCACAGAATTAATTGCAGTGTGTAACGTGTAAAAACTGTTACAAGCACCTAGTTAAAACAAGACATAGTCAAATGATTGTCAAGAAAATATCCCATAATACACGTACTAATTAAACAAAATATATTTATATGTTTTTGCCTACATTTCACCAATCACTATTATTAACCATTCGCCACTCAACCACATCATCTTACAACCAGACAACTCCTATCCAAACAGATCGCCAGTACTTACTTACTGTGCTAGTTCTCTGTGGACCCTTCAGTCTAGACGCAGCACAAACACGAGAACGACAAACATTAGTCTGGTACTCTTACGACCAGCCCTCAGCGGGTGACACTAGTACCACTAGTACTTAGCTCGGGTACCACTGTGTTTAGAGTAACATGTGATATTAATTGAATTTTCCAGTGATTATAAATTATTGTAAGGATATAATATCGTTGAATAAGATGATTAGTCTATTTCCATATTACAAATTTGTATTTACCTTTGATATACATATCCACTCTTGCATAACTCAGTCACATAAGTGCTTTTTTATGTCCATTTCATTTCGTATCGAAAATTACGTGTAAAATAAAAGCAAAAAATTTGACTTTGACTGACACAGCTTCATACCATACGTAACCAATATCCAAAAAAATAGCCTATCTTTGTATATCCGTGTCCCCCCGCTACGGTAATCCCGGTGATGCGTCACATCGGCTAGAAGAGCTGATGATGGATGGATGGAGGCACGGTGGAGATGGGTTTGTTCAGTGTCTGATCGGTTTGGGAATGTTTGGTTTAGATGGTAGTTTTAAAAATAATGTTGTGTGTTCTTTAGAAAAGCAGGTGCATATGTATGCATGAAATTGAAAGGTTAAATGTTTGCGTGCAAATACTTTAATGATAAATATAGTATACCATGTGTGGCTATCAAATTAGCAAACAAAGTTATATAAAAAGAGTGAACCAAGTTCACGAAATAAATTATTTTATTTTATTGTTTTTGTCTGAAAAATATAATTATCCTAAAGAACAACACACCTGGTTGAGTTTAAACAAGCAGAAAAAGCAGCTTCAAATTAAAATTACGTAAAATCCAAACATTATAAAATTAAATGTCAAAATAATGTGTAAATGTTTACAAATATTTGTTCATCCGTTAAAATCCTCGTGAATCAGAAGTAACAACATAAGTCGGACATTATGGCCTACTTTGTAAATAATAAAAAAGTGGAACAACCTGTAAATAAACCCTTTAATGTAATAAACCGGGACTTTGCTTTAATTAGCTTAAGGTGAGCTCGGAAGGCCCACATCTTATATTTGAATGTTTTTAAGTAATAGTAGGTAAGTGGCACAATTTTAATGCTTCAGAGGACTTAACGATGAATACTAACAGTTTTCACATTTAACCTTTATTTTTTCAAAGCATAAGCTAGACCTTCATAATCAGTTGTTACTTTCTTTACAATTTTCATGCACTGTGAAAAACATACCATCACGCCTGTATCCCCGAAGGGTTAGGCAGACGTGTACCAATGTACACCCACAGTTCGCCGGTATGTTTTAGGTCCCATGTAATAGGGGGCGAGCCTATTGCCACTAACCGGGCACAAATCCAAACTCCGACTTGCTACTGAGAATTTAATAGAAAAACCCAATAACACCTTGGTCGACTTGGGAATCGAACCCAAGACCTCTAGCGTAGCAGTCGCGCTTAGCACCACTAGGCCAACGAGGCTAGGTAAAAGAACTATGAAATTAACATTTTATACTCATATTAATTTAATCAATTCAGATAGTAACCTTATTAAATATTTTTTTCTTTTGGCATATCAATATATACTTTTTCTGGAAATTGATTAACATACCTACTAATCACATATTTATCAAAATAATTAAATACGAAAGGTCTGTGAACCACTCCACTATTTCAATTATCTAACTGCGCGGCTTTACCGTGGTTACAAACAACATTAGTTAGTGATGCATTACTTATATTGACACTAAACACATTATCACCGCCACCAAAATGGCGGCCAATCGTTACGGGGGCTTCAACAATGATCAGGGTGTTTACATTACTATGTTTATTATTAAAACTAAAATCTATTTTGATGGCTGTAGTAATAATATTAGAGCCTATTCTAAATACAATAGACATCCATAATATGTATACCTAATTAATGTTTGGATTTGTTTTAAATTCGGACCATACTCGTTTACTGACTATACATCAGCCACTTTAAAGAAATAATGAACGTGCTTTGGGATTATGACCTTAATTCAATGACTAATAGTTCAGTTTCCATCACATTCAAATTACTTTTAGGCCCTTTTCGGTAATATTATTTGTCATTCTAAAATGAACTTAAACACATGTTGTCCAAGTTGATAATTGCGTAATTAGTAATAACGTTTAATTCTCTTTCCATATTGGCTTTAGTATAGTATTAGTTTTGTCGGACATTTTACTTTCAATGTTATGTGTTAAATTGTCAATGTCAAAGTTTTGCTTATGTACGGTGCTATAATTATTATGAACTGATAAGTGTAGTAATTAATATATGAAAATAACCTATGTGTAAAAAGCGGCTTTTAAGGTTAGGTATTTCTTCTTCTTTATGCCTTATATCCAATTATTTGAGATCAGTTGGTGATCGGTTACTCTTTCCAAGCTTATGTATTTAAATTATATTAATTCGTAACTTAATATATACAAATGAATTTACTCTTCATATTAATACACCCACACGGTCTCTAAAGGTATCTACAATGACCTCCTAACTAAAATGGTACGCCTTGTTTTAGTTCTTAGTTTCATTTAGTTTATAATTCTTTTTATTTCTTGCGTAGGCTTAGTTTTTATAAAATTGTAAATATTATATTAAATATTATATACCAAAAAAAAAAAAAAAAAAATGGTACCATTTGTGTCAAAAACTTTGAGCGATAGACCCTTGTCACCGTATACAGGGTGCTTCGAAACGGCCGCGATAAAACGTGAACAAAGACCCGGAAATTATATCGCACGAGTTTATTTTATAATTAAAGTAGTGTTCAAAACTAAACAGATAGCTTTGTATAAAGGATTTTTGATAGGACTGTTAATAAACTGAAAACAGTAGTTAAAAGTAATTATAACAATCCGATTTTTTTGCGTCGGGGTTGAAAAAGATATGCCAACAACATGTAGGATTATCAATCCTTGTTAGTAAACAGTATGGATTTTTTTATGCATTATACACCTAACAACAAGGATGCCAGAAGTCAACTATTAATGCAAAACAAGCTCGTTTTAAGAATTCTAAGTAATTAGGTATATTTTGACACTTTTATGTTTATAAAATGAATGAAAAAATGTTCATAAAGATATTATCTACAACAATAGCTTAAATAGAGAACTTTTGCTCGTGAAATAAACCTGATAAAAATCCTATAATCTCTCTAATATTAATTACTATTTTACAAAACATTAATTATTCTAGCAAAATCGGGTGCTAAGTAAATAAAAAATTTCGGCAAAATATCCTCTATACCTAATTTGATTTGACTAAAGTCCTTGTTAAATCGAATCATGCTTATAAATACAGTCATCCTTAGTGTTATCTTACAGCTGTCTGGGCGCCCTAAGCAAGCAGCGAGACTCACTCGCTTAGTTTAATTACCTCTCTACGTGGAGGGACCCAGGACAACGTATATAAATATATTATAAACATAGTAATTTCAAGTACCAGACTACACTCTTGTTAAGTTGAAGGTTTGATATAATACAGTAACTATTTTAAAACTATAATTTTCTCTTAAACATATAATTGCATCTTTTGGTGTGCTTTCTTGAAGCCCCCGGCGCTAAGAAAGGGGTGTTATAAGTTCAACGTGTCGTTCTGTGTGTTTCTCTGTGGCAGCGTAGCTCCTAACCGAATGGACTATTGTAGGTAATTCGTGTCTTCATTTCTAAAGCTGACGTGGTTGTTTTTTTAGCTATAATTATGAAAATCTGTTAAGTATTTCAAGAGCTTTAAGCAATGTTCTAAAACTTGTCAGGTATTTCTTTAATTTTAAATGTATAGTTATTAAAACATGTAACGAGCCAATCTGTAAGGCTATTTCTTAGCCACAAGTTCCACTGAAACCTTATCTTAATTTAATTTTACTTAGATTACACTACTAAAAACCTACAGCTAAATAATATCCATCCGCTATCAAAAAACAAAACTCTCAAACCAGGTACTACCTGATAAATAGTGAAAGCTCGTTTCCTCTACAAATGTAATTACACGAGAGCTGCAAGAACCGACAGGAACCAAGAAATTCTGCAATTCCTTTTACTCTTACACTTCACAATATTTATTAGCACTTACTTTAGTTCTCGTAATAAAATGGAAACCATCATCTTAAGGAGGCAGTACAGGTTTATGTTATGACCACTAATTCGTGTACCTACTGTTGTTTAAATCTCTAAATAATTAAATACGCATCGATTTAACATATCACTTAGTACGTCTTGACTGACAGTCACTTACATGGTATATTACGATTTATAACAAGTAGTAAGTACCATTACCTACTTAGAAACACATTTTTTTTTCTATGTTTCTCTCCAAGCGGATACCAATACATTTGAAAAATATAAATTAAATAGAACACGTCACGTCACGTCACAATTAAACCAGACACACATATGGCTGTAGGGATATGTCCTGAACAATCCGCATTCTATGACCAACCAAAATAAATCATAAAGGGTTATGTATAAACCATTGACATCGTACATAGCCACCTGCAGTACACAACGCACAATGAAGCTGTTTGCGGAATAAGTTTACATCATAAGCATTAACTGCGATAATTATGTAATCCGGGCGGCGCGGCGGCGCAGCGGCGGGCTCTCGGGAAATTAATACGAACACAATGTAGCGCAGTGCGCAGCTTTATACGCAATACCACACTTATTAGCAGAATGATAGACCTAGGTAGGTTCTTTTGGAGTACTGTCATATTTAAATATTAGGGAAAATATGGCAGTTGGCGAAAATATAGCAAAGGAGCCACGGGTCTACGTCTACCCTTGGACAATGTGTTGCGGGTTTGATCCCCATACGGGTAAATAGACAATTTTCAAATAATCAAACTTTGGAAGTATTTTCAAAATCGGTTCAATAGATACTATTAAAGGTATCTTCTATAAGAAGATCAGCGTGGGATTTTGTGTAAATCAAAATCTTGTTTTGCACTATGAACATAAAAGTATGTATCCGAGAGAAAAGGTTACGTAGGAACAATACGTTTAATAAAATATAGGTAGGTACCAATACATAACATAACAAACGATGCAATTAAATATATCAGCCGAGCCTACGAACCTACCTGCCCACGTGGGCCTAATGACCCACAGCCCTGGCCTTAGGAAACGGCCAAATATCCAAACGTCCAAGAAAATCTGAAGTACAGGCAGTCACAAAATTCTATGAACAATCGCGTTTATAAAATACCTGGAAACTATCAAATAAACTGTTGTTGAAATTATGATGACCCTTGACACAAGAACTGCACAGTACTCTAAATGTCATTTGATATTTCCAACAGTTAAAATAAAACCAATTTAAATATCTAGTTCTAGTTTTCCATTTAGATTTAGTTCCCGAAATTTCGACGCCTTTATTTGTGCCATAGTCGACTGACCAGTGCCAAACGCAACTTTAACCTCAGAAATTTCTAATATACATCAGAAAAGTCACCATTGCATTGCTGCATTGTTTCAAACGTCAACATCAAGGCATTAAAAAGGCTAATATTAATAAACCTTAAATTATTTCAGAAATTTCATTTTCCATACATTTTGTTATTGGTATATGATTAACCTTACAATTATGTTAATAAATGCATGTGTTCACGTTAATTCCAGTTACGTAATTTTCCTATTATTTCTAGCAGTTTTTAAACATTTTTATATAGTTATGACGCCGACTGTACACCATAAATACAATGGTTTTATTGACGCATAAGGAACCCTTCACACGAGCCATTAGCTTCCGTAAAAAATATTCGCCAAACGTTTTATGGGATTATATGGGACTTGCCCCAGTGCTGCGGGATTCTGTTACGTTTTGACTGGAAGGTCCTTTATTCGACTGTAGGATGTAACTTCAAGAACTAGTAGATTAGAGGAAAAGAAGATTATATACATATTTTATTATATATCCTACTAAAATTGTAAGCTGCCACTTTTTACTATATTTTCATGTAGAAACTTTCATGGTTTTTCATTATGTGTATGGACTTTTATTTACAATTTAATACTTAAATCTGATATAACAACAAGCACTTACCACTATACTAAACTGAAAATTTATATAAATAAATAAAACTAACACGCATCAAAAAAATCATCGTCATCCTTGTCAATGGCGGGAAACGTGCCCAGAAGGCTGGCAGCATTGCCAAGTTGAATGGCTATGCCGATTCCCTGTGCAAGGAACAAACCAGCCTTCTGATCACGAGTAGCGTCCAAACGTTTCATATGTAAATAGATTTATTTAAATTAATATTTAGGAACACAACAAAGATCAACCAGTCATTATTGGAGATTACACAAATATTTAGCCTTCGCTTAATCCTTATTTTACTTAGCGATCCCTGCAGTATTAAACAAGATAACTGCATAGCCTCGGTTTCAATTCTCTTAACAATATAAAGCTCGGCGTTGCGAGACATTGCAATGTGATGATATAATATCCTACGCAATATTATAATTTAATATTATAACTGCCAACTAGAAAGTGGGTCAAGCTATAAACAGTATGCAGAAGTCCCACTCTACTCAACACTACATACAATACTAAAAACTAATATAGTATATAATGATAACGAAGATATAATTAATTTGAGTATATATGTCGAAAATACATTATGAAACACTAAAAAAAGGCAAATGATTCCTTAATAAAATTGATGTTTATTTTACTCAAACGAAAACTACAGTTTCTAATCCAGAATTTTGACATTAGTGTTTTGGGTTTCTGAGTTCACCTGTATTGTGTCTCAGTCTAGATCTTCCCGAGGAATTAATCAGAACCGAAGGCTTCCAATTAAAGCCGTTTGTAATTGAAGCAATATTAGCATTCCGTCGGCGACCGCTCTAATGGCACTTCAGAACTTATACATATCAACTAGGGCCTATTTAAGTTTATCGCCATGTTTTCAACTAACTTCCGGTTTCCGGGGAAACATGGGCTCGCGATATTAAAATCATTGGGGTTTGATGGAATATTGAGGGGATTTTGTATTTTTTTTTTGTTATAATCGAACTATAACAACATTGACCTTTCATATGTTATATTTGTTTTATTTATAACTGATAAAGATTTGACATAACTTAAAAGCTCTACATCTTTATCTAAAAATACTTTAAACTTTGTGGTGCTTACAGCTGGGAAAATATCTTTGTTTTATGTTACGTCTACGTTTACTGCGCGCTATCTATCCGAATACTTAATTTAGGACAGTATTTGTTGCAGCTTCCGGTATCGAAAAAAATTACTATGCCTTATAAATACCTGAATGAAACCCCATTTAACGCGAATCAAAACAAATTGTTTTACACATCAAGATCTCAAACCATCCTTAGATGTTGTCGTACCAGCCGGCTCGCACCAGTCGCCAGCTCCCTGTTCGCTCCGTAATGCGGAAATCGCAATCACGACCGCAATCACAGCCGCTTGTAATACTAGTCTATTTATCTATGACGTCACTACGCCAAATTATATTACTGAGATCTGTTAGTTGCATTGCAAGTGATAATTTCAATTCTAATTCAATTTGTACCGGTACCATGGACTGTTAAAGCAGGGCTTTTGCCGATGTGGAATCGAGACAGCGCTCTACACTGCACTTAACTGCGTCTCGTTTACACAATGAAAAACCTACAAATGTGGCTCGATTACAAACGACTCTTCATCGATAATACGGTGTACTTCAGAGGTGGTCCCATAAATATTATTGACGTCCATTCCTTCTTACATTTTTTTTCTAGCATCTCCTGTCCCACTGCAGTGCAAAGACTAGCCTTATTCCATTTCTCTCTGGTTAGGGTTGTAGTGAACCACTCCTTATCTAAAGAGTCCAGTTTGTCTCACCATCTTCGTCTAGGCCTACCGCGATGTATCTTGCCATATTTTTACGTATACATATTTGTAATTAATCTTTAAACAAACACTAGAGCCAGGTTATTGCTCTATTAAAAGCACGTAACTCTTCGTCCCATCTTAGCCTCACAAGACATCTTCGTAACAATATGTCACATAAATGAATTTCCCGGCGTCGCCCGTAATGTCCGTAATGGCATTAACCCCAAACACCGCTTACTCTCGTCTCAACAATTTGGAAGCTTTTAAGGTATCCACATAAGTTAAGATGAAATGATCGAGGATGCTGGGAATATGAGAGGCTGGGCCTTACATGGTAGTTAGGATTAGGTGAAGGAGAAGGATATTGTTTTGCGTATGAAGGTTAAAATAATGGCTTAAAAGTTTTTTTAGTTACGATTTCTTATTTCGTAGTTACGAGTATGTTTAATATGTGTAAGAATATTTTGTGTAAGGTCAATTTCCAATTAATATTTTAGTGCTTTTATCGATAACGCAAAACATTTGTAAAAAAATATATGATAGCTAAATAATTTTAAGAGCTTTGTTATACCGTTGTCACTATGTTGTATCTGACGTTTTGAATTTAAATATTAAGTTCAAGTCTTCTCTTCATTTACCTCACTTGTGTTTTCAAATTAACTTTTTACTTTGTATCGAAACCTTATCATCACCATATATTTTTTCTTATTTTTAAGAGTTTTCCTGTATACCCTTATCAATATCAGATTACCTCTAAGAACATAGACATACAAAATCCATCCAACCTCCATTCCTTGTAAGGTACCGCTTAACATTCAGCCGGCGTCGGCTAAACACTCATTATAATCTATTCATTAACACAAACCGAGTACACCAGCCCAATTACACTATCCTTTCTATCCACTATCCCACTATCCTAGCACCGTAGTATCGTAGTATCCCTTTATGTTTATTGTAATTGGTTCGTTGAGCATCGGGCGTGTTATGAGCGAGATTTGTTTATTTATGCGGCAGTTACAGGTCGTTACAGTGTTACTGTTACATGTTGGCTTGCATTGTTGGATTATGGTCGGGTCAAGAGGTGGCCAGTGTGATGCCAATTACTTGGGACCGGATGTGTTTTACTGATGTTATTTAGTGAGTTATGTCAGGTATAGCATTTATTTGGTGTGATTTTCGGGGTGCTTTCTAAGCATATCTACTTCATAATCATATGATTATAGGGCCTTCTGCAATATCGGACGTAAATAGGCAAATTATTTTTACTCACTACTAAAATCCTTGATCTTGATTCACAAAAAAAAAGTGAAGTTAAGAGGAAAGAAAAAAGTAATAGCAACAGCTCACCTTATGTAGAAATTAGGACCAAGAACGGCAATGAGGTAATCACTGAAGGTCCTTTCACCAACGACAATTACAGTACAGTCATACAAGTAGAGTTAACTCCATGTCAATGTTAAAGAAATACAAAAACTAACTTTATTACATCCAAATAGATGAGTTGATTTTCTTGGTGTGAGTGTACAAGCACCTTATAAACGAATCCTTGTGAACGTGAGCTTACCTGAAACAATAAAAAACATAATGAAATCAGTCGGCTTAGCGCTAATAATTAAACAAGCTTTGGAAGAGAAACGTACTGAGAATTTAATTTGTTAATGTTACTCGACTTGGCTTTGTTGTAACAAATTGCAGCTGAAATTACGTAGTTACTATTTTGTTTCATGAATTGTTATTTTTATGTTATTTACGGCTGAAAAATATTCTCATGTATTATTTTCTTGTTATTGCCTATTATTGGAATAAAAATAGTTTTATTTCAATGTCCAATATTTGCGTAAAGCTCAGAAAGCACTAACTCCTATTATGCGAACATCGTTTAGTCCGTTTGATATAGTTTCACTTCGGATCACGGTTTTAATTTATCTTTTATTCACTGTTTTGTATTGAAGTTGAATCACATACAGGTTTAATTTTTATAATTTGCCTTTTGCATGTTAAAAACGCTTATTTTCAATTATTGGCTATGGGTTGCGGCGCACTTTCTAACAAACAAGTAACAGTTACATAAATAATTATAATAGGTATGTACTATGTATGTATATTCTGTTCTCGTCGGAAAGCCAGCCTTGTTCCAAATTTCACAGAGTTAGGACATAATTCCGTGCACCAGAGAACGAGCCTATGTGATGCTAGTTCCAGACACTAATTATCATAGTCTCTCACAGAAACCTACTAACATATTATATTTATGTCAGTAATAATGTATCATATATCTAGTATTCTACTTTGATACAAAAACTACTGTACGTATTTCTTTAATCTTAACAGTATTTTAAAATAAAATAATACAAAAACACAGGCTATCCATATTTCAGAATCAGAATCAGAATTTTATTTGTGAAACATAGGTTTATATTATGCAGGTTTTAAAAATATACAATAGGAACAATACTAATATTATAAATGCGAAAGTAAGTATGTCTATCTGCACGTATATCCATGTGTTAGACTCAACTAAATCACCCAACGGACTTGTACGGGGTAAGTATTGAACTCTTAAATAAAAACCGATATCCACGCGAGCGGTGCCACGGGCAACAGCTAGTTATAATGTTATATTTGTGAGAGAAATTATAATATGATTTAAATCACATGCGAATATTTAAATGGCAGTTTAAAGTATAAACGTAAAGAAAGCGTTTCCATTCAGATGTTTTAAAAATCTTTTTGAAAATCATTGTGGTTATTAAATATTATTCAAAATGTTCCCTTAACGATGTGTAAATGAAAGTAAATTAATTTTAATCAGTGCTTGTAGTTATAATTAATTCGGAGGGAACACTTATTTATTT
This sequence comes from Autographa pulchrina, assembly GCA_905475315.1. NCBI lineage: Eukaryota > Metazoa > Arthropoda > Insecta > Lepidoptera > Noctuidae > Autographa > Autographa pulchrina. The sequence continues at coordinate 8,898,719 of FR997787.1, forward strand.
TTCGCGATACAAAGTTTTAAGTGATCGTTTGTAATTAACTTTAAATAGGTGGAATAATTAATACTAGTGTGTTGTGATTAAAATTTATAGTGTTTTGTAATCTCGTTATAGTTGATTAGCATTTAAGAATACGTCTCTGAAACTCATTTCTAAAACTAAATATTATTTTTCCGCTACTTTTATAGACAAACACTATTTACAGAATAAAGTTTCCAGAAAAACCTCTTGCCATTTTCTTTTTTCTTAAATACTTAGTTATGGATCTAGTAAAGAAAAGAGCAGTAAGATAGTTACTTGTCCTTAAATATAAGTTTCCCTTATAATATAACTTTATAAATATACTGATTTAATTATATTTTTTATTGTTTCAGGTAAGCTCAAGTTTTAAGGACCTCAGCAACATTACAAAATAAAGTTCAACAAAGTAAAGCTTTGAACTACAAATATTTTAACTTAAATCAAATGACATTGTGCTCTGTATTTAACTATTCACTCAGCACAACACTAAAAGCCCGGGACTTTCACGGGATTCCCGGAATTGACTTTGTAACAGTCACCTCACTAGCTATATTATAAATGTACTGCAAGTGCGACCCAATGAATAGAGCGGCTTATTTTTATGAAACGACGCCATTTTATTTACGTTTCTTTTTTCTTTTTCGCTGCAAGGATCGAGAGCCTTTTGTTTATTGAAAAATACTACTATAATGCTTTTATTACATTTTATGTATAGTAAAATCAGAATACATTTTCTTAAAAGCTGTTTACAGTGGATTAATAATCCCTGAGGCAATGTTCGTTGCTTAATTAATCTATTTAATTACATTTTTCTTTTCTCGTGTATAAGATAAGTATTTAAAATTCATGAAACATTTCAAGGGTTGCAAACATAATGACATGTATTTTCCTCTTGATTTTTTAATGAAACCTTTTTTAACCATAATTAGGTACAAATAAGCTCTCCTCATTTGTCAGTCATAACTGCAGCCGTTAAAATAAATCTCATCTAACAATACACATCCACGAAGGCTTGAGAAACAATAATATTATTTAACCCTTAATTACGTTAAAGACGCAAAAAACAAGAGAGGACGTCATTACTTGAAGTCTCAATGGCCTTAAAATTTCCATTCTCCGCCTGACGAACAAAAAATATAATTCTGCTGCTTCAACAATCGCGCGTCTCGTGGCCCCACCGTTTCTTTTTACATCCCGAGGTGCTCGTTAGCGATCTTTCCATGCAACAATTACTAAGATATTCTCGCTCCATTCGTCTCTTTACCATTATTTCTCATACCTTTCTTGTTTTTTCCCTCGACGCTTTGATTTCCGCTCGGACAGCGCGCAATGGATTCGGTTATATCTTTTAAGAGAAGCTGTCGTATTTAATCGCGTTGTGTTATGGCAGTAGTTAGTACGGGGGATAATCTTGTTAATTAGTGCGCGTGACTAGATTAATGAATTTAAAGTGAAAAGTAAAGGAAATAGGTGGAAAATGCTCAGGAACAGGTTTAGTATAATAAAGTATTTCTGTGTTTAAATAAATTGACGAACAAATTGGCGTTTTGTCACTTAGATTTTAGCACTTGTTGATATAGGTATAATTTAAATGAATGATAAGAACAAAATAATTCACAGTAATAATTTAATGTCTACTGGTTTGTTGGTAAGTATAATAAATTATGTGTCGGTTTCGATTTATTTATGCCTGCACCCTAATCAGAGACACACACTCTTTCTAAAGTTTACGTCAAATTATAAACTATAGTTTACTGAGACCATTCGCTGCCAAATCGACAAATCTTAACGTCTATTAAGAGTTGTCAATTTGACCTAACGATTGTCTAATCGCAAGTTCCAATCAACATTATTCCTGCAATTCCTATCCATACGTAATTAAGCTGAACAGTGAAGGTTGGCAATAAATTAGCGGCGACCGGCGCGACCGAGTAATGAAATGTGCGGAGCTGCGGGTAATGAAAAAAAAAACAAATTTATGCCGCGCAAGAGATTTATGTGTTCCGGTGATCTGAGGCGGGAGTAAGGGTTAATTTAACCTACTGTACGGTTATACAGTGTTATATGCTATTTAAATATGCAATAAAATTATTTAGACTGACAACTACATGGGCACGCAAGATACTGCATCTTTTCTGTTACATAGGCCAGAAAGAACTATAATTAGAGATTGCTATTTTAAGCAGTATATCCCTGGACAATACTCCTTTGTCCTATTTAATAAATTGCCATCACAGAAATTATAAAAAATGCACATCACATGTAGCATCACTGTATGTGTTGTATTCAGGATTTTTTTTTATTCTTCAACAATAATATTTTAGCACATGTAAAGCCAAATGAACGATACTTGGAACTCGCAGCTTCTCAGTCAAGATGGTCGGCACTATAAAATCCATATTTAAAACAGGTTACCTAACTTCAGTTAACCTAATCAAACAGTTATATTCTCAATTTAACTTTAGAATAGTTACAGAGAAATAACGTTAGGATCAACATTCGTTTATTGAATTTCGATTTAAGTTCGATGAAGAAGTCTCGATGAACGTAAATATTATTGCTTTGGGTTGAGATCAAAGTTCAACTCTAGCCGGCTGTTTGTTGGGACAGTGAGTGCCGATGAGGTCTTCATATTTCTACTATTTATAATTCCTATAATTATTTTTGGTATGTTTGTTATTTTATGGGCACAAAGTTTTTAATTACACTGGAATTTGTTTCTGGTGTGCATATATGGTAAGGAAACTTATACTTATTAATTTAATTTGAATAACACCGTTTAACACTGATTCCATTTCTTATTGTAGCAGTTTATAATAAAAGTACATGTGCAATTATTATTGTGCACCTAGCGTTTACATATTTAATTCACAAAGCCCAAGACAAACCTAAACATACTTAATCTCCTAATCACAAGAATATAGTAGTATTAAAATAATTTTCTTTTCAAACTTATTGCAGTGTTAATTGCCAAAAACGGAAAGTGAGCCACACGTATTTTGGTCACCGCGGCACCGAATATCAATTATCTAGCAAACCACAGTGGCATTGTATATTAGACTAACTACTACTTTGTACGTACCTATATCTTTAAATGAATGCCTAACTACTAAGGTGCAGATTTCATCCAAGTCAGTGTACAAATATTGTTGCTCAGTGTATACAGTATCATAAACATAGCGATGCATGTTTGTTCGCTTGTTCGCTAATGTGACGAACAAACAGACAAAGGATCTCGCAAGTTAGCCCCGTACTGCGTGAACTCTGTCTCATTAGTGCATGAGTTTAGTTACGTTGTTCAATGTTAAGATACGCTGGTGTATGTGAAGGCTGTATTTCGTATCGCTCTCGTATATGGCTGTGATTAAGGTTTAACTGTACTTTTCTTGAACTTTCTGTGATTTTTATTATTAACCCTACTACGGAGATGAGAATGTGTAATACAAAATCTGTATAAAGCGTAAGTTATTCTTATTTTTATAAGATTTTGTGTACCAAATGATTACTATTGATTTGATATTGTTGGTTTCCCAAACAATAAAAAAGAGACTTAAGGTCAGAAACTCTATTGTAATAGAGTAAGAGAATAATTTTCTTTTAACGTTAATACAACATAAACTCAACAAACATGAAGACTTCTAAATAATGTTGTTACAAATAACCTCCAAAAACATTCAAGGTCAACTTATATGTATAAAAATATACGAGAAGAAATCCCTCGACATTTACACAGGTTTAACAAACACAAAAACCCTTTTTATGTGAGAAACGAAAATAATATAACATAACAAAGCCTTTCATGTTCTGTTAAATGTTCAAAGGCTGTTCTCACTGCATAAATGTTAGACCTCTACAAAAGGCACGATGGATGTACTGGGGGTTTGGTTCCCGTTTTAGACCTTTTTCCTCCATCGAAGGAAATCTGGACATAATTTATTTTAACAAATATTAATTCTCTATCTTTTGTATACAAAATACTAATTTATATAATAAGTACGTATTAATGATAGCTAATTAATTTAATGGATACAACTAGCGATCTTCACGAAACATACGCATAATCCATTAAAATATTGATTTATGTCTCATTTGACACTGCATCGGTATAGGTAGATTCAAACTCAATGGCGGCTCTGAACACGAGGCGAGTCACTGCGCAGTAACAAATTCATGCGCTAGCGGGGGTGCGGGGCGAGGTACTGCGCAGCGTGCAGCGCACTTCACAGCCGCCAAAAAGTTTGAATCACACTATAACCAATACACCACCGACCACATGTATTTGTTTGCTCAAAGCAGAATGCTTCACAAATATACCATTCATTCACTCATTCAATAACACTTCCTCCTATTATATCCTCATACGTCAAGCATTCAAAATTCGTATTCGGAATATAGGCAGCATGAATGCAGAATATATTCTAAATTCAAATTCCTGTGTTACAGCCGTTCATTAGACCAATAGCGTGGTCCTGGTTATTGTGTGACGTCACGCTTTGTATTTCATGGCGAGTTGTATTGATGACAGAAACTTAATTAAAAGTAGTTGGACTAATGAGGGAATCTGTGTCTCGCTTGTTTGTGCGAGCCTGATAAACAGGACTGATTATTAGATTGTACTCGGATGTATTAAGTACTGGCAATTTTGAAATGTATGCTGTAAAAGTATTGGGATACTGTGTAACCCCGTAATACGGGTTGTGGTGGTCAAATAGGTAGTCGCTTAATGTAAAATACGGTCTTCAGCTGAATCTGTAAGACTGGAAGCCGATTCAAACATAGTTTGGAAAAAGGCAAGGCTGATGATGATGCCACAAAAGTATGCTGTTCTGTTTGCATTAAGAATTAATTGTTATAGTAAATAGTAGACCTCTCACAAGGTTTGTAGTCCCAGGCGACGCAGATCGTCAGCCAAAAGTACTTAAATCACCTCCCTTAATCAATACTAAAACTCAACGAATTCAATTTAACAACCTTTTATTTAGTCTTTAGAACATTTAAAATTGGAATTGTTCGCAGTAAACTTTTCGATAACGACCTCTAAATCAATCAAGCGAGACGGAAAGCAAAGAGATGCGTAGCGAAGCGAACGAATGGGAAGTGGAGCGAACACGCGAAGCAGCCGGAAGCGAAGCGAAGCAGTCAATTGAATCCGTCAACATACTGCGATACAAAATATTGTGATTGACAGACTGTAAGTAATTTGCGCGGTTATTGTGTACAAATCGAAATTATTGCGATTAATTTGCCGGCTTTGAGTAAAAACAATTGTTTTTGGAATCGATTCAGTTGTGTGTTACGTAGTTATGTTACCTGGTAAATTAATTTGTTATGGTTACTAACGGGAAGTTATGTTTAAATATACCTGATATTACATACAGAATTTTCTAGTATTTTTTCTTACATAATCTACTTCCCTCAAGCAAAGTATTTATCTCGGGCCACACTCCGACTGAACTGAAGTATGTTCGCTTTATCCCGCATTAATTAAAACTAGAAAACATCCGACATACCTGCCTACATACCTACCTATCTACATAGCTACCTGCTCGCCCGCTCGGGAGTCTCGCGAAAAACTTCGCGACTCACTAAACTGATAATTAACTAAAAGTGGAATAATTTTAACTTGTTCCTAAAGTTAGAGAGCGTTGGGAAAGGTGTTTAAAGGTATATTGCTGTAAGACTTGCTTTGCTTACCGGGTTATGTATTGTCGAAGTCGGGTTCAAATCCAAAAAAGTAACTGTGAGGTCAACAGTTGGGCATGTAATAACAATATAATAATATAATAATAATAATAATCCAGCCTATAAACGTCCCACTGCTGGGCAGAGGCCTCTTCCCATATAGAGAAGGCACGAGCATTGATCACCACGCTTGCTCTCTGCGGATTGGCGATTTCAGATCTATAATAACAATATGCTTTAATAAACCAGGAATTAAAAAATCATTATCAAAATGATAATATTAGGTAGGTATATCAGTATGATTCATACTGATCTCTTAGTATGAGAAGAGGCCTTAATTTTGTAGCCTTACTGTAGGACTATTACATATTAATTCATTCAGATATCAAATTTTACATACTAAAAATAAAAACTATGCCTATGCTTTTTTCTATAGAACCTCCACAGCCAATTTATGGATTAATTCTTCTTTAGCCGTTGAAAAATATCTATGCTTGTATATAAACGTATTCGCGAGTAAAATACCAGTGAACATAACTTCCGTGTTATGATAGTTAATAGTCTGCTGTTTAATTGTTTAGTGTTGTGCCGTGACTGTTTGTTTTCCATCTCGCTGTGGCAGACCTCGCCGCGTCGCCGTGTCGTCCCCGTGTCGTCCCCGTGTCGTCACCGCGTCGTCGCCGTAGTGGCGAAGGCTGAGCGTTCAACGCAACGCCTCAGGAATGTAATTAAAAGTGCGACACTGATAGATATATGTGGTTTTCAGATTTATTTTTACAAGGTTTTCTTTAACTTCCAATTAAAGTATGAATGTAGGTAAGTAACATAAGTCAAATTTAACAAGCTTGAGATGATGAGATTGAGTTGATGTTTTGCACACTTATTTATGTAAAAAGCATTTTAATGCAGACGTGGCGGATACCGAATAAAAAAAACCGCTAAGTTCGCTAGTGTCGAATTAAGTGGAACTATCTTTCATTTTTCACCAATGACAAACAAGGTATTGTTCTGTGATTGGTGTAAATTGTCAGATTCCCGGTAGATGCACCATTCCGCTTTCATGACAAAAGCTTATAAAATACATAAAACTTTTCCTTTGGGCTTCATTAAAATAAAAATAAAAATATGTTTACTTCAAATAGGCCTTTCCAAGCTCTTAAACGCTAAATTACTGACTCTAGTTGCAGGTTCCAAAATGTAATTCTTATGGAGAAGCACCCGCAAAAAATTCCGAAGGTTACTCTTTTAAAAAAATTGTACATGGTATATAGCATTTGTCAATTTAATTTCTTAGATAATAATAATAATAATAATATAATAATAATAATAATATTCACTAAATAACATTCAGAAAGCAAGCAGCTACTTCCGTCTCTTTCTAATCACGAAACTTTAATGAAAATTTAAACGCTGGCTTCCATATTCAAATATTTAGTTATAACTGCTTCGGCGAGTATTTGAACATAAATTGAATTACTTTCATAGGTCGTTAGGGACGGGCGCTAAGTAGAACACACCGCTATCGTGTTCCAGTTAGGACCTTCATAAAAGGGTTTGTTATGTTTAGGTGTTATATAACTAGAATAGTTTGGAAGTGACGTCATAGGCAGCTTATGTGAATTCCTGAATATGAATTCAGATTAAAACAAGAACGTTTCAATTACTTTTCAGAATGCTCTAGATTTAATCTGTTGTGAAAAAAAAATGGTTGTCTTTTATTATTCGCAATTTATAGTCATTAAATGTTTGAAATAATTGTTTTATTATATTCTAGCTTTAGCCAACGGCTTTCCACGAACAGATATTTTAAAATAATTAAATTGGATCTCATTATTATGACTTTAAATTAATTTTGTGTTTATAAATTATAATTATCTTTATCTTTGCGTCTGATCTTTAAATTAAAGCAATCTGTAAGTAAATTGCTTTTTAACCAACTTTAAAGCCATTAACTATGTTTTAAACTATAATAGGTACCTACACTCAATAGAGTGAAAAGTTTAGTAATAAAAGTGCAAAAAATAACCAAAGCCATATTAATGCATACGTAACGTATTTATATGCAACGTGTCTTATGTTCTGCAATACTTGATATTACCGGCTTTGAGGCAGAAAACAATTGTAACACAGCTCGGGAAAAGGCTATGCGGTAGAAGAACACAATACCTACATAATAATAATATAATATTCCGGGACAACTCACACACGGTTATCTGGTCCCAAGCTAAGCAGAGCTTGTGTTATGGTAACCAGGCAACTGATAAACTTACTTATATATTTCTAAATACATACATATTATTATAGATAAATTACACCCAGACAACCAGAACAAATGATTGTGCTCATCACACAAACATTTGTCCTGGGTGGGAATCGAACCCACGACCTCCGGTATAGCAGTCAGGGTCACTAACCACTAGACCAACAGGCCCGTCGACATAAAACATCACCTATTAAAATAAACCAATAAACACAATGCTTCCACCATAAAACCCTAACGAATATAATTAACTAATGTAACCTACTTCGTTAAATATCTCGTACAGCCGTAAAGACACTTAGTAGAATAGGTTTCGATCATAATAGGCCATCCATGTTAATAGGCGCCTATTTGTCAATAGTAATGGCCTCTCAATAAACTTATATCTGCGCCATTCTCACAACTTATTGCAAAGAATCTCCCTAAAAGGTATTAATTGTAAGCTAGCCAAGAATGTTATCCGTTTGTATGGTATTAAATGTGTTGGTAGTGAATTTATCATATTTTACGTATCATTTTCATAAAATGTGTATAATATAATATAAAATAGTTGATGGGTTTTGACAGCCCTGTTGGTCTAGTGGTTAGTGACCCTGACTGCTATACCGGAGGTCGTGGGTTCGATTCCCACCCAGGACAAATGTTTGTGTGATGAGCACGATCATTTGTTCTGTGTCTGGGTGTAATTTATCTATAATATGTATGTATTTAGAAATATATAAGTATGTTTATCAGTTATCTGGTTGCCATAACACAAGCTCTGCTTAGCTTGGGATCAGATAACCGTGTGTGAGTTGTCCCGGAATATTATTATTATTATTATTATACATCAAATGGTTAATTATTTTAGTTTTTACCGTTATCGCGTTATTTGTTTGCTTGCCCGCCTAAAACGTCAAGCCATCCAAATAAAACATAAACCTTATCTAACCTTTTCGAGCACATCATTTTTCATGTTTATTCACAACACTGAACCCCCAAAAACTTCACAAAAGAAACTGCAACGATGTTCATCGTAACAAAAAGTAACTTTAAACTCAAGCCGGGTCGCGCGACAAAACGTTGTTAACAAAATAAAGGCCTCCTCTGATAAGATCAATCTCTTTCATTTAACTCCAGCCTACAGCCTTTGATCCCACCAACTCGTCTGCAGATGTCCCAACATTTTTTTAATTTTCTCCTAACTAGTGATGTTTGTTTAAATTTTAAAACACGGGACTTCACATCCCGTTTTATTCGCAATAAATCCCGTGTCGTAGTCGTTTGTTGATCATTGTGTTTAAGAGGGATCACTGGATATGGCATATTGTGTTAAGAGGCAATAATCAACGGATCAGGAAACCTTTGAAGATGTTAAACCTCTGATTTGGTTGGATTAAACCACCCATTTTGAAGAGATTCTACAAAGCAAGCTCATTGAATCACGTAATTGTTCAGAATAGTGGGTAACTTGCTCTTATTATTGGAATTCTCAAGTAAAATTATGCCACTACTGAGTTTCACTTGTCGGCGCGGATTCAGAACGCTTTCATTTGCTTTTGAGTCTTATTCCCGTAATTCCTTTCTGCAGTAATTCACGTCATAGAAGCTTTGCATTTTCCAAATTTCAATTCCGAATGAACGACGGTTTAAGTCTTATTTGACCTTATTTTATGTCAGTCAGTGTAATCCTACTAAATGTGCATTTAGCAACTAATCTTCTCCAATATTCAGAAATGCATCATTAAAATTGGAATTATCAATTTTGAATTAAAGAATTATGTAATGTAACAAAATCCCGGAAATAAAAATCCCGTTGCGTACCATCACTATGATTGCGTCTTTTCGCAACACTAATTAGATTGTTTACGAAACAAAAGCTGTAGTCATGGCCTTTGTCGTCCAGTTTTTAGGAATAGTCTTCGCAAACGTCTCACTAAAGATTGTATCTTCGGCAGTCTTCGTGCAACTTCGGCAAACTTCGGCAAACTTCGGATATCTTCGGCGATAAAAAAGTGGAACGCCGAGCTTATTAGAAGTTTTGGGATGTTGTCCGTAGAGTTAGTGTTTGTTTGGGAGAATAAAGGGAGCTAATAAAATAGAGATGGCTTTGAGTCCGCTATTGATTCCGTAGTGTGAAGCGCGTACAAATATTAGTTAGGCTCTGTTTATATTGTAGCTTCTTCAGAAATATGCTTTATTTTGTCTCAGAAAAATCATTTGGGATTGAGAAATAACTCTAGTGCTTTATAACCCTCTAGTGAATATTAGAAATAAAAAAAAAACATTATAATGCTTCCGGAAATTTATTTATTGGACGTAAATTAATCATGTATGTGTGACTTAAAATTATATTTAAGCAATTATTTCAAAAGCGAAACCTATACTGTTTTACTTATAAATGTGGCATCAAAAACTGAACGTAGATTAGCTTTAATTGACGAATAAACAACAAATTATTAAATTAATTAAAAAAATAAGTATGTAAGTGAACTCTTCTCATTATATTTAGATAAAAGCATCAAATTACACTATACGATCACGCAGCCAGCAACAGTACCATTGTAAGTCAGAACCCGGTACGTGTTGTCAGCGAGTGCGGAGCGATGCATGACACGGCTCATACCGTATTCTGGTCCCGTGCACAGCTCACGACGCTAATGTTTGCCGAAAGCTCGGAGGATACAGTGCGAGGTATGCAGTAGTATTGGTTTGATCAGTCGTTGAAAAATCGGAATAAATATGATTGTCCACAATTTAGGTTACGACGCATATTTTGTCTTTAAACATTTTACCAGCTGTTATTTGTTTACCCGATGAACTTATTTCTTTGTTTATAATTTTGATCCGTGATCATTAAACTTAGCTTTTACAGGGGACCAGCTATCATTATGTATGATCGTTATGTATAATGCAATAACTCTTAAAATACTGTAACTGGTGAAATACCGTTGTAATGAATACAAAAATAAATCTATCCATGAGATAAATCTCTTCAGTTCTTTCATAATCATAATTCAACCGTTATACTAATCCTTGTATAATGTTGATCTTCTGTCCTGCATGTAACAGTGGCAGCATTGGGGTGCAAAGTTAGTAAGTGTCGGATTGAGCGCAAATGTCACGGAGGAGGTCGCGAGAGGCACTCGCCGCCTCCTCACGATCTCGAGTTATTAATACAGCGAGAGATTTGTTTGTGATGAGTGACATATTAGCTGTAAGTGCATTGAATATGACAATGTAGGGTCACAAAAAGTCACTTTCAATTAATGTTGGATGACGAATGAATGACGTCAAACAGCTAGCCATTCATGGTCATCCAAACTTAACGGATATACAAAATTTCAGCTCAATGGGTTCAGATGATTCTCTTTGGACACCTTTCACACTAATATCCTATATCCATCAAGCCATTAACGCTATAGAATACCAAATACACACTTGCATAACATAAACCTTCTTATAGCACAGGATAAAGCTAAGGATATCCAAAGTAATCTTAAACTTTAATCGTTGCAGTATTCGTAAACTACCTAATTATAGACACAAATACTAACAACAAGAACATTACCCGAAGCCTTCCACCAAGGTTACATCTGTAAAGTTATTATTAAACCGAACTATTCTGAATTAATAACGTAGAGTGTATCATTTGAAGCAAATTGCCGTGTTTGTTATAACTACAAAGACAGCAAGACGCAGTTAATTGGGACCGTTAAACTAATTTATAGATAAGTTAATTAAAACTAATATGGGAGCGGTGTGCTTCCCGCAGTAACTTGAACTGCTCTAGGTTCACTTTGTTATAACGTTTTCTAGAAATAAGGATAAATTTAAATCTTTCGAGTATTAGAATGTTGAGAATAGAATAGAATAGAATAGAATATTCTTTATTGTACACCATTAAAGTTACATACATATTTGAATTTAAAGTACAGTAAAGCATACAATGGCGGTCTTATCGCTTATAGCGATATCTTCCAGACAACCTTTGGATGGACAGGAAAGATAGAAAAACTGAGGTAGATGAAAGTAACAAGTGTAATAAAATACAAATATATTGATATATACATATAATAATATATATAGATAAACTACATACATACTAATAAATATCTAACATAATAATATTTACTGTTACGAGTACATACATACACACACAACAATCTAAGAATACATACATGTAATAACAACTAAAAAGAAGTTAGTTTTGTTGCAAGAAATGTTCCTTTACCAGTCTTTTAAAACTACTTTGTGTCTGAGCTTGTCTTATTGACACAGGGAGCTTATTCCACAAACGCACACCTTGAACAGTAAAAGATTTGTCAAGGAACCCTGTAGAGTGTGGCGGCATCTTCAGTCTCAAATTTTCCGATGATCTCAAGCATCGTGAATGTGTGTCATTAAGGAACATGAAACGTTCTTTAAGATATTTGGGAGCCGAAGGATTAAATAAGATATTGTATAGTAGTGAGAGAATGTGCGCATTCCGGCGAAGACGAATGGGGAGCCACTTGAGCTTAAGGCGAAAATCGGAAACATGATCATATTTGCGAAGACCAAATATGAATCTAATGCAAAAATTCTGAAGACGCTCAAGTTTATCTAGCTGTGCCTCATTAACATCTAGGTAGCTAACATCAGCATAATCGAGGATGGGAAATAGGAGGGATTGTACAAGTGCAGTTTTGGTGGCAGTTGGTAAAAAATGGCGAAGTCTTCTTAAAGAACCTGCGGAGCGAAATAATTTTCGACTCACTTCCTGAATTTGTTGACCCCAAGAAAGGTTTCGGTCAATGTGAATACCCAGATTTTTAACTGTGTCACTTATTGGTATAGCTATGCCGTCGAGCAAAATCTGAGGTAATTGCGACCAGTTTACTCGGGAAGTAAGCTTGGAACTGCCGACAACAATAACTTGTGTCTTTAGGGGATTGACTGTCAACCCATGACATGCACTCCAGTCGGTAATTCGTGCAAGATCTTTATTAATTATTGTTACCGCTTCTGATAATTTGTCCAGTGTTGCTTGTGAATATATCTGCAAATCGTCTGCATAAAGGTGGTAGGATGAGAAAAGTCCTTGTGAAATGGGGTTTATAAATAAGGCAAAAAGTAATGGAGAGAGAACGCCTCCCTGTGGTACGCCGGCAGAAGTATCACACCACGAAGAGCATGCGCTTTCGATAGAGATTCGTTGCCGACGGCCACACAGGTAACTTCGAAACCAATCAATTGCCGTTGGAGATATGTTCAGAGAGTGCAGCATGCCTAGGAGAATATCAAAATCGATCGCGTTAAAGGCATTACTAAAGTCAAGTAACGCAAGAATCGTTAGTTTTCCACCCTCCATGGCCATCCTAATGTCATCCGTAATGTTGGTTAGAGCAGTTACAGTGCTATGTCCTGGACGAAATCCGGACTGGAAAGGATTAAGGAGGTTGTTCTTGCGCAGGAAAGCACTGAGCTGGTCATGTATGAGGCGTTCAAGAACTTTGGAAAGAAATGGTAAAATGGAGATAGGACGGTATTGAGAGAAAGATTGGGGATTGGGGGTTTTGGGAAGTGGAGTGATTTGTGCATCTTTCCAAGCGGTGGGAAAAACGCCACATGTGATGGAGAAATTCAGGATATGAGTAATGATAGGAAGGATCTCATCCAGGATAGGGACAATCATTTTACGGCTGACGCAATCACTTCCAACAGCATTAGAAGTGATTGATACCACACTCTTCTTCACATCACAAGCCGAGAATTGATTAAATAAAAACTGTGGATAGTCGGGAGTTGGAAGGGAAGAAAGATAATTTAATGTGTTAGCTTTTGAAGTCCCATCACATTGGGACGAAGAGCTGAAAAATGAATTTAACGACTCTAGGTCGACATCTTTAGGGATCACGTCTTGACGTGATTTGCCCACTCCCATTGACCTCAGAAACTTCCAGACCTTTGCAGGTTCACTGTTTTCCACTGACTTGTGAATATGTCGGCGTTGAGCATCTCTACACACCTTATTGCAGTGATTGCGGATGGAGGTATATTTTTCCCAAGCTAAGGGACTGGGTCTGCACTTGTACTTAGTTTTGGCTGCAGCTTTTTGTTGCAGAAGATTTTTTATGTCATCCGTCAGCCAAGGTGCTGGTAGGTGCTTCATTTTAACTGGACGAACTGGAGCATGAAGGTCGTAAAGATTTAATATTTCTGAATTAAAAATATTAATTTTGTCATCTATTGTCGAAGCAGCTACGAGATGCGACCAGTCAATTCTACTAGAATCCTCGCAAAGTTTTTTAAGGTCCATACCAGCAAAATTGCGTTGCAACATTACACGACGTTTTGCCTTAGGAGGTCGGATTTTGTAAGCCAGATAGATAAGATCATGATAAGAAAACGCGTCAGCTGCGCACTGACCATGTTTTACAACATGCTGCGTAGAAGAAACAAGGATAAGGTCAAGAAGTGACGGGACGGAATGCGGGAAATGATGAGTAGCACCTAGTGGAAGAGGAGTTAAATTACAAGATTGAATGGCGGACTTAAAAGTGGATGAACGACTGTCATTTTTCAAAAGACAAGTATTGAAGTCACCCATTATAATGGTATGACTATAGGACGGTGTAAGATTTTCAAGGATAGTTTCAAAAGAGGAGAAGAAATTAATGCGAGATGAAGGACAATAGTAAACTCCAAGTAGAATTTTTGTATTGGAAAGGGTAACTTCTAAAAAGAGATGCTCACCGGCATTTGACGGAGATGGCTGTGCTGACATATTTACTATGGAAAAGGGAATATTGGCCCGGAGGTATATGGCAACACCACCACCACCGCCAACGCTGCGATCATTTCTAATCAGCACAAACCCAGGTAGGGAATACGAAGTGGAAGGAAGGCAAGGCTTTAACCAAGACTCAGAAACAAGTATTGCATGGATATTTATACAATCAAAACTTGCCAGCATATCGTGGAAATGAGCCGGAATGCTTTGTGCGTTAATATGGACTACATTCAGATTTTTAGGACTATCAGAAAATTGAGACTGTAGTGTTTCGCTCAAAGATGGAATACTGGTAAAGCTGTCATTACTGGAAGCAGATATAAAGCTTTCGTCATCACTAACCGGGCTAGAGACATTATTTATTAAATGTATGTTATCCATGTATTATGTATAAGTTTATGATAAATAAATAAAATAGATAAATAAACCAAAAAATCAAAATTAAACTACAACAAATCCACCCGCCAGTTCTGTGTTACAATAAGAATGGCTTATCTGAACGATAAGCTCATATTTAACTTAATTAGACAATAATGTAAATAAAACAATTAAACAAACATAAAGTAAGACTTATGACTATTTCACGGCAAGATTTCCGGCATCAAAATATCAACCACTATAGACATTATACAATATATGAATGCTTAAAATTAAGACTGCAAATTAAAATGAATCTGGAACGCCAACATAATATTTTTGACCCAAAAGCCATGACACCAAATAATTCACCGGTCATAGACAATTAAGCACAAGTGACAGTTACTTCGGGAAAATAGTGCGTTTCGAATCACAGAGTATAAAATAATCTAGGTAGCAAGGTATGAAGGTATCAAAAGTAAACAAGATTATTGCATACCGTACTTTCAAATTGTAATGACGTTATATATAATAATGAAATTAAAAATTGTTTTGCCGGAAATTGTTATTAAAAATATAACAGAAAGTAAGTCGAATCAGAAATTATGTGAAAAATATGGAATAAGGTAAAAGTTAAGAAGAAGTTACCGTGAAATAGCTATGTTGACGCGACATGACACAACTTGAAGCACTATTTCTTGATAGCGGCAGCGCGCTTTTTTCGTGGCGCAGCAGTTGCTACGCTGGCTGGCGATACGTTAACTGGAGACACAGACCCATGCTTGACGGGACCATCCGGAGGTTGAGCAATTGCATTGAGGTCATACGTATTCACAATCCGATGTTTACTGCCATCAGCGGCCAAGATGAATACATCGCCTCGTTGAGTCCAGCAGTTTGAAACTCCAAACCTCTCACGCGCCATCATAAAAGCATCATGCCTGGATTTCGTCAAGAACTCTGATAACGTAATGCCGGAACCCTTAAGCTTCGTTTTCGCAAACCATATCTTGTCACGAAGATCAACGTCCATCAGCTTGACGAGTATTGGTCTGGGTTTGCTCCCGTTGGTGTGGCGGCCCATTCTATGGCACCTCCGAATGGCGGCAGCAGCAAATTCCTCAATCTTGATGTGTTCCTGCATAACACCTGCAACTACCTGGGCGGTTTCCTCCTTCGCCAGTTCAGGAACACCGTGCAAGAGAAGGATCTTCCGACGAGCGCGCATCTCCAACGTGTCCATATCACGGGCAAGTGCCTGCATTTGACTTTGGAGACAACTAAGGGCTTCCAAGACCAAGGATCGAAATGAAGCGAAGTCAGCCGCCAGAGTGACCGTAGAATTCGGTGTTTGTTTTAAATCCGCCTCAAACTTAGACATCCTGTCATGGAAAGTTTTCATCATCTGGGACATCGACCCCTGTAGTGCTTCCATAATGTGTTCCAAGTCTTAAGTGCAGTGCAAGTTGATAATTATCGAAAGGATAACACAGAAACGGCAGGTAGAGAGTCTCAATAGTTATTATTCATTAAATAAATGTAAATAAACCTTTTTAACTATTTTTTATATTTTATTTTTAAGCAGAGCCGAAAAATCTGTTACTTCTCTTCAAACTACCCCCCACCGAAAAAAAGTTTGAGTTTTCTTTATTATTTTTAGCTTAAGAAATTTATGTTTTAATTGTATGCATTTTACATACATACTAGCTGTACCCGGCAAGCGTTGCAATGCATTTTTTTCTACCTAGCACCTGCCTACTACCTACCTACTACCACTTAGGGGTATGAAAAATAGATAGTAGCCGATTCTCAGACCTACTGAATATGCATAAAAATCGGTCAAGCCGATTCGGAGGAGTATGGTAACTAACATTGTGACACGAGAATTTTATACATAAGATTACGCAGATATACTTATTATAAAAAATAGATGTTATCAATAACAAAGTAAAGTTAGGTATGTAGGTTTTTTGAGATTGTTTTCTGTTTTATAGTTAGTTATAGCTACAACACAATTAAATAAGCATTTTTTGCATAATAATAACAATGTAAAAAATTAAGTTGTAAAGAAATTGTGTTAAAACCTAGAAGATAGCATCGGTAGTAAATAATTAACATACATAATGTAATTATTGATACTCTTAAACAATTAATCATAAAATAAATTATTTCTCAAAAAATTAACTTAAAAATAAGCATTTGAATAACACAGCTCAAGGTCAACTACATAAACTTAGTACAAGTAAAAACTACTATAACCTGACCTCCGCTACAAGTTTTCTAAGTTTATCATCCGCAAATTAAGTTAGTCTTACATCAAAATAAAGTTAATTTATGTTTCTGAAACCGTTAGTTCTCTTTGATCCATAATAAATTACTAAGTCCTAAAAAATTGTGTGTCCGGAGGTCAAAGCCTAACTTTAGTATTTAACGAATACAATTATTTTGTAGTTCTACACTTTTTTGATAATTAGACTAGATCAATTATTTTTTGATCTGACTTTAGTATCATAATCAAAATCAAAATGTTTTTATTTCTTATAAACCAAAAAAAGGCACTCAAGAAACGTTACGTTAAATCTACTGACTCTAGTTGCTCGGTTCCAAAGTGTCCTTCCAATGGAGAAGAGCCGGCAAGAAACTCCATAGGTTACTCTTTTAAAAACTAAATTGTTACAATTATTTGTACATTATTGGTTAAATCTATGCGTCAACAACGCAATAAAAACTACGTTAATAAAATAAAGAAAAAAAATTAAAATAATTTAATCCGAAATAAAAATGATCACTTTGATAACCGAAGAAGTTAAAGCAATCAATCCGTTATATAATGAATAATAAAAACTACGCTGTTGACGCATTCACATGAAAAAAGTACAAAAAAATAAAAATATATATAAAAATTAAAGAAAACAATTTTACATACAATACATTTATTGATTTATGTAGTCACAAAAAAAATACCCTAACAGGAATGTCAAGGCATGTCCAGTGCCTTCAGGATGTCATCATGTTAAGTAGATAATAATGTCATCATGTAGAAATCTAATTACAAAAATAAGTGTAATTAATCCATGTTCGTACCTAACGTTAAGTGGAAGTATAACCTAGTTATCTGGTAAACAAAACAGGAGATTTTTCCAGAACTGCACTTGAAACCGCTACCGCTGTATCTACAAAAAAACATTCCCAACTCCAAAACTAGTACAATAACTCTTTGTGTTACAATTTAAAAAATCCGTTTCGGCTTAACATTTAATGTGATACTCTTTAAAATTCTCGGCAAACAAGAGAACGCTCCATATCTCCTCGCGGACCAGGTTATGCAATGTTATATTTTTTGCGGTCTCCTCGGCATTCGGCTCACGTCCACGCACTCGACTGGGGCTCGGCTCTCGGCACTCGGCCTCGGCTTTCGGCTTCGGCCACAGTTTTTCCGAGATCCCCGCCTGAATAAATAGTGACAAGAAGACGCTTAGGTATTTCTTTGTGCTTTTAGATTAGGGTAGCGAAATTAATGTTTGAATTGAAATTACGTAAGAGAGGAAGGCTGAAAAATTTTGATAAAGTAGTTTACCTAGAAATTAGTAATAACCATTTTAATATCGGACTAATTCGACATATAGATATTTCCTAGAGAACACCGGTTCCGGAAATAATTTGCCAAGACGTTTAATTAAGATATAACCTCTAACCCTTCCTCACCATAGTGGTAGAAATAAGACAACACTAATACCCAAAAGACATGTCATTAAATATTTATATTGTTTCAAAGTTTCCATCTTCCAAACAACCTCAAACTCAAAGGTACCATTCAAGTAAATTAAACGTCATTCTTAAAGACAATTCCCAAGAACGGACTTAGGAGGGAACAGCAAAGGGATCAACACCTCAACCCCCAACCGAAAGCAATTACTAAAATCTCCGCAAACAGTTTTAATGAAAACAATTTCACAAGTGACCGTAACGGCCCAACTAATACAATATCACTTTGCTTTAGGGCCCTTTGACCGTGAGCCGCGTCATAACGGCTGCTACTGTTCTACATAGTTGCTCTGTCATACACAAACTATTTCCTCGTCTGAAGAGAACCGAAATACTCCAACTTCTGCTTATCTGACTGTTAAAAACTTTCAGCGCTTTTAGGTTTATTTGTTTGTTTGTGACTGTGGTACTGCGCTACTGGGCTACTGGGCCACGGCGCTACTGAGTCGCTTCCGGTCTTAATATGTTATTATATCGGCGAGTTATTAGACTCGCATTGAGCTCTGCCGAAGTTTGGAAGTTGTATTGAATCGCTCACGAACTATTGTGTTGGCAAACTTCTGAGGAAGTCTCCGCCAATCAATGATACTCTGTTATATTGTTACTACAGTAATAAGGCGTATAGTATCGTTTTCCTGGAGGTAAAGTATTTCTAGCATCACCTGATCTGTATACAACCAATCTCTTGTATAAACCGATATACAAGATATTGTATTGTATACAGGCGAGTTTGAATCATTGAATGCCTCGACTTACTACTTTTGCTTTAGAAATTAACTTTTAATTATTATTTACCCTAGTCTATTTATTATGAGAAATAAAGCGGCAGCGGCAGAGGCAGCATCAAATCCATCCATAATAAGTTCACACTGTAAATCAAACCGAATATACTTCCATGGAGCTTCAGACTCGCGCCATAAACATCGCATAGGCTAAATAGCCCACAGTCTTATTACGTATCTAGCAAAAGCAAAGCAATAGCAAAATGTAGCAAAAGCAAAGCAATAGCAAAATGTGTACAGTATATGGTAATACAATAACAGTACAATTTACAGTAACTGCAAATTTTGAAGCTTTGCGTTTACGTTTATGTAATACGGCCGCGGTATTGGCAGCTTCACGGCTGTTTGTCATGTGTATTGCGTTTCTTGTACATTAGGAAGGCGTCATCCGCGACGACACTAGAACACGGAACTTATGAATATGGAGAAGATACACAAATGCAGCCCACAGCTAAAGCCAGGGATTCTTTATGAGGAAGTTGTGTGAGGATAGGTCTGTGTTTCCTTTGTGAAGTTTTGCTTACGTACGAATTTTGATGGAGTTGAATTTCTAGTTTGTAGTGGCGGACGATACAATCTTCTTATGTTGTAATGCAGTTATGAGAGGATGTAGGGACTTTTTGTATATAAAGATGTTTTAAAAAGAAATGATTTAAAAACTTTATGTGTACGTAGGTATAATCGAATGAGTTGCGTCCGATCTATCACTGAAAAACTTTACCTATAGATAGCAAAACGTTTGATAAAATATGTCGAATATTTTAAGCAACGCTCCAATAAACTAAAATAATGATATAAAGTTGAACTAGAATGCTAACTTCACTGCATAATAGTGAACAAACACATCACTTCTCATAGTTTTAGAAATAAAGTTCAGAGTTTTGAAAAGTAACAACGTAAGCGCACAGAGAGTCAGCACAAAGCCACAGTGCGCATAAATTGTGCTAACTTGTAAACAACACATTTCTAGCACAGAAGACAAGAATAAATAAAAAAAACTCTTTTATTTATAACATACATAACATAACATACCATCACGCCTGTATCCCCGAAGGGTTAGGCAGAGATGTACCAATGTACACCCACTGTTCGCCGGTATGTTTAGGTCCCATGTAATAGGGGGCGAGCCTATTGCCACTAACCGGGCACAAATCCAAACTCCGACTTGCTACTGAGGATTTCATAGAAAAACCCAATAACACCTTGGTCGACTTGGGAATCGAACCCAAGACCTCTAGCGTAGCAGTCGCGCTTAGCACCACTAGGCCAACGAGGCAGTTATTTTATTTATACATAGCGTCAAAACAGAATTTGTTAAAGCCATTTAAGATTATTTCTGAAAAAGCTTGACTTGTATTCAGACCTTGAATTTAATAGGGTATATTTATAATTTTACTTTAAACTGTTAATAGGCCTAAAATAATATTTGGTTAATAATTTTTATTTGAGTTTATTTTCAGTTTTGTTATTTAGTTCAGCAGTGGTATTAGTTATTTTTTTTGTGTTTCACAGTTTCGTGTTTTACGTTCGCAGTATAAACATGGCAGACATGTCAGTGTCAAAAGCTATTGAAAACAAAATTTTTGGAAACGAGTGTATTTTTAGCCATAAAGCATTCGAAGGCTTTGTATAAACTAGATTTTAAAAATAAAATGAAACACATGTTAGCAGAATGTCTACATTTCTCTACCATTTGTTTATTTCCGTTACAACGTGAAACAATTGAATTAAATCCATTGCACCACAACTAAGAACATTGATAGACCACTTACGTTCCAGCGCTGCAATGAACATAATTCCACGTTGTCTCTCGTTGCCACTGAATGTGTTTGAACATAAAACGTACAATGACTCGCACAAGTTTGGAAGAGTAGTGGTACAATAGGGTATAAAGTGTGCGGCGGCTTGCGCTGTATATTGTCGGCATCAATGTTTCAGTGCTCGGTCAGCTGATCAAAGTTGCATTGCGAGTGTGCGGCGTGCACGGAACCCTATGCATGTTTGTGCACTGCATGCATACTCGCTGGCATTTTCGTATTTTCTCCACATATTTCGAGAGTATTGTGGAGCTTTTGTCTCACAAGTTTTTAAGTTATTCACACGATATATGTGGATAGAAGGATTATAAATAAGCCTGTTTTGACATTTTGTTTTAAAGTATGTTGTACATAATATATTAAAGAATATACAAATTTTCTGACATTTTTAGCATTATTGCTTTCAGCCTAAGTTATATCTCTAGCTAACAGATTTAAATCCTAATCCATTTAATTAAACTGAAAATGAATCCTGAGCTAGTAATACAGAATACATACAAAAATTTAACACTATCATAGGTACTCTTTATTCAATATTTAACAATACGTTTATGATTTTAAACAGAAATAATGAAAATACTGCATCGATACATGTGTAATATTTTCACATGAACCGTGTCACAAAGGGTGACGCCTCAAAAATCTGATTAAATATGTTCCGTATATCGCTTTTTGTTTATTTTTTCCCTAAATTTATCCTGAATTGTTACTACAAATTCATACAGCATTAAGCCCATATTTAGTCATACTTGCCGACTTTAGTGTCAAATAACTTATTAATTCGTTGGGTGACAAAATACTACGATATTTGCTAGCGTGAGATTTACTAACTGTTGAAACCACTAAAACTATTATTACAAATATCGGTGTATTGTTAGCATAATAATATAATGAGCTCATGATTATTATAACTATACCTACGCGTAATTATTGAAATACGGAATTCGACTCAGCAATTTAACAGCAATAATTGTGAAGGAATTTTCTGGCGATTCACTTTTTGGAAAACAACCGAAACAATTCTCGGACAGCCATATAAATACAGTGACATGACGAAACAATACATTTATTCTGTATTAATAAAACGTTATTACACATGCGAGGTAATGCAGGAATAATGAATGCGGTAACTATTGGCGATGTTTAAACATGCATCAGCGTATTGTTTGCCTTGCAGAGCGCGGGCGGCATTCATATGAGGCGAATGTTCCTAACTACTGGTTCATTACCTGAACCCAGTTTAACTGGGCTGTCTCTGTAAACTGGGAGTGCAGGTTTAGTGCTTTCTTCTGCAGACTTAGGAGACTTTAATGTAGCCTTTAAGTAACTCATTAGACTTGCAATAATAAATGTTGGATGTTTTTAAACTTATGTAGGTATACTCGACCGCATGTTAGTAGAGCAGGTTCAGGTAAAATGAACTTTACTGCTTTATTTGAATAAGCTAGTGTGAAGTTCAATGTGTAAACACATAGATATGTGCTGGTATTGAATTGTACTTTTGAACCTTGGTTAAAAAGGTTTGATAAACGGTTTTAATCAGTTACCTTGGTGTTATATAATAACTTGTTGGAATAAATGTTATGTATGACGGAAATTATTTTAAATCAAGTTCTGTTTACAGTGATTAAAGTCAGTTAAAATACTGTAAAGTGGCTTTCATTCTATAATACTGCCCGTCAATCATTGTGACTGTGCCACAAAGCTCCACTACTGAATGCAGAGGCGATTAAGAGAAAATAAATACTCATATACGAAAATATTGACTTTAAAGCATATTAACTATTTATTAAAAACAGAAGGTCTTTTCATTTTTTTTATTCGTTTAGGTTAAAATACATCCTTAAAATGGAAGACTAGCCTTTTGTACAATGGAACAAAACGTAATCATAAAGTACTTCAAACTATTTTAAATGTACTACCAATAAATATTGGGGATTTTTTCAAAATTATCTTCTAACACGTACTCGTATATAGGAAGTTTCTTCAGCTGGAACAGATAACAAGGCAAATAAAGCTCGCGGCGATCCGGCAAATAGATTGAAGTGCTGCGAGCTCACCGAAGCTATAGAAATACACCCGGACTTGCCCACGTTACACGTGTAATATTAGGTAGTTGTACGGATGC
Source organism: Autographa pulchrina (assembly GCA_905475315.1). Taxonomy (NCBI): domain Eukaryota; kingdom Metazoa; phylum Arthropoda; class Insecta; order Lepidoptera; family Noctuidae; genus Autographa; species Autographa pulchrina. The sequence continues at coordinate 8,922,282 of FR997787.1, forward strand.
ACTTGTATACTGACATTCAGCTCTTTAAAAAAATTAATCGAAATCATATTTAATATTATTTCTCTTTTTTTAGTGTAAATAAATAACGAGGCAGACCCAGGCGGAGGTGGCGGGATGACCTATATTCATTCTTACCATACTGGTCAATCGCGGCTCTTGAGAGAGAAAAATGCAAGGAGAGTGGGGAGGCCTTTGCCCAGCAGTGGGACACTCCAGGCTCCTAGTAATAATAATAATAAAATTAATGTGAACAACAACACATACATTGCTCTGAACCCAAAGTAGCGAAAGCACTTGTGTTACGAAGGTATAGCAAACACCCAGACCCGATACAATGTAAAGAACTGGCTTTCTACGTGTTACCGTCTGGGGATCGAAGGGGACCTCAGATCTAATGACATCTTGTAAACTTGGTATGGTACATACGAAACTCAGGAAGGCGAGGTCATCACATGAATATTTTCATGTGGATTGTGGAAGATGCGAAAAGATTTACTTTTTCTATCAATCTGCCTGTTACGCCTTCACGACTAAACTACGACAACGGTTTTGAAAAAAACTTAATTACAAAGTAAGCTGAAATTGCTAAGTTGTATGCACACGAAGCTCCAGATAAAAGCTACAGCAAATCATTGCAAAATATGTTCTTCACCTCCTTATTTAAAAGAATTGTAAGATTTTTTTTTTTAAAGTTTTTCAAAATCCATTAATTTGTTAACGGATAAACGGACATAAACAACCTTGTGTATAGGTATATAATATAGGGAAGCAACCGACTGGAAAAAGTGAATTAAAAATGCCGAGCTTAAGAGCGATAATAAATTATGAGTCGTTTAAAAAGTAGGTCTCATTAATACTTAATACGGATAAGTGGCTGAATCGCGAACGATATTTGTTTGAAATAGATGTTTTATTGAGAAGATGGCATATCATTATTATTCAGCTTATTCACACTATTGTATAGTTTGGACAATGTTTATTGAGTAACTAAGGATCTCAAAATGAATGAAAAAGAAAATAATATATTATAAATAATTTAGTTATGTAATGAAGAATGAAATCGGTTACTAAGACACCTTTGCCGTTGTAACCTTGAGAAAAGTTACTACAATTAGAATACTAGACATATTATACCAAAAGCACTTAGAAATCGGTATCCCCATGGTGACCCATTGTTACGGCATGTTTCTATACTGCTTCCACACCTGGGGCCCGAGTCTGCTATTTACACTCCGTGTCAGTGTGATCATAGTGGGATGATAGTGTCAACCCAATATGTGCCTAATTTTCGTATTCAGTTAAGCCAACAACAATCAGTGGCATGAGTGGCATGAGTGGGAAGCGGTATTGTCAATTTAAATTAAAAATAAAAGTATCAAACATTTTGTAATTATTAATAGGCAACACCGATTGGCACTAGTTATTAATAATCGTTTCTTATGTTGCAAAAAAATTTATTAATTGTTTTTTGAATACTAATTAATTGTAAAAGCCCATACAATATGTAATTTCTATTAAAAACTTGTAAATAAGGATAATTATGTTTTAAAAAAGGAAAGTTTTCGTTGAAATTGACACATTGTCTATGAAAAATAAAAATGTTTAGCCATAGATATGAGAGTCAAAAGCAAATTTAAGTAACATATTACATCCTACTCTATGCAACTGCTGTCAAAAAATAGCGGAATACGAAATTGTACCGGCCATCGGTCATATTCACTCAACTCTCGGCTCAATCGTTCCAATGGCCAATTGTGACGTTTTGACAGTTAGTAGAATGCCAATTATCGTAAAATGGTCCCACTAACCCCACCCACTCAGACGATTCAAGCAACTGTAAATAGCAGACTCGGGCCCCTGATATCTTGCATTCAATATCAGATCAGAATGTCCAATAGGCTTATAATGTATTACTGTTTATATTCCCAATTCTTAAAATTTGTATTTTTCACGCAGTTGCTTGTAATACGTTAAAAGCGTATTACTTCTCCCGGCGCCGCGTAACGCTCGATATTGTTCCATACATATTAATACATCGCGTGCTTATCACTCGCCTCGTAAGGATTGCCGCAAATACACGGATACTGCGAAATTAAAATGGCTTTTTAATCCGAACTATTGAGAGTATATTGGATTGGTTGTGTTCTGAGTTGGGAGTATTTTTAAATTACTTAAAAACGGGTATTCATTTTACCTGTATGTGTTCTATTAATAATGTTCAATTAGCATGTAAGTCTATTGATACACATACAAATTAATTCACCTATGTGTATTAATTTGTAAATATGTGTGTTTGAAATTATATGCTTAACGATGTATTTTTTTGAAATGAGAGTTCATTTTTTTTATATAGCTTACTGTCATGCAGCTTTCTAATTCTGCGAAATTTAAATTATTATTGGTTAAGGAGTTTTGAAGCGTGTTTATTTTTCTAAAATAAAGCTAATTTATTTGTCTTATATTTATTATCTGAAATCATAGCTCACACATTAAAAAAGTAAACAATTATTATGAATGCCCTCTTTGAATTCCACACACGAGTTAGAATATCCCTCATTTTTTTCATCTCTCATTCTACCCTAGCATGCAGCATAACAAGGTGACAGAGCGAGCATTGGTAACTTCCCCTCCAGTACTTAAGACTATTATGTTGCGACTTAATAAGAGTTCAGCGATCATGTCTGTTCGTGTGTCGGCCGAGTTGTTGGTAGAAGGGTGGGTATATTATTATTGTGTTTTAGTAGAAAATAGATGGATCTGGTAATTGCAGTAAAATAATTGTTTATTAGTAATTTACAGTCTGTATAAAGTTACAAAACTGAGACCGTGACTGAAATATTTTGACTATTACTTGAGCTGCTCGATTTATAAGGTTTAACCAAAACAGAATTTCTTAGGTAAGATAACATGACTTACTGTTTGGCGTTCATTTATATTCTCATTATAATAACTGTCTTTATAACTATTTAATTGATGTGAAAAAAGTATTAAGAAATAATACTTCACTTCCGATAGTGATTAAACTTCTTAGGCCAAACGCCAACGGATGATGTTTTAATATGTCAGAGATACAGCAGCTTTACAGCTTCGTTCTTATTTTTATGATATCATAAACCGACTTAATAAATTTTATGTTCTCGCTGTATACTTCAATCTCAATAGACATACAATAAAACCCGGCACCACTCACAAATACTTAAAACCCTCCATTTGGGAGCTTATAAAAGTATTACATAAAACAAGCGAGTCCGGGAGGCAGAGCAAGCTTTATGACGTGCGCGACGATAAAAAGTTAATTTACGTGGACACGAGATGTGACGGATATAGCTGCATGCTGTGGGAGCTGTATTTGATATGGTGATAGTCAAACTGGATGGAATATTAGGCAGTTTTTTTGAGATCACATTTTGTACTTTAATTGGAAAACATTCTTGTTCAATACGTTTTCTGATATATTACGGGTATTTTAATTAGTTGATACTGATATATGATGGCGAGACCTAACAGCCAATGATTTTCAAGTGTATACCTATAGTTTGTAACCCGGTCGAACGTCAAGCCCTAAAGGTATTTAAGTATGTACGCGCTAATTCCCAGTATATAATATTACTATAAACATGCAGCGCGATAGTTTAAAAGTTAGTATGTATACCTATAATAATAATAATCTAGCCTATAAACGTCCCACTGCTGGGCACAGGCCTCTTCCCATATAGAGAAGGCCCGAGCATTGATCACCACGCTTGCTCTCTGCGGATTGGCGATTCCAGATTCCAAATTTTGGAAACCAAGTTTCCTCACGATGTTTTCCTTCACCGTTTGTCAGAAGTGTTTTAGAATAATTAAGAAAGTACATATAACTTTGAAAAAGCCACATTGGTACTTGCCTGGATTCGAACCTGCAACTCTGTGCCTACAAATCCGTTCATTGAACCGCTAGGCCACCATGACACGTATACCTATTTTATCCAAATAAAAACTTATAAAATTTCCAAAACATTAACTTTATGAGTATATGAAACTGTACACACACGTGTCTTAGGTATTCTATTACTAAAGATATTCCCAAAACAATAGGTTATTTCCTCCGAGCACTAGTGTTTACAGTCGGCGCGCCTCTGCCTATATGATCACACATCATTTATTTATCGAGACGTTCGGGTTAAGACCAACATCCCACTCGTATCGATGTTGAAATAGATCTCATTTTAATATTAAACGAGGACTCTCACTGGAACGTGATTATTTTTTTGTTTTTTGATTCCATATTTTTATGGGAAAACGGTATGGTTGTGGGATTAGGTCAGTCATAAGCATCGCTCTTAGAAATAGGTATAGAGAGTTCCATGAAGCATATTTTTAGTATGATTTTAATTTTAATTGAATGCGTGGATAGGACAGCTATTCAATTATTTTTGACATTAATTGTAGCCAAAACAAATATACTTGATTAAATTAAGTAATACTGCCTAATTAATCACATGTATTTTCAAGTGGTAATATTTTTTGCACTGGTAGAAAAAGTCCATTGGAGATCCAAAAACTCAAAACCGCTTTATAGGCTAGCCATGCATGCCTAGATTCTTTGGGGTTGGAGATGTATACTTAAATCACGGTGTTGATTTACCAACAAAAAGTAAATAATCATCCCAGTATGTATAAAATACAATATAACATAAATTTTAAGGATCTTTCCGAGTATTAAATTATTATCCTCCCATTAACATTTCCACTGAAGTGAGTTTCGTGCAATGAACTTTTAAACAAGCATGTTAATAATGATTACCACATGACCTCCACACGCACTTGAGACGCTCTCATCTGTTACTTACCTTTTTGTAAAGTGTATAAGTGTTCGCAGATTGATCTATTAAAGGCGAGGCCATTTGGAAGCCCCTCCCATGTGGCACTCGCACAAAGCCTCCAAATTGATCATAACCTTTGTTGGCCGTGATAAGTGGCGACTCTTTGTTGCATTATACCGCGATTTATAACAACCATGCTCGTCTGTTTTGCTCGAATTTGTTACATGAGTATCTCGTTCTTTAAGGGAATAGAAACCGTTTTAATTTTGACATATTTCTTGAAAGGTCTTATGTAAAGTATTCGAAACAATTTATACATGTGGCAGCGAGAACTGAAAACTGCAGAAAGTATTGCGCATGAGCAGCTTTTAGTTTTTGAATTGTCATGTTCGACTGAATGTATCTATATACGAGTATGATATTTATGTGTAGGCTAACCAATTTCTTCTTCAATAATGTCGACCAATTTTGAAAAATCTTTTTTTCCTACAATATTATTATAAGATAGTTTCCCGAGTGAAACAAATCCCGCCTATTCCCGGAAAACAGTAGTAAGCATTATTTTTGTTTACGCACAACACAGGACAATTATAACTTTTGTTTTCGCATGTCAGCCTTCCGATAATGTAGAAACGTACGACTTTAATCCCTCCATCTATTGATAACAACACCAGTAAACTATCAGCGTGGGGAGGGGAGACATCCCTGGTATAACTGCTACTTTCGTTTTGTTTTATATCGTCATCTGTTTCTCCTCGGGCGACACATAATGTATAACACGACATACATAAGCCTGGCGCCCGCCTGCAACCAGCTCCAGATAGTATCAGGATCACGACATTTGCCGGATTGGTGCCCTCAGTAAATGTTTAGTGGCTGTTTTTTCTGCGATGAATTTCAATACACATAATGTTACATTTTCCTCTTAGATGCGACGCATATGTAAAGCGCCGCTATTGTTATGATAACTTTAGATGATGTTAGCTTTACCATTGTTATTTTATTGATATTTTTGTGCAAATGTAACCGAACGACATGTCCGCGTGTTAGACATGTAAGTGGGTTACGGACCGCTCGCAGATAACCACGATAGAGGGCTTTGTCGTTATCCGCTCAGAACCTACGCCAACAAGTAATTACATTCCAAACCATTCTAGGAAAAGCTTTGACATCCACAACAACCCCTCTACTCTGCCATTTGCCGATGACTCCTTTCCTTAATTTACAACGATACTTCACGCAACAATAAAATACCGAATGTATGTAAGCGTATAATAGAGACGCCTCGAAGGTCCCCCAAGTGTGACGCGCAATGGATTGAGTGAAATGTTTTTGTGTCGTTTACCTGCGATCTCATGGATGAAGTGGTACGGAGATTCGATCGGGGACTCAAACTGAGTATTGTTGATATTTCGGGACAGAGGCAATCTTCGGAAATATTTAAGCGGAATGGATGTACGGAGATTGTTCGAGTGTTCCTTTTATTCTTTTAGGCGGCGGTATTTTAGGAGGTTTTACCAATGTATCTTATGTGTTTCTAATAATATTATTATTGCTTTGTTTTGGAATAGGATATCGTGTATATTTCTTTGTAGTGAAAACTTTTGTGCCTTCAAATAGTGGGAACCAAACGTTAAATATTTATATGATTCCAAAAGGTTTTTTTAGCATATAAAAATATACCAACTATAAACATTGCTATCAATATCTTCAATATTACGAGTCCTCGACCCTTAAAACAAAATAAATCCATCAACACTTCCGCTTTCAACTCAAATAACCGTGTACATTCCAAGTTCATGAACAAAGCGTTTGAATCCGCAGTTATCTACCTGAGTAGAGAGCAGTTCCCTCCACTTGGCAGCCTCGGTGCCGGTTACAAATCCACCATTTGCTCCCGACCCTCACAATATCAGTCTGCCTAGATCCATTTTGCTTATCTACAGATTTCGTATATATTCATTGGACCAAATTCAAATGTGCAAAGCGTACCAATCCATACCCACATTCTTTCCCCAAAAGCCGACTTTATTTAACCGAAGATAGAATTTCTTTTCGCTTGAATTTCTTGGTCCTTAGGTACGTGTCTCAAAGGCTTGGAGAGCATCGAAGGTGCTTTATTTTTAAATGAAAGCCAGCGATAAGCGAACATTTTGCGGACTATTGCGGCCCCTCTCTGTACGTTATTATAATGTTCTTTTTATTTTCAATTCGTAACGGTATTGGGTACTGATATGCTTTGATAGCCCGCTACTGAACAAAACGTCTGCATAATATTCTCAACCTTTTTCGTATGTTTGCAGATTGCTGGATTTGATCGGCAGCTTCGGGAAGTAATGGATTCGGTTATTACAGAGGAACTTTTGGCGGAAACAATATTATTGATTGTTCGGCAGTTATGTAAAGAGCTTGGTTTTCTTGTAGTTACATAATAAAATTTAGTCATTCCTTGTTAATGATACTTTACTTTAGCGCTGTTTACTGTCAACTAAACTTAAAGGACTAAAATCATCCAAACATCAAACTTTTACTATCGCAATAACCGTGTAATACAACTTTTCTCAGCATTTTCTAATATCGCGTGTAACGTTATCAGCTGATCGGATGCAGCGCTGTCGCCGCGGCTTACCGCGATCTTCACGTGTTTTATGCCGCGGGATTACTTGCTACCAGATGCTGGGGCGAATTATGCCACTTAGAAATATTGCTGTAGATGTATCGCTTTACGTTACTGTTGTTTTGGATGTTAAGTTTTTTAGAGATTATATGTATATCATTTTGGTGGTGAAAGTAGTTTTGGTAATATGAACGCCTATTTAATAAAAAAAATGCTATGAAAATCTCATGTCAAAAAAAGGGCTGCAACACAACCATATTATAATAATATAATATTCCGGGACAACTCACACACAGTTATCTGATCCCAAGCTAAGCAGAGCTTGTGTTATGGTAACCAGACAACTGATAAACATACTTATATATTTCTAAATACATACATATTATAGATAAATTACACCCAGACACAGAACAAATGATCATGCTCATTTGTCACACAAACATTTGTCCTGAGTGGGAATCAAACCCACGACCTCCGGTATAACAGTCAGGGTCACTAACCACTAGACCAACAGGCCCGTCATATTATAATAATAACGAAGCATCAATTAGATAATAAGAGTAAACAAGCACAATATCTAAATATCTCGTTCTGAACAAAAACATTTTAAAGTTTAGCAGCATGTGACATTATTTTATCTTTAATAGTTTAATATCATAATACTAACATTTTTAATCGGCTACCTTCTAGAAAATCCTCGAAACAAAGTCATAAGTCAAGGTTTTGAAGTCCGGACATTTTTCCTCGTACGAGATTATGTGGGAACAATGCGCGGGTTCCGGACTGGCCTTTTAAGTAAAAGCTTATTTGAGATGCTCCCAAAGGAAAAACTTGCGAAACTACGTGTAATATTATAGACGTTTTACAGTTAAATTACGCTTTTAACTTTAAAATTTATTATGAGAAACTTCATTGAATAATGCACTCTATTTCTGACAGGTTAAAGTGTAAATTGCATTGATCAGAATAATTTAATATTTTAAAGTTATATGAGCCGTTGTATTTATTTTGCTGGATTTCAGCTGCTGCTAATTACATACTATAACTCATCCATTCAGAACGAATTGTACACATTGTTATTATAAATAAAGCCATATTCGCTGAAATAAAGTTATTCGTACGTTATATCATAAATAATCAGTTATTCCAGCGTGTGAACATATTTAACGCCAATAGTTAAATGCTATTTATAATGTTACTTTTCGTGGAGAACTGTTCCGATTGATTTGAACTGCTGATTTTGTATAATCTATTTATTACTCATCAGTGACTACACTTTGAAATTGAAAACGCGTTTAATAAGCAGCAGTATGATTGATTTTTGTTTGAAGCTTATTATTTATGATCACTGACTTGCGGTCCACCGATAGGGAAATAATTTAATTTCTTATCACGTGCAAAAAAACGATTCCCGCCCCAGGGAATTTTGGTATTTTATGTCGGGGATTTTTGACATAATTTACATTCACAAGTAACACCCAGATTTATAACAGGCATTGAAGACCACACAATCGCTTGTCCTATGCGGTGATCGAACCTTCGACACGTTGCGAAGTGGTAGTTGGAGCAGTGGCCTATACCAACTACCATTTCACAACGTGTTGTGGGTTCGCTCGGTCGGTAGCTATCCTTGCAGTCTTTTATATTCAACATAAAAAATAAAATTAAAATATATAATTTGATCACCGTTAGCAGTCTTGTAGGACTCAACGTACCGAATAATATTGACAGATTTAGCCACCACCTAAGAAGTGAGTGGGACATATCAGGGTCCTACTCTGGCACCACTGCTACCCTAGCAACATTGGCAACTCGCCAGCCATGCCAACTACCGTGACGGGGAATATCGCCTTCTGACTTAATTGTATTTGTTACTATTGTATTAAACGATAAAGGACCGTGACTAACATATTTTGAAGTAGATGGATTGGGTTTTTATATTGTTGTCCAATTATGTCGCATAATACCATTTCTTTGTTGTAATTACCTAAGTGTCATTATCAGGTACAGTCACGAGCAAAAATATGTATACACTCTACAATTTTTCATCGATTTCCTCTTAAATTCTAGATTGGTATTGTAAGGCGTGCTTTAAAGAAATTATTGAAAACAGTTCATTATTCATATACAAATATAGTTGTTTTTCTGACTTTCATCACAAAAATCTCGCTAATTTTATGTTGAAATTTCGCTATGTGTATATATAATTTTGCTCTTGACTGTACTAATCCTCGTACTATTTTAATGCTCTTCCACAATAAAATCATTTATCTATAACTGTAACATATCAAAAACCCGAATCAGTTTCTAACTTTAACCCTCAAAAATGAAGGCACACAAGTTAACTAAACTAAACTCCACTTATGCCAATTACTAGCGGTATTATACTCAAATTGATCAGAATTCTAAACAAACCCGTGCGAGCCCCGGAGAGCCTCACGCGGCCACTCAAACTCTCATTCGACTCCAAGGACCAAATACTTGTTTAATACTAAACTATGCCAATTTTGACCGGCGCCCCTCATCGGGCGGTAAAGGTGAGGTTTTGATTTTGTTGCCTTTATTTGAGAGTCAAATAGAGAGCGAATTGTTTGCGAAAACCTAGTTGTTTAGGGTTTGGTGTCGGTAAATGGATTCGGAGTTGTTGACTTTAACACGAGAAACCTGAACAAAAGACCGCAGAATAATTGTATCTGACATTGTTAAGGTTTACGATGGCTAACTTTTTTATGGTTATAAGGGATTTTTGTTTCACGCTTAGTTCCTACAAGCCGAGGTAAAGTAAAGCTAACTTTAGACAATATTTAAGTTTGAAAGTCGAAAGGTTTTGTTTTACTTGAGGGCTGAAACTTGCGGATATTTAAGAATTTAAAATGAACGACCTGAATATATCGAAATCCGGGATAAAATACGTTGTAACTTTAAGGATAAATAACGAAATCCTTAAATATTAGTAATATAAGCAGAGATAATGATGATAGACTGGATTGAGGTCCAATTTTAAGAGGATTTAAGGTCAAAAGTTAAATGACCTTTGTAAATTTCGTTTTCGTGATATAACACAAGTTTTCAGATTGGTCTGATATGAAACGTGATCATTCTGCTAATCAAGGAGTAAACTGATAGAGGTTAATTTTTACAAAGACAAGGAAAATTATTACGTTTACTTATAAAAGATGAATTGTGTCTTTGTAAAAATATAGGTAATACTGTACTAAATCAGATTCAGAAGTCTTTTATCGCACTGTCTATTTTACTCGTTATCTTTTCAGACAAAAGTCGTCTTCGCACCAAAAACATTTATATTTTTATGAGAATGAATCTAAGAATCTGGCACGCGTTAAAGTTTTGTTTAAGAAATAAATTCCTTTTGCAAAAGGACTAAAAGGATATCTACAAACTGATACGAGGTTGGTGTGACGCTGCAAAAATAGCAGCCAAACAGAATTAAATTCATGCAGGGTGCAAGATAAATGGCGTCACGAGAAGTTCCACAGACATGCACTCTGCGGTGCAGCGGCGGGAAGCAGCAGATAGGGAAGTACAGGGGATTGTGACTAGGGACGTAGTACTATATTATTATACTTGTGTAATATAATGTTTATGACATGGTTTACGATTTAAAATTATAATTTTGTGGACGTGACGTGAGATATTATATTGCGGAAGTAACTCTGTCTGGTTGTGTATCTGTCTGCCTATCAATAGAGTTGTAAGTTTAGCTAATAAATATATAAAGTTACAAAAGTAATTGTTAGTAATATGAAAATTCGTATGTATTACAGGATTACGACAAAAAGTAAATAATACAGTAGATTTCTATTTAACAATTTAGTTACGAGTCAAACATAACATTAAATACATAAAACAATACGCGACTTTGTCCACATCAACATAATCCCTATAAATCAGCCACAAACTCATAACATTTGGACAGTTCATTAAATCAAGCCCGAACAAACAGAACTTCGTAATACCATGATTTGAGCGAGAGTTGAGAAAAGTTCCCAAAAATATAGTGATGTTGCAACAGTGACCCGTGTCACACAACTCCAAAGTTTAGGGTGACCAGGCGGCGCGCGTGTCGCGGACAACTTGCAGTGTAGTGACAGCTAGGGTGACCTTGCCAGAGGACGGGACACCTTTTTGTTTATATTTGAATTCGATTTGTTTGGTTAGGGGTCGGTTACTGTTGGACTTATAATGGATTTTCCTTAGAGGAGTCAAGATTTGAGAATCGGTTGACTTGAATACGAAAGATGAGAAAGTAAGTGAATTTATATTCGAAGTCGTCACAGACCTAGATACTATTTTTAGATATATTTTATGTAAATAAATGAATAAATATATTTTAGCCTGCAATAAACGTTAAAAATGTACTGGTAATTATCACCATCAATAACCTAGTAATAAAAGCATCTGTAATCTGATAATTTTGAATTAAATGCAGCGAGAAACTGGACGATATAGCGTGTACTTGAAATTCAAGGGTTTGGTATCGAATGCATAAATAATTTAAATGCTATTATTTTCACCGATTAAAATACTTACATGTTCTTTTATTCACAAAAATAAACCTTAATACGAACTCCTGGAATTTTGTTATATTTTCATTACTCCATAACCTCAGCGAACACAAATTAATATAGCTCTTAGAACATCTGAAGTGGTCTGTTCGAGTATTTCAGTTAATTATATTAAAACATCGGGCGCGGTCCCACCGAGAGCGATACTTCATTTAGATACCGAGGTACTTGTGCGAGCTGAAGCGAGTCGCTATCGGTTTCACGTTAAAAGAGGATACAACGCTTTACTCGGAACTTTTTATCTTTTCCATTTGGTTTTAAATACGAAATGGATTTAACTACTGTTTGTTTGTTGGAGTATTTTAGTTGTAGCAGAATGATGTCTGTGACTTTAGCTGTGTTGTAAATAATGTTATACTTAAATAAAGGTCTAGGTCACTTTTAGGTGTTGTAAGAGTTTTAGGGGTGACCCTTAAAATTCCTAAAAGGGTACTTATGCTTGAAAGCCTAAGCACTGAAAATTTATAATTCTAGGTACCCGTTAATTAACCCTGGTTGTTATACCATCAGTCGTACTTAATCTAAGGTCAACATTAGGGTTCAAATTGCACATATTGAAAAACTTTGAAGACAGTTATGTCGCGCTATGCTAAGTAAGTTACGATGTCGGATTGCCTCGGGGCTTTGAGGGATATTGACTCGCTTGAACCCATAACCCTCTGGAATTTTGATTACTCGCGCCTATAATCCCATCCGAGATGATCCCTAAATGGAGAAGGCATTTGCAATTTATCTAATTGTATTGGAAGCGGTTGGAAACAGTTTGTCTTCGGCATTGTTGGAAGCTTACGCCGACCAAGGGATATTCTGTATTGGATTTCACTTCAAATCACTGTTTATCGAAGAAGCGATTTTGGTCCCTCGGTCCGGAACTTTGGTAGCAATGTTTTCTTTTAATGTACCTGTATAATGAATAAACTGAGTGCAAAAGTAATTTTGTGTCACTTTCCACACAATAAACAAAACTGAAAAGTTTTGATTGATTTAACAACTTCAAAACGATAATTTTAAATCATCATTTAGCCAATCATAGTCCACTGCTGGACATAGGCCTCTCCCAATTTGCGCCACAACACCCGGTCCTCCGCCCTCCGCATCCAGTCCCCTCCAGCGACCTTTTTCAGGTCGTCAGTCCACCTGGCGGGGGGGCGTCCTACCTTACGCTTGCCGAGTCGCGGTCTCCATTCTAGGACTCGTCTGCTCCAACGGCTATCGGTCCTTCGACAGACATGGCCAGCCCATTGCCACTTCAGCGAGCTAATTTTACGAGCTATGTCGGTTACCTTGGTTCTTTGTCGGATGACCTCATTACGAATTTTATCCTTCAAAGAGACTCCGAGCATAGCTCGCTCCATAGCCCGCTGCGCGACTTTAAATTTGTGGACTAGTCCAACCGTTAATGTCCACGTTTCGGCACCGTAAGTCATAACAGGTAGGACGCACTGGTTGTAAACTTTCGTCTTCAGGCATTGCGGTATAGGCGAAGAGAAGACTCGACGTAGTTTGCTAAACGCTGCCCAGCCTAACTGAATTCTCCGATCGACTTCCCGCTCGAAGTTGTTTCTACCAAGCTTGATGACCTGCCCTAGGTAGATATACTCTTGAACAACTTCGAGCATCGATCCTTCGACATATATCGGTCTCGGCATGACATGTTCATTGAACATGATCTTGGTTTTATCCAAGTTCATGCCAAGACCGACCCGTCGTGAAGCTCCATTCAGGCCATGCAGCATCTCGCTTAGTTGGTCCAGCGACTCTGCCACTATGACGATGTCATCGGCAAATCTAAGGTGCGAGATGTGCTCACCGTTCACATTTATACCCCGTCCAGTCCAGTCCAGAGTCTTGAAGACATCCTCGAGCGCATTGGTGAACAGCTTTGGGGATATAACATCCCCCTGTCTCACCCCCCGACGCAGCTCGATCGGATTGGTCTTATGGTCATGGAGCTGGACAGTCATTGTGGCGGTGTCATATAAGCATCTCAGCGCCTCGATGTATCGCCAGTCAATGCGACATCGTTGCAGAGCATCCAGAACCGCCCAAGTTTCGATGGAGTCGAAGGCTTTCTCGTAGTCCACAAAGGCCAAACACAGCGGCTGATTGTACTCTTCGGTTTTCTGCACAATCTGCCGAACAGTATGGATGTGGTCTACGGTGCTAAAGCCTTTTCGAAACCCGGCTTGTTCTGGTGGCTGGAACTCGTCGAGTCTTCTAGCGAGGCGGTTAGTGACTACTCTCGAGAACAACTTGTAAATGTGGCTCAGGAGTGAGATAGGTCTGTAATTCTTCAGCAAGGTTTTGTCGCCTTTCTTGAAGAACAGAACCACCGCACTCCCGCTCCACGCTTGTGGTGTTAAGCCTTGATGAATGACGGAATTAAAGAGACTCGCTAGCTCTTTCAGGACTGTGGTCCCACCGGCCTTAAGGAGCTCGGTTGTAATTCCGTCATCACCCGGCGCCTTGTTGTTCTTTAGTTGTCTGAGAGCTGCCTCAACCTCGCCCGGGTCGACATCCGGGATGTCCTCGGTGTAATGGCGCGTGAGTGGGGCTCTGTGGTCATCTTCGCCTTGTCTCGATGGTTTAGTCACCCGTGATGCATATAGGTGTCTATAAAAACTCTCAATTTCCTCGAGAATCTCGAACTTAGAGGTGACGGTCCTGCCATCCCCGGTCCTCAGTTTCGCCAGATGGGGTCTACCTAATTGCTGAGCGAAGACTTTGGTGCCTCTATTTCGCTCAATAGCAGCCTCGATATTACGAGTGCTGCAGCGTCGGAGGTCACGTCGCGTCAGTTTCCTGATTTTCAGGTTTAAGGACCGCCTATCTGACGAAGACATCTGGGCGTCCGGCGTTTCTCGTCTTTCCTTCATAAGTTCGAGAGTCTCGGGTGAGAGCTTGGACTCCCTATTACCGCGTTTTCCGGGGAACAACCTTCGAGACACATTCTGTAGCGTTTTGACCACTGTGTCGGTTTTTTCGTCAACATTGTCCGTGGTTTCCAGCAGTGCGAAACGATTTTGGAGTTCCAACTGGAACTTATCGGAACCTAAAGCTATTTGGGGCAGCGTGGGTCGGAGAGTAGGTCTCATCATCCTAACTCTTTCAGCCTTAAGGTTGATATTTAGAGAGCCTCGGACGAGTCTATGATCGCTACCGGTATTAAACCTATTGATCACCGAGACGTCTCTAAATATATGCCGTTTGTCCGTGATGATGAAATCTATCTCGTTCCTCGTCACATTATCGGGGCTTCGCCATGTCCACTTTCTGTGGGGCTTCTTCTTAAAGAAGGAATTCATTAAGAAGAGCCCCTGGGACTCTAAAAAGTTGACCAACATTTGGCCTCTGTGATTTCGGCGCCCCACGCCGTTAGGACCGATTTTCGTTTCGCCGCATTCTTGTACTCCCACCTTGGCATTAAAGTCTCCCATAACAACGTTGTAGTGAGCCTTCCTGGTACCATGTAGTGCCTTCGCTATGTCTTCGTACATGGTTTCGGCTATCTCATCAGAGTATGTCGAGGTCGGCGCATATACCTGCACCACCTTCAGGAACTTCCTGTCGGTGATTTTCAATAAGAGGTACGCTACCCTTGTCGACACACTACTGATTTCCACAACGCTGCTTGTGAGACACTTGTTGACCAAGAAACCGACACCGCCCTGGGAGGGCCTATCACCTTCTCGGTAGTAGAACAGGTCACCTGACTCAAGGGTTATCGTGTCCTCCCCCTGTCTTCGGACTTCAGATAACCCCAAAATGTGCCAGTTTATGCGACCCAATTCTACCTCGAGTTCGGTGAGGTGTTGGTCCAGCCGTAGACTTCGTCCGTTATACGTCGCCAGGGTCAGTTTTTTGAGGTAGTGGTAGCCTCCCGTAGCCCGGAGATTCCTAGCACCCCCTGTCCCGCCGTTACCGCGACCGCTACCTTGGCCGGGAATAGCGGGACTACCGGGAACTGGGGGCCGTTTTGTGTGGTGTGGGCTCATACAGAGGTTTTGGCCTACTAATGCCACGCTGGCCAGACGGGTTGGCATAGTAATATATATATAGATAATTTTAAATATCCTTGCTAAAAAAATATTATTTCACCTTAAAATAACAGTTTCAAATTGTTTGCTGAAGTAGGCGACTCAAGTTTCTTCGGCCGATAAAATATCTATTGAGGTGATTTATTATTACTTAATACCATTACCGAAGAAATTTGAATGTAAAAGTTTTTCTGCTTCCTAGTAATACAATTACTTTACATCTTCGCAAAATTTTACAAAAATCGAAAGCTTGAGTTAACATCACTGAATAAATAAACAGTTTCAATATAATTTTATTGTGAACTAGTGCTGTACATAAACATTTAACTACGGATTTTAATTGAACAGCCTCGGCCGGCCTACATTGTTCGCCTCCACTACCTAAAGCAATTTAATTTGTAACAATTCTTTAAGCTACCCCTCTGGCCACCCTCCGTCAATGAAGCACTCGTCAAAATCAATAGGCCGTTACAAATTAAATTTAATTAAGGAAAATTCGCGGCAGAAACAATTTAACAACGGAATTCATTACCAAATTAAGATTCGTTGACGAGTTATTATCTGAACGGCAGCGTTACCGGTGCGAGAGCCGTGCCCGAGCGCGTCCGATCGCGGCCGAGTAGACACGAACGCAGTAGAAGAACTGTTCGCAATTTATTAAATACTTAATGAGTTTTGTTTAAAGCGTCCAGTTATAATTATTGTTGCTGCAGATTTGTTACGTCGTTATAATATTAATTTGTTTGGAGATTGAAATGTTTTTTTTATTAAATATTCATATTTGGGAATATTTTTTTTTATATGGCGCTAATCTGGTAGGCAGGTTTAGTAATTAAAAAATGTGCTTAACTGTTTTTTTAAAAAAAGGACACGATGTTTTACCTACATAAAGTTGCAATTTCAGTGTAAAACTAAAGTGAAAATACTTGATAATGTAACCAAATCCAAAATAAAACTAAGCTAAAATTTTGTAGCAGCACAAAAATAAACAGACCACCAATTCCCAGTACAAACATAAATCAATTCAGATTATTTCAATAGCCATCGTTCTCGCCGCTAACTAAAAAGAAAACAGAAGTAATCCACAACATTGCAGAGTACTCGTACTAACAGTTTGCCAAACTATATCAATAAACAAATACCCTTTAAAAGCTTTTGTGTTGGTGCCGGTGTGTGCGTGTACCGTGTGCATGTGTCTCTGTGTTTGTGTGTGTGTAGTGATAGAAACTAATGCGGCGGTACATGTGCCAAATCTAATGAGATTGCCTTGTTACGGATCCCGATAAGTGCAGGATGCCACTCTATACATGGATATATGCTAATTTCAATCAATAACTTTTTTACCATGTTAAACTTGCAAGTTGAAGCATTGTTTATTCTCAAATTTGTTTGCTGTTCCAATCATTTCCTTAAAAATATGTTTCAAAATCTTATGTAGCCTGTAGGTACTTCAATTTGCAAATCCCTAAGAGAATTAGTGAGAGCTTTCTTATTTTAGTTTTTGCACAATGTATTTGATTAATGGCGTAAGTTCTTTTTATTACCGTCTAACGAAGCCTTAAGTTTAATGTGTTTCTGATTGGAAGCAAACATAAATTAATTGCTACGAAAGAAAATACTGTAAGTTTATCTCAATTAAATAGCCCATCGAATCTAAAATTGTTTAGTTTTCCAGATAAAAGAATAAGTTAGTCAGTAATATAAATTTCCATAACAACAAAGCTGGTCCACAGATGCCACAGCTCAGACAGATAAAGCCGAGATACACTAGATAAACCTGAAATATTAACACTAAACCTAACAGAACACACGCGAAGAGAAAAAACAACGTATTTAAACGAAATACTCACAAAAATAAAAGTTAATATGTCTCGTACTAACACAATTATACCAAGTAATTGTTAAAGCAAATTAAACCACTACACAGGGGTGTTCAAAAGGTTCACGCCGCAGAAATACCAGCTCGGATAGAAAATAATAGTTAATTAATAATTGGTTTAAATATGTTTGTATTGTGATACAAACTCAATTTCAGTACTCAGATTTTATTGTTTGCGCAAAGATTGTAGATAGACAGTCATTATAAAAGTAAAGTTTTAACGTACAATTATTATTGTATTGTAGTTAAGAAAATACATATTATTATATTAAATGCATTAAATTTAATTGAATCTGAATGACTTATCACATGACACTAGACCTTCTGACATCACCTCCTTAATATTAAATCCAATAGGTTTACCCTTCGGGAGTGAGAAATGGGAACAAGAAAAACTATAACAATTCGTTTCGGTCATTATACGGGACACAAATCGAGTTTTTCTTGAGACAAAGTCAGTTCACACGACACGCTTGGCACGCGACCAAAGCCGCGCCGCGCCGCGCCATGTCGCGCCGCCATGCCGCGGCAGTGGCGACGATCCAACACGCAAGAGATAGCGGATTTATGTAATCACATGGACCAAGTAATAACATTTAGTGTCCCGAATAGAAGGACACTCCGAATAAAGGCGAGGAAGTAACGGCTCACATTGCCCGCGTAAATATTAAAATAAAATTTATGACCAAACGTTATTTTAGACGCCGCTGCGTCTCATGCTGGGCAAACACTTTAAGGTGAAATATAGCGATAGATGTACTCTTGAAAATATCTAGAAGTTTAGTAATTTTAATAAATATAATATGAATAAACAAATAGAGTATATAATTAGTTGGAAATATTTTGTCATGTCAACGAGAGAGTTATAATCAAATCCTTAAACAATTTACAATGCGAAGTTTATTTTGTAAGTTATATACTTCCATCGCTTTTATACTTTTTTTCTTTCGATTATAGAGGTCGATCAAAACCTAAAATTATATACCTAAATATACTTTATACTTTGATCTCTCTTCTTGTTCTGATGTAGGATGGGTATAAAATATTAATAAATTAAACATAGGTATTTTCATAAATAGCTCTAAAGTCGGATTTTTCATTGTATGTAGGTTTGTTTTATATTCACCCACATTCGGAATTTAATAACTCTATGAAATATCTGCCTCGCGTGGGATTTGAACCTGCACTTATACGATTTCAATAACTTAAACACTGCTCCACTATTAATATCAGTAATTATATTTAACAAACTT
This sequence comes from Autographa pulchrina, assembly GCA_905475315.1. Lineage (NCBI taxonomy): Eukaryota > Metazoa > Arthropoda > Insecta > Lepidoptera > Noctuidae > Autographa > Autographa pulchrina. The sequence continues at coordinate 8,941,459 of FR997787.1, forward strand.
TTCATATTTTAATGTAGTTATATTATTATTTATCTTAGCGAGTATTTTACAGTTTTGATTCCTATTTCTCGTTTGCAAACCTTTAGCAAATAAATCGTATTCCAATCAGGTAAACGGGCAAACATCCATCCATCCTGAAAAGCAAATCTACGAGAGCCGTGTGTATTGGATAGTTGGCCATACGTACGTGTATTGCCAATGTTTGCCACATGTTAGGAATATTTTGTAAACATAAAGTAAAAAACCACTTAATTTAAACATATATGGGTAACATTACACCTATATATTATTATATGGTCTCTGCTATTTCTAATTTACCTTTGAATAATATAAGGTATATATAATTATTTTTTCGCGAAGGTTAATTCAAGTACAAAGATCTGAAGACTAATTATTTCACGATAATTAAAAAAAAAAAAAAAAACTCAACAGCACGGCGCGGCGCGGCGGTCTAATCTCGACGCTTTCTATTAGATGTCACACTTTGACATTTACGATACATTAATGGTATTAAATTACGTAAAATGTGAGAATCACACTTCTGATGTTTGTTTGATTCTGATCAAACAAAAGGCGAATACATTTTAATGACATTTATATGGCGTGTGTCTATAATATAAGCAAATCAATATACCACCTGAATTTAATTTCTGACTTTTACAGACTTTTTGGTAGGTAGTCACATACAAAACAATGGTATTACAGTAATGGTACATAAATTAAAAGTTGATTTTAAAGGTAAACATTTTCCTGTGTTTATTATTTACTTCTACATCAGTATATACCCGCTGTAATATTATACCCTAAACTATCCCACATTAGAATATATTATTACAAAGTGCCACAAAAGTAGATCCGTTTTCTTATTTACATCGTAGTATTTCTGGCAAGCCTCCTAACTGATAGATGACCACAGCCTAGCTAAGTAGCGTACAACATTGACAGCGCCTTGCAGTACGCCCGGCACAGTCTGTGGAACGCGGCTACTCTGTACGATGTATATGTGGGCAATTAATGTGTTCAAGTAACAATCGTGTTATATTCCAACAAGTGTTATGATTGAGGTTGGTATAAATCTTTCGAGAACGGAAGAATATTTTAGTGTGTTATAGTATGTATGGTTAGGGACATAGCTGTTGATCTTGCTTATCTACAACTGTGTCCTATCCACAGGACCTAACTGATAAATGATGCATTTAACTGAAACTGTTCCGAAAAACTAGTCACAGGTATTATATTAACCCCTATTAATGTAAACTATTATATTCTATGTAAACTTTAGCCCTCATCTCATACTGTTAGAGAACTAAAGTATCTTACGCTAAACACATAATAAAACGTTGTAAATTAAAGTTTAGTTACCAAAACGCCAATCAAAGTTCATACTTCGAAAACATAACAAAAACATCAATATTATTAAAATAAATCCTAAGTACACCCGGGCATGGTTCTTGGCGCCTTTCTACCTGACGGTGAAGGCCGGATAAACCCGGCTTTATAATAATTATGTTGACGTTCCAAACCTTTTCCTGCACTGTTTCATCCCTTTATTATTAAAATTAAGAACCAGGAAGTCTCTTTAGTCACAAACTGTAAAAGGCAATTATAGGACAAACAAACTAACCAAATTTACAAAAGGAAATAGTGTATTTCAATATCGAACAGTGGTTTAGTGTAAAACTGTGTGATTGTGTGTTTATAATATTCATTTATTAGCCAGCGTTTTAGTTCAATTGCTGGTCACTAATTGAATTACTTTATTTTGAAAATCAATTTGAATTGTAACGAGTCAATCAAATTGAAGTATTTGTTTTGACGCTTTTCCATTTTTCCAGTACATTACCAACACATCGTGAGGTAACCTGAATTCTTATACATGGAACCTGAAATCACCAATCCGCGACCATTGATCACCGCGTGGTGATCAATGGTCGTTCCTTCTCTACATAAGAAGAGGCCTCTACTCCGCATTAGGACATTTATTGACTGGTATTATTATAACCTACTATCTATCATCATCTTATTTATACCGAAAATCAATCGATGATTATAAAAGGTTGCTAATATACATTTTCATATTCAACGCATATATTCAGTACTAGCTGTGCCTGCGACTTCGTTCGCGTGGATGACGAAACTTATCAATGAGTTTTTAACTGCAAAATTAAGTTTGTTTTTATTGTTTATATTTTTCCCGGATAAAAACTACCCAGTGTGGTGCCCAGGATAATAAAGAATAATTATACCAAGTTTCATCGTAATCGAACCGACCGGTAGTTTTTGCGTGATACCTGAACAAACAGACAGACAGAAATTTTTTTTTTTTCACACTTTTGGGTTCTGTGTCGGTCTAGTAACACCCCCCGCCATTTATTTTTTTGATATTTTCAATGTACAGAATTTTCACTTTTACAGATTTATTATAAGTATGTATAGATGACAAGTCCAAGGTCCACTACATAAGTCCTTGGTCCGGTACATAATTCCGTGATCTCGTCTGATTGGTCGGCGCGGCAACTTGTGACAACTGGTGACAGATTGCGAGATACTTGCGAAGACGCGTGTCGCGTGTGTTTCTTATGATTGTCCGAAAGAGGAAGTTAGTTGAGTTAATGTTTTTCTGTTCAGTAATGTATGAGTTATGTAATGTATGTTTTGTTAATTTAATTGAAAGGGATGAATTAAGCATTTAGCAAAGTGTATTTATTTATACATAAGAATTAACTAATAGGTACGCAAATATTCGGTTGGTATTATGGTTTATGTTGAATTTGTTCCCAATATCAGTTTAGGTCCAAAAACAGAAAGAATTCGACTTCCTAGTGCCCCCTAAAATGGTCCCTTGTTTAACATTATTTAAAGCTGTTGTAATGTAAAATGACTGACATTGGAGATAAACTGGCTTACACAGCATTCAATTAAAGAATAACATTGGTTGATCCAAAAGGATATGAGGATAATTATAAGTTAGAAGAAACATACATATTATAATAAATAGTACATAAGGACAAAGTCTAAGAACCATAACCACAAATTAAATACTGAAACTTGAGAATGAATGTTACCATAACCGAAGCTTGGTCTTTTCGACCGCGTCAGTGAAGACGTCAGACTGCGTCGCGTCAGCAGTGCCGGGTTACATCCATTAGCCGAGAGATCGTTACAGCTTCCCGAAGCCGCAGTAATCGCTGACTCACCCGAGCACAATGCCTGACAACCGCTCGTGAAGCCATTAAACATAATCATAAAAAATTGACGAATACACTCGCTGTGGTATTACTTAATGTGACAGATTGTGTGATATAAAGTGTCGGTAGTACTCGGTAGGCAGTTCGTTGTGTATTTTTCTATTATAAAGTTTTATATAATGTGTAATGCATGTATATACAGGGTGTGGCGTAAATAATGGATAACCCTGAAACTGTCGGTTGGCCAGATTATCATCTACCATTTACCCCACTTATATCACCATATGCCCAGGGATGACCAAATTATTGATATTTTTGATATTTTAAATAAAAATCGTACTCACTCATACAAAATCAGCTGCCATTTCTACAATTGGTGACTTTTTCTCGTTCTGTTTTTTTTATCACTCCTAAATAATTGTATTATCATCTTAATTTATTCATATCATTTTAGAATCTGCATTAAATAGGCAAATTTAAAAAATAATGGGCCACCGTAGTGTAGTACATTTTTTTTCAATACACCCCTGTATTGCAAAATGCCTTAGAAAAAAATGAAAAATTTGATAAAAAGTATTTTTTTGCAATGATATCTTAGATTGTACTTTAAAATCTAGATATTAGTCTGATAATACAATTATTCAGAGTCTGTATATAAGCTTGGTTAAGTAATATGCACGCTGAATTGAAAGCATAACTTGATCACATTGAGGGGAAAGTTTGCTTATTAATGTAAGTGAAAATACAATGTTATGGTGCCGTAGTGGTGGTAAATTTAAAAAGTAAAGGACTTCAATAACAAAAATACCAAACTATAATTATATTTATGAGTACTGAGATGTGGTGTGTGTATTTTTTAATAAACTCTTATGACGCGTCTTACAAAATTGCCGTCAAAAATGCAGGTGCAAGCGCGGAAGGTAAACAGTTCTTTATTAAATGACTTTGCAGCGCTAGAAATATTGCAGTTTTGTTATTAAAGTAAGTTCGCAAAGTACTTAGCATAACTTTCTACAGGTATCCTATTAATTTCAATCTAAATATGAATTAAAAAGTCACTTTTGCAGGTACTGTACCTGTTCTCTATCTTAGCAATTATCAAATTTTCGTGTCCTGAAATGTACATCCGAGCCCACAATTTACATTCATATTGTGTTCGTGAGAATTAATCAATATCCGATATTACATTAACGTAACAAACACCACTTCTACTCGGAGAGCCGGGAAACATTCTCGCAAAACATCGATAACATGTTCAATAATCGTAGAGATAAGAGAGTCGGTGTAAGTTTGTCGCGACATCTATTACATCATTAGCTCCTCGACTACATTCGTATGCGATGCGTTTTACTAGAGATAAGTTTATGTCGCGATTAGCGCGAGTTTGAACGCGATCGGGGATGAAACTCGTTTCCGATGGGGGTAAGACGAAGCTTCCGTTATCGAAGGTTGACTGATGGCTGGAGTTGTATTCGAGTTTTGAATTGTTTTATTTTAATGTGAATTAAGATTTTGTTCTCGATTATTTAAGATCGTAAATCGTGAATGGTTGTTCTCTTTGTAGGAGAGGATTTGGCTCTGTTCAGGATTATACTATATTTAACGTTATGATCATTATTAATTATGCGTTTACAAAGTTATGCGTGTTAACTTCTCATAATTTCAGCATCGTGTACATTATAATTATCACAAATATCCACAATGCTGCCTCTACACTGAATGCGTGGGACTACAATAACGTTTGCTCATTACGAGCTTGTTATTTTATGTGCACTGATTAGATAATACATATTAATATGTTTATTTAATAATGTTTAACTCTGTATTTGATTTTTCCTCATAATTTAATATAATGTTGTATTATTCTTACATAAAATATACTATGACACAATTTTACTATTGAGTTTCTTTTTAATATGATATAAAGTTATAGACTAATGTACGTAGGTACCTATATAGTTATAAATCACATATAGGCTGAAACAAAAATACATTACAAGATGAAATTAATAAACGAAATCAACAATCCAATAACAAAAAATATCGCTATTACGGTGAAATCAAACAACGAATAAATGAATAACAAAACAACACACTACCAATTATCGAGGAAATTAAGCAAATCATTGGAACCCCCGCCCCGCTCCGTCCCGCTGCGGCCCGCGGCGTCTCCGCCCCACAATACGAACTAATTGAAAAAACTTTTAAGCGCTCCTCCGTCAAATTGTTTCACCGAGATTTCGACGGCACCATTTTAATTTGCGAGCAATTTGTATAAAAATTAAATGTTTAACGTGCACGCTAATGGGACGAGCCGGGCGACCGACGGAGGGGGGGGGGGGGGTACTATACAGGGGTACGAGGGGGGGGGGGGGACAGAATATGATTCGCTTATGAATGACAAAGTCGGGGTTCATCTGGTTTGTTTCGTGACATTCCTTTAGAGTTAATTCCGCTTTGAGTCGCGCTCAAATGTTCGTTACGGTCATTTGTGAAGGCTGTTCATTTGTAACGGTTATTCGTTTTAATTATGACGCTTTAAATAATTTTTCTTGCATTTTTGTTTTGTCAAATAGCTTTTGATGAAACACTGTCTTTATTTGAGCAGTTTACTATAGATATATATATTAATTATTACTTTAAATATATTTTTTAATAAGAACACAATATTATTTTATTACCTAAGATAATTCTGACTGCATAAAACCACGTTATTTTCAATGTCTTCAAACATGTTTCATAAAAGTCAAGACCGTTAAAGAATCTTCTACTCTCGAAAAATTACATTTTATACTAGCTCTAACAAAAGGTGCAAAATCTGTTACTACAGGAGTATTGTTACATTCGAGTAGTTATTAATTCAGAGCTGAACACTAACCGCTCGCAGGCTAACAAACGACCCATTATATTGTACTGGAACCTCCCGAGACCACTGCAGCACTGGATATAAATCTGTGTTTAATAAACTGGAGTTATAAGCAGCTGAGTTTTTTGACGTTTGGATATGTTTTAAATATATGAAGATTTTTTTATTTATTTTATTTGTTAGCACAAAAAGACCGTTAACAATGAATTATGTAAATGTAATGTAAGAATGTTGTATAATTTGGAGAATTATACAACTGTCATGCACATATATATGCTGGGTCAGCGCTGAAAACCAGCGCTGTTGTCTCGTGCCTGCGAGCACAAGACGCAGCTTCTATACTGAGCGCTGACCCTTTCTCGCGTAAGCGACGCAACTGCAGCGTTTTTTCTTTATGTTCTTAGGTTGTTCTGTTTCTAGTCTTACTTGTTTGTTGTTTTTTGCGTCCTTTTACTTATGTGTGAATAAATGGTTTTTCTTTCTTTCTTTCTATATACTACAACAACAGTCCCTAGCAATACTTTACAATTAATCGGAAACACAAATCAGTTCCAATACTTATTTGTCCAAAAACATAATTCACAGAATTGACAACATAAACGGCAAGCCAAACAACATAATATAACCTAACATAGGTACACATACACACAACCTTTCACGGAAACATCAAATAAATTTACAACAAATCAAATAATTTTCATTCTAATAAAACAAATTCAATAACACAGGCGTCAAATATAAGTGAACCCTCTCGCTGCCGCCGTAATGGATAGCCGCGTAGCCGGTGCGATACGACCGGGTATCGTCGACCGACTCAATTAACAGAGCAACAACCGTGCGAGGGTCCGGACGGCCCCCGATGACAAAACCTAGATAAAAACATTATATATTGCTGAGTTTTTAATAGCCTCAATCTGAAGGAGTATTAATTAAAATTAAAGAGCGTCTTGTAGTAAATTATTTATTGAACGTAAACCATTATTTATTTAAATCGTTTATTTTGGGATCGTTTATTGAGGGACACTTTTGTTCAGATCATATTATATTACAAGACTTATATCATATAATTTTCTATCTATATAAATCTACAGTAACATAACAAAACTTAAATAATTTTTGCTGCTCACTTAATAAGTGTCTGGAATTAGGTACTACAAAAATATATGGGATGTATAAAAATGTTTTTGCAGTTGACTGTTCAATTTTAGACGGTCCATAGACAGAGACATGGATATTGCGTGATATTAAATTACCTAAATTTAATATCACGCAATATCCATTGCAGTCCATAACAAAGGTGGGTGAAATCGGGCACAATTAATAACAAACGAAATTAAAACACATAATATTTTATATTTTTCCACTTTTTTAGATTACTTCACTTCCTCCACCAATGACTTACGTGTTCGTCTGATTCATACCCCGCCGTATAGAATCCTGTCGATACTGAGATACAAGAAAATTGGATTTTTGATAAAAACCGTGATTCGGGTCGCGAAGGCTTCGGGAATATTTCAGCCGATGTGTCTGCCGAGTGATTGCCGAGCAGATATGTTTCAGCTTACCTACCGCATGTATTATATGTAAGGAAGTATCTATATTTATGAGTCGAAATAGATTTGATGGTTTCAGTACATTCTTGTTAAGATGGATTACGTAGGACCTTTTTGGTGTTAAAAGTTGGGACGTTATTAGTTGTAGTTTATATGGGATTGCCGATTTTTAACTAAAGGTATATAAATACCGTAGGGTATGAACATCTTCAATGTACAAAGTCTTTGAATGGCATTAATGGACTTCAAAATCCTTTTGGACGTTTGTATATTTACCGTATCGATAATCATTTCCTACAAATAATTCTAACAGAAAAAAACCGACTTCAAAATAAGTCTTCTATTTATTTCTTCCCATTCCACTGTCAAAACTGGACCAAAATAAAATGGGACCACACGAGATGCACCAGCTTCCAAATAAAAAAAATATCATCAAAATCCGTTTACCCAGTCAAAAGTTGTGTGGTAACAAACAAAAAAAAATACAGTCGAATTGAGTGCCTTCTCCTTTTTTTCCTAGCTGCTGTGGCCAGGCTATGTGCACATTAATTCATTTGAAAGCAAAACCCATAATAACTTGTAACAGTTATATCTGAGAAAAGGTTTATAACTTCAAACCATTTATCTATATTCTTTTACTTATTATACATAATCTTAAATAACACAACTAATACCTCTCCGTCTCACTGTGAACAAAGATGAATGTCACGAAGATCATGGCGCAGTTAATTTGTATTCTACTGAAACAGACAATTTATTTTCTAACGATTCCCGAAATTAATGACATTAACCCTGCGTAAACTTGGGGGTCTCATAAACCCGGCCCTTTGAAAACTTCATAACTGACCCAAATTTAATTTACTCGAATTTATATTTACTCATAATACTGTTAAAATTGTAGGTACCTACACTTATTTAATTGAAATTTATCGCGGATATTCAATTATCTACTTCTATTTAAACGCTATTTGATCATCGTCTACTATGCCAACGGAAGTTTACAACCGAATTTTATTAACTTTTTTCTTGGTATTTTACATAAATACTTAGAATTTTTCCAGCTTCATGTTATTTTGAAACGACCAACACCGAAACTAATAAAGCAACGTTTCAGTAGAAAAACATCAGAAGATATTACGACCACGTTATGATTTAAAATTGCATTTACAAAAAGTGAAACAAAAATACATTACCGGTCTGAAAGACCTAATAAAACATAAAAACATGATTCCACAGAGCTCACAGGGTTACCAGGGCGACAGATACTAATGTCCTGCGGATCGCTTTAGTTTTGTAAATGAAAGAAAACTTTGTGTATTAATATTCAGGAGCCGAGCAAACTGTGGCGAGAATTGACAATCATCTAATTTGTTTTATGCAATGTATAAAGACTTTCAAAATGGACGATTAAATTAATGGGAGCGCGACAACTTGCTAAGTTTGCGCGTCCATCAAGTTTCGAATTTAATGTCGAAAACTGTTGAAGAATTAATGTGGTTATTACTGGTGCCTGGATTGCTCGTTACTTTAATACTATCACGTCCTAATGCTTTGGCAGTGTGAAAGTAATGCAGGACTCGCATCAACCACGAACTTACATTAATACTGCTCAAAATTCCTTCCAGTTAACTCTATCACATTTTCTGTAAAGTGGAAAGTCATATTTTATACTAAACATTTATATCTATGTATAAGTGTTTTTAGGTCATGTATTTGACATACATGACCTAACAACACTTATACATTTTTTGATTTATGTAAATATGTTTAACGCCGAGGACTGCACTACAAAAAGCATTATTTTTTAAGTTGGTTTTCGATTAGAGATACATGTTCCTAACAGTGCGACGAGTCATTGACGCCTTTTCGAAATCATTCGATACGTAGAATTGGGGATGCTTCTCAAATATTGATGGTAGCATATTTGGTGGCTGTTTATTACAGAGAGTTTAAATTACGGCTGCATGAGAGATGAGGCTTGTTCCGCGAATCGGTTTCGATGACGAACTCTCACAGGTTTGTGAGGCGACGGGCATTGACGCACAGGACCTGGGTGAAACTGTTCCCGTTTAGTTTGCTGCATTTAATTCCGAGTTATATTAGTTCCGTTTTGAAGCAACTAGTAGATATTTCATGCTGTTTTGATGCTATTATAGATGGACATGGATTTAACATAATATTGGGAATTTCTGGTAAGTTTCGTGGCCAATAGAATAGACAAAATTATACTATTATCAAAATCTAGATTTCGGGTAACTGCTAAACAAAAAGAAAAACATTTATACCGCTACTTTCAGACCATTATATTTTTCTTTTATTATTCGATAGTCTCGGATAAGTATTTTCAAATTATCTCCTACAATACTCACAAATAAACAAACTATTTCTGTTTTACATTATTTTAAACAATATTATGTATTACTTAGTTGCAGTACATGAATGTCCGTCAAGCTCATGTCGTGTGACGTCACGGTCGCAGCGTGACGTCAGCTCGTTTGTAAGAGAGCACCGCGGCGGCCACTGGATTGCCAGACCGGGTACAGTGTAGGTGCGCTCTGAACTATACCAACTTATTACAGGTGCAATGTATGGTGCGGGGGACTACAATAACGTGACATAAAATAATAAACAAAGGAGTGAGGAGGGGTGTAATTACAAAGTTTAAAAAAGTGGCACTCAATACTCTTGGTTAAGAATTTTTTACAATTCTTCTCTGCAATAGTGTATAGTAACTAGATAAACATGGCACGCTCAGTTAAAAATATTCAGATCGTACATGGGGAATCTAGTCTAGATTTGTCAAAACATTCAATGATGAGCGTAGGATCTGTTTTCAAACAGGAAATGAAAGGTGGAAGAGGATTAATCTAATACATAAATTGTAGCTGTTAAGGATTCGACGTTCATATCCCACATAGCTATAAAAGACAAAACACATATGCGACACACAAACGTTGTTATTTCAGTAACAACATCAAAGCGCTCGCAAACAGACGCAATATACATGTAATTTGAGCAAACAAACCACTTATAATAATTCAGTGGCGAGCTACTTATCGGACCGGGCCGGACGTGCGCCGGCGTCCGGCACGGCGACCGGACGCGGCCGGACGACCGGCACGCGCCGGCATTGTCCGGCCCGGTCCGATGCTTTACGGTTCTGTCTTGCCGTTTGTTTGTTCTCGCTTGCATCGCAATGTGTTTCATTAAGTTACGCGAGTGAGTGGCTCTGCTTGTTTTGTTTGTGTTATAAATGAATGTTTCCTTTGATTTAAACAGCTTTGAGTTATTTTTGTATGTTTTGTGACTCAAGTGTGATGCTAATGCATTTAAAAGCGCACTTAACTTAATTTAAATATTTATTATAATATATTATGAACTAACCTTTTAATGTAAAAGTAAAACTATCTACCATGTAAAGTCACGTAAAGCTACATACCATTTATCTATTCTCCGAGCTAGGCACATATAAATCGCTTATAATAAGCGCGACGTTAGCGCCAACGACGCGGCGCTAATAGACATTCATTAACCTTTCAAATTAGGTTAACTGCCTTCCTCACTGCCTTCCACACTGCCTGACTTACGGACCATGTAGTATCTGCGAGTGATCTTGACCGACTGAAGGCCTTTAGACCTTGAGTAAAGCTAACTGCTTAATCCTAGACTATTGGGTTCCCTTTTGAGAAAAGTATGTATTCCTTTGTTTTAGTTCTCTGTCTACTTATACACTACACTACACCAGAAATGCCTCCAGCGAATAATGGCTTGCATATTTTTTTTATTAAATTATATTTTTTTAATTTAACACCATGTTAGCATAGTGAAATGACTCTCGTCAATATGTTTTAGATATAACCTGCTTTAAACTGATGCAAATATTAATTGATTCTATAAAATTATAATTGTGTAGAACTGTTCACTTGCAGTTGCATTAAAAATAAACTGAACATAAGCTATGTTTTCTAAATTACTTTATATGTATTGTACTTTAATTATATGTATAGCAAAATAAGACATAAAAAAGTGCAATCTCTTCCTGCTTTTCTTTTTCTTAAATCTTGCAAATATTATCGTTATTGCAGACTTGAAGTTGTTTGCCCATAAATATAATAATATGTTAGTATTCAAACAACTCAAGCCCTATTCGTGTGTATTGACAATACAATAGTAAACAAATAACGGAGCAATCTCGACCGGAACACAAGGGGCCATCGATTCCACTCCGCTGACCTTTGCTAAAATTAAACATATGAGGAATGAAGCATTTGTATTGGGAGGACTTCTAGAACATTCTGTTAGGTGATACTCAAATGGTAAAAAACAGGTTTTTATAAAATCTGAAGCTCTGCGAAAGCTTTTAATGGTAAGGTGTTAGGTTCGGTTAAGTAACATTTCAGGTTATTCGTGGTAGTTTGCATGGCCTTCCCACCAAGTTTCCAGTGTAAGAAAAGGGAGAAACACTCCGGTGGTTGTACCCGGTAAAAGTACCTCACATTTCCGCGGAAAAAAATAAAAAGGTAACATCTTAGGTCCTTATTAGTTTTAAAATATAATTAAATCTCAATGAGGTTAGCTGTATTTTATGTTATTAGCTGTATTTTATTTCTGTAAATGACGAAAATCATATTTGATTTACTAAAAATATAAAAAAGAACGTTGGAACTCGATACCGAGTTATTTATTTAAAGCTTGTAAAACAAGTGCAAACTTTTCAATATGAAATTTCAATATTTTCGCAAAGTTGATGAAGTCACTTTATTTTATAAATAAAACGTTCAGACGCTTCATTAAATGGCGACAAAATATTTTTCAGTGATAACGTCGAATACCTATTTTCGCGTTTCAGTTACTAAAGAAGGCAATTTGGTTGGCCATCAGGCTTTTCAATAAGGTTCTTTCAATAGAGGTAGGTTTTTTATACTTTTCAATCGTTTCAGAAAATGGTTCCTGCAAAAACAAATGTCTTACATTCGAGGCCTTCTGTGGTCGAGTAGCATACACACCGGTTTTCAAGGTGTCAATAGTTCTCAGGTCCTGGTTTCAGGACCTAACAAAACACTTTTCTTCTTTGCCTCGTGTCTGGGTGTTTGTTGTACCATCGTGGTCTCTGATTCCAAAACACAAGTACTTTAGCTACTTACTTTAGGTTCAAAACAATCTACTCGCTGCAGTTGTCGACATTCATATCTTTATTTGTGACTTTATTTCAACAAAAGAAAAACCGCAAGTAATTGTGAGTTAAATTACCTACTTAACAATCATTGTATCTCCGCAATAAGATTATTGACACGTAAACCCGGCCGCGGGAAACTTTTTCAATGCGGTCAAAAGGACCAAACAATAAACCCTTCTGCACGTTAGGCAGATGAGATTCGGCCGCTGTCAGGCCGAGTCTTGTTCCCGCGACAATGGCTTGTGACGCATTGTGTGACTTGTCTGTGTGTTTGCCTGACGCGGGTCACTCGCCGCCTCGCTTTGTTCCCTTTAGTTTGGCGGTCGCAACTTCTAACTGTTTTAAATTTCAACTGAATAAAACCCAACATCATTTTACGTCCGAAATGTAGCGGTTTAGGTTTATTGTTAGAACTAAAACTGATTCTGTAGTTTTCGGAATTCTCTCGCTGAAACTGTTTGAATTAGAACAAGCTCATTTAAATCACAAAGAACACTAAACAAGTCGTCAAGTATTTCCATTTAGGTATTGTTTCGGAACAAAAGGACTAATCCTAAAAGTTAACAGAAGTAATTGTTGAAGTTCATTGTTAATATAGGTGGGTTTATAACGTATTGCCTATATAGTTCATGAGGTCGTAACGTTGGGTCTCGCGGCACCTGCGCGGGCCGGGCGTGTGTCACGCCGGGGTCTGTCTTAGTGGCACTGGATCACGAGCCCTTTGTAAGGTTAAGGCCAAGCTAAGACACCTTACCTTAGGGAAATAGAGGGTGTTATTTATATGTTATTTTTGGAATCCCTTCTTTTTGCATAATATTCTTTGTCCTAATATACTTTGGCATAACGATTTTGGCATAATTTGTTTTGCCATAATAATACTTTCCTATATTTTTTTTTAGCATACAGTTTATGTTGGCATAATTATGTTGAAGGCTAATTTGTTTTGGCATAAATTTAATTCGCATAATGTTACTAGGCCTAATCACTATTAGCATAATAGAAATAACGGAAACAAATTTGAGTTAGTGAAAGAAACGAATCGCTGCAAAACCGACTCCACGTAGTCTTTTCTGCCCTACCCTAGAGTGTAATTTAGAGTCGCGTAGGCGCGGAGGGGTGAGGCGGCCCGCGGGCTGAGGAGCAGGTGGTCTTAACACTCGCCGCCGCGGCTGAGGCTGGCCGGCAAAGCCGGCCAGCAAGCCGAAGCTGCGGTGGTGAGCGTAAAACCATCTGCGACGATAAGCTCGCGTGAGGCCGCCGGAACCCTGCAGCGCCGGAGCCGTGACAGAAACCATGCCTGCTGCATGTTGCATGCTGCATGCTGGCTTGCATGCTGCTTGCTTGCTTGCATGCTTGCTTGCATGCTGCTTGCTTGCTTGCATGCTGCTTGCTTGCATTCTGCATGTTTACTTGCATGCTGCATGCTTGCTTGCATGCTGCATGCTTGCTTGCATTCTGCATGCTGGCTTGCATGCTGCTTGCTTGCTTGCATGCTTGCTTGCATGCTGCATGCTTGCTTGCATGCTGCATGCTTGCTTGCATGCTGCATGCTTGCTTGCATGCTGCATGCTTGCTTGCATGCTGCTTGCTTGCTTGCATGCTGCTTGCTTGCATTCTGCATGTTTACTTGCATGCTGCATGCTTGCTTGCATTCTGCATGTTTACTTGCATGCTGCAGCAATATTGTATAGAAATGTGTATTAGTGTCTAATATTTTAGGTGTTAATTATTAATTCTTTGTTATGCCTATGTATAATGTGAGCAATATGTAAAATTGTGTATGATGAAGTTTTTTCATAATTAAGGAGTTAGATATTTGTATGGTGTATGATTAGTTTGCTTATAAAAGTTATGCTTAAATATCATTATGCGTAAGGATATTTAGGCTTTAGAATATTATGCTTCACAATTATTATGCTTAAAGTAAGTATGCCTAATAAATTATTCTTATAAAGTTATGCCAAATTAATATTGTGCGTAACTATTATTAGGATAAATACAATTATGCCATGTTAACTTATGACATAAAATTTTATGCTTAAAAATAGGGAACCGTTATTTTTATGTAGTAATCTTTGTGAGGTAACGAAAATAATATACTGTTTTTTTTTGGTTTTATACTATACAATAACCAAACATTTATGGTATATTAAAGTTTTTAATTTATTGAAATAGTAATTACGTAGGTAATAGCATCTTGCTGTATATACATAATATTTTTCGCCATTATAGGTAACTCGTGCGTCGGTTATATGTATAATGTGACATATCAACTGAACAATATTAACGCATGCCACAAAAATCTTCGTCTATCAAGTTCAAAACTATAACTTTTCTATAACCTAAGCACTAGAAACTATGTTTCCGATATATTTACAAAACGTAAACCTAATCATAACCCGACCAAACGGCACCATGTTGAGACAACAGGCCGGTAGCGCCTGTGTATTGTCCCGCCGCGCCGCGTGGCTGTCGCGTCGCTGTCGCGTTGCTGTCGCGTTGCTGTCGCGTTGCTGTCGCGTTGCCATTGTGCCGCGCCCGCGCCGCGCCGCGCCAATAGTGCGGTGACGGCGGTCTGACAGCGGACCAGTGCCCCTCTTTACCACGGAAAGTACACGTAATGTAATGAAGGGTTAGACTACGCTTGTTTGTGTCACACGTGTTGTGTTTCGGACGATAATTGTGGCCGGACCAGTCATAGCGCGTAGTGGCGTAAGAAAACTGGTTTTGATGTTCTAGTTACATGACTGTGTTTCGTTCAATGAGTTTCGATAAATAGGTTGTCCCAGAAAGTATAGACGATCGGTTTTATATCAATATCGATTTATTATTCTAAAAACCTTTTTTTACCCTTTCATTTTCCATTAATTTTCATACGGCTATCGCTAATGTTTTATCTAAGTAAAAATTTTACTATGAGCACAAAATGTCGTGAATATTATTATGTTAGCTAATAAAATGGGTTGGTTTTCTCTTAGTGATACCCAATCGTATTATAAGTTGACTATTAGTGTTTCTTGTTTTAATTGCGTTCAAAGCATGCCCACGCATTCGTAATAAATCAAATCAAGCCATGTTTAGCTGAACACGCCAAAATTTCTCCATCGTCAATCGAACGTTACAAATTGTTCCGAAGATCAATAAAACAGAATCGCCATGTCAAGCCTGTGCGAGGCGAAGGATCTCAATCATTCAGCCAGTGGCCCGATTAATTAGACAGAGCCTCCCCCCCCCTTCTACCTCCGAAGAGGTATTTATTAGAAAAAATCAACAATCGTTTTTCGGTCGCTTAGACAAAAGATATTTCCCCTGGGCCGGAGATAATTAAGGAATGTTAATTTTATATACCTAGCTAATAATCCCCAAAACACAAAAAATATAGTAAGGTTTCCATTTTAAGATTTTATGAAAAGTTAAAAATAGAAACATCAACAAGAACTCAACGCGAAGTTCCTAAGTTCCTAAAGAAGATCTTTAGTACAGATTAACAGACATAATGTAGTACTTACTCAAACCCATTCATATTGTCTGCGATGTTTAAGTAAATACAATATGAATGATACGGATCGGATACAATACTTACAGCCGACTTATATTTGTAGACATACATTATTGGTTCAAGATTCTTATGAATGTCACATTTATGGAGATTATTGAGACTTTTAGTCTAAATAAAACTTAGTTTACTTATCTTGCTTCATTTTATATCGAATAGAATTAATAGATATTAAAGTCAATGAATACAGTCGTGGTGGCCTAGCGGTTCAATGAACGGATTTGTATGCACAAGGTTGCAGGTTCGAACCCAGGCAAGTACCAATGTGGTTTTTTCAAAGTTATAGGTACTTTCTTAATTATTCTAAGACACTTCTGACAAACGGTGAAGGAAAACATCGTGAGGAAACCTGGATTCCAAAATTGGGATCTGAAATCGCCAATCCGCAGAGAGCAAGCGTGGTGATCAATGCTCGTGCCTTCTCTATATGGGAAGAGGCCTGTGCCCAGCAGTGGGACGCTTATAGGCTGGATTATTATTATTTATTAAAGTCAATGATGTGACGTAAAGTGAGAGTCAAATTATAATGTTTAGCTCGTGTCTAAAAAGTTTGTAGTTAAACTTTAACACATACATAACGCAAGCCTTTAGAAAAACCACAAAAATCAGTTTCTTACTAAAACGTTTAAGTTACTAGAACATAGAGCCTATTCTACAGGCTTCACTATAGTCAAAGTAATTAACTAACAAACATAAACATTCAAACTGCCATAAATCTCCATATAAGTGGGATTTCGTGCAAAACGTTCGTGTGTCGTCACCGTTATGACGTCATAACGGAGGCTCAACCAGTAAAGTTTTATAAGTGAGGCATAACGTCGCGGTGTTTATACCGCCGTTATAAATGAATAGTAATGAGTTTACAATGCACAGTGGATTTACGACGGGTTTAACGTTGACTAGGTTACGTTGGCACGCGCCGCTAACTCGGATAGAATTAATTTATTAACTGACGGACAGTGATTGAAATGTATTATGGTAACCTTATTTGAGTGGACAGATAAATAACTACAGAAAATATTAAATTATAATTGATTGTTAAGATAGTTAATAAGAAATCGTTCGTCCGGAAATCGAAGCAACTAGGCAACTGCGCGCTAATAGCGCTTCTCCTTTCGTTTGCCAACTTAATATCGAGCAAAACTAAATATACTTCAGACCGTTTAAAACGCCAACCACTATTATAAAATTCAATTAGTCGGTTTTAAGTATTTCTATAAAATATGTTCACTAACTTAATGAATAACATTGTACAATAATTCCCAAGTTCAGATCTCACTTCTCCTTATATAGATTTGTTGTAGAAAATAACTTGTATTCAAATTAAAATGATTGCAGCATTTAGAAAACCGTTTAACTAAATAATATACGACTTAAGTTCTTAAAATTAATACATTGATTGAACAAATACATCATCTCTGCAGTATTAAAAACGCCTGCATAAACTTCTATACAAATTCAACATAAACCTTCTAATATTGTTGTAAATTTCATGTAGAATTAACTGACTATAGTCTACGCCGTAGCGTCGTAGCGGCGTAGCTCGATAGCGGGGCCTACGGCGTAACGGTTATAAGGGTTGTGCCATTATTATGATAATGGGCGCTATTATGGCAGATATCATTATCTTGGCTAGAGTGACTGTGATCTTCGGGGAGGGGTTAATTTATTAATTTACTCTGGGCCACTTTCGTAATTATTTTCAATTTTGCTGCTAGAAAATGTAAAGTGGTGTTTTACACAGCTTTGTTAGATGTTGAGACAAATTGCCTAAGAACTTAATGAGAGAAATATTTTGATGGCTTGAATCTGTCTTCGTATAAATTATCATTTTTAACTTGATTTATATTTTGCACCTGTTGAGGAATATATTATTATAACGTGCATGCTGTTTTGAATAATGAATTCTTCTCTGAATACGAAAGAAGAAAAAACATACCGTACCGCACGTACCGTCTTTTTGATATTCAATGAGAAGTGTTCAAGGCCGCTGCTCACAATGATATAGTTACACAATGATAGAGAATGACACCACTAAAGTTATTCAGTACAGTCTACAGAGGCACTTCACAAGTGTGACAGTGAGAACAAAGGCTTGATTGACGCGTCGCAGCCACCGGCTCAAACTCTCGCGTTATGAAATATAGTGTCTATGGCCAACTACCCGACGGTGACAAATTGCGGGAATTTGGACGCACCCCCGAGGACCCGGTGACCAAAAGTTTGGTCCTTACGGTCCCCAGGGCCCGCTGTTTGTAAGAGAGGTATTTGCTTTGACTAGTTTGTTTGGTGGAAGTTGTCAATAAGCACTTGGTCCTGAGTGGCCGACTTTGTGGGTTCGTTTTACTTTTACATTTAGATTAAGTTAGTTAATTGTTATGTATTTAAATAACCATCAATTTTCTGGTGGTTTAATTGTTCAATAACAAAGTTCGTGTAAAACCTTAAGGCGAGTAAGACTGGTACAAGGCTAAAAGTTACATTTAATAACTTTTTTAGATTATATACTTTATTCATTATTGTGACACAACACTGACGAAAGTGTTATGAGTAAACCTGGATACCAACAATTTTTATCGGAAATTTCCTACCAGCGATAAAACAGCTCTCTACTTTTCTAAACGATAGTACTCAGTAGTGGAAAAACTACAGGCTGATAATAAAAACCAAAGCATAAACTAGTGACTATTTGCTTAAAAGAAGAGTACCTTCTTCTATCTTGCATCTCTCTTACTCTTTAGTTAACAACCTCATGAGGTTTTCTAACGCACCTCAGTACATTATACATGTGTACATACCGCTGTGTTCACGTTGGCTGGTAACTTACCGGCTTTAATGAATTACAAATTAACATATTAATAAGTAATGAGATGTTTCTAGCTATATTTATTACGAGCCAGTAATCATGTTATTTTTTGTTAATCATATACGCGAGCTCCACGAGGCAACATCGTATATATTATAATATTTTAATAACACGTCGTATCATTAAACCTGTTCTAAAATACAATTATAACGTTAACTCAATCTAACAATGGTATGTATTTAGTCTAAACCAAACATTCTAAAAACATAAAATACTTTTCATTTTAAAACATCACAGGTTTCACAGAAGTACGAGTTTATTATTATTCTAATACATTGCGGGTCATTACACTACGAAATAGACTAAAGTTTTAAGGTTTCTTCCAAGAATGGAAGAAAACACATTCAAAGCAAATGTACTTCGCCTCAATCTCTTAAAATAACAGGCTGTAGTTCAGAATGGGAGCTTTTACATTCAGAGCTAAGCCTTCAACTCCTGTAGGCCTGACCAGTGGGATTAGTTAGATACATAGGTAGGCCAGAACCTTCTTTACTATACACCGTAAGGTACAGAGTGAAAAAACGGAGTAGAAAAAAAAACTAGAACTAAAAAACAAAATAAACTTCGATGCTAGTTTAAAATAAATATATTGTACGTAGTAAAAGTACCTAGACAAAATATAGTAGTAGAAAAACTGAATATTATTTTTTTCCTACAAAACTATTAACTCTCAAATGTTCAACGGCGCCTGAAACATGGCTGGTATACCATTTTAGACAAATAATATTCGCATAAGTTAAAAGAAATGTTATTATAGAATAAACGAACAAAAATTGTTTATTTATTAAATCTTCACCATAAATATTCCGAAAGACGCAGTTTCAGCACAATATTTCAGAAGCTTTTTTTACTAAAACGAGCGAAAAATTCTATATGTAGTTTATTTTTTATAAAATAATGTAAGAAACTGTTTGTCTGCGATACCAAGAGGAATACCAATGAGTTCGCAGACAAAGGGTTCACAATATGGAAAGTTTTTCAATACACTGAAATATTTTAACACTTTTGTTTTGAGATGCGATTGTTTTCAAATAATCCAATCGTCACTTATCTAATTTAGAATGCACATAACATTCATATTTAAGAAATGTTACATACAATAATATATTAGTATGGGGTAAGGAAAGAATAATATATAAAGTAATAAAAATAAATGTATTTGTAATTATGTCAAAATCCTGAACAATATAAGAGACAAATTCTCAAAGCCACCCTTCAAGTATGACCTATAAATAGTCTTTGTTCCCAGTCTAACTATACGCAATAATAACACGTTATAATTTGTGGAGAATATTCGTTTATCAGCTCTATGATAAATATTTAACACTGTCATACGTTGACCTCTGGTAGTCATTACAAATACTTCAACTTGTGAAATTTGGTATCCAGCTGAAACCAAAAAGCCGATCTCAACAATGTTTGGAATAGGCTAGGCTAAAAAACGACTAAATCTTAAAACAAAGATGTAATAAAAACAACTATTTGTCTTACAGTACATTGAGATACATAAATAGATATATAGAACTTAGTAAATAAAACTATATTAACGATTATTTCAATCTCAGATAACTTAAATATCTCGCGCAAATCCGAGTTATTACCTAGTTCATAATCACTTTACAATTTTATTCGTAATAATTTAACTCCCACGCAGATTAGCTTCTAGTTATCATTACTATTTACATAACCTTTTAATATTTCTGAATTATTTAACATTCGACATCGAGATGGCGACGTTCAATCGTTCGCGGAAACTTAAAAGGTGACTTCTATCTGTGTGGGTTTAGCATTAATTGCGATATTCTCGATAAGGATTTATTCGGTCTTAAAAACAAACACTTAAACAAATTGTGAACAGAATTTGTTTAAGAATGTGCGGAAATATATACAGCCTACGCTTTTAAAAAAGCGGCGAAATATTTATTACATAATATGTAAGTACAGAACACATTTTAATTTATAATTACATATTTTAATCAAAGTGAATTCCAAATAACACGCTTTTCATAATGAGGTTGTAACATTACAAAAATAATATTCAATAGGATATTATATTATAAATATGATGGATGGATACATAGAAGTTAAATTATTTATACGATTCTTACAGTTTTAATGCAGAACAAGACACTACTACTCGGTCAGAAACCAATTGAAGAAACATGTTGATTAACTGTACCAAAAGGACTAGTTTATTATTACCTATACCTCAACATAAAGTAATTATCCTAAACATGTTCACACATAAACCTTGTCTTAGTACGCGGTGACCGTGGTGTCTTCCGACAGCCGGCGATATAGCACGCGCCGCGCCACGAGTTGTAATGACGATCGATTTCAGCCACTCATAGTTCATGTGTGTATCCTATACTTCCAATAAAAATTACGTACTTAAATTGTAATAAAAGTCTAACAAAATTAGAACGTTCACAGTTTAAAGTAATACTAGCTTTGAAATAAAATTATAGAACTGTTAGTACATTTCTGGAATATAAAAATTAGTATTGGTAAGTCGTGTAAAATGAATAAAGATAGCTACGTGCTACCGTTTTCGCTCTATTTTACTACAACAAAAAGTCTTATTCTGTTTAACATATAGCTAACTGTTATTATTAAATCTACTTCATATTAACATCAGCGCTACAAATTACAAACACACGCTAACTGGCGACAAAATATTGACTTAGCAACGAGCCGTAACGTCTTTCCTTACGTAATTATTCACGACACCAATCGGGCGCACATCTGTCGCGACATTAGGCATAACACCAGCTCCCCGTCACGCGTTACCATGGCAACCGGCTAACAGAATCAAAGTAATTCAAGTTTAAACGATCGGGTTCTGTACAACGTGGACCGGCGAACCAATTAAGGACATCCAAAGTAGAAATTATTCGCTGTGCAAATCCACAGATTAGTTTAAGAGGTCCTAAACACGAGTTAGTCGATTCAGAAAGGTAATTAGTTTAATTCGATTTGATAGGCGAGGTCTGACCGCGAGCGGGGGCGGGTAGCAGAGCGGGCGCTGGGGCGGGCGCGGGGCGGGTCGACACATTAGCGGTCGATTAACTACGGTACGGGGGACAATCTGTATCGGTTAAAGTTTGGTGTTTTAGTTAAGTTATTAATCATTGATTAGTTTCTATCTAATTTTAATTTACGCCGCGTTGGACTTAACACTATAATATGCGGTCGAGGGATTTTCCGTTAGTTCCGATAGTTTCATGTGCCTTTTGGTAAATACATAGAAATAAACTTCAGAAATAGAAACGTTACGTTTATTAATATGTTACTCGTGAAAGTTAAAACTTTTCCTGTGTCCATCAACTTTTATTAGTCCATATACATATTTCTTCTGTACTTATAAGTATTACTTGTAGTAAGGACGTATTATTCTAGAAATAACATATTTAGCAACAATCCTAAGATACGGCAAGTCTACATAACATGTTTATGTCTTCCTGTACCTACTCCCATCTCAATATAAACTCCTTTCTCCCTCTTATTCCCTATAAACTCAATAACTCCCTCTATCTACTCCTCGGCAGTGGCATTAGTCTCCACCAACACGCAAGCCGTCTGTTTGCTTACGATTGAAACTAACGAGGAGCGAGGTAGCGGGTTCGATCCCGGCCTAATACTCCGCAACTAGTTAGCGAAGTTTATGTTAACTGGAGCAGGTACTTAACTCGTTTAGTTTGGATATTATGAACTTTGCCTTTAACACAAACGGCTAGTTATGTTAGTGCGCTATTACAATATGCGTCTGCCTCCTGTAAAAGGATTATAACATTTTGAAGTACGAATTTTGGATATTTTAAGACAGCTCAGTACGCAGTAATGAGAAATGTGCCTAGTGTCGTGTGTATAACATAACTACACTATATAATTATAAACTCCTACTCATTATTTTTCACTCGCCTATGTGTAGGCGCAGGCCAGTGTGGTTTACTATATTGAGTCGATATTTATTTAAATTTCTTATTCAAAACCAAATTTTATCCAGTTAACGTATGGTAAGTAGTATGCATTGGTGACATATTGGTTTGTAGATGTAATAAGTTCAAGTTCGTGGAGAGATAGATGTCTTTAATAATGTTAATATCGTGTTCTTCCCGCCGTCAGTGCCACCTCGCCTCAACTGAATCACTTTGCTTCTAAACAAAGTAATCTTTAAAAGCTTTCTCCGGAACATTACCGAAGTGTTTTTTTACTAAATGACCCAAAACACTTTGATTTCGGTACAATTTATCGCCACTTAGCAACGTAATCAACGTTTTAATTAATTTGTAATACTTTTAATTACCGCTTACATGTTTGTTGATGGCCGAACTGCGATTTAAAATAATGTCATTAATTTCAATGTTTGTGTTACATATTATTATATTTCTGTGTTAAATGAGCATGATTTCTTTTTCTTTCATTAAACTAGTTAAAGCGTAAATGATCTTAAAATAACGTCATTTTCTATACAGATTTCTATAACATACCTTAAGTCTTAACAATTAATTCATTTTGTGTTAAAATTAATCACACATACCTAGACTACGTATTATTTAAAGTGATCAAAACATAAACCTAAGCACAATGTTTTCATGTACTCTAAATAAATAAAGATCCGCGACTATCTGACATTATAATTAAACATGTCATCGTAACCAATACATCAGGAATATTCCATCCACATAAGAAGTTCACGGCGGTCGCTAATTTGCGCGGGAAAGCAATCCGTGACGTCACGCAATCGATCACGGCCGCCGCGCGTAATGACAAGTCCTTTATAACAACGATCCTATTATCTGACGGACCCTTTGTTACTCAAGCCGCATAAAAAACGACGCCATTATCAACATACTTTTAATTAAAAATATTGTCATATAATACCTCTATTTTTATGAAAATTCTCACATTTTTTTAAGAAAATATTTTATAACATTATTACGCGTGTTAGCAATTTAAAATTCTCAGATTTAGAATAGGTACATGTTTAATTTTGTTATTCATGAAAGTCTAAAAAACCTGACACGTGTAAATAGGTACATCAGATAGGTACATTTAAATTAAATTCACCTACGTTCTCACGTTTCAAAGATTTAATGTAAATATTTAAAGATGCATTGTAAAAATAAATACTTTTTTGATAAATATTAGTTTAGAAAACATAATTATTATATATAATTTGGCTGGTGTCTTTAATCCCTCTTTTTGCCAAAAAAGAATTTAAGTAAATTATTTTTATAAATATTTTTGAAGTTAACGAATTCTGCGTGTTGGGAACCCGCGCAAACGGATTAACGATATTAAATTGTTGGCTAGAGTCTCTTAATACTGTTTCGTCCAAATAAGGATTGAGAAACAGTTATTATATTTTTAGCCTGCTACTTATAGCCAAGTGAGGATAATAACTTTTATATGATTTATTTATAAAATTTATCTTTAATACACTCTGCTCTACTATGCTGTTTATTTGAGGGTAACACTTACCTGTGAACAAACAAAACATCAATATTAGATAAATATATTTACAACTTAAGGTTAAAACAAGAAAATATTATCATGTTTATGAAGGGAAAATCCGCTTTTAATTGTTTTTTTTGCCATACATTTCGCTACATAAAGTACTCCTTCCTTAAATTATCTCGTGTAAATACTATTACTAAACAATTGATATTCCACAAGCCTAGCTGTTTTTACTTTGCATGGAAATTATTTTCCCGATATTGCTTATAATCTCGGCGTTTTACATGCTTCGTAAAAAATAAGCGCTGAATACTAAAACGAAAAAATATTAGTACATGTCGTGTTTTGTCACAAAGTCACAAGTTCAGTGGTACGTGGCGCGCAATGTATCGGAAAAATTACGTAAATGTCGTAACAAAAGCAAAACACGTTTCTTTAGACGGCGCCGACGAAGTTACCTATACATGTGTAGCTATATATCTATGTGTGTGTGGTAGTATACGCTCAGTCTCATATAGTAACACAAGCTATGTCGCCCGGCTTCCACCGAAAATGAAATAATAATTACATTCGACTTTAAAAATGTCTATAACTCTCTCAAAGCCGTAGTAAATAATGTTGCATATTTATAGCCGCCAACTGCGCTATTAATAATGACGTATGGTTTGTGGACAGTAAATGCCTATAGCATGTTATGTTCAAGTACCATCTGAAATAATACCTAATTTAATAATAATAAGATATCAGTATAAAATAATTAAGTATATAAAAATGATGAAAATGTAGGTACCTACTTATCAATATTTATGTATTACAACGAAAAATATTTGTATTAATACCTGTCATCCTTTTTTTAAACCGGACTATCATTAGCCTTTCAGAAAGGTCACTAGCCTTAAAGGTCAAAGGTGAAAGGTCTCACCTACCTTTACCTAGTTAACGCCATGTCACAGGTCAATGAATGATCAATGTCCGCTCTGTACCAGACGCCTCATTTATGCACTGAAATGTGTAAAGCCTCTTATGAATTGTTATTTTTTCTGCAAAATATGGAGTTGACAAGAATTTATAGACTTAATATCATATTGTATGCCTTTCGGTCTATGAAAAACTATGATAAATTAACGTATTGAGAGTAACATATGAGTATCTAGGACATTTTTTACTTGGATCCTTATTATATGTGAAGTTGTGTCAAATATTCGCTCGTAAACCCATCTTAAGTAGGCTTCTGGTAAATACATTAACTTCTGCTTTGTATCTATACTAATATTATAAAGCTGAAGAGTTTGTTTGTTTGTTTGTTTGTTTGTTTGGTTGAACGCGCTAATCTCAGGAAGTACTGGTTAGAATTGAAATAATCTTTTTGTGTTAGATAGTCCATTTATCGAGGAAGGCTTTAGGATATATAACATCACGCTGCGACCAATAGGAGCGAAGCAGCAGTGAAAAATGTCACAAAAACGGGGGAAAATATTCATACTTGAAAGGTTCCGTTGCGTGCGCTGCGTAAACGGTTCGAGTTACCCAAAATATATGTATGAAAGAATTGTTCCTCTTTGAATGATCTAAAAAAATGTCTGCGACAGTATATGTCTATCTTTTAAAATTGACTCACTATAACCTTTTTTAAGGTAATCATTTGGTCGAAATAAATGCATTATTGCCAATTATTTGCTACAGAGTTTTATCAACATAATATTTTATAAAAAGCGATCGTAAATTGCGAGGGATTTAGATTTACTTCCATTTTTTTTTTATCAAAATATAAATATTGAAAGTGACTTTTAGTAGAATTCTGAGCCGAGTGTGAATGGATACTATTGAATTAATTTAATTATAATATAGATTCTGCGAAACACAGTTTTCCACAAAACATGAGCTACATACATAATGTACGGGCGCGGGTATATTTGATGACGTCATAATTAAAGCCATTCGCGAGAAGTAATGACGTCAGCGGCGTCTGTATGAATACAAAACGTAATTAGCTGTCTTTATTAACTCCACAATGTTCATTGTGTCATTGTGTCATTGTTAACTTTTAGTTTACTATATTGTATAGTTTTAATGGCTGTAACAAAAACCTGCGCCTTCTGGTTCATGGTTATTTTTTCAGATATCTATTTATTCCCAGCCTAAAACTAGACCGGACCGTTTAGCTTTTTAATAAGGCACCCACTTCACTACAGATCTATTTAGATCTATTATATTATATATATAGACTGATCTGGCGACCTCTATAAGAGCATATTGCTACAACATACAAATGTGTCACCTATTCAGCTACATAATTGTATAAGTATAACTTTACTTGTTCAAAACTCACCCTGTGGGATAACATATTTTGTGTTTCACCTTACACAGGACAATCTCAAAATATAGGTCAAAGCTTTAGAAGAAGTATAGAAGTTAGGTTATTATTCCCGAGCCTATTACCCGCGCTTCCCGGGGACACAGCGAACATAATTAAAGTACAATTTATCGGGAGCCGCTGCCGCGCTGGCTAATCGCCACGCAGTGTTGGCACGGCCCGGACTCGAACCGCCGACCATTTGGCTCGCACCCGATACCTCCATCACTTTATGTATTCACTATTTTTATTCAAGCACGCTTTTGTCGCCGACTGTACTTGTCCTGAAGTTGCGCTAACTGATCGCATTGAAAACAATCATCAGAACGATAAAAAATAGATACTTGTTTTTGTTCATTAGTGTCTAATTACTTTTGTAACAAATAATGTTTTCGATATTTACGTTCGTTAATATTGAATTTGTGTCGAGTCAGTGATCAATTCGTTTGTAGATAACAATACCAATGTTTGACGAACTTTTAATGACTTACATTGTAAGCAATAAGTTTACGGATTCAATGAACCAATCGTTGAACCCGTAACCTTGTGCACATAACCCGGTCACAACAATAATAAAGCCAACTATATTAAAAGCAATAAAATTATACACAACACGAAACTTTATTAGCTCGGAGATTCATTTTAAATTATAAAACATTTTACAGTACTCTCATATTTGTTCCAAGTTATTACTCGAGCGCGATATTAAAACGTTTATAAGTAAATATTATAACGACACTCGACGGAATACAATATGTATGAACAAATAACTTTGTTTGCAGAAAATATTAATATTTAAAATTAAACATCACGAATAAAGTTCTGATTAAATGGTTCGGTAAATAATTGTGTTTTAACTGTATTCAAAGAGTTACTCAAAAGCAAATTATATAATGGTTAAGGGATTTATTTGCAACAGTTATATATTGAAAAAAGAGAGTTTTATAAATAATTTAATAACACAAACAAAAATGTTTAAACGTATTTTCTTGCGGTTCCCAAGTAGCTAGGGGTTTTATAAAATAAATTTGTGAAACACCTAGCTACTATTCACTGTACTATCAAATGTCTAGTTGCGATAATAATCATGTACTTTACAATCGGGAGATGCGACGGTGTATCCACTATGCCATAATACTGGATGACAACCTGAAACTGTTTTTGTTTGTTAAACCCCAATTGTTTTTGTTTGTTAAACCCCAATTGTTTTTGTTTGTTAAACCCCAATTGTTTTAGTTTTTTTTGTTTGATGTTTTTTTATATATTAACATGGTCTACTAGCGTGCCCCATTTGGGATATGTGTTCAATAGCAGGTCCTTGTATATGGGTGTCAGCGGACACTCCCCCCTCCAGGTCCCGCAGGAGCGCTGTCACCGGCTCCCCGATCGGCTGTCACTACCGCGGTCCGCGCGTCACTCACATCGATATATCGACGGATTGACCACACCGAATCATACGGTAGGTATCTGTTATGCTAAATGATAATGATACTTAAATAATTCAGATCAAAAACCTAACCAGTAAACAGTCTCCTGTCGTCTTTCTTATTACATGACAATTGCAGATTTAGGGTTTCTACGTAGATAAAAGTACTGCCTTTTTGTAATAGGCGATTGGAATCATGAGAAATATTTTTGTCTTTTTCTTTACTAACTGAGATACTTTAGTTTCTATATAAGACATTACACTTGAGCCACAAAGGTGTCCACTCCGGGTCTCGCAACATGAATGCTCCACTCGTGGCTACTCGCGGCCACTTGCGGCAGATGTTTGTGAGTGGCTGCCAGTATCGGCGCTGTGACGACATCGCCACGACACACAAAATCTTGTAATGACCGCTATTGACTTGTGGTTAAATGGAGTATTATGGTGTTAACAATTCCACTTATTAAGTTAGCTGTAGAAAATAGTATGAACAGTAAGGTTACTTGATTCTTGTGTGTGCTATGATGTGCTTGATCTCCCGACTTTCTCGATCTCGATGATTAATCATAGTATTTCTCGTTTACGTATTGATGTGTTAAGTATTGTGCATTCTATAGCAGCTTTTATAGCAAAATTAGGTAACCAGTGTGAGATAGAGAGGCAATACATTGTTAGAACAGAAAATAATACGCCTTACTGTCGCATCAAATCTAGTCCTACTACCGAGAACAGTCTGGATTCGTGGTAAAACATTATTAACAGTAGCAACCGCCTTTATTTATAGCAGCCCCTGACCACTACGAGCCAGTGTGTACTTATTGAACAAATAAAGACGTCTGCTCGCGACACGTGTAACATGTATTACTAGACTACAGTATTCAGTAATTGTTTTACATCAGACTAGTTGTAACAGACAATACGACCACGCGATACAATACGCTAAATCATTAATAAGAGAAACTTGTGCGGAGAATACTACTGAATTAGTAAATTACATCATCTAAAATCAATGTAAGATTTACAGTCTGCGATGTCATGTTTTCCACATAATCATGACAACAAGTCGGGCAGTATAGGGTTGGCTCTAGTAGCATTCTATGTACACAAGTACTCGTAGGTATTAAAACAACACAAATTTTATATTTTGTCATAACATTAATCTATTTCGTGACAAACAGTCCTGCTGATGTAGTAACTGCAAACAGTTTTTCATTCCTTAGTTACTCAATTTGTGTAATTTCTTTCAAACCCATTTCCCCGCTATTTATCTTAACTGTAATTTTGTTTCAACTCAAACACAGATGGGTCTCAATGAACTAACTTAAAGCTTCAATGGCGCCTAAATACAGCAAGTTGTGTATAGGAAATGCCTAAGAATAATAATTTTAGGAACTAATGATGTTCCGGTCATTGAGTTTTATGTTCTTCTGTTTATTTTGGACTGTAATTACGCCATAACGTGGAACCCAGCTGACTGCTGACCTCCATATACAAAAGGCGGTAGTTCTCACAATACACATCAGGAACAGTCCCGGGAGCCACATGTTATTGTATCATAATACCGACTCTACCGTGAACCTCCCGCCCCGCCGACCTTACCGCCCCATGACCCTTCAATATTATACACAATCAAAATAAAACCCTTATAAGTTACTTATTGAGTACAAAAAAACTTACGTCCGTGTATCGGGCCAACAAAAGTAATAAATTCAATATATTCGGTACACAGGCTACGTATTAGAATAACAATGGTTCCCTGAAAGAAAGCACTTTTGGTAAGTTCGAGACAACACTACTCCATACTATTGCTGGAAGATGAATGTGGAGTACCTTCTGAAAGTCACTTTACAAACGCTTGAAGGAATGTCAAAGATTAATCTTGTAACAAGGTATATTGTAATTTCGTACATGAATTATTATATAATCTTTGTAACAACCAGAAGTTACAAATATACATTCCAGGAAATAAATATTATAAGCTAAAACCACAAAAGTACATTCGGTTTAAACACGAGTTATTTGACTTAGCATTGTGACGACCTACATCAAAAACAAAATGACTACGGCTTCGTAGAAACGGAAAATCTAATTTCCCGTCTTTCTGGCGGAGTCCGCCGCGCTCCGGCCGCCGCGCCGGTCCTTACAGATACGCTCACACAGTATTACTTGTGACTAGGGCTGTACGTACGAGCACCACACTCGACGGCTTGCGACTCAACGCCACTCCCATGCAGAGGACTGGTGGCAGCCCTAGCACTACTGTTAATTTGTTTATGAAAAACTTTTGGTGAAAACCCTAATTAAATAGAACGGCTGTGAGCTGCAGCGATTGGATAGGGTTGATAAGTTTTACGTCAGTCTCGCACTTTTGCTCTACACTACAAAATAACAAGAATGTAGGTTACATAAAACAAATGTAACTGTAATATACACAAGTAGATATCTTTAAAATAATTTCGGAAACAGCAATTGCCACATAGACTTGATAACAATATGAATAAAATTATGTTGTATACGCTATTTGTATTTTATTTTTGTTCTTTTCAGCCTAAAAGCAGTTAATGAATTAAATCCAGTTGAGTGGTCGTAATATACTTAAGTTGACAATCACCTTAATATCCTCAATATTTTAACTGCTTCCTATATTTACTTGTATTTTTCTGTATTGTACTCATGTTTTACTGAAACAGACATCATATAAATATTTGTCCTCCTGGGATTGATCTCGCGACCCTGACCTTTGTAAAGGACCTTTAGCAATTATTTGTATTGATTCGACGTAAGGGAAATGAATGTGAATCATATTTTTATCACTAGAATGATATATCTACTATTTTATATAGGGGTGTAATACATAAAAAGCATTAAAAATAACTATGAGTTTCACTGACCGTAATCAAAATACACAAGATTACCAGATGGAACCTTTGTTAGCACCAGTGCAGCAGTGGCACTTTTACAAAGTGATATTATGTTTTCTTAGATATTCTAAGACAGAGATGGCTCGTTAAGGTAAATATTGCGAGTATAGACAAGAACATTGATTTTGAATTTAAATATGCAAGTCATCAGAGTTAATGGCATTTGTTAACAATTACAGACTGTGACTACAAGCGTTTCAAATATTTAATTGTAGGCGCCAATGAAACATGTGCCATTCTGCAGTCAGTACATTGCGTGCTGCTAACTTCACCGCGTGGACGTCGTGTTGCAAATAAATCTAATTTACGTGGGAGCGTCCCATCAGATACATCGCGAATATGCATGTAGTGCCTCTGTACTGTAGCTATGTAGCTGTATGTGGTAGTAGGTAGTAGTTCTATGTGGTAGTACACATGAGAAGTATTTGGTTTCAATCAAACATAAAGCACTGGTGGTTTTTCTGTGGTAAATAAATGTATTACACGCTGGCTTAACTTATAACCCTAATTATAGGCGAGGAACTACATAACAATATTATCATATAGTATAGGACAAATAAAAGGTATAAATACTGAGTAACTGAGTGTGTCTTCTATTGTTACGCAGTTTTTACAAACGTTGCTATTTACAACAAGTAATGATACCAACAAAGTAGTTAATCCCAAATATTAAGCCCTTCACAACTTCTCACAAATTACTCCAAACAGAATAATAAGCAATGAGAGAATGAATTTTCATTGTAATTTCAACATTAAACAACGAATTAGAAAAGTGATAACTCACTTAATGGATGGCAAACGAATATAAATAAGCTTTTAAATAAAAGAAAGCGCGAAGATCAGCGAGAGAGCGAATGATCTAGAATGTTCCATAATCTTAATCCCAATATTGATCTCGTTAGCTCATTCGAGTGGATTGAACGCTATATTTAGAAATACTTTGGAGAGAGAATTATCTTAAAAGAGAATGTACTCGTATTGCGAATGTAATAAGTTCTGTTGGTTTGGCTGCTTAGAGGACGGTCCACTGATTGCGTGGTAAATTATTACTTTACTTACTAAAATAACTACTTCTAAGCTGAAATTCTTATTTTTAATATCACTCTAGTTTATCGAAAACTATATAAGTGCTTCTGAATTAACGAGGATTATATGTATGAAGTTTTAATAACGCAATGGTAAAAGAATATAATTTCGGTATTCAATAGAACAATGGATTGGATTTTTTTAAACTACTATTTCTTTAATACATTATCCATATTTAAGTAAAACTTTAAACCTTTATAGCAAAAGCTTTTAATTGAATCAATTAGTCCAACCCTCACGACTGGTTACCAGGACACCGCACTTAACCCTCCGCTACTCGTGTCGTACATAACCCTCTGCGTGCGCGAGCAACAAGTGCCGCGCAACACAAGTGCAAATCAACGCGCCTGCAGTTGTCAGCTGCACCTGATCGGCATCGCAGAACATAAATTTAAATACAAACAAATTCATAACCTAGAGTACAGTAGGTTTTAAGTTTCAGTAGCAAAAATACATACACCACTGCTGCACTGTACTCGTATACAGGTTGATTTTGACTCCTGTCTTAAGTACAAGAATCAGTATTTAAGTTGGTTATTTACTTGTTTATTTCTATTAAAATGCTAATTTTGTTTTTCACACTCATGTTAATAAAAATAAGTTATGACTTCGAAAATTGGCAACAAATATAGCGATGGGTCCTATGTAAAAGGGCCAAACTAACAACTTGGCCATTTTTACTTTTTTATGGAAAACGCATGTTATTAGTATGGTTCATAATGTGAGCTTAAAAAAATCTTCAATTTATACACGGAAATAGTATTTTTTTCTGTAGTAGAAAGGCCTATGTAGCGTGATTTTAAACGTAAAAAGGCCAATATGTTAATTGGCCGTTATACGCTTGAAACTCAAAACATTGTTAGTTAGTATTCGACGCGTATAAGGGCCTACAAATATATTTATAACTCCCGGCAAATAACTTGGCAAGATTTTGACGTAGTGGGGGTAAACCCGCGCATATTCGACTAACTCACCAATCTCTAATCGACTCGGTCGACGAACGCACCAATCGCGCGCTCGGATCGGCGTCTCGGTCGACTAACGCACCAATCGCGCGCTCGGATCGGCGCTACCGCATACCCCGCGTCCCGCTTGACCACCAAATAGACCTAAAAAACGATTTCTGCGCATCTAACGACTCTTGCCAAGTTATTTGCCGGGAGTTATACATTTCTTTAGATTTATATTTTTTTATTTTTACTCTTCATAGACAGTTAAGCAATATTTATAACTAACTGGTTTTTATCCAAAATATCTAGGCATTGTAATAAGTTTGTCACATTGAAACTTATACGTAGTTTCGCGTAAAATAAATTCAGACCGAAACTCACGTAAAAGGGTCAAAAGGCAGTAAAATAAAAACTTAAACATAAAAAAAATAAGGACTTTGTTTTACATAAAGAGAATAGCTTGCAAAGTAAGCCTGCAAAGTTTCATTTAACTTGGTTTTACCATCTTTAAGTTATACCATATTGATACTTTGTGGGCCCCTCCTGTAAAGTTGTGATTTTGCAGTCTGGCCCTTATACATAGGACCCATCGATAGAGTAACCTCTCATCTAATAGCAAACACACGTGCCGTTCTCACAAACACAGTTGTCAACATTTTATCATCTCTCCCAATATTGACATTAACAAAAACAAATCAGTATGAAACAAGTCAACACACAGCACGCGGCGCGTATCACTCTGTTTTCGTATTCGGCTCATCTCTGCCGATGACAGCTACATATTAGCTGTCAATATGCATGTATGTGTGTGTCTATGTCTGTGTGTATGTGTGAGTTAGACGTGATTTGGTACACGGTCACAGATCTGTTCGGGTTTTTGATAGATGTAATAATGTACTGGTCGTAAATATTGAGTTGATCTTTTAAAGATTACAGTACATGTTCAAGATCTTGTCAAAGCGACGTTAATGACCAGTAGTTTCTATTTACCACCACATGTGGGCAGCTAATACGATTGTCGGCTATTACATAAAAAAGTTTAAATTATTTAACGATATTATTCTTAAAAGATTTACATGCATACATTGGCCTTTATTTATAATAGAACCTATACAAAATTATAGTTTTTTTTTTTAACGCGTGGGTTTGAGCATCTATGTCGAATTGGGTAAAATAGCAAAGTCGAGAATTGTTACGAATTGGGAAATTCAGAACAAGGATCGTGAATTACTACGAATTGAGGACCTCCGTGGTCGAGTGGCGTACGCACCGGTTTCAAGGTGTCGCTAGCTCTGAGGTCCCGGGTTCGATCCCCAGACGGGTATATGTAGAAACCAACCTTCGTTGCTTCTGAATTCCATAACACAAGTGCTTTAGCTACTTACTTTGGGTTCAGAGTAATGTATGTGATGTCCGCATTTATTATTATTTATTATTATTATAATTGGGAAAATTGGTAAAAGTAATCCTCGAACTGCTACGAATTAGTGAAAATGGCAGGGATTTTGAATTACAACGAATTAGCTAAATTGGTGAAAGGAGTCTTCGAACTGCTGCGAATCGGAGAAAATAGCAGACACTTGAGTTGCTACGAATCGGAGAAAAAAGCAGAGCTCTTGAGTTGCTACGAATCAGGAAAAAAAAAAATAGCAGAGATCTTGAGTTGCTACAAATGGGAGAAAATTTAGATGTGGTGAGTGAATTGCTACGAATCGGGAAATTCAAATGTGGTTCGTGAATTGCTACGAATCGGGGAAATTGGTAACAGGAATCCTCGAACTACTATGAATTAGTGAAAATGGCAGGGATCTTGACTTGCTACGAATTGAGGAAAATAGCAGGGATCTTGAGTTGCTACGAATCGGGGAATTCAGAAATGGTTTGATAATTGCTACGAATTGGGGAAATAGGTAACAGGAATCCTCGAACTACTATGAATTAGTGAAAATGGCAGGGATCTTGACTTGCTACGAATCGGGGAAAATAGCAGGGATCTTGAGTTGCTACGAATCGGGGAATTCAGATATGGTTCGTTAATTGCTACGAATTGGGGAAATTGGTAACAGGAATCCTCGAACTACTATGAATTAGTGAAAATAGCAGGGATCTTGAGTTGCTACGAATCGGGGAATTCAGATATGGTTCGTTAATTGCTACAAATTGGGGAAATTGGTAACAGGAATCCTCGAACTACTATGAATTAGTGAAAATGGCAGGGATCTTGACTTGCTACGAATTGGGGAAAATAGCAGGGATCTAGAGTTGCTACGAATCGGGGAAAATAGCAGGGATTTAGAGTTGCTACGAATCGGGGAAAAAAGCAGGGATCTTGAGTTGCTACGAATCGGGGAAAATAGCAGGGATTTAAAGTTGCTACGAATCAGGTAATTCGAAAATGTTTTTTTAATAGCTACGAATTAGGGAAATTGGTATTAGGAATCCTCGAACTACTATGAATTAGTGAAAATGGCAGGGATCTTGACTTGCTACGAATTGGGGAAAATAGCAGGGATCTAGAGTTGCTACGAATCGGGGAAAATAGCAGGGATCTAGAGTTGCTACGAATCGGGGAAAATAGCAGGGATTTAGAGTTGCTACGAATGGGGGAAAATAGCAGGGATTTAGAGTTGCTACGAATCGGGGAAAATAGCAGGGATTTAGAGTTGCTACGAATCGGGGAAAAAAGCAGGGATTTAGAGTTGCTACGAATCGGGGAAAAAAGCTGGGATCTTGAGTTGCTATGAATGGTTTTTTAATAGCTACGAATTGGGGAAATTGGTATTAGGAATCCTCGAACTACTATGAATTAGTGAAAATGGCAGGGATCTTGACTTGCTACGAATTGGGGAAAATAGCAGGGATCTAGAGTTGCTACGAATCGGGGAAAATAGCAGGGATTTAGAGTTGCTACGAATCAGGTAATTAAAAAATGGTTTTTTAATAGCTACGAATTAGGGAAATTGGTATTAGGAATCCTCGAACTACTATGAATTAGTGAAAATGGCAGGGATCTTGACTTGCTACGAATTGGGGAAAATAGCAGGGATCTAGAGTTGCTACGAATCGGGGAAAATAGCAGGGATTTAGAGTTGCTACGAATCGGGAAAAAAAAAAAATAGCAGAGATCTTGAGTTGCTACAAATGGGAGAAAATTTAGATGTGGTGAGTGAATTGCTACGAATCGGGAAATTCAAATGTGGTGAGTGAATTGCTACGAATCGGGAAATTCAAATGTGGTTCGTGAATTGCTACGAATCGGGGAAATTGGTAACAGGAATCCTCGAACTACTACAAATTAGTGAAAATAGCAGGGATCTTGACTTGCTACGTATTGGGGAAAAAAGCAGGGATCTTGAGTTGCTACGAATCGGGGAAAATAGCAGGGATCTTGAGTTGCTACGAAACGGGGAATTCAGAAATAGTTTGTTAATTTCTACGAATTGGGGAAATTGGTAACAGGAATCCTCGAACTACTATGAATTAGTGAAAATGGCAGGGATCTTGACTTGCTACAAATTGGGGAAAATAGCAGGGATCTAGAGTTGCTACGAATCGGGGAAAATAAAAGGGATCTTGAGTTGCTACGAATCGGGGAATTCAGATATGGTTCGTTAATTGCTACGAATTGGGGAAATTGGTAACAGGAATCCTCGAACTACTATAAATTAGTGAAAATGGCAGGGATCTTGACTTGCTACGAATTGAGGAAAATAGCAGGGATGTAGAGTTGCTACGAATCGGGGAAAATAGCAGCTATCTTGAGTTGCTACGAATTGGGGAAATTGGTAACAGGAATCCTCGAACTACTATGAATTAGTGAAAATGGCAGGGATCTTGACTTGCTACGAATTGAGGAAAATAGCAGGGATCTTGAGTTGCTACGAATCGGGGAAATTGGTAACAGGAATCCTCGAACTACTATGAATTAGTGAAAATGGCAGGGATCTTGACTTGCTACGAATTGAGGAAAATAGCAGGGATCTTGAGTTGCTACGAATCGGGGAAAATAGCAGGGATTTAGAGTTGCTACGAATCGGGGAAAAAAGCAGGGATCTTGAGTTGCTACGAATCGGGGAAAATAGCAGGGATTTAGAGTTGCTACGAATCAGGTAATTCGAAAATGTTTTTTTAATAGCTACGAATTAGGGAAATTGGTATTAGGAATCCTCGAACTACTATGAATTAGTGAAAATGGCAGGGATCTTGACTTGCTACGAATTGGGGAAAATAGCAGGGATCTAGAGTTGCTACGAATCGGGGAAAATAGCAGGGATTTAGAGTTGCTACGAATCGGGGAAAAAAGCAGGGATCTTGAGTTGCTACGAATCGGGGAAAATAGCAGGGATTTAGAGTTGCTACGAATCAGGTAATTCGAAAATGTTTTTTTAATAGCTACGAATTAGGGAAATTGGTATTAGGAATCCTCGAACTACTATGAATTAGTGAAAATGGCAGGGATCTTGACTTGCTACGAATTGGGGAAAATAGCAGGGATCTAGAGTTGCTACGAATCGGGGAAAATAGCAGGGATTTAGAGTTGCTACGAATGGGGGAAAATAGCAGGGATCTAGAGTTGCTACGAATCGGGGAAAATAGCAGGGATTTAGAGTTGCTACGAATCGGGGAAAAAAGCAGGGATCTTGAGTTGCTACGAATCGGGGAAAATAGCAGGGATTTAGAGTTGCTACGAATCAGGTAATTCGAAAATGTTTTTTTAATAGCTACGAATTAGGGAAATTGGTATTAGGAATCCTCGAACTACTATGAATTAGTGAAAATGGCAGGGATCTTGACTTGCTACGAATTGGGGAAAATAGCAGGGATCTAGAGTTGCTACGAATCGGGGAAAATAGCAGGGATTTAGAGTTGCTACGAATGTGGGAAAATAGCAGGGATCTAGAGTTGCTACGAATCGGGGAAAATAGCAGGGATTTAGAGTTGCTATGAATCGGGGAAAAAAGCAGGGATTTAGAGTTGCTACGAATCGGGGAAAAAAGCAGGGATCTTGAGTTGCTACGAAACGGGGAATTCAGAAATAGTTCGTTAATTTCTACGAATTGGGGAAATTGGTAACAGGAATCCTCGAACTACTATGAATTAGTGAAAATGGCAGGGATCTTGACTTGCTACGAATTGGGGAAAATAGCAGGGATCTAGAGTTGCTATGAATCGGGGAAAATAGCAGGGATCTTGAGTTGCTACGAATCGGGGAATTCAGATATGGTTCGTTAATGGCTACGAATTGGGGAAATAAGTAACAGGAATCCTCGAGCTACTACGAATTAGTGAAAATAGCAGGGATCATGAGTTGCTACGAATTGGGGAAAATAGCAGGGATCTAGAGTTGCTACGAATCGGGGAATTCAGATATGGTTCGTTAATTGCTACGAATTGGGGAAATTGGTAACAGGAATCCTCGAATTACTATGAATTAGTGAAAATGGCAGGGATCTTGACTTGCTACGAATTGGGGAAAATAGCAGGGATCTAGAGTTGCTACGAATCGGGGAAAATAGCAGGGATCTTGAGTAACTACGAATCTGGGAAAATAGCAGGGATCTTGAGTTGCTACGAATCGGGGAATTTAGATGTGGTTAGTGAATTGCTACGAATCGGGAAATTTAAATGTGGTTCGTGAATTGCTACGAATCGGGGAAATTGGTAACAAGAATCCTCGAACTACTACGAATTAGTGAAAATAGAAGGGATTTTGACTTGCTACGAATTGGGGAAAATAGCAGGGATCTTGAGTTGCTACGAATTAGTGAAAATTGCAGGGATTTTGAAAAAAAAAAACGAATTGGCGAAATTGGCGACAGGAATCTTGGAACTGCTGCGCAACCGGGGGAAGTAGCAGAAATCTTGAGTTGCTACGAATCGGGGAAATCGGTAACAGGAATCCTCGAACTGCTACGAATTAGTGAAAATAGCAGGGATTTTGAATAGAAACGATTTGGCGAAATTGGCGACAGGAAACTGCGAACTGCTGCGAATCGGGAGAAATTGCAGGGATCTTGAGTTGCTACGAATCGGGGACAATAGCAGGGATCTTGAGTTGCTACGAATTGGGAAAATAGCAGGGATCTTGAGTTGCTACGATTTGGGGAAAATAGCAGGGATCTTGAGTTGCTATGAATCGAGGAAAATAGCAGGAATCTTGAGTTGCTAGGAATTGGGAAATTCAGATATGGTTCGTGAATTGCTACGAATCGGGGAAAATAGCAGGGATCTTGAGTAGCTACGAATCGGGGAAAAAAGCAGGGATTTAGAGTTGCTACGAATCGGGGAAAAAAGCAGGGATCTTGAGTTGCTACGAAACGGGGAATTCAGAAATAGTTCGTTAATTTCTACGAATTGGGGAAATTGGTAACAGGAATCCTCGAACTACTATGAATTAGTGAAAATGGCAGGGATCTTGACTTGCTACGAATTGGGGAAAATAGCAGGGATCTAGAGTTGCTATGAATCGGGGAAAATAGCAGGGATCTTGAGTTGCTACGAATCGGGGAATTCAGATATGGTTCGTTAATGGCTACGAATTGGGGAAATAAGTAACAGG
The DNA here is from genome assembly GCA_905475315.1 of Autographa pulchrina. Taxonomy (NCBI): domain Eukaryota; kingdom Metazoa; phylum Arthropoda; class Insecta; order Lepidoptera; family Noctuidae; genus Autographa; species Autographa pulchrina. Next base: position 8,981,419 of record FR997787.1, read on the forward strand.
AATCCTCGAGCTACTACGAATTAGTGAAAATAGCAGGGATCATGAGTTGCTACGAATTGGGGAAAATAGCAGGGATCTAGAGTTGCTACGAATCTGGGAAAATAGCAGGGATCTTGAGTTGCTACGAATCGGGGAATTTAGATGTGGTTAGTGAATTGCTACGAATCGGGAAATTTAAATGTGGTTCGTGAATTGCTACGAATCGGGGAAATTGGTAACAAGAATCCTCGAACTACTACGAATTAGTGAAAATAGAAGGGATTTTGACTTGCTACGAATTGGGGAAAATAGCAGGGATCTTGAGTTGCTACGAATTAGTGAAAATTGCAGGGATTTTGAAAAAAAAAAACGAATTGGCGAAATTGGCGACAGGAATCTTGGAACTGCTGCGCAACCGGGGGAAGTAGCAGAAATCTTGAGTTGCTACGAATCGGGGAAATCGGTAACAGGAATCCTCGAACTGCTACGAATTAGTGAAAATAGCAGGGATTTTGAATAGAAACGATTTGGCGAAATTGGCGACAGGAAACTGCGAACTGCTGCGAATCGGGAGAAATTGCAGGGATCTTGAGTTGCTACGAATCGGGGACAATAGCAGGGATCTTGAGTTGCTACGAATTGGGAAAATAGCAGGGATCTTGAGTTGCTACGATTTGGGGAAAATAGCAGGGATCTTGAGTTGCTATGAATCGAGGAAAATAGCAGGAATCTTGAGTTGCTAGGAATTGGGAAATTCAGATATGGTTCGTGAATTGCTACGAATCGGGGAAAATAGCAGGGATCTTGAGTAGCTATGAATTGGGGAATTCAGATATGGTTCGTAAATTTGTGCGAACTGGGGAAATTGGTAACAGGAATTTAAAACTGCTACTAATTGGGGACAAACCTAGCAGGGAATTTCCAAGGTGGGAGAACATTCTTAGTAGGAATCATGATTTATTCTTCAAATTTTGACATGCATAGGATAATAAATGTTTAGATATTAATGGTTACCGGGCAATAAAGCGGTTATATCAAAATTCGGTTTTTACAGGAGAAATAAAAGAAGCTAATTTTTTTATAGTGCAGCGTATAGTGATCCAAAACAGGCGGTCAAAATGTCAAATGAAAGCTATTTTTTTACCAATTTAACCTTTTAAAAATAATTTTATTGGTATAACTATTTAATGAAATAATTGAAAAAATGTATAATACAAATTATAGACGCTATTGTTTCAATTGCAACATCATTAATGACTTTATAAACACACCGACAACTTAGATTCAGGCCTGTAAGAATATAATACGACGTATTTTCCACTTTAGGTCTCGAGCGTATCAGCCGATTACCACCTCCTTCAGGGAAATTTTATAGCCAAAGCTTAGCCGTATCATCCACTAATGGCTATTTTAGAATCCTATCAATGAGTCATTTTTACTCTTTGTTTAGAAATGTAAAATCGTGTATGTACAAATGTCGTGGTGGCCTAGCGGTTCAATGAACGGAATTGTATGCACAAGGTTGCACGTTCGAACCCAGGCAAGTACCAATGTGGCTTTTTCAAAGTTATATGTACTTTCTTAATTATTCTAAGACACTTCTGACAAACGGTGAAGGAAAACATCGTGAGGAAACCTGGATTCCAAAATTTGGGATCTGAAATCGCCAATCCGCAGAGAGCAAGCGTGGTGATCAATGCTCGTGCCTTCTCTATATGGGAAGAGGCCTGTGCCCAGCAGTGGTACGTTTATAGGCTGGATTATTAGAAATGTAGCGTAAAGATGTTCACCGGTTTTTTGTGTTATGTTTCATAGAGTAATGCAATAATACATTTTTAGTCGTAATAGAATTTTCCATGCAATAAAGCTGTTATTGTCATTTATTCTAAAGAAATATTAATTAAAAAAAACTGAAAAACATAAGAGTGATAGACTGATACTCAGAGAAGCCAAAAATCAAATAACATTAAAAAGGGCGTAACCGGCGTTTACCGCTATATTGCCCGGGGCCAGCGATATATGTATTTAATTGTTCATTAGTATTTGGTTACCATGTCTGCTACAATATATCCATGGGCATCTGTACCTTATACCTACCTACAGTAGTTATCACAGTACTACCATCCTTGATTCGCATCCGGCAGAGATTGGGGTTAGTCCGATACGCCGCGACGATAACGCTGCCAGCTGTGCTCTCGACTGTGAGTGATCATTATATCAATACCATAATAGTAGATATTACATCGTTATTGTTTATCGACAATTAATGAAGTTACAATTATTGTGAAATTGAATTGTTACGGTTTTTACATCAGCTCAAAAAACATTTAACAAATAAATTAATAAGTCCATGAAATTAAACTGTACTTCATTTCATTTCATTAAGCACATAGTTTACTTAAAGTTACACCAAGTATTGATACTTAGAAACAATCCTTGAAGTAACTTAGATTTTAGTACGTTACCAACACTGTAATAAAACTCAGTAATGCACATAACGTACTCGGTTAAAACAAAGTTAGCCAAGTTTTTATGAGCAAACAAGCGGGGGAGCATTAATCATTAACATATCATAACTTGGAGTTAGCCGGCCGACACCCCCCCTCCCCTCCCTCCCTCCTCTTTGGACCCCACGCCTCGCGCCTCTTGCCCGCGGCGAGCTCTCGCGGCCACTTTGTACGAGTTTCTCATGTACCAGGAGAACATAGGTGATTTGTAGCTCTTTATACCCAGAATTTGGTATTAATACTGTAAAGGTAAACTTCCATGGCCTAATTTCACTACAACACAGACTTCATTTCCAACTACGAAACATTTAGTAGCCGGCTATCAGGCGCACATAATCAAGCAAGAGATTATTTTTATACCGGAGCGGTTTTTAGCGAATGTTCCTCAATGTGTTAAATCAGGCGGCGGGTGTCAATCTCTAAGCTTGATGTACGACTATCGATTTCGGATTTTCGCAAATAGAAAAGAGATAACAGAGTATATACCGGTCTCAGTTAGATGAATGAAGGTTTATAATACGAGAATATAAAATGTGTTCGTATCCGGATACAGTCAGACCTGCTTCATAAAATATGAAGCTCTGAGAGCTCGACTCTTTTCATCGAGCCCACAATGGCTATAATAACAATGTTACTGTATAGATTATGTTTAGCTTTATTATGTCTTACCTAAGCGTAGCCATGTACTAAGCTTTTATTTTCAGAACTCATCAAAATTTTAGCAGCGTTTAATAATTTAGTATTTTTAAACGTCTACCTAAAATGCTTTGGAACTAAAATCTTCGTTGCTATTATCAAAATCCGTTTAAATGTAAACCCAATCTTTACAATTAAACAGTCATGTCTTAAAATACATGTTACTCTAAGTAGCAGTGTAATAACGACGTCTTCAGAGTTTACAAAAGTATTATCAACTCAACAAACAGTCAACACTTCGTACCAAACTAAGTGCGATGAACTTGTCTGTGTCGGTTACATTAGAACTAACTTCCAACTAAATATGTTTAGAGACAGAATTACAGACTTCAAGACAGACATATTACCGATGCAGTCAAGTGTGTTACGTGGTATACATACCTACATATTATAATAGCTTTGAGCTGCATCACGTGTGATCGCTCCGCTGCGCGCTGGGCGCCGGGCGATGTGACGCAGACGTCAAAATTTGATGTCACAGAACACATCGCAACAATTTGTAGCTCCCTCCAGGGATCAACATTCTTCAATATGCGCTGCTGCTGGATATTGAATAATAAAGCTAAGTCTTGTTTTAAATAAATATAATGAAGTAGAAAGTAGGTACTAAAACATCATCTGATCTTTGCTAAATATCAGTGAAAATTCTGAACTAAACAATTTGCGCTTGATTTTAGTTGTCACCATTCGAATTGTCTAATAGTGTTTACTTGGAAGTTTACTTTGTGAATTATTATTAAATCTAAATATCTATAATCTAATAAAATATCTCATTGCTAAATGCTATTATACCATAACGGAATTTTTAAATGAGTGTAATTAATTATATGCATTTCTTAATTTCTAGGACTTTGTATCAGCTTACACAATTACGACACTTTTTTGCACTTATGTACGAAATTATGCATAATATGTATTCCCCTAATCTATATTTTTATTTAGGATTAAGTTAATATTTTTTCATTTTGTTTGTGTAGAGTCAAATACAAATTTTTGGTTTTTTCTCTAGACCAAAAAACACATTTTTTATTGTACGCCATTAATGGCAAAACATGCAGATCTACCTGTTAATTTTAAGACCTTGCACATATTTGTTTGATGTATACTCATGTTTTACAATAAATATATTCTATTCTATTCTATCTTAATCTTAGTAATTAGTATGTTTTATTTCATAAAACTTTATAAACGAATTCCAAGAAATGTGTGAGTTTCTATGCAACACTGTATATGTAAAGGATGAAAATATAAAGTGCATCGAGCGTGATGATCCCGTCTTCTTATCATGTGCTGACGTCTGCACAACGCGGGATTTTTGTCAGCGATAATACATGGCCCTTCCACCTTCAGATATTAGTCAAGATTTCTACAGAAATTCTGCAGAGTTCATTCTCAAACGGTAGATAAGACCTACTAATATGCTTAATGTATGAAAATGGATTCCAGACAAACAGGGATGAAAATACTTAGATATTTGGATAATTTAATTATTCTACGTAAAGTGTCTGCCTCAAACCCGGCTCATGAAGTATCCTAAACATAATTCCGCACGAAACTAATAAGAATACTTAAGTTCATATCAAGTAACGTAATACGTAATGGAGGTAAGTTTAAGTTACAAAGTAATAACATAAGTTACTACGTAACACATCGAACAAAGGGGACCTAAGTAAGTTACCTGCGCTTAACTGAGGAATATTGTAGAGCCTGCGTCTTGTAGGCATGGGGACTGGTATTGAGGGGAACTGGGGCGTGTTAGGGCAAGGGGGGAGAGGAGAGGCCCGCGGGGGGCAGCTATGGGGAAAGACTACATAACAGGAGGAGTTATAAATAACTTTTTTGTAGTTTATCCGACAGCACATCTGGTAATGGATTAAGTGCTGTGAGGCGAACATGGAAACTAACCTTTGGTAAATATGTTGTAATCGAGAGAATACCAGAATATCCAGAAAGCAGCACACACACAGTTCAACTTCGGGGCAGACGTGGATATAAGTATGTATATTGACCGTAAAATATCTGCATGATCTCTTCCTCAGATAATTTATAGGCTTTGATCGGTTTGCCATCATCTTAGGTAGCACAGATAGGTCACTTAAAAAAGAATGGCCTTTTGTGTTAAAATTGTACATACCGAGTAATAACCATTTTAGAAATATTATTCTAGTTATGTTTTCTTGGTAAACGTAATCTCCAGTTGTAAATAAGCATTTATAATAAGACATATTATGTGAGTACTCTTTTCCTCGCATAATATATTTGTGCGTAATTCCTCCGAGTTAACCTGAGCGATGTAAATAAAAATGGCATAAACAAACAAATGAGCGTCGCTCCGTGAGAACGCTCCGCCGGCCTCCAGTATTGCCGGTATTACAGCCTCTTGTGTAACACGAGATCTTGACACCGATTCACTCGCAAATGATATAGGGTATTCTCAAGTCAGATAGTTTCTCTTTTTTTTTTGTAGTCATTCAGGACTTCTAATTAGTAATAAATTAAAAGAATCTGTGTTGCATTTGCCCAACCTTCGATCCACTTCCAATCTCGGATCTAGCTGAATAACTACAGTATTTATTTTACGTGGGCCGAATATCTGAACACAACTCTCTAATTTTACAGCGTAACACAATTTCCTATGGTAAAATCAAAATCTAAATTCTCTTATTGAAATAGGCTACTATGTAGTGCTTTTTGAACGTCAAAAAAATACAAAAACGACAGCAGCCAGATTCACCAAACATTCAGGTTAGGTAAAACTGGTAGATAGATTGTAATGACTTAACGAAACGTATGACAGTCAGAACCAATTTTGAATATTTGACCATGTTGCTGTACAGTTACACTACTCAGTATACCAAAGAAATCCGTGCAATTGTATTACAAATAAAACGATCAAACAATATCCTTATTTGGCAGCAACAGTTACAATCCGTTCAAATTGTTCGGCAGCTTACTGCGAACGGCTAAAAGAAAGACTTAACCGTTCAGGTAAATTCTCTTTATACGAAGCGAATCAGAAAAACCCAATCCCAAGTTTATATGAGGGGATTAGGTGCAGAGCTTGTAAGTTTTCACTAGAGGGACCTTTTTATGCGGTCCCTGCGATAACACTGCGACGGCGACGCTGGGGGGGGGGGGGGGGGAGGGGCGAAAACGACAATAATCTTTAGCTCGTAAAACGGGGATCTCTAGCGGGGAACGAAGTTCGCAGTTTGGAAAGAGTTTAGAAATTAAGTTTTGATAACGCATCATATCCCATACCCAGAACACTCAAATTTTTCTTAGTAACTTATTTTTTTACCAAATAGTGATTTCATGTATAAAAGTATTTATTGTAATTGATGAAGCACCAGTACTAAAAAGTACCAAAGAAGATTAAAAGCCCTGAGGAATAAACATGTAAACAAACATCCAAAAGAAATTTGTCGGCTCTGTGAATACATCCGGATATTTTTTTGTTCGTCATACAGTCGCGGGTTCGCAACAGTCATTGTAATTCAGAGAGCTGTGATTTATATCCGGGGGCCCGGCTCAATCGACACCCGATTAATGTTTTTATCAGATCCGACTAATTCCCGAGCGAAAACATTCATGCTACCACCAAAGTAAATTTGTTTTTGAGTATCTATCATCAATCAAAACGTGAAGCTCTGCCGAACCGAGGAATAATCGGCGCTCACATTTTTCAAGGTCAACCGGTAACATTGATTTGATATTTTGAAGTCTTCTATTTTCACTGTTGCTAAAGGTATGGGTGTTACCGATAAAAGGTTGCGGGAACCATTCAATCCCATGGTGTACCTGATGGGCCGTCACACGTCGCGTCACTTGATCCTCAATATCGTCTGAGCGACTACTCTCTCCGATAAGGTCAGACGCGCGCCGGAGAGATCACTTGCAAAGTAAATTGAAAAGTATCCTAATAAAGGGAGTCCAAATGTTAGCTTATTTCTTATACATTTGTTCAAGTTTACGTGTTTAGAAGCTTTCATAAAAATTGGAGCCACTGAGGCAGGTCGGCTCCCTTCGACTTAATAATTCATTGAGTGTAGTTCGGGAGGCCCACATTAGCGGGCACTATTCTCGGCCGCACTCTACCCGCCTGTACTACACACTCACAGACGGAATTTTATAAATATATAAATACGTAAACAGACCAAATGGATTTTCTATGGAGAAAAAATTTGGTCGCCTTTTACTAAATCATTTTCTGATTGTTTACGCTTCTGGGATCAAAGTTTAATCGGCAGTATACACCAGAGGCGCTCCTGACACTAAAGAAGAAAACAAACTGAAATATCTATGTCGATTGGTATTTATTTCATGAATTGAAATTTATTATTATCCTCCACATTAAATCATTACAAGTATGTGTACGTACAACCTAATGTAATACGGTAGTCGACCTAATATTAAAAGTAACATTTTGAATAATAAGATTTATTCCAACATTTTTTTACTCAAGTCACTCTTTATAATGATGTCAACATGACTTTGAAAACAAGTTTTAAGCAATTAAAACTTTCAGATTCTTGATGAAATCATAATTTATCCAAATTTCAAGTGCGGTAGTAGAAGTATAAGTAAAAACAAATGAGTTGAAGTGGTCGACTGCTCCGGAGCGGCGCGGGGGGTGCAGGGTGCGGGGCGGCGGAGACGGAGGCAGGGGAGGGGGGGGGGGGGGGCGGACAGCGAAGAGGCTCTCAGCGCCCCCTCGTCATCAAACTTTAAGCAATAATTGTCGCGAACAATAATTTAAATAAATTGAACAAGTGTTGTTTGAAAACAAAAGGTACAATCGTTTGGGTGTTGAATTCTGAGAGGAAGACAAATTAAGTGGCCGGTAGGATTGACGGAATTATGTATTAAACATTCAAAGGGAAATTTATTTGAAGATTGTTCTAGAAGATTAAAGGAGCTTCCGGAGCTGAGCAAGAAGTTGGAACAAGTCGTCGGTTGGATTAATGACGGCGAATAGTTGCGAGTGAGGACGTGCTGCGTGCAAGCAGAGAGGGGGGGGGGGGGGATCAACTGCACCTGTTGCATTATTAATGAACACTCGCGTGTGTTTAGCGGTGGGTTCTGAGACGCTGCTAGTTGGCCTTAATTAACTTATCTGGTTGGCACTAATTCTAAAAGAATACCAAAGACTTATGTAAGTATATAGTTGAATTCGGAATTCATCCACCGATTTTAAACGTTCGTAGTAAATTCCAGTAAATAGTGTTATAGTATTCACTGTAGTTTCGAAGCAATTACTGATCCAATATGTTTTATGATATAGTTACTTTACTGTTCATTTATATCCAAGTCTAATTTCCCGACAAAGCACTAACAGTGGTCCTAACGACCGCCACTAAACCCGAGTGTTTCTATGCCGTGTGTATAGCTGGAATATTGATTGGCTCTTCGTTACTCAGCGCGGGATAAGCTCGTTATACAAGTAACCGGCAGTTATTGACCGACAGCGAATAAAGGAGGATGTTTATGTCCCGTTTATGGCGCGTCGTGATCGCGGGCTGACCGACTGTTTATGGCTCGTTCGGACCCACTACTAGCCAGTGAGCAGGCTCTTGTGAAGGGCTGCGTCAGGGCTACTGGTAGACTGTGTCAAGAGGGTGAATAAAACTGTGTATCTGTGTGGATGACTATGTTGGTGAATTTTTTCGTTGTCAATTTGAAAAATCCTTATACATAGAAACTTATTAAGAACGGGTTCTAAATTGTGGTCTATAAAGTAAAAGACCTAACTTTTAAATGTAAATCATTCTTATTCAAGGTTTCTCTCAGCTTCATAAACTTTCTTAAATTCAAATAAAAAAGGACGAAGCAATTTAAATTCAGATGAAAAGTCTTAAGATGAAACCAAATAAGCTGTGTCGGTGGCGCGGTGTCGGCTTCCAGTAATAGCGGCCGGAATACGATTCCCGGGGAGCACGTCGTGTACGACGAGGCTTAGCGTAATCTTAGCTATTACCGTACACTCACTAACTGCCAGTTAAAAATAATGAGGAATTTAATGACGCCTAATAATGTATCCGCGACTAATGTGCTGAGTGATGAGGTTAACTGCTGCGAACGAAATAAGACTTGATTGAACATGTCTTATTAATTAACGATTACACAATCTTAGATACTGGGGCATTTGGCCTTACTCTGTAAATAACAGATCTAAATAAAATTATATTTGTGGAAAAACAAAAGAAGTCTGTCAGTCTTAAATGACAGGTATTTGGTGTGAGTATTGCATCACGTATCTATGAAACATTGATAACGTTCCTGGAAGATGTAGGCAGGGTTGTACCGGTCCGCCCATATCGTATCAGACCAGTCAATCTCCAATCATTATATAACTAACCAGGCAATACTGATATAGCTATCCATTTTATTCCGATGTTATCTAGTAATAATTATAGTTATTATTTTTTTGAACCCCGGAAATCCTCATGGACTTTACCCTCCCTAGAATGATATAGTTTACTAGATCGTACCGATCGTACCGGCGAACTCCAACAGATTCCTTCATCTCTTTCTTTAACGGGGATCATAAGGGAACGTATATAGCCTTGCTAATAACCTACCTTTAAAACCCGTATACCTACTTCAACCAATAATATCTATTAGAGAGCGTCCCTGTGTCTCACGTGTCTAGTATTATTTATTAAAACGTCTCCCAACCCGCCACGAAGTCAGTTAGCGCCTTCCCCCGCGCCCCGCAGCCCGCGCGCCGCGACAGCCGCTGCTACAGCGGACTGTACCGCCGGGACACACACTCTAGTTGTATGCCAATATGTAAGGAAATATACAATAATACTAGTTAAATAGCTTCCAAAAAGGTAAGGTTCGTTAATGTGTAAGGTAGCAAATGTGATATTATGTATTAGAGACTTTTAATTAAGTTACTGTTTACCGCATCATTTAAGTCGACATTTTTTTTTTTTTTTTTCCCTAGCCTATGCTGTCCCACTGCTGGGCAAAGGCCTCCCCCAATTCCTTCCATTCAAACTTATCCCGCCCCGCCTTAATTAGTTAATTATAATTGTACTTAGTTTATTGGCTCATCGGTTCCAAAAGAAATACTATATTTTTGAGCTTTTTAACTTTTTATCGGTGGTAAAATAAATTTCTTGCCTTCTGTGTATTTCCCTGGCTAGTGGTGTAGTAGTAACAACACAGTCCTGTAATGTGGCTCTCGATGAAGTTGCCTGCGATCGAACGCGAGTTGACAGCAGCGAACAGTGCACCGTGCAAGCACAGCGGGACCAGGGCTACATGTGGGGTCTAGGAAATTGTAATAGTGACAGATTTAGTGGGTAGCGTCTCGGCATGGTCTCGGCATGGTCTCGGCAGACACAGACTGACATATTATATTGCAAAAAAGTTTTAAAGGCACTAAAACAGTGACATCTTTTTTGTACAAATAGTGTTTTATGAACTTTTACACAATAAGACAAGGTGAATATTTGTGCTCAGAAAAATATCTGTTGCTGTTATAAGTAGCACAGGCAGCTTTTTTCAACAACAAATAAACATGATTCTATAAGAAACAAGTATAATAAAATACAGTGGTAGGGTGCCACGACCTACATGTTCTAGAGTATGGATGTAAAGATGGGTTTAGTTTTTGTCACTATCGGGTTCCTGTGCAGGAACATTTTAATTTAAGAACTGCAGTTGATTAAAGTTTCCATAAATTATTCATATAAACATTGCATTTCCCGTTTATTTTACAGTTCACTGCACACCAGGAATTTTGAAAGTAATATTCGGTCCCTATCCGTCACATATCCAGCAACTGAAGCAAATCTGATCGATTGAGATGTTCGTCAGGACACAATGGCTGCTGGAGTTATTCATGCGAAAGAGTTTCCAGACATATTCATGTAAATCGTATTGTACAAGCTTGTATCCATAATAGTTACCTAGAATTGGTTTATCTATAATATATCACGAAGGCATTTACACTCAAACTCAAATCATTGGGTGCGCTCAAGTGTTAAAGTATGTTATAGAATTATTAAGTCTAAATATCAAATTAAGTAAGGGTTTAATCTGCCAATGTGAATACCGTATATATTTTTTATTGAACAGAGACTTCATTTAACAAATTTACTATTTCTTTACAAAAAAGATGTGACTATCGAACCACCTTGTAGTACTTTCATATAACAATTGGAAGACAAACGTATCACACACAGCGAAAAGCACGCATACTCTTAAACAAAGATTAAATGGTAGCTTATTGTTTAACAGCCATAACACACAGACAATACGATGTAAGTACCTAGTATCTAAGTGATTCGCCACTTGTTCCTACACGGAGCTTGTCCCACCACGCGCCCGCCGCGGCGCACAGTGGGCTGATATTACAAGGTTTGGACTTAAGAGATGAAATGTATATTTTTGGTATCTAGGCATAATTTATAAACTTTTCTCATCTGGAACTTTTTTTTATTTAACCAGTAGTTTCGGAGATATAGGCATTTCTATTTTGAAAGAAAAAAAATTTTTTTTTGTTTCATAATTCGCAGAGAAGTTTGACAGAGTGTACCTAATGAAATAAAACTTACAATAACTTATACTAAACTACCTCGTGAACATTTTACATAACCTAGTGTTCAATCAAGTTTTGAAAATGTTCAACTTTTTCCACATCACCCTATGACGTCATTTGTTTTGACACATATTTCCGAGAATTAAGTGATAAGAGTGCACGTGCACAACCACAAGTAAACCTGCTGCGTTTTCTCCGGATGAAGCTTTGGGGTTATTTTTATCACTTAAGCTGACCAAGTGGCAATATATTACTTTAAGAAAAAGCGTTAATGAAAAAGAAAGGAATGTATTTCCATCCTATTATCAAGTGCAACACGCGAAAATGGAATGCTTTCCTCCAAAAGAATATATCACAATTACAGAAACTTCCGCCAAAATAAAGTTACAAGCTTTACTGGATATAACGACAAAAAGAATAATGATGCCTCTCACTATAGACGATGATAATAAAAAATTAACACTCATTAGTAAGTGGGGATTCGATGGTGCTTCTAATCAAGCCAATTACAAGCAAAAAATCTCAACAGACGACGAAACTTTGGATAAGCAACTTGATGATACAAGTATATTCATGGGAAGTTTAGTACCAATCAAATTGGTTTGCGGCGAACAAGATATTTGGCAAAATGATTCACCAAATTCATGTTACTGGGTCGTCCAATCTTTTTCGAATTTATGAAAGAAAACAAAATAACAATATTGCGGGAAAAAAGTGCTATTGAAGAAGAGATTGCTAATTTAAAAGAAACAGAAGTTGGAGAAATGAAGATTTCACACTCTTTATTAATGACGATGATAGACGGAAAAGTAACATCAATTTTATGTGACACTTCATCTCAGAGATGCGATATTTGCAAAGCCACTCCAACTGAGATGAATAATTTGCCCTTAATAATGTCAAAACAAGTTGATCCAGATCTCTGTAAATATGGATTGTCATCATTGCACATCTGGATACGAATGATGGAATGCATTTTGCATATAGCTTGCAGATTAACGATAAAGACATGGACTGTAAAGGGAGACAACAAGTGCATCATGGAAAACAGAAAGAAAAATATACAAGACGCGTTTAAAAATAGGATGGGACTTTTGATTGACGTTGTCAAACAAAGTCATGGCTCTACCAATGACGGAAACACCGCTAGAAGATTTTTTGCAAGCCCAAACGTGACTGCTGAGATAACTGGTGTCAATGACGACCTAATTAAGCGGTTTTCCACAATTTTAGCAGCAATTTCGTCGGGCTATCATATTGACACAGTCAAATTTCACGAATATGCTCAAGCCACCATGCAACTGTATTTGGAATTATACAGCTGGTATTACATGCCTTCAAGTGTTCATAAAGTCCTTATGCATGGTGCAGCTATCATTGAAAGTTTCGGTTTAATACCAATTGGACACTTATCTGAAGAAGCGGCCGAAGTTAGAAATAAAGACTTTCGTAGGTACCGTCAAAACCATTCCAGGAAATGCAACAGAACAGCTACAAATGAAGATATTTTGAGCAATTTATTGATCAGCTCTGATCCACTAATTTCAACAAAACGCCACAAACTTTGCAGAAAACATAAAACTTTGTCTGAAGAAGCGCAAAGTTTACTAATTATTGAACAGGCACAATCCTTTGATGATGACGATCAGGAAAATTTTGAATTCGTTAACGTAGATAGTCTTGACAGTGATTAAATTAATACAATTTCGTGTGATTACTTGTGAAGTGTGTGAATTGTGTGAAGTGTGTGAAGTGTGTGAAGTGTGTGAAGTGTGTGAAGTGTGTGAAGTGTGTGAAGTGTGTGAAGTGTGTGAATTGTGTGAAGTGTGTGAAGTGTGAGAATTTGTGATAATGTAATTTATAGAATAATGTTAAATGTATCTGTACATTGTTTTTAAGTTGTATGGTTATGAATATATATTTATGATTATTAATAATTGTTATTATTTATTTTATCGGTTCCTAGTGGATTAGGCCTAAAGAGGACACCTCCAACCTCCAACCACAACCTCTAGGGTGGTGTGGAATTAAGAACAAAAGTTGAAATTGCGGCCAAAACGGGAAAAAACGGGACACGAGCATAGGCGATAAAATAGGACAAAAATATGTTTTATGCATAGGTAAAGTCAATTCTTTGAGAAAATTTGAGAATTCCGAGATTTTGATTGTTTTTTGTTTTGCTTCATACAAAAATAAGTTTGAGTGTTAATAATTCCGAAAATACTAAGTTATCTGAAAAATCGCATCCGAAATAGTTTCTTATAATCAATAGGTTGATGCAACCCTATATTCAAAAATAAAAAATCATTCAACTTTTTTTTTTCAATGCTAAGTCCACTACCGGCCCATATCGGTCCACCGTGCGGCGCCGGCCTCCGGGGCGCGCGGGGCTCGCGGACAAGTGTACGACAACATGCGACTGATTGCCGGGTAGTCGGACACTTACTGCTGTTGAGATAAAGATACGAGATAAGAGTTGGTTTGTATTTCAACAACTATCATTTGTTTAAGCGACATGAATTTGGAGTTCTCCATTTTCAAAAATTATGTGTCACATGGTAATGAAACAATCGTGTTTTTAATTTTGTATAAGTTATGCAAAAGTTTATATAGCTCTCTGTGACTGAAAAATTACACTGTAGTCCCTTTACATCAAACACCATTATATCCACCCTTCTATCCTTGGTATTGATGCCATTGTAATAGTACACCTTCATATAACATCGATATCTTGTAACCACTGCCTCCCGGCGGCGCGCAGCGGTTCGTGGCGGCGAGTACCTACCTGCTCACAAGTCGCCATATATTACGCGGGGTCACACTGCAGCCCAATTTTATGAGTTTAGCGAACATTCGGCAAGTAATGGTCCATCGAGCGCAGCTGTAGGTAACAATCGCACTTCTAGGAAACATTGTTTATGGCCAGAGCCCGTGTGCGAGAGATGCTATGTTTCCAACTGAATAGTGGTCACTTTACCTACATGTTGCAATAATATTAATTTATTATGCTATCAGTTCGAATATTTTGTAATAACATTTGAGGTTTGAATCTTATAAAAATCTGACTGGGCTGGGAACAGCTTGAGGGATTGATGTAACTTTTAATATCTCCGTTTTATAAAAGTAATGCGCTTAAAATGCCTTGAGCGATTAAGCACTACTGTCATTTTTTTCTCATTGTTGTAAAATAAATATAAAGAATCAAAATATACTGGAAGGATATATTTCTGACGTGCAAGTGGTTAGCTTAGCAGACATTTCATAAAGTCCTCTTCATTTATTAAGATCACCGCTCTCTCGCAGCGTCATATACCAGCACTTTCTCCTAACTGATAACCATTGTGTTATAATTCAGGCGCGGTTTACGACACCACGTGACATTACACGGCCAGGGGAAAGTCCCGCCGTGCTTATATGAAGCTTGGCTTTATGTGATAACAAGACAAGTATCTCCCGCGATGCAGGTGATGTCACGCTACTAGTGCCCGGGGCACCTACTGAACCGAAATATATGGGGATGTCAGTAAAGAGTTGACCTGTGATAAAGGAGATAAACCCTGACTGATTGTTACTAGTTTAAGTTCGTTTTGTCGAAAAAAAAAAAAAAACTGTTGATGATCGGACTTAATATGGTGTTTAATTGAATGGTACTTGTAAATGAAAGGTATATAAGTAGAAAAATGTATAGTTTCTACACTCACCATCCAAGTTCAAGTAAGAGTGCAGCGACTTAGAAATTCCACCATAAGAAAGTAGGTGTACTTAATTGAATCTATTGTTATTTTATTTCCTGTCAGTGTTTTTGACGGATCGAACGTTATTTGATTGGGTAAAGTATACATATAATCACGCAAAGGTCAGAAACTAAAAGCCACAGTAGTAGGTACGTTATGAATAT
The DNA here is from genome assembly GCA_905475315.1 of Autographa pulchrina. NCBI lineage: Eukaryota > Metazoa > Arthropoda > Insecta > Lepidoptera > Noctuidae > Autographa > Autographa pulchrina. The sequence continues at coordinate 8,997,053 of FR997787.1, forward strand.
CTCCAGCAATATATCAGTGGAGTAGTGTTGTGAGCTTGTTCCTGACATCCTAACGTTTTCTGCGCATTTCGCGCGTCATATCTGTTGATGTGTGACGCGGGGGACCTTTTATGGTGCCTCTAAATCCCCCGCGGGCGACCGAGGGGGCCATGGCGCAGGGAGGGGGGGAGTATACGGTCAGTTTATGGGCTTAACGCGTTATGTAAATTCGAGGCATTAATTGTGAAGGGCCAAATTGATATGATACGCCCTTTGGGACGAATATAAATACTTGCAAAAACAACGCCGTGGTTCATAAGTACTAAACAAAACAAACAGGATTTCCAGGAGTGCATTTTCACAATAATGTTTCATGTTTATTTTTTTTTGTAAGATTCTCTTACATTTTAAAATTTATTATTAGATAGCCATTATCATATAAGACGAACCAAACCCTGCTACCAACATATATTTAATAAACATCAAATGTTTTAAGAATGTCCTTAACCATAGAGTTTTTTTTTTTCCTATAGGAACTTTCCCATAGGAATGAATTGATCACTTTGCGACCAACGGCCACAGTTGACCTTTATGAGTGCCTTTTACCAACCTGTTTGGTAAAAACCTCTCGACGTTCCACCTTAAGATTATAAGTAAAGGGCTGAGTATTGGTTATACATGCTTCTCTGGCGCTCGAATACTCGTACTTTACATAACTTTAAAACGTTCTTAAAAGTCTGCTGTCGCTAATTTTTACCTTAAAATGACAGAGATAGCAAGATACATAAGACTGACTTACTCTTGTGTATTTGGCCATAAGTAGAGTAGTAGTGTTGGTAGCGTGGTTAGTGCCTGGATATGTTTGGCAGCCGATAACACAGCCATAACGTTTGATCTCTGATAATTAACTCTAATATCTAGTTATGGACGGCGCGGGGCAGAGCGGGGGAGGGGGGGGGGAGTGTAAGCACCGCTTAGTTTATTGATAACAAATTCATGTGTTAATAATAATCATTATATAATTAGCTCATATCATAACTATAGTCACCAGTAAATTGTTAGCAACGCACTAGTCGGAATTACGTAATAAGCTTACAAATAGCCACAGCATTTATTGAATACACGATTTAGTATTACTACTTTCATGATTCCTAGTTATGATTGTTAGCTTAACCAACATCATTTGAAGTTAGCTACATACATTACTTGAACAAAGAGTGCCCCCGCAGTAAGTACAGTTGTGTGAACGTTAGCGACAGCTGCAGACAACACGCTGAACTTTACTCGTTACAATATCACTTACACAATTAACTTTCATATTCACGTCTAAGTACCTACTGGGCTCACCGACACTTCTACACGACGCACTAATTTAGATGAAGAACTTACATTAAGCTATTTATGTAAGCCACATAACAATCCCTGGGTGTTATAATCAAATCACAAATAAAACAGCGCTAAAGCAAGAAATACATCACATCACTTCAATATAGTACATATTAAACCCCGTCTAGTTTAAAGCAGATAGTAACTGAATTAATCCAGTAGTTGAATTAAAGCAAGTAAAACTTGTTACTGAACTCTAGCGCATTGATAACTAAGGTAAACTTCTACACTGATACACGGGGTCCTTCTAATGACGATATACTTTGGAACAAGCTCCTTCCTCCAACAACTTTACTTCGTTCGGCTTCCAATTTAAAAAGTCCTTTAAACCTTCATTTGTTTTTTAAGTGAAAGCACTTTGGATTCCGCGCAGCTCTGTGTGCTGTAAGTCGGTATCTGAAACAGTTTAGCTTGACCACTCGCCGCAGGTACCGCGTACTCGTGGGTACTCGCGTAAGGTACTTAACATTCTGAGCGGCGTCCGCGACTTCCACTTTTATTTTTAGAACGACTTGAGGATAAAGCAAAAGAATCTTGTGGCCGACTTACTGACTGAATTGTCTCATAATTGTCTTTTATATCTATTTAAAAAAACAGCAGCTGTAAGAAGTCACTGTTATGTTAAGAATGTGCTAGTTATTATAGTGTCGTATGTAAATAACTAAAGATATTGTATACAAGCACTATTTAAAAAATATATGTCTCGTTAGATACTGTTAATAAACATGTAACAATATAGCAAAATATGTCCATAAGAAAATCATTAAAAAGTTTAATCAAAGTATATAATTAAAAAACTACAATTTTAAAAAGTTTTCTCTCCATATAAACGAAAATCTAATGGAAATTCAAAGCTCGATTCTAGTTCTAAGAAATTGTTAGTGGCAGGGAATAGAGTTCTATTATAATATAGATTCAAATCCTTTGTAACTAAATATAAGAAAGGAATATTGTCATACGATAACTAGTATCGTTCAGGGGCCGCCTCCCGAACCGAGCGGAGTCTGACAGCGAGTGTGTAGTTGTGCACAGAAACCTCTCTACAGGCTGTTTACTGTTACGACTCATTTCAAACGTTCACAACTTTCTCGCCATCGCGCTAATTACTCTGACAACTTCCAATATTGCCCATCAGGGGGCGCCTGAACTTGGTGAAGGACAATTTTTTTGTACCGAAGACGTTAAGTAATTTTTAGGTATATACAGGACAACTAAAAAGTTAAAGTCGTTTGAACTGCTTTTTCATTTTTAAACGTTATTTATTTACACTTCTGCAAAGTTAAATGCTTTGCTGTTAGATCTGAAGTTGGAAATAGAATCACCAGATTTTAGGACGATTTTAAGACGTACACTAGTGGTCTCAAAATATAAGTTATACATTTAAAATCGTACAGTTATTAAAATTTTGTTAAACCTTTATTATTTCCACTTCTAATAAGTACTAATATGACTCGCCATCCTTAATTTACTTTTTACTACCTGTCCACATAGATGCAGTAGGTTGTTATGAGTTAAGTTATAACACACAAGTAAAGTTTCGCTCTTGTTTAGCTCGTGTCGGGTATTCGTTCAATTAATCAGAATGAATAGGAACCGGTTAGTTTGCCGGATAAGAGAAGTTCTTAGTGAAGTGTGACTCGGTCCGGATAAATACGAGTTTCATTAAATTACGGCGCGCGACGAACTTGCTTAATATGATCCCGTGCACGCTACGTAAGGAGTTGAGAGGAATTGAGAGGAGATGAGGGGAGTTCTGAGGAAAGGGTCCTTAGTGGTATATCACTATGGATGTTAAGACGTTGGTGTTCAAACGAATTTTACCTATAACCCAGATCGTTACAAATGTTTTTCAGGACTGATCTCAAAAGACAAATTGAAGGGTAACACTACCTTACTGTAGAATAGACTGTTGACGGCCTAAACACAACAAAGATAAAAATAATAATGTGTGTAAATGTTTCTAAACTTAACTTTTCCCTCAATCTTACAATTGATAAAATAAATCAATATCTAACTTCAATAAAGTTTGTAACTGATCTCGTTTACTAAACATACTTTGTAGCATCGTTATTCTAAGCTATTTCATACAAATGTTCTTACTTTTTACTTATAAAAATAATCATACTTGTATTGTCTCGTGTGGTCAACAAGGCGGAAAGTTTTGGCTTATTTTCAGCTCCAATTAAGTTGTTACCATAAAATACACGTTTTATGAAAACTACTCGAATAAAACAAAGTAATAACTCAGTAGTAATTACATTGTATTACATACCGTTACTGTAATTAATATTAAATCAACTTAAACCTAAAACAACCGGTTTAATTTAAAGTGTGGTGAGCGCACATTAACTGAGCTCTTTGTACCGCGATAGGCGGCAGGGGGCGCTGCCGAACAAGCTCATATCATCATACTTTTATAATCGATGTCACTTCCGGGTACACCTTGGATTTAGTTAGAGTGATCACCTTTAGTATATAAGGGTCCTATGGTTAGGTAAAACAAAAAAGTATTTTAAGGTAAGAAGTAATAGAGTTCTGCCTACCGTTTAAAATGATAGAGCGAGTAAACAAATCTTAACAAAGTAATTAGTTGATCTAAGCAAGTTGTACGTCGTAATCGCTGAGCCATAAATTTGTTTCAGCAAGATAACAACCTGTCTGGCGCTAGATTTAATTTACATAATTAATCAAAAACACAACAAAGTGAGATCTAATTAACGGAGTCTCGCGATATCACAACTGTTCGCGCTCTCATACACACACACACTATGGCAGACACACTATCACACACACGTACGTACCGTCCAGCAGGAACAGCAGCCGGAAGATGAGGTGACAAATCCTTTTCATCTTGAGCATTTGTTGCACTTACAGAACTACTCCGTACAAACTACTGGACATTAAACTACACGAGTATTGTCAACTGGAGGTATTCAGGAACACTATTATTATATTATTCACAAACTTTACTATTAATATTTAATAACAATTGTTTAGTAGTGGGTCGCGGCAAGCGTCGATCGGATCTCGCGAGTAGCGCCGCGTCTATGTGACGGGCATCGTAGCGGCGTAGCGGCGTAGCGTGCGCTCCGTGCGCCGTCCTCTCGGCTACTGAGCCTTACGCCCACTACGCCGTAGCGCTACGAGATTGCTCATTATGCCGGAGTGAGTCAGCCAACGTATTCACTACATTATTTCGTTTAATAAAGTTCCCGTGTCGTGTATGCAGATGCGTTTACATAATGTTATGGAATTTTAGAGAGTTTGTAGTACAGGAGTCACTGGAAAATTAAACGCTCGCCGAGTGCCGACACGCTACGCACGACGCGGATTAAAACACAGTAATCAAATTTATTTCAACGTGAGAACTCGTGAATTATTGAATCACTAAGACGTCTCAGTGACGTACGACGGTGCGACACAGATATAACTCGAGCACACGCGCGGCTTGTCTCCGCCGGAAATAAAGATATAGGAGTTTAACATTGTAAATGACGTCCCCGAGGCAATCATCTGTTCAGCGTCTGTTAAGACCAGACCTACAATTATCAGATTAGAAAAAAGATGATTCACGTTCCTCGGCCAGCGGGGGAAGGGGTAAGTGAAGCGACCCGGAGGGGGAGGTGACCTCGAGATAAAAACCTAGCTTATCAGAGGAGCCGCAAAAACGATCATTAGCCGCAAACGTCCACAAGACGTATTGTTCCTAGCGCCGCAATTAATACTAAATACCGATATAATTAGCAGAGCAGGTGAACACTTGTGCAGGAGATATATTGCAGGTGTCCAGGCCCTGGCGGTGATTGCAGCAAGAAGGATATATTCCTCGCAGGAACGATAGCCATTACCTAATCCTTCTATGACCTGATTTCAGTCGCTCTTTTTTAATTCGATTTCGAACTTTTTATTTCGTTTGTCTTTGAATAGATAAATTTTAAGGGTTTACAGAATTTGGCTCTAGAACGAATGACTTCTCAATTTTCACTTAGAAAATAAAAACAAGGCAAGACCCACGCAAGACCTATCCAGATCTTTAAATTACGTAAAGGCTATATAATAAAGTGCGCACCAAGGATTGTTTTCAAACTATTCAATTTAAAAGTGAGAAGTAATATCTGAACGGAAATTAAATACTGCATCAACAATGGAAGAAAAAATCCTCACAGACCAAAACTAGTTGAGCTATGTGTGTATACAGAACGTTTGCAATGAAAGCTCAAGTTAAAACTAATATTATTTTAGCTGTTTGACAAAAACAAGTGATTTTTCGTTTCGTAACCAATACTGGGTACAACATGTAACATGTTACGCAACGCGTTCATTTCGAAAGGTTCGAGCGACATTACATCTGTGAGAACAATAATCATAGTTCAGGCTGTATCGCCCGTAACGGCTCTGTATCGTGTCACGGTGCTTTTTCCTAACGGTTGAGCTGAATCGCATCGGATTGCAGGCCGACTGCCGACTGCCGATAGCCGACACTTCGATCTGCCCAAAATGAAAAATGTTCCGATCATATTAATTGTTACGCAACTGACCCGACTTCGACTGTGTAATATCTTTGGCTAGGCTTTGTTTGGTCTTTTTTTTAATGCAAGGTTTGTGCATGATTCACAGAACTCTCACGTTTTCTCTCTGTGATCTTTGTTAATGTGTAGTTACTGTCTTTTCTCTAGTATTCACAAACAAGGCATTAATAGCGTTTGTCTCAGTCTTCTAGTCTTGTTTAAATTAAATACGTTATTGAATTCTTTAGCTGCGCCCGGACAGTGAGCGGCGCCAAACTTTGTTCGAACTCACAACTTGTAGAACTGGCTGAAAAAGAGCACAATACATTAATATTCATCGCGTCATCTCTGGCCCACACAGCGCTGTACCCCACCCACAACTTTACACTCTACTTTTTTAACAAGTTTACGGCGCTCCCTAATAGATTACACTGCCCCTCTTATCTTGTGTTCTTAAGACTTTTGATCATAATAATAAGGCCGTCGCCGAAAGTTCTCTTATCATTCTCAGAAATATAATTGATATGACAATTGTTCATCCAATTTTAGTTTTGAGGATTTTGGCGAAGACCGAGGCTTTTTTGTTTTTTATTAAAGTTAAAAAAATCTTTATATATTATCATCATAAGTATCTGTTCTCAAGACACAATGAGACGTAAAAATAATGTCATAGTTGTTAAGACTCCTTCAGAGGTCGCATGTTGGGTGGTAATGCTAGTGAACCTGCTTTGTTATCGCGTTACATGTTATGTGTTACAAGGACTTATTACTATTGCTAGTAACTACTATATCTCACGCCCTAATATACCTAACAAAATGACTATATGAAACGAAATTTGATTAAAAAAAATCTACTGTAATAATCATTCAACTATTCTAGTAGTTTCTTATTTCCCATTGACGAGTAGTAGACTTAAATACCTGATTATGTCTATGTTTACGCAAATTTAAGTTGAAGAGCGCTCGTCATATTGCGGCTTTACTTCGCGAGTGACAATCCGCGCGCGTACAGGGCCGGCTTTGGACACTGTTACAATGTTTAATGTTTATGTTCCGAAATAACTATCAAAATATTTATGTGGAGTGCGGTATCTTTACAATAAAATCAGGTTATCTAACATTGTCGATAAGTATCTTATGCAAAACCTGTGTGCCTTAACAGCAACCTGGGGTCGGTTAATGAGCAAACTAAGCATTGGTCGCCTTCCAAACCACTTAACCAGGTTTATAGTTTGGTTATAAATTCAACAATTTTTCCTTGAATTTCTATGTAAAAATCTTAGCGACAAAGAAGAAACCCCACTATGTAATGTTTCCGTCTCGCTTGCTCGCCGTATAAACATTTACTGAGAGCGGCACAATCATTCCAACTCCCAATAGATATGTACGTTCATGCCACACTCGCTCATAAAATTTGGGATAAACAGAAAAACACTCGGTTTTTATTTGTTTATAATACATTATTCGCATAGATCGTATCCTCTGGGCTTCACTACAAACAGCGCTGGATTTTTTATGCCTTAAACGTGACCCGACATAAGTAACTTTCATTCGAACGCTTGTAACCCGAACTTTTATGTTCACCTTTGCGGTTCAACTTTTTCGGAACAAACGCAATCCATTGCGTGACCGCTTTCCGTTGTAAAGGTAATGTGATGATTCTGACGAGCAATGTATGTTATTTTACTATTTCAATTGTGTCTCGCTGTGATGTGGTGGTCAGGTGTCCATATAAACAGCTCATTACGATAAAGGCACGCGTTCGACGTATGGCAATCAAACGGGTAAACATTGATCTGCGCGGGCGACTGTTCGCGACGCGGCGTCCCCGCCACGCGGCCGCGTACAGCGCGCCCCGCAAGTGCGCTCGTTAGCTGATTAGTTTATTGAGTTAGTGAGTCTCAATCAGTATTGTCATCTTTCGGTAACCTGATTACGCAGGTTTTTGTTGATGACATTATGCGGAGGTCAGCTCATTATGAGGCGGACACTGATTTAGGTAAACATACGGAATCCGGGCGCATTACTGATTCAGATCCTGATACAGTAACGAATTGGCAGAACATACTAAATCGACATCGTAAAGATATATTGTGGAGCAATAGCGCTACCAAAAAAGGGCCTAAACGAAGCCAGCAAAGAATCTGTTCAGCAGCACACCTCGTCACGTGAACGCAGGAACGCTTGACTTCACCATTTCAATCTTACTTTTCGAGGAAATGACATTAAAATAAAAGTACCGACATCTGACAACTTTTAAAGTGATAACAGTTACGTGGTAACACTCACACACAACGCACAAACAATATAGAACGGACCTTCACTAGTGTTTCTTGACCTTTTGAATGTCTGATAACCTTCATATCAGAGGTCCAGACATGTCCATCAAAATCACCAGACAAACATGAACAGTTCATACTGTGTATATGTTTGAGAATAATGGTCTCTCTAAGCTGGTTGGTGTGTAAATTATTGAATATCTTCCGTCTTAAGGCAAAGCTATTAACCTCCTTTGTTGATTCACTTAGATTGTGTTTGGTTTCGTTTATTTTTCCGTTGGTATCAGCGGGTCGCGGCGTCACGTGGCCGCGGTAATCATGTTTGTTCTTGTGTTTGTTATCCGCTTTTATACCTTATAATGAGGTCCCGGGGACGCGCGGGGGAGAGGTGAGCGGGGAAGAGGGGGAGGAGTGAATTGATATTGATGGTAGGTGCAGAAATCACATGAAATATATAATATGATAAAGGAACCGTATTAAATAATTTCTTCAAAAAATGTTCTACAGCAAACTAGAACTGAAGAGAAAATAATTTAAAAATAGTTGATTAGTGTGTATATATTTTCGCTCGTAAGTGTACTTAAATAAAAGTATTATATAAAAAATATTATGTCGTCATCATCGGATAACCTTCTATTTAATCATGAATCAAACTATGTAATTGGGTAATGCCAGCATTTAAAACCTAATATTTACTTCTAATTGCTACAAGTACTAAGCAAGTGAGTGCACTTTCTGCACTCGCCTGCACTGCGCACGCACGTTCTAATTAATTAGCTCACGCGGCTCATTGAGATTCCTCACAAGTTGCAACTTATTAATTACTCTTAAAATATTCCTAACTTCCAGTTATTACTTGTTTAGCGCATGCAACTTGTACCCGCGCGAGCTATTTGCATGCGACACTTAGATTATGCCGACACCGACAAATATAATAAATGGATGAAACTGCAGCGAACAAGTTACTTACTCTTTTAGGTAATGAGCACTTTACATATATATAATCTATCATAAAATATATGCAATGAAATCACATACAAGATTTTAAAATAAGACTAAAAGGCCCATATCAACGTATTGCTCATTGTCCACCGTCATCGCGTCAGTATGATCACGTGTGACGTCACAGCAGGTGTCGGACACGACGCGCGTACGTGTCGGCCGCGTCGGATGTGTCGCGCGTGCCGCGCTTGTCGGACAACCGACAGACGCGACTAGCTGAAGCGAGCTTTGCGATAATACATGTTGAGAGCGGCTGGTTTGGAATGTATTGACACAACGATAGGCAAAACGTAATGATTCATGAGTTAGTGCAAATTAAACTTATTTGGTGTGCATTAGACACTCAGTATTTTATGCTCCAGAGTAGACTAGGCACTAGAGTAGCAAATAAGTTGTAACACTGGAATAACGACAAAGTAGTTGTAACACGGTATTTAATAATACTTTCCTGTTAGATTAATAAATAATAATTCACTAATATTTTTCATTAATTTGTCATTACAAGTTAGCAATGGTAAAATTGAGACAAAACTAACATATTATGTACTTTGGTAACGTACTGGGGCTGTCTCAATTTTAGTTGAAAACATTGTCCGTGATAAGTAACACAACTTAATTTTTATTTGAGTATATTTATTGTTTATACTGTTAAGGTAATTCCACCTATTTCACAGCTCTACTCTAATAAAAATCAAACTTAATAACCTATTTTCAGTTCATATCCATATTCAATTAGCTAGCTAACAGTTAAACTGAGTAACACTTTGTTCGGTCTGCGTCACCATCAAACAGAATTAGTGAACAATAATAGTCCCCCGAGCGCAGCTCCTGCGGCGAGCGCCCGGTGTGCGACACAATGCAACACACACCGCCCGACAATACACACGCCTTGTGTGGAGCCCACTGCTGCCCACTGCTGGGCAGGCACGCCGCGACAATACGCGCCACACGGACAATCAATGCATTACAATGATCCGCAGAATTGATACGTCTTGCTCCAGCCGTAATACACGATCGGACTTGATCCAGCCGTAATAACTATGCAATAGTTTGCAATCACCAAATAAATATGGAGATTTGATAACGATGGTAACAAGATCCGTCGTGACGTAATTTATTCCCGCACACGTTCACATATAAGCTACACTTCTGTTACATAACTACGTACGATTCGATTCACAGAATCGTGCCTGATAGCAAATAATTATCATGTGGTTGTTGAAATTGTTGTAATATACAGGAATAAGAATGTTATGTACTAATGTTGATGTATTTCTAAACGCTCTCCGGTGTGTTGATCTCCGTACATTAGCGTTATCTGCGTGTGCCCGGCGCGCCGGCTCGGATGTCCGGCCGCGCCTCACGTGAATCACCTTCTGGTATCCATAAAACATATTGTTATTCTTCTCCTATGTGGGAAAGAGAACAGTTAGTAAATCACAACCGTGGTAAGGTATTTTATAGGAAGAGGTCTGTCGCAAAAAGTCAGGCTAGGCTTTTACTAATTCACGAGACTGTTTTGTAGCTAGATTATAAAACCACTATTATTTCGAGGTTATGTAGTTAGACCCATCAAACATAAGTACATTAGAGTAGCGCCAAACACGCCGTAACTTGAAGTGTTAGTGTCGATATGTTGCGGCAGTGGCTCACCGCGCGGCGTCGCCTGCCCGCCGCCGCTGGCACGAGAGCTGCACCCTGCAGGCGCGATACAAAACAAACACTACATAAAACACTTAGCATATACAGAAAATATAGACAGTAAGTCAATTGCAATACGGAGGGAACTTATTATAAATATATCTTTTTGTAGTCTTTGTATCGCCACTTTGGCAATGGATAAGTTTACAATTTATTTTTGGCATTCATTGTTTGTGATATTTTATTAACTAACAAACGTCTGCAGTATCACCTTACGTATTTGCCCTGAACAGTAAACCTTTTGCCAACCCTATTTCGTTTGAAAATAATTTGCAGTTAACCTATTGTATCAAGTTTATATTGGTTTAATGTAAAAAGTAATATTTTTGTGAAACGATTATGCGAGCCAAAATGTGGAGGACGTGACATGTCCCGGAACTGGTTGTCACACTTACACATACAAACACACCAGACACACACACAGAACTGACAGACGAAACATAACACAATCACTAGTGTTATGTTTCGTTTAACCAGAGGACCTTTATATTAAGGCGCTGCCCCGAGCAAATGACATTCGGTTAGACGCTTTAACCTTTTTTTAGTTCTTCTTTTTTTTTCTTAAATTGTAAGTGAAATGAGACGTGGTCTTACGTCGAGAGCCTACGGCGGCCTGCAGCCTCGCGTCCGCGACTTTATTTATGTAGTGAATTTGACAATTTTTAGGAATAAATTGAATTTTAAAATAAATCTTTGGTCTTTTTGAAAAACAAAAACGTATAAAATGTTTAGATTTAAATTCTCCATCAATTGGAGGCTGCAAGGAATAAATTTTGATAGACCATTTTTAAAATGAGTACTACTTAATATTTGCTGAATTAAAAAAAATATATCCGGATAAATTAAAGTCAACATATTAGAGAATGATTTGGTAGGACAGTGCATTTGATATGTGTTTTAAATATCGAGTTTATAGCTTAGTAAAACACGGCTTTTGCGCATTTTGCTCGGGGGAGCGCCTTAACATATTGAAAGCTATTGCAAACAGGCTTGTTGACAGCAACACCAATACATGTGTCACTACATGCACCTGCATATCCTACAACCAATCGAAAAGTGGGTCGTTTAGTGACTAATTAAGTGTCTTAAGAATGATATATACTGCATTTATCACATGTACTAAACACAAAACCTAATGATGATGATAATGTAAAAATGTATCTAAGGTACCTAATTAAAATTTTATGGACTGCCTTTCGTTTGTGTTTTTTTAAGAAGACAACTTCCACACGAGGCTATAATCTCAGAAAGCTATAAACATCTACAGTGGATGCAACTTACCCCGCCGACACGACAGCGCCCTCCTGCGGCGGCGCGCGGCGACACGCTGTGTTCACACTCCATCCACATATTACTCCGCCGAACAAATTGTCTCTATGACTGCATACTGCTAACAGCTTGATTATTCAAACTAATTTATAATGGTTTATAGCCGTAGTTGTAATTATGTAAAGGTACTTACTACTCAGATTGTAATATATTTGAAGCTGCAGCGCAATAGGAACTTATTTTTTTTTTTTGTATCTTCTGTTATTATAAGTGATATCCTTTTGAGATGCCGCCAAGTTATGTAGACTCGTTTGTACAATCCGTTTCCGATGCCTCGTAAGTCGTAACTATAAATGTGTAATGTTATTGTAATCCTGTGTAAGTGTGAAGCAGTGCGCTCCGTCAATACCGGCGGCGCGCGCTCGCAATCAGCCGCCGGTAATAGTCGCGACAAATAAAACTCAGCACCAATTATCGCGCGTAATCCAAGCGCTCGCGCTCCGCCGCACGACACACAGCACAGCACCGCTCAGCTCAGCTTCGTATAACCATTCGATCGAGAGTTTACTTGGAAATGGGTCACCATCGTCCCACACTCTATTCAAAACTTTTTAAAGGGCAAGATATAATTTAAATAATTTATAATTATTATCCTAGTATATCATAAGAAAAGTTCTACGTCAGGATCGTAGCATAACAATAGACATCTAAAACCTCTCGTTCTTTATGTCAAGTTAATAGTCACAAGTAGCTACTGTTATTATCCAAGTTTTTTTTTCGTCCCCGATTTTCCTTCTTGAGAATTAATAATAATAATATTCCGGGACAACTCACACACGGTTATCTGATCCCAAGCTAAGCAGAGCTTGTGTTATGGTAACCAGACAACTGATAAACATACTTATATATTTCTAAATACATACATATTATAGATAAATTACACCCAGACAACCAGAACAAATGATCGTGCTCATCACACAATCATTTGTCCTGGGTGGGAATCGAACCCACGACCTCCGGTATAGCAGCCAGGGTCACTAACCACTAGACCAACAGGCCTGTCAAATTATGCTGGTTGTAAAAGAAAAAGAGGTGACAGATACCGATTAGAGACCCAAAGTTGATCAACTATCTTAGATAAGAAACCATACCCTTATATCCGTTAGTCTCTGCAGGTCCTCGCTCCGTTCCGCTCAGCTCCGCCCGCCAGCCTCGTCGCCTCCCCAGGAGACGATTATGTTGATGGATTATTGTTTATTTTATTTTAAAGCCGGGAATAAAATGCAATCAGAGCTGTCTCTCGCGCGAATAATAAAATGGAAGCCGACTTTATGGACAATTCGCACTTTTCCGAGAACAATTGAATTATTTAAATTCCTATCGCTTTGTTGACCACGCCCGGGTGTCACGTGGCCTCGGCCCTGCATCACAATGTGCAGGTACTCCTCGCATGTATGTTATGTGACATTTACTAACAATAATATTATCAGGCAATTGTCGCACTCGAGAGCATTAGCATATTCCCGAAGGCGTGACGTCGCTATGTTTAGAATTAGCACTGATTGTCACTAGCTTACGACGTGTCGGCGTGGATAATAATGTAACAGATAAAGAATACAAATCTACGAGTATCTATGTAGACCAGCTATGAGCTAGAAATATAATGTAAGTATGTTATACACCTATACAGTTTAACTATACATAGATGGACTTAGAAATATCATCTTTATTCACCATGTTAAAACCTTATACCAGTTAATTACCTAAACTCCATCCTTTGATAGCATGACAAGTCCTTCAGGAAATGCGATAGTTATCGAACAACCTCACAACTGGTGCCCGCGGCTGCCTCTCCCAGTTATCAGACGTGTGTGTAGCAGCTGTTACATAATGCAACACATTGCATTTTAACTTGCATCCTTATCAATTATTCAATCAGTTAGATTCCCCGCGAGCTCCGCGCTGACCGCAGGCGCACCGCCCCGGCCGCCGCCGCCGCCGGGAGCGCTCACAACCTCTTTTGTTATTCATAAAGACTACATCTGGACGCATTGCATTCTGTTTGCCCGTTCGATTGTTGGATTATAACGTCGATGACACCCCCCCTCCAAACCCCCGCGACCCGACGCCCCCCAGACCCCCATCTGTAGGATTGCTCGGATTAACATGTGTATTTTAATTTGTCGAGCGTCGATCGTACGATAACGCGCGTCAACAACCCGCGGCAGTATCGCGATATCGCACCAATCGTTTATTATTTCCGCGATTTAATTAAAACAATAAGCGATCGCGGTTGCTTTAACAGATCGATTCGTTTTTATTGGCGATGGAACAAGCGCCGATGATTGTAGAGCAGCGCAAGCGAGCGGCGCCAGGGAGAGGCGCGTGGCGGGTTGTTAGAGTAATGTGGCTGCTGCAATGTAAAGTCTAACTATAACTATACTATATCTATTATCTATGCTTTCTCCGTATCACACAATAGAAACATCTCCACTATCCACATAATAATGTTAAATGTGTTTAAGTCTTTGTATTTGCTCCGTGGTTTAAGTAGACATTAAATATCTTTATGTAAGCCTTTAACAGAAAGCCCTAAATATTAACACCAGGAGATTTAATTCAATCAAATATTCCTCACCATATTATTATATGTATAGTATATATCTTTGAAAAGAATAATATAATTATTAAGTAATTATTATCTAAATAGGTATAAAAATATGTTTCGTGGGTCTCGCGATGTTAAACGACACAACATAACAAACTCCGGTGGGTAACTGTCTCAACTGTTTGTGGTTTTGTTCAACAAACTGGATGTCAATCAAAGTTCACGTCGACACTAATTATATTAATTGCAGACACTTGTTACACTAGTTGCTGAGGAGGAAAACCAACCACTATGTAACGGTAATGTATAACGAAGAGTTCTGTAAATAAAGGCGCGTCAGACATCTTCGTAGACATAGGGATGGAGGGCTACAAGGTACACGTAGGCTGGCTACTTCTGTACATATTGGTGAAGAACCTTTTATAATGCTACACGCTGTGTCCCGCGGGTTTTCTTGTGAAACATTTTTATTTTTCGTTTTTGTAGTTATTTGGCGTTTCGGGGCAGAAATCAATTCTGATAACATCAAAACTGTTAATGATATACACACACTGCTGTCGCGTCCGAGAGGTTCCACCGTAATCACCATGGCCCTGCACCCCGCACCTCGCACCCGACACCTCGCGGCTCTGCCTAATGCGCGGGGCTCACAGCTCAGGGCGCGGGGCTGTCTTCAATGGCAAGGCTTTGCGAGACGGATCCCTCACGCGGTGTAACACAGTACCAGGCAAGCAGGCGAACACAGGACAGTTCTTACGTCGCACTGAGCCGCCTTTAGCTCTCACATTCATGACGAACTCGTGGTGGTTCGCGAGATACGCTAAATCAATCATTATACAACTGGATGCTTCGATACAAATGTCTTTACGTAATAAATGTAATTCATCGGAGTACTCGTTACTTAAATAGATAAACACTAAGGTTGCCTCTTTAATAATAAGTTCACATTCAATTCAATACTTCTGTAAACGGTTGTACGTACAAGATTGCCGTCTTTTATTACGTTTCAACAAGAACTTATCTACTTTTCAATTATATCTAATTTCTAAAAACCGTTCTCCCATATACGAGTGACCAAAATGCTGTAGTGCTATCTATAATGAACACATGAATATTACGCAAACAGCCACAACTCCATTCGAAACTGTCGATAGTCTCACCTGCGATAAACAAGGCGCGGGATAATGACGGGTCATGTTTACGACACTATTATACACTCCCGCAAATACATCACACACTATTGGTAATAGGCTAGCCAATACTTCATATCCTCTTTGCTTTCTTTCTGTTAACATTTTTTTTATGTGATAGCCATGTTTTTTAAGGAACTTAAATATAAAGTTCTATTAAAGCCTACGACACTGTGTCAAGTGGAACAAAACTATCTCGTAGGTCCTAAAAACTATCGAACATACAGTTCCGTATAAAATGGTGTTTGAAAGCTGCCCCATATATCGCTCAGGCTTTCGGCGCTCCGTCCTGCCGGCAGACGGCGCGCCAGCAGTAGCCAGCAGTAGCCAGCAGTAGCCAGGCAGGGCGAGGCAGACAGCGCTAGGCAACGCGGGCGGTAGGCTCGGACTCGACGCGTGATTTACGAGTGCAGCCGCGGCGCGCGCCTCGTTAATCCGCGTCGCGCGTCACGAGCCCCGAGTGATATAAGGTGGGTGCGCGATGCTATCCTCTGCTGCTAATAGCTTGACAGGTGAGAGACGCTCACTCAATATGTAACATTTTATTATTGTAAGAAAAAATATGACTACTTGTATTTCTTGTGTTTCTTGAACAGCTACAAAGTTTTCATTCATTACATTTAGTTGACACTAGATCACAAATAACAAAAATAAATAGTACCTACCGTATTCTATCATCTCATCACCGCTCCCTAGTATCACACCCCCCCCCCCTTCCGCTTTCCATTTCCCGCGCATCCATCAGCCGCGTGTTTGTCAGAACTAATTTGTTCGCAAATGTTATCAGAATCCGCGCAAACGTCCAAACATAAATATTGGTAAGAGTGTTATTAGTTACGCCGGAATTAAACGCGACTGGTGAGAGCGCTTGTCTGCAGATGTTCCTTACTTTTGCACGAACTTTTATTTCATAAAACACACCGTACCAAGTAGAGATATGTTACCATTTCGTCAGTATATAAATATGTAAGTAATTAATTAACGATATATTCACTACTTCAAGCCAGTGAATTTATTAAGAAGGTCATTTAAATTAAATTATGTGACACGACGGCAGGAGAAAGAAGTTGCACGAAGCCCATTAGGTACAGTTGTGACAGCAACCCATCAAACCAACAACCTTACTAGGTGGCACTTTTGGACGCAGTTCAGATATTTCACCAATCGTCTGAACACAGTCATCGGCTGCGACCAGTGTCGGTGAGAGCACGGCTATGTGGAGGCTCAGCGGGGCGGGGCGGGGGTACGGGGGGGACATCGACGCTAATATATTCATGAGCCATCACCACTCACAGCTGCTTTAACATTTATATTTATTTCCCGCGAATAAGATTACTCATTTTTATTTATCCCTCCCATCTGTCTATCTCTCGCTGTCAAAACGTTAAGACGGTAACAAACGGCGACTGTTTACATCTGCCGCAGGCATTCAATGTGACGGATACCATCGTCAAGCCTGCTATCCTCTGAAGAATACTATTGCAATTTACAACATTTATGTCCACAATACTGATTTAATTACTATGTACATTTACTTAAATTGTGCAATAACTGCAAGCAAGGTAATGAATTGTATACGAGACTCAATTCTGTAAATCACAGGGAATTGCTTCATTTATTTGTTCATGAAGTTATTTCAGTGTTCGCACTCTACTGCGCCCGATGTGAAGCGGTGACATGTGAACACTACACCGGGACCTGTGGAAACTGAGACAATAGTCTATGACTTACTGCAATGTTTGCTACCATACACTATTATGTTTTCATACTTACATTCTCGTCTTTTAGCTGAGCACATTTACCCCCTGCTAATGGGTGTAGGAGCGTAGCTGCATCATTTACTGCTACATCGTAGCCCTCCGTAGCACCAATTTCTACAAGTTTCGTAACAAATCTTTATTGGCTACTACAATTAGTACTGAAAGCAGAAAGAGAGAAGTGTGTCTAGACCTGACAGAATAACTTACTATTGGAGCCAATATGAGGGTAGCCCACAGCTGTGTCCGCGGCCTTACCGTAACATCCGCGCGGGGCTTGCGGCGCGGCGGTGGGGGGGGGGGAGCGTTTGCACAATATTACACCGCCTTATGTCGATGGAATCATTTCATTATGAATGTTTAACGTCGCTCGTCAACAGACGTCGCGGCACATCACTCTCGCGGCCCCACGTAATAGCCTCCCGCTACAGCCTGACGTAACACGTTCACGCGTCAGGCTGCCTTTATATATTATTAAGAGTCTGCTGAGAGCTGCCTTATATACATATTAAGAGTCTGTTATAGTAATATTAAAACTCTACTATTTACGCTACTGATCGCTCTTTTGTCTTCTTCGTGCCACCTGAGTGGCCCGGTCGTCGACTCTAATACGACTTTGAGTTTGCAGCTAGTAGTGCAGGACGACTGTTTATTGTAAGGTACATAGATAAATAAATACATAGACCTAACCTTAGTTCATCTATACATAAGTTCCTTAAACTACATGGGCTTCATGCAACTAAATATAAAAGGGACGTGAGAAGAAGCAAAATAAAACGCCGTCGTTAATTGCTAAACGTATCTACCTACGTATGTATGCGTGTGTGAGTGACGTCACACTTTGTCATGTTTTTTGTTTTCACCATTTCGCGTCTAACAGTGTTCGCGCTTGTTTTTGTACTCACGGCTCAACTTACACCGGTGTCTCTCATCCTATCCATACAACCATCATAGCCAGAGCCATGCTTTGAAACCTGTTTTGACCCACTTGGAAGCGAAGCCTAAATTATTTTCATCCGACCGGAAAATGTAATCAGTATTAAGATTGTATGTCAGCGTGTGAAGCTGTGATATGTTAAATGTTTACGATATCTGAAAATGCCGAGATCAGCTGGGAAGTTTCCACTGTTGCCTCGGAATTTAGCTTTGAACTATTTGTTTTGGTTCAACATACAGTTTATACAGAGTTGATATGACAGATGGGCATTAAATTACGCTACGTATACTATACGTGTTAAGTTTTAATTCGATACGGTATAAAAATAAAAAGCGCCAAAAATGAGAAAATATTTTTTTTCAAACAAACTAAATAGCTTACAAATTAAAATAAAACGCAACCACCCTGTGTAAATAAATTTTACTAACTTACTTACTTGTGACATGCGTCAATGCTTAGACATAATCAGCTGTTAGGAAAGATACATCGTGTTGAAACGGTGCAAAATCTTAAAAAAAATCATTTGCGATAAACTACTGCCCCTATTTAATTGATTTTTGGTACACAACTTGAAAATAGTACCTAGTATAGGCAGTTAAAAGAAAAGCCCCTCTGTCGTATCAACTTTGTATAATACAGGATTACACATGGTATTACTCGTAAATCCGACACAAAGTCCCACTAAAACCTGCTGTTAGCTATTGATCAGCTGGAACTACAGATACCTCCTCATCTTAAGCATACACTCTTTGTAATCCTAAGTTCAAATGGTGGAGTCCATTATCCTTAACTTAACAAAAAAGAAAATGATGTCTCTCATATGACTATAGTACTTACATTAGGAGTTTAAATTTACATTCACACTTGCGTCCTTTCAATTGTACAGTATATTTTAGCAGGTGTTTATAATTTACAACAGTTAAATGTACAACAGCATCTCCTGCCCAAGACATATTGCGTACTGAAAAAAAAATAACACCGAAGGGCAAGTAAAAAATTTTGAAGTTTTGAAGAACACTGTGAAGTCGAGAGTACCAATTATACCAGTCTCGCCGTGTCCAACGCTAACAATAGTAACCACAGTCGGTATTGTCGGCGCACAACAGTTCAACGCTACATAATTGCCTGGACGAAAGCCTTTTAATGTTTAACAGTTCCATAGAATATACTGCCTCGTTGGCCTAGTGGTTGTAAGCGCGACTGCTACGCTAGAGGTCTTGGGTTCGATTCCCAAGTCGACCAAGATGTTATTGGGTTTTTCTATGAAATTCCCAGTAGCAGGTCGGAGTTTGGATTTGTGCCCGGTTAGTGGCAATAGGCTCGCCCCCTATTACATGGGACCTAAACATACCGGCGAACTGTGGGTGTACATTGGTACACCTCTGCCTAACCCTTCGGGGATACAGGCGTGATGGTATGTTATGTTATGTTAGTTCCATAGAATTGAAAGGAAAACCCAACCTGTTTAAAAAAATCCAAATCACACCAAATTAGACTCCTGGATTGTGCACCAGTTATAATCAAATCTCCCAACATTCCCGTTATTGCATTTTGTCTCAAGGTTTACCTGATTATGTAGTTGCCAGTTTCGATACAGCGTGTTCCACTATGTGATGGTTGCCGCAGTACGTGTGTACCACGACCAGCGCTGCACTATGCGAGGCGCGCGCGTTACAATACATTCACTTTTAAATCAATTTAGTTGTGACGCTGCAATCTCGCGCCGGAGATGTAGGGGGAGGGGCAGTGGGGTGTGTGGGGAGAGGGGGAACCGACAGGAACAATACCACAGCGACCTTCACGGACCGCACCGGTGCTACAGACTCGGATGACGAGTCTAATCCTGCAGCATGTGCGGCATATCACTCCTGACTACTTATGATGGAACTGATGTTGCTCTTATGTATCTTTCATAATTCTCTCTGTTGCCCGAAACAAAGGAAGAATATAAATAAAGTATATAAATTTTGGCCTGTACTAAAGCTGTGATTTATTGTAGAACATAACATACCATCACGCCTGTATCCCCGAAGGGTTAGGCAGAGGTGTACCAATGTACACCCACAGTTCGCCGGTATGTTTAGGTCCTATGTAATAGGGGGCGAGCCTATTGCCACTAACCGGGCACAAATTCAAACTCCGACCAAAAACACCTTGGTTGACTTAGGAATCGAACCCAAGACCTCTAGCGTAGCAGTCGCGCTTAGAACCAATAGGCCAACGAGGCAGTTTATTGTAGAAAAACTTACGTTAATGCATTTTGCAACTGACCACTGACTAACACAGAAGGCGCTCCTCCGCTTCTTGCAACTAGAATGGCCCTCCTCATGATAGAAACACATATGATAAGTTAACAGACATGAGACAATAGCAAACTCATTTTATGTTTTCATTTTTATGAGTCATGAAAACATAAAATTAGTTTGCTATTGTAGAAATTATGTTGCAGAAATTATGTTTAGTATTGTAGAAATTATGTTTCAATCAGACAAAATAAATATGTCTCAATTGAAGTGCGGCCTTATAGGTAGGACCCGCTCAAGTCAGTGTCCCGAGTACCTTGATAGTAAACTACAATTTTACACAATAACATTGCAAGAAGTAGTTGCCCGTGTGGTTTCCGGGTTAAGAATAGAACCAACCCCTATTATCCTATGGGTGTCGTAGAAGTCGACTAAAGGAGTTTATAAGCCCAGTGCATATCATCAGCACCTTAGGGCACCCGAATGGTGGAGGGTAAAACACCAACGACTGCATTCCCAAGGAGGGTTGGTGTCTGGCAGGCGGCCGACCATAAAAATCTTGCCAAAACTCATGCACTATGTTTATGAATAATAGAATGCGCGATAGGGCTAGGGCGTACCCCACAGGCGACGCGCAGGGGCAGCACCCGGCACCTGTGGGAAATGGACAAGGGTTGTTGCACCAACCCGGGTGGGTGCGACGTAAGAAGCAAGCCCGGGAACTGAGATTGAGGTATGCTAGTTGGAATGTGGGAACAATGACTGGAAGAGCACGAGAGTTAGCGGAAGTATTAAAAAGAAGACGGATAAATGTAGCATGTTTGCAAGAAACGAAATGGAAAGGTACGAGAGCTAGAGAAATTGGTGAGGGTTACAAATTGTACTACTGCGGAAGTGATGGAAAAAGGAATGGAGTTGGGATTGTATTAGACATTAAATTAAAAGACAATGTAATGGAGGTAAAAAGAATAAGTGACAGAATAATAGTTGTGAAAGTGATGGTAGAAAATGTGATGATGAATGTAATAAGTGTGTATGCACCACAGGTAGGTTGTGATGAAAGGACGAAAGAGAAGTTCTGGGAGGATTTTGATGGAGTGTTAATGACCATCGCAGGGCATGAGGAGGTGTATGTAGGCGGGGACTTCAATGGACACGTAGGGAAATTGAGTGGGGGTTATGCGAGAGTACATGGGGGTCGAGGTTATGGTAGCCGTAACAATGAGGGGGACATGTTACTACAATCTGCCACCGCTTTTGACATGGCACTCGTCAATACCTGGTTCCAGAAAAAGGATACACACCTGGTCACTTACAGAAGCGGAAACCACAAGACGCAAATTGACTACTTTCTGACCAGGCGCCACTACCTAAAGAATGTTAAAGACTGCAAAGTAATACCGGGAGAAGACATGGTTTCACAACACAGGCTATTGGTTATGGAAGCGGTCGTTAAAATAAAAAACAAAAGGTGTAAAGAACGACCACCCCCTAAAATTAGGTGGCATGTGTTAGAGAAGGATGATGATTGTGCGAAGAGATTAAGACAGCGAGTTGTTGAAAAGATGATTGAGATGGGAAGCATGGATGATCGGAGTGTGAATGAATGTTGGAACGAGATGGCAGAAAGTATAAGAAGTGCAGCTAAGGATATTTTAGGCGTATCTAAAGGGAAAGGAACAATAGACAGGGATACATGGTGGTGGTCGACGGATGTGCAGGAGGTATTAAAGGAAAAAAAGAGGAAATTTAAAGAATGGCAGAGTGTGCAAGGTGAGAATGATAGGCTGAAGGCAGAAAAGAAAAGAGAGTACGATGCTTTGAAAAAAACAGCTAAGAAAGCTGTAGCTATAGCGAAAGCACTTGCCCAAGATAAATTGTACCAGACCCTAGAAAATCCGGCGGGTCAAAAACAGTTGTACCGGCTTGCTAAAGCCAGAGAGAAGAATGCGAGGGATATTTGTACGATTAAGTGTGTGAAGGATGAAAGTGGATTGGTTCTTTCGGACGATACAAAAATAAAAGTGAGATGGAAGGACTATTTTGAGAGACTGATGAATGAAGAGAATGATTGGAGTGGAGTGCTTGAGACTAGACCAACAAATGAGGGGCTAGTGCGAATAGTTAGTGTGGATGAAGTTAGTTCAGCAGTCAATGGGATGAAGAATGGAAAAGCAGTAGGACCAGACGGGATACCAATTGAAGTGTGGAAGTTATTGCGTGCGGATGGATGGGAGTGGTTAGCTTTGTTCTTCAATAAGTTGTTGCTGGAGGAAGCCATACCAGATGAATGGTGCAAAAGCTTAGTTTTGCCCATATTTAAAAATAAAGGTGATGTGCTGGAGTGCAACAACTATAGAGGAATAAAGCTAATGTCACATAGTATGAAAGTTTGGGAGAAAGTTATAGAGCGACGACTGAGAGAAGAGAGTGAGGTTTCACAAAACCAATTTGGTTTTATGCCTGGTCGAGGAACAACGGATGCCATATTTGCTATCCGCCAATTATGCGAAAAATATAGAAGTGCGCACAAGAACTTGCACATGGTATTCGTTGACCTCGAAAAGGCATACGACCGGATACCGCGTGAAGTATTGTGGTGGGCCCTTAAGATGAAAGGAGTGCCTGGGAAGTATGTAGAATTGATCCGAGCTATGTATAGTAGATGTAGTAGCCAAGTCCGGTCTACTGTGGGTGACACAACCAGTTTTGATGTGGCGGTAGGCTTGCACCAGGGTTCGGCTCTCAGCCCTTATCTCTTCCTGGTGATAATGGATGCTCTGACGTCGGACATTCAGGAGGAGGCACCCTGGTGTATGCTGTTCGCCGACGACATTGTGCTGGTTGCCGAAAGTGGCCCAGAGGTCCAGAGCAGATTGGATATGTGGTGTCAGAGACTGGAGAATGTTGGCCTGAGGATAAGCAGAACCAAAACTCAATATATGTTCTGCGACTTCGGCGGTCTCTCCAGCCCTGTACCCATAACTCTTGCCGGAGTACCTTTACCAGTTTGCTCCGATTTTAGGTACCTAGGGTCGCTAATACAAGGCGACGGTGATGTAGACCGAGACGTTACACAGCGGATCAATTCAGGATGGATGAAATGGCGACAGGTCACTGGAACAACTTGTGACCCACGGATGCCCCTCAAGTTGAAGGGTAAAATCTACAAAACAGTTATTAGACCTGTCGTAATGTATGGATCGGAATGTTGGGCCCTAAAGAAGACGGATGAAAGACGATTACAAGTAGCAGAAATGAGAATGCTGAGATGGATGTGTGGAGTGACGAGAATGGATAAGGTTAGGAATGAGTATATAAGAGGAAGTTTGAAAGTTGCGCCAGTAACTGAAAAAGTGAAAGGGAATCGCCTAGCCTGGTATGGGCATGTAATGAGGAGGGATGAAAGGCATGTGAATAAGAGAGTGATGCATTTGAATGTGGATGGCTGGAGAGGAAGAGGAAGGCCGAAAAAAAGGTGGCTTGATTGCGTGAGAGGTAATATGAATGAAAAAGCAGTGAATGAGAGTATGACAGCTAATAGAGTGGAATGGAAGGAAAAAACATGGTGCGCCGACCCCAATTAATTTGGGATAAGGGCAGGAAGAAGAAGAACATTGCAAGAAGTATTCTCTCGCTCAACTTTAGCGACATTTTTTGCAGCCAAAAGCTCTTCTAAAAACTTTATTTCGCAGTGAATGAAATATTTTACACGGCACGTACTTTTTGTTCGTTGTCTCTGCGGCGGCGGCGCGAGTGTGGGCGAGCCCGGGCCGCGAGGCCTGCTGCCCGGACACGACGATAAAAATTTCCTCTTAAGACGGACAACATTATGTTCCGATAAAAAGATAATCTGACGTATACGTCAGATCAGCCACATAAATATGTCGTTTATATTTCATACGCAAAAAGGTAGCGAGGCATTTGTTATCCGCTTAGAGTGCAGAGTAGCGAGCGCGGCTGCGGCGGAGAGCGGCGGACATGAAGGAGCAGCATATCGACTCCCGCTTTAATCTGCCATAAACAATCGCGACGAACAAAACCTCGCAATAC
The DNA here is from genome assembly GCA_905475315.1 of Autographa pulchrina. Classification (NCBI taxonomy): domain Eukaryota; kingdom Metazoa; phylum Arthropoda; class Insecta; order Lepidoptera; family Noctuidae; genus Autographa; species Autographa pulchrina. Next base: position 9,021,965 of record FR997787.1, read on the forward strand.
TACATTACAGGAAAAGTCATCCGAGGGAATAATGGCTGAATTCTTCTATCGAGGCACTGCCGATCCCCAAATATTGACCTTAACTGTCTTCACATAGAGTCCAATTTATTTTGTAGATTGTCTTTGTCGGCTCGGGTGTCCGGGCACACACGGTACACCATATGCGTCCGTATCCCCTGCACATAGGGGCGGGATCTGCGTGCGTGGTCGCAGTAAGATGTGACTGCCGTTTAATCTGGCTCTGTTATTTTTCCGGTAATACATCAAAGTGGCGACTTTCTACGGCAAATTGTATCAAAGTCGCTGATGTATGGAGGTGCGCGCGAGCAACGCCCCCCCCCCCCCCTCCTCCTCCCGCGGGTTCCTGGCGCGGCGCCACACTTGTCACATTTGTATTATATATGTGCGCACCTCGCGAGGATATCGAACACTAATGCTACCATCTTCAGAAACACTGAGACTTGTGTGACCACACTAAGGAGAGACTTAATGACGTTATACATATATTGCGATAGTTAAACTTGATAATTTAAATTTTATACAGAAACGGACTAAATCGCTACCCACGGCAGTCACGTTTTAATGAATAGATCATAAGCAGTTGACCTGGGCTGGCATTCATGTTTACAACCCGTTTTATTTCTAAGAACAGAAAGTTTCCGCGAGTAACTCCCGCCTGACAGACGTCTTAACAAAGTTGGGAGATGAAAAACGCCGACACATAACATTATATTAATACTCTTGTAATCTTTGGAGCGACACATTCGTCGCAACTTGTCGCACCTTTGATGTTGACTCTAACTTTCCGTCTTCATTATCCATTTCGTGAAGTTATTTCAATATCAGCCATTTATGTTATGTGGAAGTTGTCAGAACAAAGTGATACGTATAACTTGCTAACTAATTGGATATTTTGTACGTCTTTATACAACTCTGGAGCCAGTTAAAAGTGATCAATTGGCTTAAGGAAACTGGGATAACATAAAAGCTTAGGTTTTCATATGTAGCGATTTTTTCTTATTAATTAGAGTAATGTTTCTATATATCTACTTCCCAAAATTATAGTTCAATCAAATATTTATTGTCCAATAAAGTTACAACATATTGACACATCTATAGACACATCGAAGACCGTCTTAATCATGTGCTAAGCGGGCGCCACCTGACTAGGCAGTCAGGTGGCGCCCGCTTACGGAGGCCCGTACTTTGTGAAGATATCACACACATTCACACAAACATACGCGGCTCGCCTGCACGCCGCTAAGTTACGAGTATACCTGTAGGTTAATCGCACTCGTCATTAGCCTCCATATCGGCATAGCGAGGCGATTGATGAAGAGCTAGCATTTTTTTATGTTTCGTATCTTTCTAGTATATCGGAATTGTTTGAAATGACGACCTCCGTGGTCGAGTGGCGTACGCACCGGTTTCAAGGTGTCGCTAGCTCTGAGGTCCCGGGTTCGAGCCCCGGTCGGGTCAATGTAGAAATCAACTTTTCTACATTGTCTCGGGTCTGGGTGTTTGTGGTACCTTCGTTGTTTCTGAATTCCATAACACAAGTGCTTTAGCTACTTACTTTGGGTTCAGAGCAATGTATGTGATGTTGTCCGCATTTATTTATTTTATTATTTATTTATTTATTATTGTTTTTAAAACTAGTCATTGTAACGAATCCCCTTCGCGATCCGTGTCCCGCGCGGTCTCGATCGGTCGGCGCGGCGTCTCGCAAGTTAACAAACAAAGCGGCTCATTTACACTATTCCTCCGTCTCAATCTCAACGCTGTGTCTCGCTACCTTCCGTCTATACTTCGTGATACTCAACCCCCCCCCCCCCCCTCCACACCTCTGGACTGTACCTCCCCCCTCCGCCGCAGGTCTCTCGTGTCATAAGACGTCTCTAATAATGTATTTCTCCGTCTGTGTAGTTGACTGAGCGACCTTAAATACGCAGCTAATATACACACATCAACACTGTCTAGGGATATTTTGGATTTACTCAATTTACTCAAAATTTATTAAAAATAACGTGCAACATGTATATATTTTTATAAAGCCCATTTATCAGACTACACTCCAGAATAAAATAAAACTATTTTAATTAGCGTAAACAACGGTCACGTAACAAACGGTCAAACTAACAATGAATGTGTTTCTCAAGAAAAAGTGAGAAACAAGGAAAAAATAATCTGTTTTTTACAGTTTTTACGTGTAAAATCAGTAGTCAATAAATCCACCCACGATGTTTATAACGGTCCTGCAACGGTTTTTCATGCTTTGGATTAAGTTATCCAAGTCTTGCTGCGGTATATTGTCCCAGGTCCGGATAAGATGCAAAAGAAGTTGCTCTTCCGTCGCAATATTTGCCGGGAAATTCCTCAAAGCCCTTCTTTGGAGCATGTCCCACGCGTGTTCTATGGCACCGACTCCAAAAAATTGTTAAATTTCATTATAGGTTAATCGTAGTTTAGGTGAGGTTTATTAATATAAGTAGGTTATAGTATTATTTTTAACTTTTTAGTGCTTTTAGGAATTTTTGAAGTCGGTTTTTTTTTTGCTAAAACTTCTTTAATTGTTTATTTTTAGTGACATATTTTTAATCTTATAAAATATGGGTAGGCATTAAGCTGACACCCTTCCATCATCCTCATGATCATTTCCGTCAAACGAAATCCACTGCCAGGCATTTCACATCCAACGTATTTCTGCTACATTCACGAGGTCATCTTGGCTTCATCATCAGATCTGATAGTAGAATGGTTCTCATTCAACGCAAATGCTTCACTTGTTCTAGAAAATACCAAAATCGCTGTACGTTGTCCTACAAAATTTGAAGAGTTCCCTCGATTTCGCCAAGATTCCATCATCAGATCCCGATTTGTTAACTATGGGACCATTTGGGAAGTATATCCTTTCCAACAAAAAATAATATTTCAAATCGGTTGGCAAGCAACAGAGTCATGCGCGAACACACATAAAAATAAAAATAAAATACAAACATCCGAATTGAGAACCTCCTTCTGTTTTAGAAGTTGGTTAAAAATATCCCTAGAAGGTGTTGATGTTTGTATTATAATGGTCGAAATCATTTTTTTTTTTATTCTTATCAACTTTTAATACTTAAATCTAATACAAGAACAAACACTTACAACTACACATGGAAACAGTTAACAAGAACTTATTTTTAAATTCCTGTATGACTTTTGACAATCTCTGTTTACTTTGCCGAAAGCTTCATGTTGATCAGCAAGCTTGTTTAATTCTGGAGGAGGGTTATGAAACACAGTGACTGTTAGGTATCGTTACCTATATTTACAGTTACAAGTAGTTGAACTAATTCAGTCTACTTGAAAAATGTTACTCTTTCACCGTCGCGTTGTTGCCATCTTTTTTCCTTATTTTATTTGACATCACAGGCAGGAGTGAAGGTGTCAGTGCAGCTGGCGGCGCTGCGCTGGCTGTACACATTTATACACGTCTATGTTAAGTGCGTTCGGTGGAAACAATTGAACGTTACCCCGAGACCCCAACCGGTGCCGCACAAAGGTAAATGCCCTTTTTAAGGTGCTTAATGTCTACAAAAACCCCACGTGCGTCAGACAAATGACCGACGTGAAAAAATATATTACGAGTTACCGCCATTTACCGGAAAGGCAGCGCACTGTGACGATCGCGGGGCGAAGTAATGAAAGTGTTCTTAGTACATCGACTGTATTGGCCGTGTCCCGATAACCTTATGCAACGTAACCCGCATTGTATGCTTAAATTAATCCGCTGTTCGTTAAGTTCATAACTGCGGAGGTACGGGGCGTAAAATAACTTCGATTTCAGATATATTTACTTAGGAAGACATAAAATGAATTTTATTGAAAAGGACCCTATTTTTTCTTCCTCTGCAGAACGGAGATAAATAAAAGGCTCCGAGACACCGTTCTATTCCGACGCAGTGTATGCGCAGTCGAGGTAAGACTGTCTGACTGGAACTATGAGCACTAGACGCCAGACGGTCAGTCAGGATCACTTGGAGGACTAAACTATAATAGGCAGGGTACTAATACCCTGCCTATTATAGTTTAGTCCTGAAGTCTCTGAAGAGATTAAAGTACAGGGATGTTTGAAATACTTCTGTCCCACGTATCAAATCAAATCAAAATTATTTATTTGTATTAAACATGTGTGTTAAGGGTGTTACATAATTAAATAAGTGCTACATGTAATAAACTGCCTCGTTGGCCTAATGGTGCTAAGCGCGACTGCTACGCTAGAGGTCTTGGGTTCGATCCCCAAGTCGACCAAGGTGTTATTGGGTTTTTCTATGAAATTCTCAGTAGCAGGTCGGAGTTCGGATTTGTGCCCGGTTAGTGGCAATAGGCTCGCCCCCTATTACATGGGACCTAAAACATACCGGCGAACTGTGGGTGTACATTGGTACACCTCTGCCTAACCCTTCGGGGATACAGGCGTGATGGTATGTTCTGTTATGTTTTTACATGTTTTACCTTTTCAGATGTGCAAAACAAATTTTCTTACATGGTCCAGATAAAGTGATCTGACTGTAGGATGTGGTAAAGTTGCTTTGATCAATCGGAATATAACCTCCGGCCGCGGTTAAAAATGTTCAATAGTATGAAAACAAAGGGCCCGCAGTAAAAAGGCTTCGCAGCCCATCAAATTAAAATCAGCTTCGGAGTAATCCCACCCCCCGCGGGGCGGCTGTGTCGTGGTGCGGGATGAACCCTTAGACAACATTGTATATTATATTTTACTGATTACGTGCTTGTGAACGATGACTGGTGAACTGTTACGCAGGTAACAAAAACCGAAGTCAAATGACCAATACAACAATCATTTCAAACACAAGGGAATAATTATGTTGAAAGAAAGAAAGAAAGAAACATTTATTTGCACAGAAGACAGGTAGTACCAGATTTAACAATGATGCACAGTTCGAGCCATATTCTGCCTGTATTAGGCATGCAAATATTTACAATTTTATATAAAGGAAATAACATACTATTCTTTTACATATCAAAATGTCAAGCTATTATTATTTTAACATATTTATGATTATTAGATTAATTATTAAATTACATTAAGTAGGTATATTATTTATTTTATAGATAATCAAATACATTAGTTTTATATTGCATGGACTCTTCTATCGTATAAAAACACTTATCTAATAGCCATTCTCTTAATTTTATTTTAAAATATTTAAATGAAAGCTCCCTTAGACTCCTAGGTAGCTTATTAAACACTGATATGCACATGTGATACACATTCTTTTTATTTAAAGTTGTTCTACAAAATGGAATAATTATTTTTGTAGTTAGCTAGCTAGTTGTATAAATAATAATAAATATATGTTGTAACAGCAGAAATTATATGTGAATGCCGATTACTGTAATCACATTTAATACCAGCTGACATAACTAAAGTTTTTAAAGAGTGACGCACGCGAGGCCGATGCCAGCTCCGGCTGAGTGCTACATAAATATTTGACAGCACGTGTAGGCACGCGGCGCCGCCTGCCGCACTCCATACATGCCATTTTCAACCGACTTCAAAAAAAGGAGGAGGTTCTCAATTCAGCTGTATTTTTTTTTTTTTTTTTTTTTTTATCACAACTCGCTTAACCAATTCTTGTGATTTGATGCTACAGTATACTCGACTAACTTTGGTGCATAACTTGCTATACCCGGCGTAGCAACCGCGAGATTCTACATTTTGATCTCTGTGGCATTCAGTTCGCTCGGATCCAGTTGCGTGCGCGTACTTCGATTTGCGCTCATCACTCAAGAGTCAATATGGGAGTAGTTCGATTTAAAGAAGCGCTTTTTCTCTAGTGTATGTACGGCAACGAACGCGCGGGACGTGTCATATTTGTCAACGTCTCCAGAATATTGGTTTCGCATTTGTTACGAAATTTGTCTGGAATACGATATTTTGTAAGTGGAACCTAGCGAAAGATTCAGTAGTCAGCTATTAGACATCTGTACCTGCCACGCAGGTCTTCAGTAACGTTGGGTTAGCGACACATGTGGATGTAACCGAAATATATTACATCACATCTCAAGTCCTTTTCGGTAGTGTTTTCATTCAAAATGGAGGCCCAGTAGTCTAGTACGCATAATTAGGGTGCTAAGTATTGTTTTCTATTTATTGTATTTCCAAAGAATATTATATAAAAAATAGTGTTTCACGTTTTTTCTCCATATAAACTTTTCCTGTGTAATGTTTGTAAACAGGGGAACATTTTTTGCTTTACGTATTAATATGGAATCCATATAGTGGAGAGCTCTGTTTCATTTTCTTTTAATGATCAATGTGCACAAATCTAATCGGGATCGTCGTTTTTAATAGTTGATATGCATATAACGAGCACCGCGGCGAGATCATTAGTCGCCGCGACCGATAGAGACGTTATCTCTATGGCTCAGCGTGTTTGTGGTTTTGCACATTACCGAACAAATTATATAAATATCAGATGCCATAATGATTATTTTAGTTGTGTGATTTCCATACATGATGCAGTTATGGGTGAGTTCAGTTTTATTATTATAAAACTTAGTGCCAGTCAATATTATTTAACATCTCTTCATTTATAAGTATTTAAGTTTGTAATAGTCTATTAATCTGTGATTTATGTGCTTACTGTAATTTGATTTACTTCATCTATTGAATTAGGGTAACCTGTAATGATAGATGTAAGGTGTGTAATAAATTAATAAATAAAATTAATTAAATATAAATTCATTTATATCAATTTTTTTTTCAAAGCAGCTTTCATAATTTCAAAATTTGATCATCAACATCAACCCAACAGACTTAAAGGAAATAAAGGCGTGCTAAGACATTAAAAATAGAAAAATGGTCCCACCTTCTTCTTCTTCATTTCGACTCTAATTTCTAACTTTCAAACTCTCTCTGAGCCAAAAGATGCCACCTGTATGGCTCGGTCGCTGGCCTCCATAACGTCCCATTACATTTTGGTTTTAGTTAGCAGTTTTAAATCGGATAAAATTCACGGTCCACAATTATTTTGTTATTGTAGTAATATTATGTAACGGTAATTTGCGCGTACATAATATTACTATAAACATGCAGCGCGATGGCTTAAAAAATAGTATTTTGTTATTGATTTTGAAAATGCAGTTATATACGTTGATTAAATAGAACTTAATATTTTATAACGTACTTAAATCACATGTCATTCAAGAGCTAGACCAGTGCAAATATTTTTTCGGTGACTCTTTTACCAATAGTACATAATTATTATTCCTTGTATTTATTTAATGACAATTCTTCGTGCAAAAAACTATCAAACATGTTTAATTGACAAAACATCGGAAACGCTCTAATATGGTTTTAACGAGATAATAGTAGCATTCTCGTAAATAAAATAACAAAGAAATCAATAAATTGCGTTAATGTCTTACCATCTTACGGAATGTGGGAATGACACATGTAAATTTATTGTATTAATGTAAATTTTATACTATTCCAGGTAATTATCACATTGTTTCTGATGATAAGCCAGGTAAGGGCATATCCTACTCCGACACACTACAAAACGGACAGTGATTTTAACCCAGACCTACTGGACGGCGACAACTGTAATAGCGCACCAGACGATATCAACGGCCTTAACCCTCCTGACGATGGCGGTGACTCAAATGGAGAAGGTTTCACCACCCTAGACTCGCTTAATGACGACAATGGTCCAACCACACCAGACAATAACAGTGGCCTTTCTCACGAAAGTGGTGGCTCAAATGGAGAAGGTTTCACCACCCGAGACTCGCGTGATGACGACAATGGTCCAACTACACCAGACAATAACAGTGGCCCTTCTCACGATAGTGGTGGCTCAAATGGAGAAGGTTTCACCACCCTAGACTCGCGAGAAGACGACAATGGTCAAACCACACCGGACGATAACTGCGGCCCTTCTCACGATGGTGGTGGCTCAAATGAAGAAGGTTTCACCACCCTGGACTCGCGAGAAGACGACGATGGTCAAACCACATCAGACGATAAAAAAGGCCCTTCTCACGATAGTGGTGGCTCAAATGGAGAAGGTTTCACCACCCTAGACTCGCGAGAAGACGGCAATGGTCAAACCACACCAGACGATAACAGCGGCCCTTCTCACGATGGTGGTGGCTCAAATGGAGAAGGTTTCCCCACCCTGGACTCGCGAGAAGACAAAAATGGTCAAACCACATCAGACGATAACAGAAGCCCTTCTCACGATAGTGGTGGCTCAAATGGAGAAGGTTTCACCACCCTAGACTCGCGAGAAGACGACAATGGTCCAACCACACCAGACGATAACAGTGGCTCTTCCCACGACGGTGGTGAATCAAATGGAGAAGATTTCACCACCCTAGACTTGCGAGAAGACAACAATAGTCAAACCACACCTGACGATAACAATGGCCTTAGCCCTCCCCACAATGGTGACAGTGGTTCAAATGGAGAGAGTTCCACTGGTCTTGACCCAGTAGAAGAAGACAACGGGCAAACCACACCAGACGATAACAATGGCCTTAAACCTCCCGATGATGGCGACAGTGGTTCAAATGGAGAGGCTTTCACCGGTCTTGACCCAGTAGGAGGGGACAACGGACAAACCACACCAGACGATAACAGTGGCCCTTCTCACGATGGCGGTGACTTAAATGGAGAAGGTTTCACCACCCTAGACTCGCGAGAAGACGACAATGGTCAAACCACACCAGACGATAACAGTGGCCCTTCCCACGACGGCGGTGACTCAAATGGAGAAGATTTCACCACCCTTGACTTACGAAAAGACGACAATGGTCAAACCACACCAGAAGATAACAATGACCTTAGCCCTCCCCACGATGGCGACAGTGGTTCAAATGGAGAGAGTTCCACCGGTCTTGACCCAGTAGAAGGGGACAACGGGCAAACCACACCTGACGATAACAATGGCCTTAGCCCTCCCCACGATGGTGACAGTGGTTCAAATGGAGAGAGTTCCACCGGTCTTGACCCAGTAGAAGGGGACAACGGGCAAACCACACCTGACGATAGCAATGGCCTTAACCCTCCCGATGATGGCGACAGTGGTTTAAATGGAGAGGGTTCCACCGGGCTTGACCCAGTAGAAGGGGAAAACGGGCAAACCACACCAAACGCTAAATAGAGGTTTCACTGGTCTAACCCAGTAAATAACAATTAAAGTGGATGAATCAATTGCTGTGCCTGTAAAAGACTTTCACTAGTGACAATCAATCAAATCTTAAGAAAATTACGAAATCTGCTAAAGTTTTCTAACTAGAAAAACAAAATTTGGTAACCCTGTAAAGAATGATGGTCGTATGGTGGAAAATAAATAAAACCTCTTATAAAATACTGCACTGCTCATATGCTTGTAAGTTAAAATAATTTATTTGTGTGCCATTTTCATCGCAATGAATAACGACGATTAAAAGTAGTGATCACTGACACAAGACATAATAAAAACCAGTATATTTTTTCATTATTTCTTGGTTATTAAGGAATACTATAATCAGAGATTACCACGTTTAAAAACAAACTTTAGCTTTACTATAGTAGCAAAATGATGACAAATTTAATCAACAACAAATGTGGGGTCCCCGCACCTTCAGCATCGGCGAGCGAAGAGCCGAACCCCGAAGGTAGAGGACATAACTCTGCGGTGACGCGCTTTATTTAGACATTAATGTGACGTCACAGTCCAAAACATGGATGAGGAATGCTATAAAAGAGGCACAAGACAGCTTTGCCGGGCGCGACGCGCCGCCCGGTTGCGTCCCCATAGTTAAGGGTGCGGCTCGATGTGAACACAATGACACCTTTATGCAGGGTTTAAGAATCAAAAGACTTTTCGGCTATTCAAACGCTCGACCACCGACCAGGTCCACCAGACCTCTGGGAGTCCCTTATTTGTATTGATTACAAAATTACAGCAAGTAAATATAATATAATAATAATTATTATACCGAAAAGTAAATACAATAAATATATTTATTTTAGTACTGGGTAAGAGTACCAAACTGCAGATAATTGGGGAAGTATTGTATAGGTTGCCTGTTATTTCCGATTCTGAATCTAATAGACAAGACGATTAAGATTCTTGTGTTGTTTGTGTAATCCTTACATCTACAGCTGAAAGCGTTCCCGCCTTCTGCCGCTGGAGGTCGCTTGCAGGAACTCAATGAGTGTTCGCAATTAGTGGTCGCCTCGAACAGATAGCAGTTACATAATTAAAAGTTGCGGCGGTTTATTATCAGCCGCAAAGTTGCACACTTATTCATTTCAGGCGCAACTACTGAAAAGTTTTCGGTGTAAAAGAGTGGACGGGTCTACGAAATAAATTATTTCTGGTCTCTCGACTTCTTACTTCGCTCATACTCTCGATAACATTTACATGGCGCAGGTTCACGTCCTCATGACAAGCGCAACTTTAAAATGACAGCTTAACGAAATAATGCATAAAGCGTAGCAATTGTAGAATTATTATTTTTAAATCTACAAGCATAAGCTTACTAAAGACCTCAATCTTAAAAAGATATTAAGATCCCATTTATACAACATGCCGCCGCCGGCACGCAGCAGCTGCGCCTGTTGCAGCGGCAGCACGCGGCCGCCGGCGACTATGTCGGGTCTCAGTATACGCGGCCACTGTACGCCGCTGTACTCGTGTTGAGCCTGCTGTATCGTTTCAGTCAAAATTTAATTAACGCCAGAGCGAGGTCGGCTGCGCTCACCGCCGCCGCTAGCCGCTGCATGGTGCCGCATACAAATGACGGATTAACAACTTGAAAAACCCTACAAATGCAAACGTGCTATACGAGCTCACCTCATTCCAATTTAGAGTGACGTCGCCGCGCGCTACTCGCTTCCCGCAAACCTTTTCCCTTGCTGGAATGCTCTTCTCGTCCGTGGATTGTGTATTTCGATTACACACTCATTAGATTACCAATGGTCTAGGCTCAAAAAAATATGAAATCTATTAAAAATAACCTCCGTCAAAAGTGACTTGCTCAAGGGTCTCTCACCTAATCACATTTGTTATTTACACTTTTCATTTTATCAAACACCAGCCTCTTAAAAGTGCAGTAGACGGCTGGCAGCAGGGCACAGCCTACTCTCGGCTCCGCTTCCTTTTATTCATTACATGAAACAATAGAAACGTTCTCAGTCTTATCTCTTCCAATAAGATTTTCACAAAAACCCCTCGCTAAATAGAAGTGGTGGAGGCCGATAATTACATCCCGTGGGAGTCCGGGCAGCGCCGGTCCTCCACGCCGCGACATTGTCTATAGCGCCGGCGACCGTCGCTACCCCGCGCGCAGAGCGTGCAGCGGTGGTTGCTGCGCGGCGGCGCGACGGCGCGACGGCGCGACGGTCGGCACGCCGCGCCGCGGACGGCCTCGGTGGAGTTTTTTCAGTTTACATATTCAATTTAGCGTCGTCCGGCTTCGTTAGTTAGTCTGTTTGGCCCCGCGTAACTCGGTAAATGGCATCTTGTTTAGCTCCCTGTAGATTTGAATAATAAAACTTTTTGACTTTATAAAAGAAACTCTACTGTGGCATATTTACTGAATAAACGGTTTGCATCAATGAACTTTACTCAGTTATGTAAGTGTAAAGAAGGGGACACCTGTTTATTGTCAATTAATTATATTTCAAGTCATTGTAGCATACACTATGTATTTAGTAAATACCATAGTTATCTAGTTCATTTATCGATCAAAAGATTATCTTGCTGAAAGAGTAACTGAAGATTGAGAAGCCAATAAGTATTATTTAAACAAACATGCGACTAAATGATTGTAAACTTGGTTTCGTGAAAAATAACAGCAGCTGGTGAGTAATCAGCTACAGATAGCACTTCATGAAACCGCTGCTCACATCTATTGGATACTCTTTTTATTGCGCTAAGAACGATCCGCGTCAGCAAAGCGATGCGACAAAAGATATGCAAATAGGGGCGCCGGGCGCCTGATTGAGCTCAAATACGAACACCGTATGTACCCGTGTAGCACACCGCCCCCCCACCCCCCTCCCGCTCCCGGCGCCCTCACCCCCGCCGGCTCTGGCTGCGAGCCCGCATTTCCTCATACTTATTTGGGATTTGTTGAAAATTCGCGAAGCCTTTACTTGCGTGGTGGTCCGAAGCGCCGCCGTGGTGCGGATAAGCGCAGGCACAGGTAGTTGAGCACACTACGTCTCCTCTGCAACACTTATCATGATCACTATTATACAAGTTCAGCCAGCAACTGCAAGAACAGGCACTTATCATGCGTTGCGGGGGGAGGGGGGGGGGAGCTCAGACAATTAGCAAAGATGAGATAAAACGTGCAAAGTCCACCAATGATTCAAGTTTTACAATTAAAAGTTACCAAAAATCGCGGAGCTGAGTGAAGCCGACATGACAGAAGCTGGCAGACGCGGCATCCTCAGTAGCTACCTACATGGACGGACACCGCTTACCAATTGTGCCTATCGTCCCGGTTACCTCTATACTTATAAAAACAATTAATATTTATTGTTTACAAAATTGCTCTCTTATACATCGATGTAAAACACAATCTTATTTCACACTGTAAATAAAAGTTTGTAGTCGCAAAAACGTACCTTCTAAGCTAAAAATCTTAAAAAAAAAATATTTGTCCTTTTATATAAGACTTAGATCTCATGAGTAAAGAGAAAAACGTCATGGTCATTAAAGTCATTATGCCCAATTTTATAATTTCGGATTGGTACGAGTAAATAGTTTTGTAGGTTTCAAGTTTTTCGGAAATGTATGGAATAAACAAAATAAATTATTCTTGTTTTAATTGCGTTGACCAAGCATGAATGACCATATTATGTACAGTTTTTGACGAAAATCTTGACATCGGACAGAGACATACAAACAGTTTTACCTTTTAAGGTGACGAACCCTAGAAACATTTACTATTTCATTATAAATCAGTAAAACTTATTAAGCATTCATTCTGAGAGCAGTAAAATTCACAGTCGACTGAAGATGTTGTACCAAATCTATTACATTTGCGCCACATCTACCATTTGTGGCTCAGTGGCAGTAGCACCCGACGCGTTACATTTTATTATCTCGCAAAAAGTTTGTGACATTTTGAATTATAATTCTGATCATAAAAGATAAAGTGTTGAAGTGTTGAGTCTGTTATCAACGCACGGTGATCCGGTGTCGGTGAGAAACACGCACGCCGTGACTGCCTCACAGGTACACACACACTAATATTACGACATTAACTCATCGATAGAATTGTAAAAACATACTGACTGCTTCTCAAGGCATCTTCTCCTCCTTGTATTCCCTTACGATGATAGTGTATACATTTAAAATAGTTTTATAATGAGAAATATTATATCTATAATGTTTCTATCTCGAACTATGAAGTAGGTACTTGTAGGTAAATGAAATAAACTTGTGTTGCTCTGAAAACAAAGATTTTATTGTAAAGATTTTGTTATATCACTACAACCTAAAGGTAATAACAAATTAACACATATCAACACATACCTGAAAACAAAGGTTATTTCGTAGTGATAGCTGTCATGATATGTCAAATTGACATCAGCATGCTGCGTTTTGTTAAGCCGTGTGTGTAGTTGCGCGTGAGCGTTTTATTTTACCTTTTGAGCTTCTTGCCTTTTAGTTTGTAATCGTTATTTTGTTTTTTAGTTTTGTAATTGTTTTTCGTTCTTTGTGTTTGTTCTAATAATTTAATTTTTTTTTTTATGTTAGGTTAGGTTTGAACCTAACCTAATTATAGCAAACCTAACTTTTTTCGGACATTTTTGTATCTTTTTTCGGACATTTTTTTGTATCTTTTTTCGGACATTTTTGTAACTTTTTTCGGACATTTTTGTACCTTTTTTCGGACATTTTTTTTGTTACTTTTTTCGGACATTTTTGTAACATTTTTCGGACATTTTTGTAACTTTTTTCGGACATTTTTGTATCTTTTTTCGGACATTTTTTTGTAACTTTTTTCGGACATTTTTTTTTATGTTAGGTTAAATTTGAACCTAACCTAACTATATCAAACCTAACTTTTTTCGGACATTTTTTTTTATGTTAGGTTAGGTATGAACCTAACCTAACTATATCAAACCTATCTTTTTTCGGACATTTTTGTAACTTTTTTCGGACATTTTTGTACCTTTTTTCGGACATTTTTTTTGTATCTTTTTTCGGACATTTTTTTTATGTAAGGTTAGTTTTGAACCTAACCTAACTACCTATATCAAACCTAACTTTTTTCGGACATTTTTGTATCTTTTTTCGGACATTTTTGTATCTTTTTTCGGACATTTTTTTTGTAACTTTTTTCGGTCATTTTTGTAACTTTTTTCGGATATTTTTGTAACTTTTTTCGGACATTTTTGTAACTTTTTTCGGACATTTTTGTAACTTTTTTCGGACATATTTGTACCTTTTTTCGGACATTTTTTTTGTAACTTTTTTCGGACATTTTTGTACCTTTTTTCGGACATTTTTTTTGTAACTTTTTTCGGACATTTTTGTACCTTTTTTCGGACATTTTTTTTTATGTTAGGTTAGGTTTGAACCTAACCTAATTATAGCAAACCTAACTTTTTTCGGACATTTTTGTATCTTTTTTCGGACATTTTTGTAACTTTTTTCGGACATATTTGTACCTTTTTTCGGACATTTTTTTTGTATCTTTTTTCGGACATTTTTGTAACTTTTTTCGGACATTTTTGTACCTTTTTTCGGACATTTTTTTTTTAACTTTTTAGGACATTTTTGTACCTTTTTTCAGACATTTTTTTTTATGTAAGGTTAGGTTTGAACCTAACCTAACTATATCAAACCTAACTTTTTTGGGACATTTTTGTATCTTTTTTCGGACATTTTTTTGTAACTTTTTTCGGACATTTTTTTTTATGTTAGGTTAGGTTTGAACCTAACCTAACTATATCAAACCTAACTTTTTTCGGACATTTTTTTTTATGTTAGGTTAGGTATGAACCTAACCTAACTATATCAAACCTATCTTTTTTCGGACATTTTTGTAACTTTTTTCGGACATTTTTGTACCTTTTTTCGGACATTTTTTTTGTATCTTTTTTCGGACATTTTTTTTTATGTAAGGTTAGTTTTGAACCTAACCTAACTACCTATATCAAACCTAACTTTTTTCGGACATTTTTGTATCTTTTTTCGGACATTTTTGTATCTTTTTTCGGACATTTTTTTTTGTAACTTTTTTCGGACATTTTTGTAACTTTTTCGGAAATTTTTTTTGTAACTTTTTTCGGACATTTTTTTTATGTAAGGTTAGGTTTGAACCTAACCTAACTATATCAAACCTAACTTTTTTCGGACATTTTTGTACCTTTTTTCGGACATTTTTTTTTATGTTAGGTTAGGTTTGAACCTAACCTAATTATAGCAAACCTAACTTTTTTCGGACATTTTTGTACCTTTTTTCGGACATTTTTGTAACTTTTTTCGGACATATTTGTACCTTTTTTCGGACATTTTTTTTGTATCTTTTTTCGGACATTTTTTTTATGTTAGGTTAGGTTTGAACCTAACCTAATTATAGCAAAAATAACTTTTTTCGGACATTTTTGTAACTTTTTTCGGACATTTTTGTAACCTTTTCGGACATTTCTTTGTAACTTTTTTCGGACATTTTTTTTTATGTTAGGTTAGGTTTGAACCTAACCTAACTATATCAAACCTAACTTTTTTCGGACATTTTTGTATCTTTTTTCGGACATTTTTTTTGTAACATTTTTCGGTCATTTTTGAATCTTTTTTCGGACATTTTTTTTATGTTAGGTTAGGTTTGAACCTAACCTAATTATAGCAAAAATAACTTTTTTCGGACATTTTTGTAACTTTTTCGGACATTTTTTTGTAACTTTTTTCGGACATTTTTTTTATGTTAGGTTAGGTTTGAACCTAACCTAACTATATCAAACCTAACTTTTTTCGGACATATTTGTACCTTTTTTCGGACATTTTTTTTGTACCTTTTTTCGGACATTTTTGTTACTTTTTTCGGACTATTTTGTAACTTTTTCGGACATTTTTTTGTAACTTTTTTCGGACATTTTTTTTCATGTAGGTTAGATATGAACCTAACCTAACTACCTATATCAAACCTAACTTTTTTCGGACATTTTCGTATCTTGTTTCGGACATTTTTGTATCTTTTTTCGGACATTTTTTTTTATGTAAAGTTAGGTTTGAACCTAACCTAACTATATCAAACCTAACTTTTTTCGGACATTTTTGTTTATGTTAGGTTAGGTTTGAACCTAACCTAACTATATTAAACCTAACTTTTTTCGGACATTTTTGTATCTTTTTTCGGACATTTTTGTAACTTTTTTCGGACATTTTTGCACCTTTTTTCGGACATTTTTTTTGTATCTTTTTTCGGACATTTTTTTTTATGTAAGGTTAGGTTTGAACCTAACCTAACTATATCAAACCTAACTTTTTTCGGACATTTTTGTTTATGTTAGGTTAGGTTTGAACCTAACCTAACTATATTAAACCTAACTTTTTTCGGACATTTTTGTATCTTTTTTCGGACATTTTTGTAACTTTTTTCGGACATTTTTGCACCTTTTTTCGGACATTTTTTTTGTATCTTTTTTCGGACATTTTTTTTTATGTAAGGTTAGGTTTGAACCTAACCTAACTATATCAAACCTAACTTTTTTCGGACATTTTTGTATCTTTTTTCGGACATTTTTGTATCTTTTTTCGGACATTTTTTTTGTAACATTTTTCGGTCATTTTTGAATCTTTTTTCGGACATTTTTTTTATGTTAGGTTAGGTTTGAACCTAACCTAATTATAGCAAAAATAACTTTTTTCGGACATTTTTGTAACTTTTTTCGGACATTTTTGTAACTTTTTCGGACATTTCTTTGTATCTTTTTTCGGACATTTTTTTTTATGTAAAGTTAGGTTTGAACCTAACCTAACTATATCAAACCTAACTTTTTTCGGACATTTTTGTTTATGTTAGGTTAGGTTTGAACCTAACCTAACTATATTAAACCTAACTTTTTTCGGACATTTTTGTATCTTTTTTCGGACATTTTTGTAACTTTTTTCGGACATTTTTGCACCTTTTTTCGGACATTTTTTTTGTATCTTTTTTCGGACATTTTTTTTTTATGTAAGGTTAGGTTTGAACCTAACCTAACTATATCAAACCTAACTTTTTTCGGACATTTTTGTAACTTTTTCGGACATTTTTTTGTAACTTTTTTCGGACATTTTTTTTTATGTTAGGTTAGGTATGAACCTAACCTAACTATATCAAACCTAACTTTTTTCGGACATTTTTGTATCTTTTTTCGGACATTTTTTTTGTAACTTTTTTCGGACATTTTTGTACCTTTTTTCGGAAATTTTTTTTGTATCTTTTTTCGGACATTTTTTTTTATGTAAGGTTAGGTTTGAACCTAACCTAACTACCTATATCAAACCTAACTTTTTTCGGACATTTTCGTATCTTGTTTCGGACATTTTTTTTTGTAACTTTTTTCGGACATTTTTGTCCCTTTTTTCGGACATTTTTTTATGTAAGGTTAGGTTTGAACCTAACCTAACTATATCAAACCTAACTTTTTTCGGACATATTTGTACCTTTTTTCGGACATTTTTTTTTATGTTAGGTTAGGTTTGAACCTAACCTAATTATAGCAAAAATAACTTTTTTCGGACATTTTTGTAACTTTTTTCGGACATTTTTGTAACTTTTTCGGACATTTTTTTGTAACTTTTTTCGGACATTTTTTTTATGTTAGGTTAGGTTTGAACCTAACCTAACTATATCAAACCTAACTTTTTTCGGACATATTTGTACCTTTTTTCGGACATTTTTTTTGTACCTTTTTTTCGGACATTTTTGTAACTTTTTTCGGACATTTTTGTAACTTTTTCGGACATTTTTTTAACTTTTTCGGACATTTTTTTGTAACTTTTTTCGGACATTTTTTTTTATGTTAGGTTAGGTATGAACCTAACCTAACTATATCAAACCTAACTTTTTTCGGACATTTTTGTATCTTTTTTCGGACATTTTTTTTGTAACTTTTTTCGGACATTTTTGTACCTTTTTTCGGACATTTTTTTTTATGTAAAGTTAGGTTTGAACCTAACCTAACTATATCAAACCTAACTTTTTTCGGACATTTTTGTACCTTTTTTCGGACATTTTTTTTTATGTTAGGTTAGGTTTGAACCTAACCTAACTATATCAAACCTAACTTTTTTCGGACATTTTTGTATCTTTTTTCGGACATTTTTGTAACTTTTTTCGGACATTTTTGTAACTTTTTCGGACATTTTTTTTAACTTTTTCGGACATTTTTTTGTAACTTTTTTCGGACATTTTTTTTTATGTTAGGTTAGGTATGAACCTAACCTAACTATATCAAACCTAACTTTTTTCGGACATATTTGTACCTTTTTTCGGACATTTTTTTTGTACCTTTTTTCGGACATTTTTGTAACTTTTTTCGGACATTTTTGTAACTTTTTCGGACATTTTTTTGTAACTTTTTTCGGACATTTTTTTTTATGTTAGGTTAGGTATGAACCTAACCTAACTATATCAAACCTAACTTTTTTCGGACATTTTTGTATCTTTTTTCGAACATTTTTTTTGTAACTTTTTTCGGACATTTTTGTACCTTTTTTCGGAAATTTTTTTTGTATCTTTTTTCGGACATTTTTTTTTTATGTAAGGTTAGGTTTGAACCTAACCTAACTACCTATATCAAACCTAACTTTTTTCGGACATTTTCGTATCTTGTTTCGGACATTTTTTTTGTAACTTTTTTTCGGACATTTTTGTCCCTTTTTTCGGACATTTTTTTATGTAAGGTTAGGTTTGAACCTAACCTAACTATATCAAACCTAA
The DNA here is from genome assembly GCA_905475315.1 of Autographa pulchrina. Taxonomy (NCBI): domain Eukaryota; kingdom Metazoa; phylum Arthropoda; class Insecta; order Lepidoptera; family Noctuidae; genus Autographa; species Autographa pulchrina. Next base: position 9,040,919 of record FR997787.1, read on the forward strand.
CTTTTTTCGGACATATTTGTACCTTTTTTCGGACATTTTTTTTTATGTTAGGTTAGGTTTGAACCTAACCTAATTATAGCAAAAATAACTTTTTTCGGACATTTTTGTAACTTTTTTCGGACATTTTTGTAACTTTTTCGGACATTTTTTTGTAACTTTTTTCGGACATTTTTTTTATGTTAGGTTAGGTTTGAACCTAACCTAACTATATCAAACCTAACTTTTTTCGGACATATTTGTACCTTTTTTCGGACATTTTTTTTTGTACCTTTTTTCGGACATTTTTGTAACTTTTTTCGGACATTTTTGTAACTTTTTCGGACATTTTTTTAACTTTTTCGGACATTTTTTTGTAACTTTTTTCGGACATTTTTTTTTATGTTAGGTTAGGTATGAACCTAACCTAACTATATCAAACCTAACTTTTTTCGGACATTTTTGTATCTTTTTTCGGACATTTTTTTTGTAACTTTTTTCGGACATTTTTGTACCTTTTTTCGGACATTTTTTTTTATGTAAAGTTAGGTTTGAACCTAACCTAACTATATCAAACCTAACTTTTTTCGGACATTTTTGTACCTTTTTTCGGACATTTTTTTTTATGTTAGGTTAGGTTTGAACCTAACCTAACTATATCAAACCTAACTTTTTTTCGGACATTTTTGTATCTTTTTTCGGACATTTTTGTAACTTTTTTCGGACATTTTTGTAACTTTTTCGGACATTTTTTTTAACTTTTTCGGACATTTTTTTGTAACTTTTTTCGGACATTTTTTTTTATGTTAGGTTAGGTATGAACCTAACCTAACTATATCAAACCTAACTTTTTTCGGACATATTTGTACCTTTTTTCGGACATTTTTTTTGTACCTTTTTTCGGACATTTTTGTAACTTTTTTCGGACATTTTTGTAACTTTTTCGGACATTTTTTTAACTTTTTCGGACATTTTTTTGTAACTTTTTTCGGACATTTTTGTCCCTTTTTTCGGACATTTTTTTATGTAAGGTTAGGTTTGAACCTAACCTAACTATATCAAACCTAACTTTTTTCGGACATATTTGTACCTTTTTTCGGACATTTTTTTTTATGTTAGGTTAGGTTTGAACCTAACCTAATTATAGCAAAAATAACTTTTTTCGGACATTTTTGTAACTTTTTTCGGACATTTTTGTAACTTTTTCGGACATTTTTTTGTAACTTTTTTCGGACATTTTTTTTATGTTAGGTTAGGTTTGAACCTAACCTAACTATATCAAACCTAACTTTTTTCGGACATATTTGTACCTTTTTTCGGACATTTTTTTTGTACCTTTTTTCGGACATTTTTGTAACTTTTTTCGGACATTTTTGTAACTTTTTTCGGACATTTTTGCACCTTTTTTCGGACATTTTTTTTGTATCTTTTTTCGGACATTTTTTTTTATGTAAGGTTAGGTTTGAACCTAACCTAACTATATCAAACCTAACTTTTTTCGGACATATTTGTACCTTTTTTCGGACATTTTTTTTTATGTTAGGTTAGGTTTGAACCTAACCTAATTATAGCAAAAATAACTTTTTTCGGACATTTTTGTAACTTTTTCGGACATTTTTTTGTAACTTTTTTCGGACATTTTTTTTCTATTAGGTTAGGTTTGAACCTAACCTAACTATATCAAACCTATTTTTTTTCGGACATATTTGTACCTTTTTTCGGACATTTTTTTTTGTACCTTTTTTCGGACATTTTTGTTACTTTTTTCGGACATTTTTGTAACTTTTTCGGACATTTTTTTGTAACTTTTTTCGGACATTTTTTTTTATGTTAGGTTAGATATGAACCTAACCTAACTACCTATATCAAACCTAACTTTTTTCGGACATTTTCGTATCTTGTTTCGGACATTTTTGTATCTTTTTTCGGACATTTTTTTTGTAACTTTTTTCGGACATTTTTGTCCCTTTTTTCGGACATTTTTTTATGTAAGGTTAGGTTTGAACCTAACCTAACTATATCAAACCTAACTTTTTTCGGACATTTTTGTATCTTTTTTCGGACATTTTTTTTGTAACTTTTTTCGGACATTTTTGCACCTTTTTTCGGACATTTTTTTTGTATCTTTTTTCGGACATTTTTTTTTATGTATAGTTAGGTTTGAACCTAACCTAACTATATCAAACCTAACTTTTTTCGGACATTTTTGTTTATGTTAGGTTAGGTTTGAACCTAACCTAACTATATTAAACCTAACTTTTTTCGGACATTTTTGTATCTTTTTTCGGACATTTTTGTAACTTTTTTCGGACATTTTTGCACCTTTTTTCGGACATTTTTTTTGTATCTTTTTTCGGACATTTTTTTTTATGTATAGTTAGGTTTGAACCTAACCTAACTATATCAAACCTAACTTTTTTCGGACATTTTTGTATCTTTTTTCGGACATTTTTTTTGTAACTTTTTTCGGACATTTTTGTACCTTTTTTCGGAAATTTTTTTTTGTATCTTTTTTCGGACATTTTTTTTATGTAAGGTTAGGTTTGAACCTAACCTAACTACCTATATCAAACCTAACTTTTTTCGGACATTTTCGTATCTTGTTTCGGACATTTTTTTTGTAACTTTTTTCGGACATTTTTGTCCCTTTTTTCGGACATTTTTTTATGTAAGGTTAGGTTTGAACCTAACCTAACTATATCAAACCTAACTTTTTTCGGACATATTTGTACCTTTTTTCGGACATTTTTTTTTATGTTAGGTTAGGTTTGAACCTAACCTAATTATAGCAAAAAATAACTTTTTTCGGACATTTTTGTAACTTTTTTCGGACATTTTTGTAACTTTTTCGGACATTTTTTTGTAACTTTTTTCGGACATTTTTTTTATGTTAGGTTAGGTTTGAACCTAACCTAACTATATCAAACCTAACTTTTTTCGGACATATTTGTACCTTTTTTCGGACATTTTTTTTGTACCTTTTTTCGGACATTTTTGTAACTTTTTTCGGACATTTTTGTAACTTTTTCGGACATTTTTTTAACTTTTTCGGACATTTTTTTGTAACTTTTTTCGGACATTTTTTTTTATGTTAGGTTAGGTATGAACCTAACCTAACTATATCAAACCTAACTTTTTTCGGACATTTTTGTATCTTTTTTCGGACATTTTTTTTGTAACTTTTTTCGGACATTTTTGTACCTTTTTTCGGACATTTTTTTTTATGTAAAGTTAGGTTTGAAACCTAACCTAACTATATCAAACCTAACTTTTTTCGGACATTTTTGTACCTTTTTTCGGACATTTTTTTTTATGTTAGGTTAGGTTTGAACCTAACCTAACTATATCAAACCTAACTTTTTTCGGACATTTTTGTATCTTTTTTCGGACATTTTTGTAACTTTTTTCGGACATTTTTGTAACTTTTTCGGACATTTTTTTAACTTTTTCGGACATTTTTTTGTAACTTTTTTCGGACATTTTTTTTTATGTTAGGTTAGGTATGAACCTAACCTAACTATATCAAACCTAACTTTTTTCGGACATATTTGTACCTTTTTTCGGACATTTTTTTTGTACCTTTTTTCGGACATTTTTGTAACTTTTTTCGGACATTTTTGTAACTTTTTCGGACATTTTTTTAACTTTTTCGGACATTTTTTTGTAACTTTTTTCGGACATTTTTTTATGTAAGGTTAGGTTTGAACCTAACCTAACTATATCAAACCTAACTTTTTTCGGACATATTTGTACCTTTTTTCGGACATTTTTTTTTATGTTAGGTTAGGTTTGAACCTAACCTAATTATAGCAAAAATAACTTTTTTCGGACATTTTTGTAACTTTTTTCGGACATTTTTGTAACTT